>OX103975.1:17768821-17797280 GCA_944470395.2 Schistosoma turkestanicum | reverse complement strand
GATATTCTCCATCGCTTGACGATCGAGTGAGAGAACCCATCTGTGCTTCACTGCTCTGCTTATGTACGGGTATTATAAGTTCTCATATCTCTTTTGTTGTTCTTTTGTCTTATTTCCATCAATATTGCGAAAGAGGACTTATTGAGTGTAGTTTGATATTCTCACAGGTAATTTTCTTCTATCTGCCTTGTGAGTAGACCTCTTTTGAATTAATCAATGCTCTTTTTCTGTATCCACAAACCTTCTTGCTTGCCAATGCTTATATGGGTAGTATGGTGGCGAGCGTAGGTGTTTAAAGGCTAGCTGTTTGCAGAAAGTTTAGAACTGTGTGCAGGTAAATTGAGATCAATTTTCTGATACGATCACATCTGATATACCTTTTGGAGAGAAAATTTCGGCGAGGGGCTGTATTGTCTCAGTTGTCGTGAGCAACATACAGACTTTGATTTCTGGCTATTTTGAGAAATCGTCCACATAGTTCCATTGATTGGACCTGGTAATTTGACGTTTATCTTAGACCAAAAGTGTTCAGGTTTGGGCCATGGAACCGGATGCATGCCTCAATGCATTTTCTGACTAGCCTATGCCGTATATATATATATATATATATATATATATATATATATATATATATATATATATATATATATATATTTATATATTTATATATATATATATATATATATATATATAATTGCGAAATGACTATCTACTATCAGTTGCTTAACTTTTTATTGAAATGGAAATAGCCACAATACTTTGAACTCCTAAATGACTTCAAAATAAACTGGGTAATTTTAAACTATAGAGAATGGTTTCTATAAACATCATGGTTTTGCCATCGAGGATTCAAGAGCATGTATCCAGATGGTTTTAGAATCAGTAAAATTCAGAAGACCCGATGAACGCAGAATTTAAAAGCGGGTCAAACAACTGATTGCAATCAATAGACTTAAACTGTAAAGAGGGAATTTCAATACATATCATCAGGTTTCTAATATGAGCAGACCGTAAGACAATAGGTTGCGTGAATAAATCAGGGGTTTGCGGCCTCATCACATTATTTGAGATTCGTTTCAAATTATTCACACCTATTTCTAATTTTTCAACACAAATCAATTGTTTCTTATACTTCCAACTGTTAGTAAACATTCTATTAGTGTTTGATATTTTTAATGATTTATTATATCTGCCTGTAAATTTATGACCAGACAGTATAACGAATATTTAGCTGAGAGAACAATCAATCTTTCAAACGTTCAGATATGATTTTCAGATTTCAATTTCAATTTTTTCCCACGATTTTGTCTGATCGCTTTTTTCTAATCAAAATTTTTTATATAAGGGATTTGGTTCCAGATCATATGATACATTTTTGTTTTCTTGTCCAAGGTTGAATAGAAAGATACGCGTTAGACGTGGCCACTGTTCTCAAAGCTGTTCTCAGTTATTTCACTCAGCATTAAAAATACTTCCGCAATACATTAGCTTGAGACGCGGTCACAAACTGCTTAGTTTTTGAGTCGCTAGTAATTCACGATGTGTATCATTTTCAAACGGTCTCAAGGTAAAGCCAATCAAAGTATTTTCATAGAGTTTCACTGATTTCGTAGATACTCATCGCTTTAAAAATTATTCGCAATTAAATGCCGTAATGTTTCGCTTCAAATGCTGCTGGAAAATAGAACCGAAGCAGATAAATCAATCAACTATGGTGACGAGGCAGTAGTGAGCCAACTGCATTTGGCTTAATTTTTCAACAGATCGATAGTTATCTTCGACTTGATTTCTACCCCTCTGATTCAGATAAACATAGCTAGTCACTACAAGTTCTCGTTGATGAAACCTATGTTTCAAAAATAGCATCATTAGTTAAATTCAATTATCACTGAATCTAGTTCATCCGAAATCAACAGAAAGCAACATTTCTTTTCATATTAAACAAATGCTTCTCTTGTCATACGAAGCGATATTGAAAAAAATTCACAAAGTTACTGCATACACAATATCGATTATCAAGACATTTTCCTTCGGTCAAACAATTTCAAACATTCCAGTTTTATCTTTCTATCCGCCTTTTCACTAAAAACGCATTAGCATCTGTTTCGCATGTCTAGAAAGTCTATTGCGGCAAAAGTGTTTAGCCATCAACAGTGTTGCTGCATTATATCTAGCAGTTAAATAGAATGCTGTCGACTTAGAAAAAATGAAGCAGACATTTCAGTGCTAATCAAGAAAATTTATGAATAATTTTGACTTATTCATACAGTCATCAGACATTTGAGATTTAGAATGTTGATTTGATAGGTGAAATCAGTCACCAGCTAGCAAAATAATACCCAAGTCATTATTAATTATTCACTGCAAGTTGAGTGGAACGAGTGAAGGTTGAGTGTATTTACTTCTAAAAAATTGCGTTCACGCCTCTAATCATTATGTTTTCTTGAACCAAATAAATGGCAGAAGATATAATCATAAGTAATCCTTATATTATCTGCCGATCCGCTGTTCTAGAAAGAAAACCGAAACCAGAAAATATGAGTGAACAAGATGGTAAATATGCAGGCAGAAATAGGGCGTACTGAAGTTCGAATAAACAAGAAGTTCAGTAAAACAATCACTTATACAGTTGGTTGTAATAACAATTGTTTATTTCCAAATAATCTCGATTACCTCGATAAAATGGTATCATTTAAGTAGGGCCCTGCTGAAATAGGTTTCAACTTTCGATATGTAAGAGCTATGCTCATGAAAATGATCAACAAAACGTGCAATCTTTGGACGTGAGAGTTGCAGAACAGGAATTCATCGTTGATCTATGTGTTGTCGCGGCATCAGAGGTAATGTTTCATGATGGGCAAAGGTCGTAAGCTAAAGCTCATGATAAAAAGTAATCAACAGACAGAAAACCTGTTTTTACCTAATAGTATAGAATATTATACTCTATACGCTGAATATGAAGAGGCTGGTCGAGGAAGCTTCTGGGTAAGTGTATCTGGCCGTGCATACGTGAGACGGTCGTCTTGTTCAAACCTCGTGGTTGAGAGACTGGGACTGCAATCTCGTCTCAGGTCAAGGTTGGCATGAATTGCTGGTTCACATATGTGACTATAGTTGAATCCGTTGTCTGTAGAGATGACGCCCGCCGTCTAATTTGACATGAGGAAGTGGTTTTAGATATATAAATCATGAAGTCATTAGAATACATTGAGTTCTCGTCAGTAGGTTGGACGGGTCTGCCATTGAATACGGACGTATTAGTTAGGCTACTGTCGTCGACGTGTGCTGGTTTGAGACGATCACTTCTCTCCGTGTTGATCATCTGCGTAGTTCTTTTTATGAAGGTCCTAAGTATGGCTTTCTTTCGACCGAATATATCTGTATGAGAACCTAATAATATGGAAATCCTCTTGAGGAATGAGCTTACGTATAGTAAAGCAATATAAACCAAAAAAAATTAGAATTACTTTATGGACGTCGTGTGATCTATTTTGCTGACGAAAAGCTAAACTAATTATAAAACCTGTAATTTTATAATCTATTTATTTATGATATAGATTGAGTAATGAATCGTCCAGCAGGAAAAACAAAGCGAAAAGAAAACATAGTTTTGTTCAAGCAGGAAAATTACATTCCAACTAAAAACTAATTTAAATGGAAGGCGGTGAATAATGATGCAGCAAAATTATGGAAAGAGATTTTCTCACAAATCATCGGTGGCGGCCCATTAAATTTGAGTTCCTTTTAAAAAAATTCAGCCGTTTGAAAATGAAGAGCACAGAATTCGCTAAACAGTAAACACTCAAAAGCGTCACATGTCATCTCTTAAGCGGAACTCCCAAGTTTCAAATAAGTGACGTATTCTTAGAATCTCACTGTAAAGAGGATTGAACACAGATATGAGGAGAATCAATAATTATTGGACAGAACTGTAAAGGTCAATAGATGGCCAGGCATGCTCTGTTAGGCAATTACAAGTGTATTTAATTGAGTAAAAAGGACTTGAATGTTTGTAGCAGCAAATCATGCGCGTAAACCTGTTTGCGAAGTCAACAATAGAAGCTTTGGTTACTTCGTCTGCCCGAGGCTCGATATTTAATGCGATAACTTTTGAAAAAAAGGTAAAACTTCCTGCATTCATTTGATTTCTAATTTCATCGTCCAAATTCCAGGCAGACAAACGTTTCCTCGTGTTACACGCTTGGATCCTTCTGTTTCATATTCTACAAAGGTAACCATCTTCACAAACATTATTGGTAATCAACTTCCAAACTTTAAATCAAAGCAACTTTTGATAAACAAGATATTAGTAAATAAACAAGAACACAACAGTTGTATAGACACTAAGAACCGAATAAATATCAAACGGATTTCACATGTTTATATGTTTTGTTTATTTAAACTACCAAAAACTACCAAAAGCGTCATGAAGAAGCACCACGTCAATCGTCAGCATTCTTTATTCGCAAACCGTTTAGTTGTTTAAATGAACATTAAGTTTTTGCTGTCAAAATGAATAAAAATTGTCACGATTTTTTCTCATACTCTGTACCGGTAGCTGTTAGCGACTGGTATGAATATTACTAGCCGTCGATTTTTTAACTATTCTTACAATCGGCCGACGTAAACAGATTAAAATAGGACATAACATTTTCATGAGTGTTTTAATGCAATAATTATTTTTACTTTCGAGTTTCAATTATGCAAGATTACATGTCTGGTATTTGGATAGTTTGATTGAACTCTTGTATTATATTACATGTCCATGAAATAATAGGTGAAAATGACCATGTTTCATAGTGTAAAGATATTTGGATGATAAGGACGGTTCCTATAACTGTTGCAGATTTTCTGTAATGGAACACAATTGGACATATATATCAAAAACGTATATCCAACTTACTCGCGATTAGTATGAAAATTACTGGGAGCACCAAACAATAATCTGAATGCAAACAATGAATTCTTTGCCAATTGTTGATGTTATCAGCAATAAATTATAAAATACCAGCGAGTCATATATCATTGGGATAACAAACCCATGTAGGACAAACAAACCCCACTTCAGGAGCTGATGTGATACAAATTAATTTGCAAAAGGAAATCTTCCGTCTTTTTGAGGAAATATTCTGTTACACTAATCAAACGTTTTGTAGGCAGTGCAGGCTATCATCCTGAAATTTTTGTAAACCAGAGATAGTTCTTGAAGTTTATTCTTCTTTACATTACATTTTGGAGTGTGAACGACATTGAAAATTATTTCACTGAAGTTAAAAACCTCTATTTCCAAGATTGCGTTCATTTACCACTGATGACAATAGACGAACTATTAGGTAAGTAAGGTGCAGAAATTTTTATGTTATTACAGATATTGCGAAGCTGAGCGAAAACAAATAACTAAGAAAGTGCTAGACATTCAATGACGTGACATATATAATTCACGCAATATCAGATGCTTCACTCAAGCCACGAGCAGGAAATCAGTATAACCGTTAGTTGAAAACACACGCGACAGCTGGTGGCGTCTCTCTAAGCAATCTTACATCAGCAGACAGAAAAACATAACTGTTGCTGGATTCATGGTAGACGCATTATCAAAAACAAGGGTTCTCACTCGCTTGACAGATGAAAGATCATATAATATTATTGCATCAACTGCTAATTCATCAGCTGGTGTGAAATAAAATCCTATGCGAAGGAAGAGTAACCCTAATAATCTTCCTGGTTTACTGATGGTCTCTGAACGTTCATTTAAGTCGATGTATCGGTGCATATGATCTTCAAATTATATAGGTTCTATAAGTGTTATGCTCGTTTCTAGGTATGCTTAAACTATTATGAATTCACCTTAGAGCAATCACGAGAACAAACAATAAACCATCGTCCATGCAGGCTACTATGATCCCTTGATCAAACTGAATCAGTAAGAAGTCTTGATATGGCGTAAAAATTGCATTCAACGAACACTCAGCCATCACACAATGAATCGGTTACCTTAAATTTAGTTTATGTTAACTCAGTAGAGACGGCCTTGCGACAGTCACAAAAATAATACACTAAAATGACACAGTATCTAATCACATACAAGAATTTTGCTGGTGAGAAATGTGATCTCGAGGTCAACTGATCGACCCATGAAATGAATACGAAATATAGATGTTTGTCATGCGATATCTGAGAATCAGCACATCCCCAACACTCCTCCCATTTTTAATAGCGTGTGCTTCTGATGTCGACTTGCAACTTGACTGTTGTTCCTCGCCATCTGAGAGGATTCCTTCGAGAACGGAAATCAGCGTGTGAATGTGTTTCATGTCGTTTGAGGCTGCACGCAATTTGAAGGTATCAAGCAAAATGTCAAAGGGAAGATCTTCTGCTCTTAAAGTGTGATGTTGGGCTAGCCGCTTGCGTACCTGGTTTTGATGGCATGACCACCTTCCACCTCCGAACTCGTACCTAACTCGTCAAACTCTTGTTCTGTGCTCACAGGTCAACACGAGGCATCCCACCTCATAATAGGATTGCCTTTGCAGCTTTGTCTCTAGTGATGTTGGTACATTAGTTGAATGCATCATGTTGTTGGTCGTTTTCAGTCTTCTTCCTGTCAGGATTTCCGCTGAGGATATTGCTGTGGTAACAACTCATTTGCACGAAGTGATTATAGCAACACTAGTCTTTCACTAAAAAACCAACAGTCGTTCACGAAGCTTAACGTATCCCGCGCTGACACAATTGCTTCATGTCACCCTCAAACGTCTTGGACGGCCAATCGTCATCTAGAAGATCGTTCCCCGAAGCAATTTGTATGTCTGTTGCAGATACTGGAAATGCGCAAATTGCGGTTGTCAGATAATATTCCACGTGATTTTCCACTAACAGAGATGTCATTACCATGTTTACCTATGCCTTCACTTAATCACTATTGAGTCGTGACAAATCGTCTGCTTGACCTACTTGTAGAGGGCGTAACACTTTTGGGTCCGATTTCAAGTGCTGATCTCCTGCAATAGACAATTCAAAGGACCGCGAATACCATGCATCGATAGAATAAACGATCAATAATAACTAAAAACCAAATACTTTACCGACTGCAATAATAACTGACATTTTTCCGAACAAAGTTAGAGTAACAACGTCGTGCATTCCCGTGGCTTTTCTAATGACTTAGCAACAATAAAGATATCATCAAGATAAGCCGCGACACGTGAGACATTTGATAGGATAGTATCCATTAATGGCTGGAACATAGATGGTGCAGTCTTATCTCTTGAATGCAGACAGTTGTACCACGATTAGAATCGATAGTCAGTAAGTCAGTCAATCAGATACAACGTAGAACTTCGTACGTAAGTACTTCTGTTCATGTTGCCATATCACATCAGCACAGAGGTGTAATCGTCAATTCAAATCCAATAGTAGAAGAGGTAGTATAGGAATTAGAAGTAATCGGAGAGGATAGGAAATAAAAGATATTATTCAGGAAGTATGATTGAGTGAGATAAGTTTACAAAGACGAAACTAGAGGTGCTGAAGAATCCTGAAGTTTAGATATTAAGAGAACACAAAAAAAATTAATGAACCGGCGCCATTGCATATTGTTATGAGTCATGTCTTAAAGAGTATCTAAACATCGATTATTATCATCTTTCTGTCCCCAAATTGGTGGTCGACAACTATCAATCTGACTCAGTCCACTTGTCAATGACTTCATGGATTGCTGCCATGTTTTGGTCTGACCAACATCACTTGAAATAAAGAAATGCGATGATAGTTCGCCATAAGCCCTCATTCGAGTAGAAAGCCTGTATAAGGTAATCTACTTCTTTGGTACACCTTTCAGTGACAGACACTGCCACAGAATCTCACGATCCATTGAGTCGAATTACGTCTTCACGTCCAGGAAGACAACTTTTTTAGGACGCCTAAATGTATACCTGTGATCCAGGACCTGTCGAAGTGTGAAGATGTGGTCTATACAGTCACGTCCAGGTCTGAAACCAGGTTGGTTTTCCCGAGTCTGCTTTTCATGAGCTTTCGCTAAGCGTTGAAGTGTTGTTGAGGTCAATATTTTAGAAACTATATTAGTTAGATGGATTCCACTGTGATTGTCACAAAAAGACTTGTGTCCTTTATTGTAGATTGGAACTATCAGTGACTGAGACCACTCGGATGGGATTGTCTCTAGTTCCCAGGTTCTACCTAAGATCTCGGTCAGTCTAACTATTAAAACTGGACCACCATCCCTACAAATCTGAGGGGTCAGTCTATCGAGACCTGCACCTTGCCCTCGCTTCAGATTTTCTATTGCCGTCAACGGCCATTATAACTATATAAGTGCACCTAGCTTTTTGTAAGAGGTCCGATAGCTTTCTGTAAAACTCATCTTTAAACTCGACTGAACTGCCGTCAGTGGAGTCGTATGCAGATACGACGAAGTGGCAACGGCGAGTGTCCCTATTCTTCCGAGTCCTTACTGTCCCGTTTAGTCGGACAGCGCACAAGCGACTATCTAATGAGATCCAGTGTAATAGAGATTGTCCAGCTCTACGGCTTAATGCTATACTCACACCAGCAAGACCACTGTAAGCACCATCGCTGCAGATGCTGGTTGTCCGAGGAAAACACAATAATGCTGTCACTTCCCTCTACAGTCAGCAGTACGGCTTCGCCCTCAGACCTTTAGTAGCCGCTTTTAGTCTCATAGTTCTCCAATCGACCTGCTGGTAAGGTAGAACCTTCTGGACTATATGTTCCAGCCAATATAGCTCGGCTGGGTCATCGCAATAGGCATGGCTGACCACCACGTCAAGGTGACAGCTATGGTCGGAGTATCGATACTAAGCAGCTCTTTAAATGTATCACCTACTTCTATTCGCAAATAAGCAGCAGCGTTATATAACATGCACCAAGAAATGACGAGCCACAATCCTTTCAGAGATAGGTTTTTTGATTTTTGATTATTTTAGTCTACAAATTTTGAGCCAAATATAATACTAATGTCTATTTATCACAATCTAAACAACAATGATACAACAACCGTCATTTGATTTTTCAGGATATAAATGACTACTCATGTAATAACAGAGGTCATAGTGCAATACTAGGAAATGTTTGAATTTGGAGGAAAACGTAAATGCACTGGAAGAATGGAGTGCGATTGTATATGGCATGTGACGCATTGAGCATCGGTGATGAAACAGTACTGAAGCCATTAGGTAATGACCCATCGGTGAAAAATTTCAGGCATTCACTCGAAGGTAACATTTTCAAAGTGTATGCAGATCATAAACCCTTAACGAATTCATTCAAATCCAAACAAGATATTAGTTGCCGTTGGAAATAAGTTGAATATAATTTCTTTGCCAGCATTCGACAGGCGCACAATAGACTGGACGAAATTTTAAAGAGGTTGCATATAAATTTTAAAGAAACGTGATAAAATCTTTCAACTTATTTTAAAAAGATTACCATGGATTGTAAGTTACGGGTTGTTTGCTCATGAGACTGCCGTCTGCCATCACAACCACTTCGACGGAGTAATGAAAGCAGACTGTAAAACTGTACAATCATTTTAAATTAACTGATATTAACAATGGTTTATGAGTAAACTGAATAAGTTTCATAATATGTGTGATAAGTATGGCAGTCTAATGTTATAACTGACAGACTACGTTAGATTTTCTAATAAGGATTTCAAACGAAAAACCCATCAGATTATAATTGCATGAAAACAGGAAGATTAGTATGAAATATTTTGATTTATTTATGTCATATAACAACTGATTACAACAAAGCTACACGATTAATCAAAGAAATGAAGTGAATATTATAAGTAAAATGTTCATTGAGATAATCAGTCCTGATCTTGACTAACGTGACTTTTTATTTTACTGTAAAAAAAAATTGGGAATATTAATTCAGTGAATATCAATATGAAACAATAAAGCTGTTTTCCTGCAATCATTCACTTGAAACTATTAAAACAATCGTGGTATTTATTCATTTACATTGTGCACATCAGGTTTTCACTGAACAAAGTCAAAAAACAACGATACATAAAAAACAATGACTAAAACGTTATCACCCACCTTTTTTGTACTTCTTTTCAAGTTCACCTTTGAGCTCCGTCAAAAGTTCAAAGTTAACTGTAACGCAATAATTTATCATAGGGTCTTAAATATTAGAATGATTACATTTGGTCTTAAAAACAATTCTTAAATTCTAACCAACACAGAAATTCGATCGCAAAACCAGATCGTTGCGTCAAGCAAATGATGTTTACCTCAGAACAATTGATCTTATAACAGATTTGTCGTTGATGAGAGACTGTTGAGGTCGTTGAAGCTTTCAAAAAGCTCTTATAGGCAATGACTATACTTATTTTCTATGGAAGTGCATCGTTGAATGAAGGTTTGCGATGGGAAAAAAATGAAATTCACCTTTGTGCGTTTGCGGTTTGATTGATTTAAAAAAAACCTATATGGTCATCCAAGTCACCTGCATTTAAAAATCACGGTTTAATCAAAGCTTATGCGATCATCTAGGGCTAATAAGGCTCATCCGTATCTGCATTTTGATTGATTTTTTACATGAACGATATCTTTTGTACAGTGACTAAGCTGTCTAAGTCGCCTCCAGGTACAGAAAATCAATATATCAATCAGCTTTTGCTATCTAAATGAATCATTATTCAACAGGTTGATATATATACTACTTGGTTCAGAATGATAAGCGACAATGATTTTACTATAATTGTTATTTGTCCAAACATATTATACTATTCACAGCATACATTCCACTTGTATAACCGGTTTTTATCGTCTACAATAAAACACAATGAACTTGCATAATTCAAAGTTTAGTTTTCTTATAATAATATTGTAATTTTCAATATGTTCATCAAGTTTTCTTTTATCTGAAATGTAAAAAATCAAATTTCATTTTAAAACAATATTGCTTGTACACAGATGTTTTAAACTTGTCTATGAACAAAACGTAACGAAACGATATTGTTTCGTATGAAGTTCTATCTTTGTAAATAACAATCGTTTGTTTGTAGTACAGGATAAAATTGTATCAATCAAGGATAGTCTGAGTGGGACATAGATCGAATTAAAGCATGACTACATTGCTGCGCGCTGATTGGCTAATTTCCTATCCAATCAGCGCATGATCGATACTTGGAGAACAGGGTAGAAAATTCTCGAATTGTTAGCTGCATGCTGATTGGCTAAATCTAATTCAGTCGGTCACGTGGATTTCTATCCAGAAGCTTCTCATGTAAATGCTATAAATAAACTAATATTGTATCTATTTTCGCCTTTGCCATCACCTTTGGCTTCTTATCTCTATTTGACCTTGCTATTTGGAATATAATCTTTTCCTCTTCAACCGTAGTTTTTGATTCTTTGGAACCTGTCCAGTGTATTGTGGTCAGAGAATACGAAGCAATAGGATTGAGCTGGGAAATATTTAAGCAAGCATTACAATAGTTAGCAATAGATAATCAAAAGAAATTATTATCTGTGTTGTTTTGAAAAACAAAAAAATAGACAGTAATACCATTTTCTGTTAATTCAAAAAAAAATTGCTTACCATTGCCAAAGAAAACCGACGGTGGAAGACAGAACTCCAAAGCTTTCAAATGTTTCGTAACTGTTTCAGTGTTTTAAAAATTTATATTCGAACATATTAACTCATTGTTAAATCTTCACGTTTACAAAATTCACAGTCCCTGAATATTTATAAAATTGTCTCCGTTACTATAAAATTGTCATTTTCATTGAAATGTTATTCGAAAAAGGCTATATGAATACAGTAAACTGGTCGTTATAAATAAGCAAGTACGCATTTCTCAAGAGCTTGTTTAGAAATCTGTAATATAAATTGAATTCATAACAAAAAGGGTGAAGCAGATAACGCTGAGGAATCCTTAGCGCATTGTGCTTTAGCCAAACATAAATTAAGTTGACAGTCGATAACTTAACTTAAAACATTTTTATTCATGTGGCAGCACTTACTAGTATTGTCTCTTTTCAGCGCATTGAAGCATACTTTGCGTTCAGGTGTATTTGTAAGCCGTATTCCTTTTCATACAATAAGTAAATAGAGAAATGTATTTTACATTTTTGAAGAAATATACCGTAAATACAAAATTGATCATGTTAAATGACACATTAGAAATCTACCATATGAGTTCAAACATTTTATTTGATAACCGTGTAATTAAGAGTTTGACAATATAAAGTCAACTTGTGTTTATCAAAATTTCACAGTATTGACTATGAAGTTAGTCATCGAAAATTAAAATATCAAATATTACAATGTTGCGTACCAAAATCTCGTTCTTCCATTTCTATCGTTTTGACAATATCTATCAATCATGAAACAAGTGAATTCATGTTAATTTTGAAACAGATTGAGTTTTTAAGTTATCAAAATCTCTTTCGATAATGCGTAAAAATTTACGCATTCAGATACAAAATTTTTGTGTTCTATGTAAGATTCCCAGTAGAATCCTTTGTATATTCACAAAGGATCTATTTTTGTGGAATAATTTTATTTTAAGAGTTTGATAATCTATATACCGTAAAATGCTACTGTATTTAAAATTTCCTGTATAGTATCATAACGATCACATACTACACAGATACATTGGCACTATTGTATTATAGTATAAGTATAGTATAAAGCATCAAAAGATTATACCAAAAATAATATTCACAATCTACAAACCTTCCATAAGTATAATGTTTTGAAAAGATTGTTGAAGATCCATAATACATTGCTCATCTATAATAATGAATGATTAGGGGTTGAGGGGGGGAATAGTTGTTTCAACCTACATTGATCAATTTTATCATTTGTACTTAAATGTTTATTGTTCAGTGAATCTGAAAAACAAAAACAAAAAACGACAAAGATGATTGATAGTTTTATCAGTTTACTAGCGATATTTGTTACACCAGCACGAAACAACACGTCAACTTGATATGCTTGAATTATTACGAGTTTACCTAGTTGGAAAACGAGAACGAGTATCCGGTGACACAACATGCTACTCAAAAGAAGACAAGACTTGATATGAAGTAGAACATGTATCTTAAAAGCATTCAGAAAGTACGAGGTCTGAATCCAGAAGAGAATCAGGATCCCGGACTAAGGATCCGAGACCGAGTCCCGGTTCTGGTCATAAAATGTTTCAGATAATGCGTATTCATACATTTTGGTCAAATAGGAAACAGCATCCAAGTCTGTGACATTGACAGTTAAGACGACCAATAGGAAGCAACATTTGAAGTGATATTGATAGTCAGGACAACCAGTAAGAAACAACATTGGAGCACGTGACATTGATATCTAGGACGACCATAAAATTGATCAGTAGAAATTAACCAATAGGAGTAGAGTAATAATTCTCTTCGGATATTGGATGAATATCCTAACAGTATATTATTTTTGTTTAACTGAGTACAATTTATCTTATCAGTAGTACATTGCATTCTATTCGAAACAAATAAAAACTAATTTTTAGAATAAATCTACCTTTCATATCTAACAGTTCTTGTTTACTTTTTCTCACAGATTGATTTAATTGACGTATGTTATCTATGAATAATATATAAAACAATATTCAGTTGTCAGGACAAAAAATTGATATTTTAAACATAGAATATATACATATACTAAGTTATTCTTTTTGTTTATCGATTCAAAATACAGTAATGAATTATTTTGCACATATTTTTTTGTACGTTCAAACGTCAATTGATTTTAATGAACGCTATCATACCTGTAGTCAAGTTGATATATGTTCCCAAGGTGAAAATTTTATACTGTATATGCATTACTGAAATACGAATAGAATAGTGAGAACATAGTAAGTTCATAGTAAGTTTAAGTACCACAACAAATATTCTTTCGAATAAAATTGTATATTGACATGAATTAAGTGAACGAAAATCGATTAAAATAGTATTTACCTCCTCGAGGTTTGTTTTTCAAAGCTAATAATTCAATTGTAAGAAAACAATTTTTGAAGTCACAGTGAAAAAAAACAAAACATTTTCTTATTACCAAACTTCATATGCATCAAAACTCAAATATTCATAAAACTTGATATAATTTATCAGTGATAATCATCTCAGTATTTATTGCAAATTGAAACAATTGTATAAACTCAGTAGCTTTGCATCGATATTATTCAACTAAATTCAACTAAATATCTGAATAATCATGTTGTGGTGAAGGAGAACACAAGTGAGGGCAACCGAATTGTGTTTAACGAAAATTCCACAGTTACTCAGTAAAATAAGAAAACCATATCGTAACCGTTAGTTAATTTGCAAATCTTCAATCCATCATCAATCCATTGTCTGACATTTCACTATTCATGCTATTTCATACAAATTCGATTGTGTTCTCCCACTCTTTCTTTCTTGATCTTCCCCCCCCCCCAATCTTCTGCTGCCAGACATTACGTTTTCACTCGCGTCATATACTACTTATAAGTAGCGCACTCCACAATGTGTATTAGCTGATTCTATGAAACAATTTGCTTATCAGTCGGTAGCACAATAAGTTAACTGACATATATGAAGAAGTAATACGGAAAACTATTATAATAATATAAATATTAATTAATTTCAATTTTCAATTTACTATTCAGTGATCCATTGTAAAGTCCATTATCATATCTCTCATCGTATTTCAATAGAGCTGAAATTGCAAAATTATGACCATGAGTAATCTGATAGGATTATTATCATGGACATGAAGTGATCAGAAAGATTTTGAGGTGTTCACATTATGTTTGACTTCCATATTTAGCTCAATATTACCATTTACTGGTAAAAAAATGTTTGTTTTTGAGCGAGAACCAAAAATTAAAAAATAAACAAAAATTTTTATCAATCCTACCAACCTAAACGTTCACTGTAACTTTGTATTGAATCCATTTCTTTGAAATTTATATCAGGTAATGGATCCATAGCTTTGAAAATAAAACGAGAAATTTTGGTTTTTTAGTTACATTTAAAACGAAATAATACATTGATTATGATTTAATCCTGATGGAAAAATATTTAAATTATCCAAAAATATTCTGAGAGTAACTATTTGTTGGGATAGCCATGGATTAGCCACCCACGCAAACAGTCGATCAATGAAATTATCGATCAGATGCTCAAATATTTCAAGGGCAGTCGATCAATGATTAATGTTCAAATATTTTAAGGACAAAATCGATTATTTATATATATGTAATTGTATAAATACGCATGTTTTATTGTCTATTTTTGATTCTGTCAATAATTGCTCTCCAATGTCTTTCGTCTTTTTATTTTACAACGGCTTGGAGGTTCTAACGTTTGGGTGTCGTCATATATACAGTGGTTTTGGCTTTACTCAAGTAGAGAACATAATACTAATAACGATAGTGAACGTTAAAATCACAAGCTTATTGATGTATGAGAAATCAAAAAGTTTCATCATGTTTTTCGCTCTCTCAATGAGCTAACATATAGATAAAAGATAATTTTAGCACTTGATCGGTAATCAAATATCAGATGTCACAGGTCATCATTTTATTTGTACTATCCTAGTAGATTAATAGTATGCAGATAAGCTTAGAGTTTTTAGGTTGTTTGTACATTTTCAATAACTGAAAAAGGAACAGACAATTATCAATTTCCACTGTATAAAAAAGTAACACCTTCATATGATGAAGAGTCCTGCAAGCCATTGCAGAAGAATTTTTGACAGCGAAAAATGTCTATTTTTCGAAAAATCTTGAAATGCTGCAAAAATACGTTGTATAACGGGATATGATTGCATAACAAACATCTTTAGATAACGCCAGGATTTGCAATCTAATAGGCATTTAGTGCTTTTCACTCATTTAGATGCAATGTGAAAGCTGATGACAATTATGATGATTGAATGAGCAACCAGATCAAAGAATCAGTATTTATAAAATAATGTAATAAATATAAAGGTACTCACCATCTTGCATGGATGCATGAAATGAGAACAGAAAGAAAGTTATTAGGAGTGGAATGCTGCGAAACATTTTCAGTGAATCTATGCTCTTCAGGATTCTGTATTTATAGACTTCACAAGTGATATCGATCAGTCACTGCATAAGGACACGTTGTGACTGTGAAATGATTCGTTAACTATAGACTAAATGTGATTCGATATGATTGACTGTTCAGTTTCCTGATTACACGTTTGGCATGCACTCACTTCAGTTAATGTCTGTACTGTCAACTGATGCATAGACCAATAAGCTTCCGATACGCACTCAGATTTTTAAGTAGTTGAGTGAAAGTGAGATAAAAGCTCTGACAATCCACATACATCTATGTATCAAAATTAGTCCAGTAATTTGATTACAGTTATATTCATTTGAATCTTAAGTCTCAGAAAAAATACTTCCAGATAATCAGATAGTTGTCATCACGAATAGTCAATGACCAAAACAAATTGTACTCGGGTCTCATATCACTTCATTGTATCCCTTTATGATCTTATTTAAATGACGCTATGTCTGTAGACGTTGAAATTTTAGTAATTTTAGTAATCATTAGTTAAACAAACAGTTTCAAAATTTTCTTGATTACAAAGATATCAAAATGATAACCGTACAAAATTAAGAAACAGTCAACATAAAGTCGTTAAAAATAAGATTTTATGACAAACAGAATATTTAAAACAATAAGTCCCTTATTATGAATTTTGATAGAACAGTAAGAAGACGTAATTGATCTGAAAATATGTGATATATTTGCGTGCTACACATTTCGAACAATCTGTGTGACACACATATTTACTTGTCAAGGCATTTTATATCAAGATTAATAAAAGGTCAATAAAATAGAAGTTCAAATAGACATAAGGTGATAACTGTAAATGAAGGAGAGAGAGAAAATTAACGTTATATGAAAAGAATAAGAAAGGGTAGGAAAATTGTCACATTATTCTACGCCATAAGTTGGCTTAAGCATTTAATTATCAATGTGAATGTTTGTGTGTGCACACATCCGTAGGGAGGAGGAGTAATCGGACTTTGCAATCAAGGATTATGGAACATGTAACTAAGTAGCTTCATAATCAGTTAACGTCAGACAAACCGATTAACGTGTGAAATAGAAAATCATGTTAATCGATCGCAAAACACATAGTTGAGAGAGGGTACAAGACTGACATCAAGACAGCCTTCAAAACGTTGTATAGAAATGTTAAAAGGACGAAGTTTTATGTTTATGGAAGCCTTGGCTACTCGAAAATGAAAACCCCTCATATGTGTACAGAAACAATTTGTCATAAAACTTGAATTTATCCTGGTAATCTTTAAGCGTTGAATATGTGACAATTTTCCTACCCTTTCTTAATCTTTTCATATTACGTTAATTTTCTCTCTCCTTTATTTATAATTGTCACCTAATGACTATTTGAACATTTATTTAATTATTCTTTTATTATTCTTCATATAAAATAACTTGACAAGTAAATGTGCGTGAGAAGACTGTTCGAAATACACCACACTTATGGGATCAATTACCTCTTCTGACTGTTGTGTCGAAATAAGCAAAATAAGCCACCGGAAAAACTAAACATGAGTAGTAAAAGCGAAAAAACGAAAAATTAAGAAATTAAAAACAAAAGTCAAAAAACGAAGGAAATTTAGCGTAATGAAAATTGAAAATACATTGAGATTAGGGCAAAAAAAAATCCAGCGAAATTGTCCTTAAAAGAAAATAAGATGAAGCCAGGATAAGTAAAGAAAAGTGCGCAATCTAGCAAACCAGAACGGTAAAAATCATTAAAAATCACAACACAAATTCTTCGAAAATTCGGGACGACCAGATGAAACAGATCAGTCATTTCTGCAAAATTTTGATCATCACAAGTAAATTTCGTGTTTGATCAACAAATCAACCGCAAACGATTCGTTCTCCCTAATATATTAACAATTATCAAAACGTGTTAATCTCCAGTTTATACGATAAACCAGATGAAAACTGTCTTCGCATAATCAGTCAATACTACGATATCAAAAACAAGGCACATAATAGTGGTGAATTTCGAGGTGAAATATTGTTTTCAATTTTCGTCTGATGACCTATTCAAACAGCCTTATCTATACACACTTCAATCAACCGTCACATTCCTTTAAATGAAAGTAGGATTGCGTGGTCTTATCTAATCAACACAGAGAACAAGTGATAACAACATTTTGACAAGTCTCATTATTGAAGTCAGCCAAAATTATTAACCAAATAATACTGATTATAAGTGGTGTGTGTGAGGGGGGGAAACTTGCTCACATTCGAGACGGTGAGGTAAAAGATAGACTTAGCAAACGGATTATTTTGTGCAGATCTGTGGTCATGCAGTTGACCGATGACGTTCAATCACACATGTGATGAGCTGTCAACTATTTCAGAATGAATTAGCAAATCCTGATGAACGGTATATTCTCACCTGTTGCACGCGGTCAGCGCCACGCAGACGTCACACGTCCTGGTCACTGGTCTGCGATATCCGAGATTCAGTCGTATGTCGCTCGCGCTCAGCAAAGTGCTCAGCGTTTGACGAACGGTCAACACAAGCGATCGCTAGTCTACCTGTGCTCATATCATTCACAGACTCGATGGATCAGTAGTTTGTGACAAGACTTTGATCATGACTGGTAAACGTCGTGTTTGATCAACAAATCGACTGAAACCAATTCATCCCCTCTAATGTATGAGTAAATATCTAAACGTGTCACCGTCTAGTTTCTACGATAAACCAGATGAAAACTGTTTTCGCATAATCAGTCAATACTACGATATCAAAAACAAGGCACATAATATTGATGAATTTCGAGGTGAAATATTGTTTTCAATTTTCGTCTGATGACCTATTCAAACAGCCTTATCTATACACACTTCAATCAACCGTCACATTCCTTTAAATGAAAGTAGGATTGCGTGGGCTTATCTAATCAACACAGAGAACAAGTGATAACAACATTTCAAAAAGTCTCATTAATGAAGTTAGCCAAAATTAATGACCAGATAATATTCTTCGGAAGTGGGGGGTAATCTCGCTCACATATGAGACGGTGAGTCAAATGATAAACTGACCAGACAGATATAGGTGTGCAGATCTGTGGTCATGCAGTTGACCGATGAGGTTCACGCACACATGTGATGAGCTGTCAATTTTCTCAGAATGAATTAGCAATTCCTAGTGAACGGTGTAATCACAGCTGTTGCACGCGGTCAGCGCCACGCAGACGTCACACGTCCTGGTCACTGGGCTGCGATATCCGAGATTCAGTCGTATGTCGCTCGCGCTCAGCAAAGTGCTCAGCGTTTGACGAACGGTCAACACGAGCGATCGCTAGTCTACCTGTGCTGATATCATTCACAGACTCGATGCATCAGTCGTTCGTGACAAGACTTTGATCATGACTGGTGAATTTCGTGTTGGATCAACAAATCGACTGAAACCAATTCATCCCCTCTAATGTATGAACAATTAACTAAACGTGTCAATCTCTGGTTTCTACGATAAACCAGATGAAAACTGTCTTCGCATAATCCGTCAATACTACGATATCAAAAACAAGGCACAAAATAGTGGTGAATTTCGAGGTGAAATATTGTTTTCAATTTTCGTCTGATGACCTATTCAAACAGCCTTATCTATACACACTTCAATCAACCGTCACATTCCTTTAAATGAAAGTAGGATTGCGTGGTCTTATCTAATCAACACAGAGAACAAGTGATAACAACATTTCAAAAAGTCTCATTAATGAAGTTAGCCAAAATTATATAACCAGAAAATTTACTTCGGAAGTGGGGGGTAATCTCGCTCATATATGAGACGGTGAGTCAAATGATAAACTGACCAGACAGATGTAGGTGTGCAGATCTGTGGTCATGCAGTTGACCGATGACGTTCAATCACACATGTGATGAGCTGTCAATTTTTTCAGAATGAATTAGTAATTCCTAGTGAACGGTGTAATCACAGCTGTTGCACGCGGTCAGCGCCACGCAGACGTCACACGTCCTGGTCACTGGTCTGCGATATCCGAGATTCAGTCGTATGTCGCTCGCGCTCAGCAAAGTGCTTAGCGTTTGACGAACGGTCAACACAAGCGATCGCTAGTCTACCTGTGCTCATATCATTCACAGACTCAATGGATCAGTCGTTCGTGACAAGACTTTGATCATGACTGGTGAATTTCGTGTTTGATCAACAAATCGACTGAAACCAATTCATCCTCCCTAATGTATGATTATATAGCTAAACGTGTCAACCTCTAGATTCTACGACAAACCAAAAGAGAACTGTTTTCGCATAATTAGTCAATACTACGATATCAAAATCAAGGCACATAATATTGATGAATTTCGAGGTGAAATATTGTTTTCAATTTTCGTCTGATGACCTATTCAAACAGCCTTATCTATACACACTTCAATCAACCGTCACATTCCTTTAAATGAAAGTAGGATTGCGTGGTCTTATCTAATCAACACAGAGAACAAGTGATAACAACATTTCAAAATGTCTCATTAATGAAGTTAGCCAAAATTATATAACCAGAAAATTTACTTCGGAAGTGGGGGGTAATCTCGCTCATATATGAGACGGTGAGTCAAATGATAAACTGACCAGACAGATATAGGTGTGCAGATCTGTGGTCATGCAGTTGACCGATGAGGTTCACGCACACATGTGATGAGCTGTCACTTCGTTAAGAGTGAATAAGCGATTCCTAGTGAATGGTATAATCTCAGCTGTTGCACGCGGTCAGCGCCACGCAGACGTCACACGTCCTGGTCACTGGTCTGCGATATCCGAGATTCAGTCGTATGTCGCTCGCGCTCAGCAAAGTGCTCAGCGTTTGACGAACGGTCAACACAAGCGATCGCTAGTCTACCTGTGCTGATATCATTCACAGACTCAATGGATCAGTCGTTCGTGACAAGACTTTGATCATGACTGGTGAATTTCGTGTTTGATCAACAAATCGACTGAAACAATTTCATCCTCCCTAATGTATGATTATATAGCTAAACGTGTCAATCTCTAGATTCTACGACAAACCAAAAGAGAACTGTTTTCGCATAATCAGTCAATACTACGATATCAAAATCAAGGCACATAATATTGATGAATTTCGAGGTGAAATATTGTTTTCAATTTTCGTCTGATGACCTATTCAAACAGCCTTATCTATACACACTTCAATCAACCGTCACATTCCTTTAAATGAAAGTAGGATTGCGTGGGCTTATCTAATCTACACAGAGAACAAGTGATAACAACATTTTGACAAGTCTCATTAATGAAGTTAGCCAAAATTAATGACTAGAAAATATTCTTCGGAATTGGGGGGTAATCTCGCTCACATACGAGACGGTGAGTCAAATGATAAACTTTGCAAACGGATTACGTTGTGCAGATCTGTGGTCACACAGTCGACCAGTGACGATAACTTACACCTGTGATGAGCTGTCTTCTCGTTAGCAGTGAATAAGCGATTCCTAGTGAACGGTATTTTCTCACAAGTCGCACGCGGTCAGCGCCACGTAGAAGTCACACTTCCTGGTCATTGGTCTGCGATATCCGAGATTCAGTCGTATGTCGCTCGCGCTCAGCAAATGCTCAGCGTTTGACGAACGGTCAACACAAGCGATCGCTAGTCTACCTGTGCTCATATCATTCACAGACTCGATGGATCAGTCGTTCGTGACAAGACTTTGATCATGACTGGTGAATTTCGCGTTTGATCAACAAATCGACTGAAACCAATTCATCCCCTCTAATGTATGACTAAATATCTAAACGTGTCCATCTCTGGTTTCTACGATAAACCAGATGAAAACTGTTTTCGCATAATCAGTCAATACTACGATATCAAAAACAAGGCACATAATAGTGGTGAATTTCGAGGTGAAATATTGTTTTCAATTTTCGTCTGATGACCTATTCAAACAGCCTTATCTATACACACTTCAATCAACCGTCACATTCCTTTAAATGAAAGTAGGATTGCGTGGTCTTATCTAATCAACACAGAGAACAAGTGATAACAACATTTTGACAAGTCTCATTAATGAAGTTAGCCAAAATTAATAACCAGAAAATATTCTTCGGAAGTGGGGGGTAATCTCGCTCACATATGAGACGGTGAGTCAAATGATAAACTGACCAGACAGATGTAGGTGTGCAGATCTTTGGTCATGTAGTCGACCGTTGTCGTTCAATCACACATGTGATGAGCTGTCAATTTTTTCAGAATGAATTAGCGATTCCTAGTGAATGGTATATTCTCACCTGTTGCACGCGGTCAGCGCCACGCAGAAGTCACACGTCCTGGTCACTGGTCTGCGATATCCGAGATTCAGTCGTATGTCGCTCGCGCTCAGCAAATGCTCAGCGTTTGACGAACGGTCAACACAAGCGATCGCTAGTCTACCTGTGCTCATATCATTCACAGACTCGATGGATCAGTCGTTCGTGACAAGACTTTGATCATGACTGGTGAACTTCGTGTTTGATCAACAAATCGACTGAAACCAATTCTTCTTCCCCAATGTGTTAATAATTATCTAAACGTGTCAATCTCTGGTTTCTACGATAAACCAGATGAAAACTGTTTTCGCATAATCAGTCAATACTACGATATCAAAATCAAGGCACATAATATTGATGAATTTCGAGGTGAAATATTGTTTTCAATTTTCGTCTGATGACCTATTCAAACAGCCTTATCTATACACACTTCAATCAACCGTCACATTCCTTTAAATGAAAGTCGGATTGCGTGGTCTTATCTAATCAACACAGAGAACAAGTGATAACAACATTTTGACAAGTCTCATTAATGAAGTTAGCCAGAATTATTAACCAGATAATATGTTTCGTATGTTGAAAATATCTCGCGCACTTATGAGTCTCTTAGTTTATTGATACACTGACCAGACATATATCTTTGTGCTCCTCCGTTTACAGTAATTTTTTCAAGATTTTCTCTGTTATCATTTCTTTTTTTTAATGTTATTTATTTTGTCCTTTAATTTCACTTATTTTTCGTATACTGTTTTCTATATTTTCTTTTGCTCACGGTTGGTCCCATAATGAATGTCCATGGTGATTTTTCACAATATTTTTTTTCATTCACCTATGGTGATCATCTCAAATAACAGTCTCTATTATGGAACATGAACCTTATTGATTTGCAAATACAGAATCTTTTAGAAACAAGAAAATATTCTTTTATCTTGGCCTACCATGTCTCAGGATAACACATTCTTTCAAAATTTCCAATTCCTTATTGACTGTGTTAATCACAAAGTATAACGTAGGTTTCGTTCACGGACCTCAAAATGGATCGTATTAAGTAGCAGAGGTAGTACGTCTATCAATTGTTTGAATTACCCTGTAATGAAGCTATGACAAGATTAATGAAATCTTACCAATAAAATACATAACAAGTAAAGTTGATTCAATGGATGGTTTGAGGTTTGTGAAATATGTTTTACCATCTATAATTGTTTATTTTCCGTGGTTGAGGTGACACAAAATAATAAATTTCGCGCCAAGAGGTAAGATTGACCAAACATTAGACATGAGTATTATTGCTGAGTGTTTTTAAAGCGAATCGTGAATAAAGATAAAGAATTACTTACTTACTGGTTAGCGTTTTTTGGCAAGTTAGTTTTTGACGGAATGGGGTTGCCAACCCCATGTCCAACCCTCCTCCTTTACCCGGGCTTGGGACCGGCAGTAGCCCCGAAGGTTCTACTGGCGGATAAAGAATTACACTCTAATAAATATGCCACAATTCTGCGCACATAAACAAAATGTTTAAATTTCATGGATTGTAGAAACAGATAAAAATAAGCATATTACACTAAAGAAATGGTTATTCATAGTCAGAATATACTCCACATAATACAGCAACCTTTAGATATCACTATTCTTACACAATGAGTCATCAAGCCTAGCTTTGATACAGATAAATGAATTATGAACCACACGGAAATAAACAGCGGCTATCAAGTATTTTCACAGAGAAATAATTAACAGGGTTTAATTTATAATGTTTTTCAGACTAAGAGCAGTTATAGCTGATGACATTACAGTTCCTTGCAAGTCATGTTCCATATATCCACCTGTGAATTCCAGTTGAAAGGCGACAGACTTTACTAACACCAATGAATCAATAATAAACCATACACGATGGAAATAGCCACTATCAAATATTTTTCAATTTTCTTTGAGATAAGCTTTAATATACACGGTCGTTATTGCCGACGACCATTATGCCAAAAATTATCATGTCAATAAATAATATATCCTCCATGTTCACAAAGACAGTTGATTGTCTTCACAACTTTCAAGATGAAAATTCTAAAAATACGTGTTTATATTCGTTATTCTCAGAAATTTTGCTTTAATGCAGCCTTCAATCTTTAATAACATAGATGTATGTAATAAATGTCAACTCAAGAAAAAGCAGCAGTAGAAAGTTTGCGTGACGAACGTTCCATATTTATTCCTGTGATTAACTGTTGAACTGCGATTTACCATAATTTCGACCTGATCTCAACAGACAAACCATTGGTACAAAAATTAATGGTGTTAATAAACAGCTCTTTTTTTGGATAAATTCACCTAGAAATTGTGTTTTATTTATTCATATTCATCATCCGACAGACCTTAGAAGCCAGCAATTTTATCTCTCGTGAGAGTCAGTCAGTTAACATATTCACTTACATTTCAATTGCGATTCGCAAACAGAAGGAAACACGCCTATTGAATTCGAGCGCGGATCAATATCTGTCTGCGCCTGTGATGCATATGACGTCTTAATCTAGGTCTTCAATCGATTATCCCTCACGCAATAATAATTTTTTAATCGTAACTATCAACGACAGAAATCAAATCTTCTATAAGAACGAGAGACATTTTAACATTGATATAACATTGTTATTATCTGAAATCACATTTTATCATGATTGTTTTAACTGATAACATTGGGTGCAGCCTTCCGAAGAATACTGTAGTTCTCAAGCGTGCATAGAGATTCTCATCAGTATCTAATTAGCTATTTGATTCAAGGCAAAACCGATTTTTATTGCTGAAAGGAATTAAAGGAGGAAAGTTGTTCGTGGCAGTGGAAAATGACCTAAGGCAGCAAAGTCAAAAACAAGAGGTGAAATTTTAGAAAGCGTGATGTATGGTGAAAAGACAAAAAAGAACGAGATCTATGCTGGTGTGAGTAATAAATTTACACCGTTCTTCATATAATACATCTGAAATTTAGCAGACTAAATTCTGTAGATCGACCAGTTCGCAAGACAAAAAATAGGTTCAGAACAGTGAATAAAATGAAATGATAACTTAACAGAAATTGACAACCAGAAGTCAATTTTCCGCCTACATAAGATGAGAATATAAAAGATTCTTTAACACTTTGGTCTGCCTGAAAAGATGGTGGACATCAAGCGGAATTCTAATGTTGGATACAATGTCAGGTCAGTTGTGTGAATCAGCATATACCTCCTACAAATTTTTTCACTGTCGTCTGATTGTTAGGTGGTTTATGAAGTACTCAGCTCATGAGAATAAAACAGTATGCAGCCAGCATGATGGTAAGTGATTGGGATTTCAAAGCTGAAGTAGTGCTGAAATCACAGAGGACAACAATTGCAGACATTCTGTGCAGCAAACACATAGAAGTTATGAGGTTGTGGAAAAGATTTGTAGCTCAGGTGGATGATTGTGGTTCTCTCAGCTCAGAGAACCAAACGCTACCACATAGAAATGACTAAAATCATAGTATGAAATGTCTCGTTGAAATTACAATCCACAGCGTGTGGAAAAGCTTTGGAAAGGTAGAAAATTTCACGCCTCAGGCTACTAACACAGACAATAAGCCGGTCCAATCTGTACACTTTTATTGGCGAGACATCTACACGCTTAACTTTAAACGACTGTCTGAATCTTCCCACAGGTTGCACGTTGAAATGCATTGTCGAATTGAATTCAACTGAACGTAAAAACGTGCGGAGGACTAAAATATACATTATTCACAAAAGTGGCAGTTTACAGGCAGTTTTTTACCGAAGGCACTGCGTATCGATTGTTCGGGGGTCATCATAAACAACCTGAAGTTGCAGTAGAATAATGAAATAGAGAAAAGTGCTGAAGGAGATTTTTTAAAATTTACTTATCAACCAAGAAAGCCAGATTTTTTACCTTGATTATTCTGATTTTTTGACTTCACAATCGATTTATTGTTGTCTAACCGTTAATCATATTAATTATCGACATTCGCCTATACGCGTGAATTATTTCCAATAAGCGTATATGTTTGTTACATCGGCTACTGAAATAACTTATCCAATATCCATTGTTTAGCACTTTTACAAAAAAAGAAGCTCGCAAAACATAAAGAGCAAATGCAATAGAGAAAGAACGAATCTCTGACCATTTAAGCATCCAAAATGTGCAAACAGATAGTGTGTAATCTATGGCCTACTGTGTGTTGTGAAAATAGCACATAGAAACGACTAATCCGCAGTTAGGTGGTGATGCTTATTCATCTGATCACCTCATGCGAATGATAGTCTTTGGATACCCTATCAATCGGCGTTTCATTGTAGGATATTCGGATTCTTAATATCGTCATAAAGATTCTGTGAGACGTTCGATTCATGAGTTCGGCTTATTTTTTTCTGTTTTAATGTAGATTAGAAGTCAGGAATAATCTATCTGTCTGTGATGACGTGTTTAACATGCATCAATATTATATTCACTTGAGTAAAGTGGTAGCGGGATATAGGAGACAATCTACTTTTTATCACCACTATATAATTTATTGAAACTCAAATCGTTTCATGTGATCAGTTTTTCATTTTTTTCAAAATATTTACTTTTATTTATCAGCCCACATTTAGATCATCTAAACAAATCAAATAATTCGTTCACAGTTGATAAATCAACAACACGTATAATCATATCATACTGCTCAAATTATTCACAGCCTCCAAGTCATTAGTTAAGCAACACAACACAAGTCAGTTGTCAGACAGTCGATGCAATGTGGCTGGCAATGGAAGACAGGTTACCTACTTCATCCCATTTTGCACTCAATAGCAGAGCGCATCTACGTTTCAGAATTGCATTTTCCACGATAAACCAGGTGAGAACGATTTTTATACAATCAGTCAATAATATGATATAAAAATAAGGGACATAATATTGTTTCATTTCAAGGTGAAACATTGTTTTCAATTTTCGTCTGATGACCTGTTCAGACATCATTTTCTCTACAAACTTTAATCAACCATCACATTCTTTAAAATGAATGTACCATTGCGTGGGCTCATCTACTGTTTACGAAGAAGAATTTAACACAACATATAGAAAAATTTGATTGTTGAATTGAGCCAAATTTGTTTAGTCGAGAAACTATTTATGCGAAGTGTGAGGATACTAACACTGGTGACTACTATTTGACTGATATTTATAACTTACAGTTATCTATCAGTCACTATTCCGCCTCGCAGTCAACCAGTGAAATAAACTTAACTCTTGATAAGGCGTCATTCTGAATGGAGGTTGTAAAAAACATTTTCGTATGCTTGATTTATGAAAATCCCTCCGTGTTTATATTTGTTATTTGTTCTTATTGATTCCTTAGGTTGGACATTTTGTTATTCTGCTCGATTGCATTTAAGATGATAATATTATTATTTCATTACACCATCTATTCCTTTTGCCCGTCTTTCATTTTCTATGTATCTTTCTGATCGGAACTTTAATTCCGTCTGGGAGTGACGTTTTGTGTATGAGATGTAGTTGCTTTATCACTGATATGCCTGCATTTCATTGATTATCATACTCTAAATTTGCAAAAGAGAAAGTTTACTTCTTGACAAGCCTTGCCTTATTCTATTCACACGATTGTACCAAGTGATTTGATTATTTTTATTCTCTGCATATTTTCTCTTTACCTTTACATGCGGTACATTTTAAGAAATGCATTTTTTTGAAGCATCAAATCAAGACATTTATGAAGCAATAAACCAAGTATATAATTTAATAATATCTGCAGTAATATCTATTTTATACAATCTTTGAAAAATCAAACTATTCATCAGTTGATGTGTAACGTATCGTTCACTTCTTAGTGACCGCTTCGTCCTGGTGTGTTTCATCAACTGCTGAAAATCCACGATATGTGCACCTGAGATTTGATTTCAGGAATTTCGGTTTCGGATATTAACGATTACAACTCCAGAAAATTTACCACACCATATCCAGTTTTATTCTTATTTATTTATATTTAAACCACGATATAAAGCAAATTAAAAGGTGCGTTGAAAAAAAATTTATCAATTTCAAACAGTAGTCTAGTATTCACAGATTCATAATC
>OX103975.1:17745127-17768645 GCA_944470395.2 Schistosoma turkestanicum | reverse complement strand
ATTACTTTCTTCTATTTGCTTACGTACTTCATGTTGGTTTTTCTCACCAAGTATGGCGTAAATTTGATACAGGATTCTGAAGTGCTTAGATTTGCAATGTGCTGTTTTAGTTTACGTTCTTTAGCCCTAGCTTTATGGGAAATATAAGGAGTCACTGTTTTGAAAGATGTTTCGAAAGGGATAGTGGTATCCAGAGCAGATTCAATGGTGACATTGCATGTGTGTCTAAGGGACTTAGCATGCTTTCAATGCCTAGTGGACCGCAATGTGTATGTCAGTTGATTCCAGGGAGGTTGAAGTCACCACCAATAATTTCCGGGTAAATTTAAGAGAGGGAGCCCTGATAAACGACCCACCAGTAGCAATGTCAATCGATCGAGGAGTGTTTGTAACTCAATAAATATATCCATTCAGTAAATCACATTCATGAGCGTGCATGGTGAGCCATAACGAATCAGGCACTTAATTAAGAACAGTATCATAAAACATTTATACTTTGATGTTTCTTCATACAAACATGATGCAAACACCACCCTTTTTAGATCCTCGGTCACCTCGAAAGAGTTCATAAGAAACTATTAGTATATATGAGTCAGGGACATTAGAGGAAAACCTAGCTTTCAGTAATCATGAGAATGGAAGGAAAGTTTAGAATTAACAGAGAGCGTTGTTGGGTCATCTTATTGATAACAGATCAGTGATTAAATATCATTCGTAAATGAATGGAGGAATGCTCACCTTACAAGGAAGCACGATTGGCTTCTGGTTGCTTTCAGGTTGTGTTTTCTGAAGTAGTGCTGGAAGTAGGAATATAGGCTTGATAAATATGATCAGCTGAATTTTGAGCAATATAGCAAGAGATAGAGAGGAATTTAGTGATTGACGTGGTGAGAGAAGCATGTGAGGTAGGATATGATGAATGTCCTCGAGCAGAGTTAACTGATGCGGCATTCAATAGAGAGCATAAGTTTGGGTCGTTTCGTAGATCAATTGCATTGAATAGAATGTGGTATGTCAAGTGAGTGGATAATGTGTAAGGCAGTTGGTCAACAGGACC
The DNA here is from genome assembly GCA_944470395.2 of Schistosoma turkestanicum. Classification (NCBI taxonomy): domain Eukaryota; kingdom Metazoa; phylum Platyhelminthes; class Trematoda; order Strigeidida; family Schistosomatidae; genus Schistosoma; species Schistosoma turkestanicum. The sequence continues at coordinate 17,767,588 of OX103975.1, read as the reverse complement.
AGATATAAAGGTATTACAGTGAAATGGTCTGCAGCAGCAGAATAACTGTCATCCATTACATCACAGTACATAGAGCATAACTTAAAGGTGGTGGAAATATCGCTTTGAAAAGCTGGAGTTAGCAAAGCCACTTTCCTGAGGGTGTGATTAGTAAAAAAGGATGAGGTACATGTTCTGGAATCAAAAAAGGTATTTTGGTTAGAGTGGTGTCTAGGAACATTAGGCGAATGCTCAAACAGGATGGTGTTATGTGTTTTCTTAGCAACTCTTGTGATTGTAGTCTTATTATGAGCAATGGTATGTGAGTTCTTATTCTAAGGAGTCTTGTGGTTTACTTTCAGAAGTATAGTAGCTACTAGAGTAGGATAAGTATGGGGGCAGGCATTGTATTTTATTAGGTAGGTTAAGTACTGAGGGCTGAGAGTTAGAGCGTGTTGCACGTTTCATGTGAGAACGTTTGTTAATTCAATCCACCAGATCTATCCTGTTATCTTTAGAACAATGTTGATGCGACTGACTTGTGGTGGACAGGTAGATAGAGCTTTTAATCGTGGGACAAGTCGTAATACCTTATTCATGGGACAGATCTTTAGATAAGTAGTCTCGTTGGATCTGTTCTCCGCTTTGGGAAGGGAAGAGGTAGGTATTGTAGAGTTATTGTAACGCTCTTGATTGTAGCCGTCACTAGTGAACGAATTAGTCTGCATAGCTGGAAGGTCACTGGTGATTCGGCGTTGTATTGTAGTTCTATCATGGATAATTCTAATCTTTTTAAATAGTGGACTGTGTTTGGGTAGTGACTGACTGATAGTGAAGTTGTTGGAGCAATGTTAACAAATCTTGCAATTAGTCAAGCTCAAGAAGCGTTTCTCTAAAACAAGCTTAGAAAATTTAAATAGTGAAACATTACATTCAGCATCAGTATATTTACCTAAATTTTACAGAGTTTAATTTATATAACTTTTATGTATAAATGTCTGCTTACACTAAGTGCTCACTGCAAATTTATTTTTCAATCAAATATATATGCCATTCAATTTGAATGTCTATCGCAAACAATCCATAAAACCAGTGAGTTTCGGTTATATTTTCATTCACCTTGCTGCATTTTCAGATTTGTTCCAGATCTCAATCCTTCTAAAGAAAAGTATATTCAGTCATGGAACATTCGAAGTAATCTTCTAGTTAAAACATTTTGCGAATTAACACTAGCCAGCATAAACAATTAGGGTCAACCAACTGTTTATAAATACAGGCGTTATCTTACCATTTGTAAATGCATTTTGATATAGCATTCTGATGCGTGGTACAGGAATACAATTATGAACAACTGAACAAAATATATGGTTTGCAATTAACTTTGCCAGCATCTATGATATGTAATCTTTAAAAGATCAAACTACTCATCGATTGATGAGCAGCATATGATATACATACTAATTGTGAATTTAGACACTTCTCTGGAAATGCTTTTGATCCCTGGTGTCTCTAATTTTAGCTATTCAGAGGTCGTACTGACTGGCGTAACACTTCAGAAACTGAGTGTTTGAAGATGAAGATTATAAAAAATATTCTTAATAAATGAATTCTTTTGTGACTGTTTAATCGTCTTTATTTACTGCTCATGAATAGGCCTGCTTCGAGTGGTCCTACTCACAACAAAAAGCCGAATATTTCGGTTTTTAAAATGTTTGTACAGTGTAGGAATCCATAAGAGTCATTCACAATCCTGCAGAAATCCTATAAATGAGAAGCACTTGTGACAATTGAGCTCTACTGTTGCATCCTAACCACAACGTGAATGATGTTTAACTTTTCTACGAAGTTTCAGAAGGGCTTTGCGATAAATCAATTAAATAACTGAATAATCAGGAAGCTCATAGTCAGATAATGATCAAGAAATTATTATAAAGAAAGAAACACTACGTTATAATGAAGTCCACCGAAGCAGTCTTACATATGAGGAGCTGCAGCCAGTGTTTTACTTTTCTCAAAAGACGAACAACAATAGACAAAGCTGGATGTATTTACAACATTAAACGACACGAAATGAAAAAAGGAAGGAGAACGATGAGAGATTTGAAGACCTCAGTCCGTGAAGGAAGAGCCAGGTGTGGGCATATAACTCGAACATAGCATCTACACGAAGACATTCGGATCTCATTTGATCCCACATCACCTGACTTGGAATGATTATGAAGGGTATAAAGACCCACATATCATAACCTGCAGTTTGACTAAATGCGAATAGAACTCATGGGAAGCCAGGAAAGAAACAGAGGTTATGCCTAATCTCATGATGGCGTTTACTCAGGATACTAGAAGGATCGCCTAACATAAAGTAAGTATTTAAATCTATAGAAATCAATCTAACACTAAAATCTATCGAATTACAAAATTCAACCCATTTAGGCAGTGACCGGGATGTCGTAACATCCGCACTCAAAAGCTTAATGCACCTAGATTCTCTGGAACAATCAGGGCTGTAAACACATAAAACTACCAGAATAGTCAGTTATAGATGCATATGAAAAATTAGCACATTATCAAAAACCGATTTACACAAATCATGGAATAACTGAGTGGGATCATTTGTTAAGTTGATGATGTATACTTATATTTATGATGAATATGAGAACCGCTATTCACCTTAATCACTTCTTTTGGTCTCAGCTGGGCAAGGCGCGCGCACTTACTAGCTAAACAGTTATTACTCAGTACAAACCTTAGTTCTGATAGTACGGTGATTATAAAAACATGGCAAACGAAAGTAGAATAGGTTTAAGTGATTTTTTTCTGATAAATATCCCGTCATATTCATTGGTATAAACGATCAAGTACTTGAGATAATGATCCGTTACCATATCCAAAAATGCAACCAGATGTTTATAACATCTACTGCTCTTACGTGCTTAGTTTGGTTGTTCCCAGTTTTTCAACATAGCGACTGACTTATTATTTTTCAGTTTTTATCAATGAACGTTTTCACCTCTCCTTCATAAATTTGGATGATATCATGTAAAGCTATTGCGCTCTTTTATAGAGATGTTGGCTGCTGAATTCATTGCTCAAGTTCGAAGGCTTAGTGAGAAGGAAAGACATGTAAGGGGATCACAGTATGTTGTTTCGATTTTCTGCTGTAACTTGGTTAATATAACATCCTACCTTTAGCAAGCTTTGACTTTAGGCAAAATGGAAGACATCTTTTGACCTGGCCGCTCTAAAAGCGACCTAACGATGGACTTAACTAGATCACATCAGTTGATGACATCAGTAGGAAGACTCTATTGAAGACGCTCATTCTGGAGCACTTGTTTTAAATGCGAACATGCTCGTAATCTGACCCTCTCTGGCTGTGATTGGGATAAGAATTGAAGTCAGCTAGTGAGCAGAAGCCTCCACAATCATCATGAACAGTATCGGGTAGCTTGAGCTAGGGAGATCATAGACGTGACAGCGATTGTCGCTAGTAGGGAACTGTTCCGAACCATCCAAGAAACCCGCATTAGGAATCCGACTGTATCTCAGACTATCTATGAAAATTGCGGTCTTTTGACTCATTCGCAAATCAGGGGGTTGAACCTATAGCAGAAACACTTTAGGTATCGGTTTTATTGGCCTTAATACTTCGTCGTCCACGATTTGCAGTCAGCTTAGATGTTGAATCGACGTGATTCTTAAGACTCTAGAAAGTCACAAAAGCAATAGGAAATCTGAGGTCAAGGGGAGTTGCAGAATCTACCTCAATATTTCTAAAAATGATGGTTCAGTTTTAACATTCTTAATGACTGAGAACTTAGATAGAATTTTGAAACTTGGCTTGATCCCATTTAAAATGGTTTTCTGTTTATGACTGTGTCAATTTATAAGAATGAAAAAAAGTCTTCTTGTCTTAACACACGTATAGGTGAACGACAACTGTTTTCTTTCAAAACTTTGAGGAGGTGATTGACTGTGATGACTGTGAGGTCTTATGGCCGTTCGTGTCATTAAAAGTAGTACAAAGCAGTAGATTACCCTTATTTAAGTTCTTTAATTGAACCTCACTGTTCGTGTTAAAGGTTATGGCAAACTGTCATGGGAATGTATTACATCAAGTGGTGTTCACTAAGGCTTTCTATCCTATCTATTCTTCTCCATATTTTCAAAGACATGCTGCTAGATATACCATTACCTTTGTCTCAACTTTCAGGAGTAGGCCTTCTACTAAGAGTTTCATCAGTTGAATCGATGTATGCTGGTGACATAACCCTATCTGGTGAAAATGCTGACAAAGTGCAGTTTATCCTATTCACCCTAAACAGCAATTCAAGCTAGTAAACTATGCAGTTCTCCCTGTCAAAAGGCAAAATGTTGCCTAAGGATTGGATCGTTTTGTCACCAGAGCCAGAAACACGGAATGAAGCAGTTCAGTGTGTTGACCGCCGCATTTACCAAGATAGTCTCCTAAGTGTTGATGGCCTTGTGAGTGAACGAATCTTGGCAGAGATAAGGAAGGCTCGAACGACCTGCGCCACTTATGTTATGGGTAAGATTTCCGTTTGCTGACTAGTGGAAAAGTTTACTGCTCGGCAGTTCGCTCCATCTTACGTTATGGCCGTGAAACATGGTCAGCTAGATTAGAAGCTGTTTGTTGGTTTTCGATCATCGGTGTCCCCATATGGGGTGAGCAACTGTCTAATTGGGAAACGTTCACGATGATAGGTTAAAGGTAACAGGTCAATAGACAACGTGCTGAAACCTCATTTGTTGAAGTGGTTGAGACATATGATACGTGTGCCTATTAAAAATGGAGCTATGCTTTGTAGACAATGAGTGGGTTGAGAGGAGACTCGAATGAGCTCAACAATAATGGCACAAATCCAGGTAGTCACTGATAGTTGGACATAGTCTTGATGGTAGGCGTCAACTGTCTGGTAAGTACCCATGAGGTGGTTGAAATCGATGTTGAGAGACCCTAAGTAACATCGCTGAAAACCTTCTGCATTGACGCAGTGACAATCATTTTCTGATAACTCACATAACTTATACTTTGGAGATTCTCTTAGGTTTATTTCCCTAAATCGTACTTTATTGAAAAGTTATCTCCCCGAATACTACTTATATTTTAACAACCTCTACTACTATGGGATTTGAAGTGACAATTTTATCTCCTTTAATATGTAGTCCGGCAACGTGAACAGATGTACGCACTCTAATATCCTACGTTGCTGTCGATTAATTGATTGATGCATATTTCATGACTGTTTGAATAAACTAGATGAATAGTTAACCACTTAGGATTGCAATATATTTATAATCATGAACATATATACGGATTCATGTTTTAATTCATTTGGTTTCGCAATATGCGCAGTTAGTTACATAAAAGAAACGTTATTACTCAGAAACTATGCTTTATTTTCTAAAAAAGCTGAAACACATGTTATGATTTGTTTAGGGGAAACAAACAGATGATAACAACAAAGCTACTTCATGAATTAAAAAGAGTTTACACGAAACTTGGAACTGTTGAATTCGTATCAGTCAGCGGTCCTGATATTAAGTTTTATGACTTTTCATTGCACTGTAAGTAACTAAATTAGATACATTTAGTCTGGTCACAAATTTGTCCGGTAAAATGAATAAAAATTTAATAATATGTGAATTAGGCTATTTTTTAAACGTCATTCTACAAAACCGTAGCAAGCTAAATATTTTGTCTCAATAAATTAATACCGATTCAGACTTCAGTTTAACTGAAGTGTTACTTCTTATCGTAGGAGGTCAAAAAAATGACTGCAGATAAACAAATGAATAATTTGTAACATTTTAAAATGTATGAATTACAGTAAGTACCGATTTTCAATCTCATATCTCAACAACGTTGATGAAATGGCTTCGCGCACATAGAGCAAATCAGTCATCCACCTAATCGAGTTACTCACCACAAAATGTACAAAGGATAAAAAAAATATAAATAAAATGCAAACACTCACATTCGTCATATGCCTTCCTAAGTAATCCATGAATCTCCGATAAGAATTCAGAATTAACTGAAATAGCAAAAAGCCTTCATTAGATTAGAAGGATAACAAACGCTTGTGTGATCATTCTCTGTAGTATGCACATCAAAAAAAATGAGATCACGCGACCGAGCCTAACCAATGATGTGCATTGCAGATCAATATATCTAATCAGGAATTTATCCTCTCGGCTAGTTATTTATGGTTCGACGGACTTATGCAAGCTCTCAAATAAACAACGATAATTTTCACTGTCTATGAAAATGAGTAGTTGGCCTAATGCTAACGGAGTCAAATAATTCTTGAATATGTGTATGCTTATTTTAAAATTGAACAGCGTAGCTAAAATAATATCAATGGAGCTTAATCGCTTCTAAGCCCGGAATATAGATGTTACATAATGAATGTACTGTGATAATTTATGAGTTGAATTAAGAACAAATGTTGGACGAAAAGTGTGATAGTTTGTAGAGATTGTGGGTGAAATGGTTATTATATTAATAGTTTAATTATTCCGACGATATCTTGATCAATTTATTTATGATTCGATTCGGCGTATACACTTGGATTGCAATCTTGTTTACATGATCAATACAAATTGATAAACAGATTACTTGCATAATTCAAAGTTGTAATTTCTCAAGCTAATGGTATATTTAGAAATCCGATCATCAAGTTCTCGTTTATCTGAAAAGCAATAAAATTTTATTTGACAATCTTTAGTCTTCAACTATATTCAGCCATATTCAAGTTTACTATTGACTATGGTAAAAAGAGAATGTGGATTTTGTTTTGCTTAAAGTTCTTTCCTGCTAAACAACATTCATTTCGTTGCAGCATTTAGTAAAATATTCTTTACTAAGAAAGCATTACAAGTTCAAAGTATTGACATGCCTTGAAAATGAATCTATTTGAAAATGGTACTCATTTTGACGTAATTGTTTTATTCAATAAAAAACATTTAAAATCATCAATTAATCATTATTAGACCACAATTAGAAATCTGTAAGCACTGGAAGGCCGACATCCAACGCCAGCTCAGTGGGTCGATGGTTAGGAGTTCGCGCACAATACCGGAGGTCCACGGTTCGAATCCTGCAATGTGCAGGAGTCGTGGATGTGCACTGCTGATGAGTGGCCCCATACAAGGACGATGCGGCCGTACAGTGCTACCGGGTTTCCAATGGTAGTCTAACAATGATTGATTGACGATTTCAAATGTGTAAAAACACAATAAAATCATTTTGTCTAAACAGTTAAAAATAATTCACCATTTCCATAGAATACCAATGGCGGCAAACACGACTTCATTGCATACTTGTTTGTCATTACTGTTAAAGTGTGAAATATTTTGAAATTGAGAAACACCTCGCAGATTTATTAAAATATTATTTTTTTTTAAAATTTCATTCACTGTCTAGCCGTTAGAATATGTTAACTTTAAAAAAGTCTTTGTATTCGGCTTCACTAAGTCTGAATGAAACTTGTCAATGTCCAAGCCTAGCACAAACTTTTCAAATAAACCTTTTGTTTTAATGATATCAGTTAAATTTGAAAAAAAGTTTTTGATTACGATCAAGTATTTTGTTTTCTTTTCGGGTACAGCCTGTTAGAAACAGCAATCATAGCCGAAATACATGATACTCAAATAGTCAAAGTCTTATTCTATTTTCTTAACATTTTAACTAGTAGCAACACTTACTAGTATTATTTATTTGTTGGTCATTGAAGCATAATTTGCGAACGGAAGATTTTTCATGCTTCATTCCTAAGATTGGATGTCAAAAAGAGGCAAGTGTTTACTTTACTTTACTCGTGTTGAAAGACATAACAATGCAGAGGTCTACCTTATTATATTACACATTTATTCAGTATACATGAAATTGAGTTTGACAATATAAAGTCAACTTGTGATTATCACTTAGTAAATTATCTAAAAATGTCGGGTAAATTCATCGAACCTACAGAATATCGACTACCTAATCCAACCATCTACTAAACTGTTTATTATTACGATCAATAAAACTGTGTTGCGCACCAAAATCTTGTTCTTCCATTTCTATCGTTTTGATTATATCTAGAAATCATAAAAACAAGCAAAAATTCACGTTTCAATTAAAATATCTTCTGGCAGTTCCTGAAAATGTACACATTTGCTTCCATGCAGAGTTTAAATAGAATTCCGCTTAAAACCAAAAAAATCTTTTATTCTATATATTCTCTGTTTAAGTGTAGTGACATTGAAATGCTGTCAAATGCTGTTCAGGTATTTTGGCAACATATATATTCTTTTGATTAGACAAACTATAAAATTCTTTTCTGTGTCTTGAATTAAAAAACAAATTATATCAAAACAAAAAAGCACACAAATAACAAATTCGATTTTAAACAAATCACTAGAACATATTTGGAATATCTTGAGAAATTACAAACCTTCACTAAGTATACTGTTTTGATAGAATTGATTAAGTTCAATTGTGCAATTCTCATCTAAAAATCATTTGTCAAATTATTGTAATAATTGTGTAGATTTCAAATTACATTCATCAATTGTTTGATTGGTACTTGAATGTTCAATGTTCAATAAATCTGAAAACCAAAACACAGTAGATCAGTAAGATCGTTCAAAAGCCCAAAACATTTGCTTTCTACATTATTTTTGCTTAGATATTTTTACACATTTGAAATTATTAATCAATCATTGTTAGACCACCATTAGAAACCTGGAAGAACTGGACGGCCGTTTCGTCCTGGTATGGGACTCATCAACAGTGCGCATCCACGACTCCTGTTCTTCGCAAGATTCGAACCCCGGACCTTCGGCATTGTAGGCGAACGCCTAAACATCGGACCACTGGGCAGGCATCCAACGGTGTTAATGTCTAACTCTGATTTTTACCGTTTATCTCCTCAATGAATTGCATTTCATTCAAACAAAGGACATTACAAATTTGATTTACCTTTCCAATGTTTTAATTGTTGTTTATGTATTCTCACAGCTTCTATACGTTCACGTAGGATATCTATGAATAAAGTACAATCAGTCAGTCAGATGCAACGTAGAACTTTGTACATAAGTACATCAGTTCATGTTGCCATACCACATCAGCACAGAGAAGTAATTGTCAATTCAAATACAATAGTAGAAGAGGTAGTAAGGGAATTAGAAGTAATCGGAGAGGTTAGGATTACAAGATATTATTCAAGAAGTATGATTCAGTGAGAAAAGTTTAGAGAGTCAAAACTAGAGGTGTTGAAGAATCTAGAAGATTAGGATTTGACAGAACACAGAGAATAAATGCACCGGCGCCATTGCGAACGATTTTGAGCCATGTCATTCAAGGTCTCTAACCATCGATAGCAGATTCACTAAAAACTTAATTTTTTTCATTTTCAAGGTTGTGAAATAGAATCATTTTGCATAGGTTCAAGTTAAAAATTACATGATTTCCTAAACGTAATCATACCTGCAGACATGTTGATATATGTTTCCACAGTGAAAATTTTATTCAATATGTGGACTACTGAAAAATGAGAATGAGCAATGAGAATGTTTGGTTATTCAGCCTAAAAGAAACGCTCTCACTATTTACTCCGATAAACACATATATTCACATTGACTAGTCGACAAATAATAGACAAAAAATTGATTACCATTTCCAGAAATATGTTTTGAATCTGATATTCCAAAGAAAAACAATAATAAATTAGTCAACGGGAGAAAATACATATTTGTTTTTTGCGAAGCGAACTTCTTATGCATCAAAATGAACAATCTATTCAGCTTCATAGAAATGACGAGTTGAAATCGTTAACATAGTGATTCTATGAATTTCTAGCACTATAACAAAAGATAATGATTTTGCATTTGAATCCATCATAAGAATTCCGTATTATGTTCCCTTTTTTCTCAGGCACACCATAGTGTCGAAGATGCCTCCACGGTGTTTTCCTATCCACGCTATCAAATGAACAAACATTTAACAGAACTAGAGAGGGAAGCCCAGGACAGAGTTGGTTGGAGAAAATTGATAGGCAGACTATGCTCCATTGGGGGTTACAGGCGTAAGTAAGTAAGTAAAATTAGTTTCATCCTGTTGAAACCTTTTTCTAAATATTTATAATTTGTCAAGAAAGCACTAAAGTCATATCGTTAACACAAACCAATATGCTGAGTGAAATGTTGTTAACTGGTGTCGAAAACAAACATTATTCAATAGTAATTAAGACTTACGTTTCATGTTTCGAACATAAAGATTATTCATGAATCTTGTTTTATATTTAAAATCAGCTGAAATTATGAGAGAATAACTATAATTAGTTGAAAGACTTAGGTATTTTATACAGGGAATTGTTCATCATATACACACTTGTAATGGCATTCTTAATCATAATATTTTTATTTTTACTAACCTAAACGTTTACTGTAACTTTGTATTGTATTCATTTTTTCCAAATTTATATCCAGTAATGGATCAAAAGCTGTAAAATTTGAAAAAAAAACATTTTAGTTTATATTAAGAAAGAATCCATGAACTATTTTGATGATGGTCTAAATGAATATTATTTTGATGAGATTTGTCTAAAGACATGTGGAAACAGAAGTTTGTATTGCATTATTTTTCTGTCATCCAACTTTCATCAACATAAAGGTTAGTTTGACAGAAGCTAGCTGATCGTCTTATAGTATAAACAAACGACCATATCATTTGAATAGCTTCTACATTTCGGATAACTCAAAATAATTTGAAAATGCTGAATGAAAAAGTAACAGGTTTGCCTAATTTGAGCTTAAATTACTAAGCAAGGCAAACTTTTTGCTCTTACAACGTTTTCTTTCTTCGAAAGCCTTTACTGATGCACGAATACGTTGTATGACGTCGTATAATTTCAAAAAATCATCAATTCTTAACTTTCAAATATTTGTTAGTAAAAAACTGACTTTAGGCAATAAAGTCTGTACGAATATGAAAGACAAGGAAATCGACTGCTTGTCATTGAAATTTTCTATTGATGTAGCTTGATAATCGTTTCGTAATCGATTTAAACAAACAGCCGTTAAAATGACAAAAGAATGAATGAGCTAATTCATCAACCATCGTTGTTTACACACAGAAAGTATTTTCAAGACAACGTAATAATATTGAAGGACATACCGTTTTGCACCGACATATAAAGTGAGAACACAAACAAAGTTCGGTGTAAAGAAGTGATGCTGAACATTTTCACATAAACTTTTCTAATCCATGTTCCGTATTTATAGAGTTTGTAAGTCACATTGATCGAAGACTACACCACAACAGGCTATGCTTTTCAATTATTGGTTAACCAAGACGGAATGTGTAACGGCGTGACTAGGTAAAACATTTCTTAACCATTTGGTTGGCATACATTCACATAAGTCAACATATATGATATACCAATGAACAATCTATAAACTGTCGGATTTACAAACCGTTGTGTGAAACTGAATTGAAGCTCTCACAATGACTCGGCATCTGTGCATCGAACAAAGTATGGTAATATGTCTACAATGATATCCGAAAAATGTTCAGAATGTTTAGATTCAAGCCGCACAATATTTTGATAACCGTGTCGAAACAATGCTTGCAAAAAAGAAGAACCAAGATTGTTCAGCGCCTTCTTGAAACAATTAAGGCATAATTCGCCTTCAGCTGAATCTCTGTGATTCACTGACACATTTAATCGGAGCCACACAATCTCTGTAGTTCCAAAGATTACACATACGTGGCACAGTTTAATACTTCCCACAGACAGAGAAAAAGTTTTTTCTGATCATCAGTCAATACTTAAATGCGAACAACTTTCGACTGAGAGGTGAGACAGTGTTTTCATTTTTCATTTCGTAACCTTTTTGAAAAAGCATTATCCATAATCACTTCAATCAATTATCATATTTCCTAAAATGAATGTGCGATTGCGTGACTTTATCTATTCTTTACGGAAAACAACCGATAACATATTTTGTAACGTATTCACTAGGATATACGTTTTAGTGAAGTGTGAGCTCGCTTACATTTATGAGTGTCAGTTGAACGATGTACAAATGAGACGGATATCGGTCAATAGTTGTGTGAAGTTACTGTCGACCAAAGACGTGCACTAACATCGATGAAAAGTTCTCAGTGTTTTAAGCAAACCAATTATTCCTAGTTAAACGTTTGTTTCTCATCCGCTGAACTCCATTAACAGCACTCAGTAGTCACACGTTTTTTCCAATGGTCTAGGAATTCCGAAATTCTGCCATTTGTAAGTCAAGCTCAGCAAGATTTGTCCGCCTTTTTAGTTCAACTACATTTCTGACTGTTTTGCATGCCTTGCACGTCCATGGTGTTAAGTGTTTGGTTAGAACATATTACTAGTTTCGTAATGGTCAGAATCCAGCGTGTTTAAGACTTCGTAATTTTCTCCCTCAGACAATGTTTACTAAATAGCGCCAGACGGTTTATTATTCGATAGATTAACACGAACTTTAGACTATGTTTTCTCTAACGCACCGCAAATAAACTAGCATACCAAAAGCACACAGAGAATAGAAAGCAATATAATGAGTGAGTGAAAGAATATATAAAATTGATGTGTTCATATATACATAATGAACTGTCTGAGTCATCGAAATATTCAAGAAATTTTCATTGAAACGAACAGAATGATTATGCGCTTAGGTGGTAAGTAATGTTAAGCCGTATCAGCTCTTACAAACTAGACAATAATAATAACCAAAGATACATTTGAGGCATTGTTATACAGAAAGCTTGACCGAAAAGATCAACCAAACTTAATATTGTAGAACTCGATTGTATGTGTAGGCACTTTGTTAAAACAAGTGCCGCTGTTTTTGTATTCTATATAAATAACCGACATCAGACGTTTCGAATACAATGATTTTCAGTATAGAAAATAAAACAGCCACAAACGAGCTAACAAAGAAACAAATTTGACTGTGTTAGCCAAAACAAATTGTCGGAAAACATCAAAAGTAACGAAATGTGAAGTTTCCTTGTTTGTTCTTGTGTTCGAATAATAAGAGAAGTTCAAAAACATATGTCAGTGTATTCAGTTTTGACAACTTAACATCTAAATACACAAAATTTATCGAAAGTGATTGTTGAGAATATAAAATTTTTCACCCGCCTATTCGGAGAGAAGCAAATAAAATTTATAATCGATTTGGTGCATCAATTATAAATTCATAATCTTAGCTTGATGTATTTGAGGCCATCCCAATCATCCTCCTTATCCAGTCGTTACTGACCATCTAAGGACTTGTGCTAATTGACTGTTCACCGCTTAGGATGACATCAGTTTTTCTCTGTCAACGTTTATTACGTCCGTTTCCTCAGAATTGTTTACTCTGATGGTTTCCTCGCTTCTCGTGATCACCCTTCAAACCCTGCACAAACAAGGAAGGTGCACAGTGAGTTTCTTTGACGGTGTGCTGAGACCAACAATAAATTTGTCGGGAAAGGTCAAGCGCGGGCTTCGAATTTGGCGTTTCCTCGCCGACTCTCTTCCATTTACGGGAGACAATCCACATTCGGGATACTTTATCATTCCCGAAGCTACATAAAGTTGTCTCCTTTCATTTTTCGACAATCTGAAAACATTTTCGGGCAAACGGAACCACTCCAAATCGGAACCATTGTGCGTAAGGTCTAGCTGCCTCATTTAACTGCTCTTTTTCTAGTTGTTTGGGCAGCATACATACATCCACTCACTCAAAAACATATGACTTGTGAACAAGTTACTGAATACACGCAAAGTTAGTTAATAATACGTTCAAAGGTATAGTTTCAATTTTGGAGTATTTTCAGACTCTATTCCTTCTAGTTATATTATAAACTACAAAATTCTTCTTTCCTAAATCCCTTTTTGTATATCTCGTATCTTAATTATTTCGGTTTTTTCTAATCTCCCTGGTATCATGTTAAGTAATAAGGTCGCTAGTACATCTTACACTATAACAACCAGGAAAACCTTTAGAGGTATTAACCCCAGGGTTGGTAGTGCGTCGAAAATCCCAATATCCTACTAATGGGTTGTTAAAAAACCCGAACAGTCAATCGAAATTATGTCTCTCAGAGTCCATACTTTAGATCACTCAACGCAAACACCACAAACGAAGCAAGACACCACTTCTATTCCTAAAAGGACCAGTAAGCTAGTTAAGAATAGGAGAAAAAGACGTTCCAAGGCTCAGTTGACACAGTCCACTGTCCTGAAACCGCGTAAGAATGACTATTTTGCCTGCTCATCACCAGTCAAAATCAGTGACCGTGCTTTCGAATGCAACTTCTGTAGTACATGGGTACATAGTCACTGCAACACTACAGTACCTGTAGAGTGCTACGGATTCATGCTCAGTACCGACCTCCCTCGGGTACTTAAGCCAAGAAATGCAAATTGAATAAGGTAATACTGCAACTGCTACTCCTGGGGTTTGATCAAATACTCTTATCTGGAGATTTCAATACCCCATCTCTAAATGTCAGCAATCAGAGTATAGCTCCCTTTGATTGGTTCTAAAGACAACTTTGTACAGCGGTTAGAAGCTCTGGGCTGACTGAGCACTAAATTGGCTAAGCAATGAAAGCCCTCAAACTTGGATTATCTGTCAACAATTGACCAACTCCTGGTTGAGGATGTTCACATTCGTGCAGCAATAGATAGTGGTGACCGTTGCACAGTCTTGTTTAACATGGTCATAAACGAAACGCACACAAAACGATAACGAGCCCTATCTTTGCTACACGAGGGCAAACTATACACGTATGAGAGAGGTCCTCCTACATGCCTGATGGCCACGGTAGAGGTTGATCACTGACAAACAGTGACAGATGTCATCCAAAACGCTGTCATAGACAATGCAACTCAGTCACACCAAACAGGCGGGAATAGAATAACCTGGGTTAGGCGCGGCACTGAACGCTTGCTACACGCGAAGAGGAAAGCCTGGCACAAGTGGAAGGCCTCCTTGAAGAGTTCGCATCGCAGCTCTTACTTGGCATTGTGAAACAGATGCAATACCAAAGTTCGAAGCGACAGGAGACAATTTCAATTGAAGCTAGCCGCCTAAATACAGGAAAACCCGAAACATTTGTTTAGGTTCATGTGCAAAAGAAAACCTACTAATCAAGGGTTGTGTTCCCTAAAGGGCCAAACGGGGAAGACATGGCCGAGATCTTCAACATCAACTTTGCTGATCAGTTAAACCATGCTCCTACATGTTCAGAGTACCCGAGACATCCGTTTAGGTTCGTGTCCATGGGACCATTCTAGGCCCACTCCCCTTCCTGAAATTTATTAACGACCGTTTAGGCTTAGTTAGCTCACCGCCATTCACTTACGCAGATGATGCTTAGATCTGGAGGTCCATTATAAGCGAAGAGGATTAGACTGAGCTTCAAAAGGACCTCACATTTTGGGGAATGGGCAGTGAAAAACGGTTTAAAACTCAACCAACCGAAGTGCCACGTCATGCATATTCTGACTCACACGACGCAAAATATCTATACTCTCAATGGAAGTCCGCTCCTTAATGTCTTCTCAGAGCGCGATCTCGGTTTAATAACCACAGAAAGCCTCCACACGAGTCCAAACTATGTAGGGGACGCAGTCAAGGGAAATGCGACTCTTGACTTTACGCAAAGACAACTTGGTTCTATACCCCCGTAAAGAATAATTAAAAATTTCGACATCAAGATAGAGATTGGGAAACTTAAAAACTAAGGCGATTTCGTAGCGGAGATATTTCTAAATTCATTCGTTTAAATCGTGTGCGACTCGTCACTTTATGCAAAGACAGCTTGGCGCTATCACCCCGCAATTATTTTTGAGCCTATTTAAGACGTACGCGAGCCCACACCCGGAGGTTCACGATGTCATCACACTCCCTCTGCTTAAAAGAGATATAAATCTCTTGGGTTATGGGGTTGAAAAATAAACCCTACGACGATAGATTCCAGCTCTTGTGATTATTACCATTGAGCTAGAGGAGAATCAGAGTTGATCTGATTATGGCGTACACCATAATAAACACGCCAAACCATCCCAATGTGAGCATCATACCAATGCATCACCACCCCCACCACCCGAGGCAATCCTCGAAAGATTGCACATCAAAGAGCAAATACTCAGATTCGTGCACACTTTTTCTCATTGCGAGTCGTCATTACTTGTAATGCTCTCCTAGCCGAGGTAGTTACAGCCCCCTCAGTTGATTGCTTTAGAAAGAGACTTGATAATCACGTACTCACATGCGGACTTTCATCTCCCTCTTGGACAAGCTGTTCATGATGCATATCTTGAGACCTGCTAGTTGTTACCATTTCCATCTCTTCAGATCACTCAATTAATCTATCTCGCCTATTATCTCTGTTTCCTCTCCCTTGCTTACCCTATGGTCCTCTCTCACAATCTTCACTAACAATTAACAAACTAAATTCATCTATATAGTATTCAGATCTGAAATTTTATTCATATTATCATTAGAATTTTATCCTTATTACCCTTATTACTAACCTTATTGCAACTAACTGATCGTCGGTCTGGTTATGTGAAGTTTGCTGGTATCCAGACACCCTATTGCCCTAAAACAAACGTTTTCATTCAATTCTCGAGATATACAAACAAACAACTGTCAACTAACTAGAATTACATAGTTGAGTGGCTGGACCTCCATCCGTTGAACATAACCGAACACCTCAAACCGTATCAAAATAAAAAAATTGAAGCACGAAGAAATTAATTGGTTTACACTCGTGAAAAAGAGATTGTATATTGGATGTTGAATTTGAACGCGCTTGATACGAGCTGTGGTCGAGACAGTCATGTACATAGGGTGTATGTTCCCCGGAGGCGCCAAGGATTTACCGCCGTGAATAGGGTTCTGAAAAAGCAGAATAAAAGGCAGCAGCGTGGCAAGTGTATGTATGTATATAACCAAAACCCTACGCCACCTCTCATGTTAGGTAGTCAATACAGTGGTAAGTCAAGATAAAATTTATACTGATCACTAAAATTAGAGTAAATTATTGGAATATAAGAATATAACCCACAAATGAAATAGTACAGCAATGCAGAAGGAAGAGTTGTGGATAGAAGAGAAGTTGAAGTAATAAGCTGAATTTATATACGTTGAGATCTAAATTTCAGTCAAAAGAGTTGAGTTTATTAAAAAGACATTTATAATTACCATTTCTTACTGTTTAACTATCTTTTTATTCAATGCCAAACTTAAACTCATACTGTAAGCGCCTGAGTAAGCATGTTACTAGTGTCTTGAAAGAATAGCAACCTCAGCATAGTTTTGGAAACATGAACCTCAGAAGTAGCAAGCGTATAAGAGCAACCTCAATGTTACTGATTAGTCGCCTCATCAATAAAAAGACCCGATAGCAGACAAAATGTTATGCCCCTCGAATATGAGAGGTTTTAATTCATCGCCCACACCATCAACTCCAGTCTCCCCCCTTTTGTGTTATTATGCTTTTGTTAAAAGATTAAAAGAAACTATTTCACGTTCTACTTGGTGCTCTATGTCTCACATCCTGTTCAGGAACACTATTTCTGCAAGTTCCTCGCAATCTTTCCTGGCTGTTACACTTAATGAACTGTTTATTTAGGCATTAACGCAAACAATTAACAATTATGGAGAGATAGTACGCATTTTCAAACAATGTAGTGGCGTAGATGTGTATAAGGAAGTAAGCAGGGAGTTTTTAGAGTATTATGGATAAAAGTGGAGCAATGGCAAGTCCAAAGAGTGTAAGTGTGAACAGTATAACTAGTAATAGGTATTGTGAAACTCACACAGTTGTAGTTGTTGATTAGGTTGTGCGCAGGAAAGTAGAGTGCTTTCTAATTACCAGTTTACAATTGAACAGTGTCGATTTATATTCACCTAGAAAAATTTAATGCTACAGAGATGGGTAATAATAACTCAATAAGACGCAGCAATAATTTCATTGTATTTTAAGTGTATGCAGAGCTTATAATATGGAATCAGGGTGCGGGTGAGTTCGCGCGCGTAGAAGAGTCAGTGCAACTGAGAGCATCGTTAACCACTTACCATACCTATTTTTGAGGGAAGCCTATTCCATATCAGTGAATACTTAGTGAGGAAGAAGGTTTCTCGAGTTTTGTATCTATACTTCTTACGTTTGACCGTAGATACTTTATCTCGAAGGTTATGTACACATGGTCCTTGAATAAGAACTAAGCTAAAAGAGGAGTTGGTGAGCTTGTGCAGGATTTTAAACTAAAGGATTAGATTGGACTTAAGCCTTATTTTCCATAATGGATCAAGCCCAAGTTCATTACATCGAGTTGGATAGGCAATCAGTGAGCTATGGTTTATGACTTACCGAGTAAAATTCCTTTGTATTCCTTCAAGCTTCATTATATCAGACAGGCGTAAGTTAGAAAATAAGAAAGAGCAGTATTCAGCATTAGTTCCCACACATGTAGAGAATTATTCTGGATTCGATGTGAAGGAAGTTACAAAATATAAAACCAAGCATTCTTCTCATTCGGGAAACTTTATTGGAGATATGTTGGGGGAAGTTAAGGCAAATAATACATGCCAAGATCAGTTACAGATGTGAGTTTGGGCAGTACATTCCTGCTGAGAGTGAGATGGTTTTTGCAGGACTTGTCTCCAGAACACATCCAGCTGTGAAACATGGCCAGTGAGAGTAGAAGATATTCGTAGGTTATTGGTTTTCGATCATAGGTGTCTTCGAAGCATTGCTCGTATATCGTGGGACACCCGAGTGAGCAACGCTGTTATTAGAAAACGGGTACTAGGCAAGGATGGCAGATCAATCGATGAAGTGGTGAAACTTCATCAGTTGAGGTGGTTGGGACATGTGTTGCGTATGCCCAACCACCGGCTGCCTCGTCGAGCCTTGTTTTGTAGTGTAGGAATAGGTTGGAAGAAAGTTAGGGGCGGCCAAACCAAAACATGGCAGAAATCCATGAAGTCATTGACTAGTGGACTGAGCCATGTCGGTAATTGTCGACTACCTGGTTGGGGTCCGCGAGATGATAATAATCGATGGTTAGAGACCTTGAATGACATGGCTCAAAATCGTTTGCAATGGCGCAGGTGCATTTATTCTTTGTGTTCTCTCAAATCCTAATCTTCTGGATTCTTCAACCCCTCTAGTTTCGACTCTCTAAACTTTTCTCACTGAATCATACTTCTTGAATAGTATCTTCTAATCCTAACCTCTCCGATTATTTCTAATTCCCTTACTACCTCTTCTACAATTGGATTTGAATTGACGATTACTTCTCTGTGCTGATGTGGTATGGCAACATGAACTGATGTACTTATGTACAAAGTTCTACGTTGCATTTGACTGACTGACTGACTGACATCCAGCAACATTTCTCAGTATTGAGTTGTAGGTTCCATTGCTTACACCAGACATCTACAACATTGAGTTTATGCTGGATTGTGTGCATCAAATTTGCTGAGTCAGATTTGTTAGTTTTGTGAATCACTTTTAGGTCATCAGCGTAGTGGTAGAGGACTGTCGCTCGTTCTGGAGAACATGTTTAGATTCAGATCATGCCCTACTGCGAGCGCGTATCTGTTTGAGGCTTACTGGGTGTAGGAAAGACATCGTAAGAAAGCCTCTTAGTGTTTTACTTAATGATAATCAAACTACGAAAATATGTCAGGAGCAACTGGAAACAGAGTTAGGCACCCATGTAAGCGATTCCCATCCAGAAGCAGGTTGGTATGATATCAAAAAGGCTATGGAAACAGCAGTGATGTCTTCTAGTAAGGTAAACTATAAGGCTAGCATTAAGCCGTGGATCTCAATAGCATCTACCGAACTGATGGATGCTCAGAAAGTCATCCTGCCTGGCTCTGAGGGCGATGAGGAGCGGAGTCAGCTTAGACGTAGGCTGACAAAAAGCCTATACAATGATCGAGAACAGTGGTGGGTGGAAAAAGCGAGAGAGATGGGAAAGGCAGCGGCGATAGGCAACTATTTAGACTCATCAAGGAAACTGGTATTAGGAATCCTTGTGTAAGTGTGACTATTTCGGAAAAGGATGGTCTTATTATCCATTCGCAATCGGAGACTGGACTACTGAGCAGAACACTAAGCATCAGTTCAACTGGCCTCGAGCCACTCTTCTGTAACCCACGATCTCCAGTCATCCTGAATGGCAAGTCGACGTAAGTCACCTCTAGTCTTTGTGAAGTTGAGAAAGCGTTAAGAAATCTGAAGCGAGCGCGAGCTGCAGGTCCTGATAGACTGACCCCTGAGATATTTAAGGTAGGTGACCCAGTTTTAGCAGCTAGGTTGACTGAGATCTTAGGTAGAATCTGGGAACTGGACGTAATCCCATCCGACTGGTCTCAATCACTGATTGCCCCAAACTGTAAGAAAGGACAAAAGTCTACTTGTGACAATCACAGCGGAATCAGTCTAACTAACATAGTATCTAAAATATTGGCCTCAATAATACTCCGATGCTTAACGAAAGCTCGTGAAGAGCAGACTAGAGAAAACCAGGCTGGCTTTCGACCTGGACATGGTTGTATAGACCACATCTCCACACTACGACAGGTCCTGGAACACAGACAAACATTTAGGCGTCCTACAATAGTTGTGTTCCTGGACCTTAAGGCGGCATTTGACTCAGTGGATCGTGAGGTTCTGTGGCAGTGTCTGTCATTGAAAGGTGTACCAAATAAGTACATTAACCTCATACAAGCTCTCTACTCGAACACCACTGGTCGAGTGAGAGCTTCTGGCGAACTGTCACCGGAATTCTTCACTTCAAGTGGTGTCCGTCACGGATGTCCACTTTCTCCATTCTTATTTAATTTTATCATACATATTCTTCTGGAAATAACCTTATCCTCGACTGAATTTTCAGGAGTAAGCCTTCTACCAGGTGGCTCGCTTATTGACTTAGAATATGCCGACGACATAGTCCTACTTGGTGAAGACGCTGACAAAATGCAGAGTCTTCTGACTACCATAAGCAACAATGCAAGCATGTTCGGGATGCGGTTTTCCCCGTCGAAATGCAAAATGTTGCTTCAAGACTGAGTTGCATTGGCACCTAAACTAGTGATAGGGAGTGAAGTAGTTAAGCGTGTTGATCGCTTCACTTTTCTGGGGAGTCTCCTCAGTGCTGATGGCCTGGTGACTGACCAAATCTCAGTGCGGATACAGAAAGCTCGATTGGCTTTTGCCAACCTGCGTCACTTATGGCGTAGGCGAGATATCCGTTTGCTGACTAAAGGACGAGTGTACTGTGCAGTAGTTCGCTCCGTCTTATGGCTGTGAAACATGGCCAGTCAGAGTAGAGGATATTCGTCAGTTATTGGTCTCCGATCATAGGTGTATCCGAAGTATTGCTCATATATCCTGGGACATCCGAGTGAAGAACGCTGTTATTAGGAAACGGGTGCTAGGTAAGAATGGCAGATTAATTCGATTTGACATTTGCGTCTCTGTGCTAATAATGTGGTATGGCAACATGAACTTATGTACATACGTACGAAGTTCTACGTTGCAACTGACTGACTGTCAGTGACTTCATGGATTTCTGCCATGTTTTCGTCTGGCCGCTCCTAACTTTCTTCCAACCTACTCCTACACCACAAAACATAGCTCGTCGGGGCAGTCGGTGGTTAGACATACGTAACACATGTCCCAACCACCTCAACTGATGAAGTTTCACCACTTCATCTATTGATCTGTCATCCTTACCTAGTACTCGTTTCCTAACGACAGCATTGCATACTCGGCTGTCCCACGATATACGAGCAATGCTTCTTAAACATCTATGATCGAATACTAGTAACCTACGAACATCTTCTACTCTTAACGGCCATGTTTCACAGCCATATAAGAGAACGGAACGAACTGCTGCGCAGTACACCCGCCCTTTGGTTAGCGAACGGATATCTCGCCTACGCCATAAGTGACGCAGGTTGGCAAAAGCCAATCGAGCTTTCTGCATCCGAGCTGAGATTTCGTCAGTCACCAGACCGTCAGCACTGATGAGACTCCCAAGATAAGTGAAGTGATCAACACGCTCGACCACTTCACTCCCTATCACTAGTTCAGGTGCCGAAGCAACACAGTCTTGAAGCAACATTTTGCATTTTGACGGGGAAAACCGCATCCCGAACATGCTTGCATTGTTGCTTAGGGTGGTCAGAAGACTCTGCATTTTGTCAGCGTCTTCACCAAGTAGGACTATGTCGTCGGCATATTCTAAGTCAATAAGCGAGCCAACTGGTAGAAGGTCAACCCCTGAAAAATCTGACGAGCTTAATGTTAACTCTAAGAGGATGTCTACGACAAAGTTGAACAAGAATGGAGAGAGTGGATATCCCTGACGGACACCACTTGATGTAGAGAATTCAGATGACAGTTCGCCATATGCTCTCACT
>OX103975.1:17305599-17745002 GCA_944470395.2 Schistosoma turkestanicum | reverse complement strand
TATTTTATTTGATTCCAATTTGAGATTTTACCATTGTATATTGTTATTCTTTCTATATTTGTACTTATATTGAAGTTTTTGTGTTTGCTTTTGAACTGTACATATATTGTTTAAATTTGATATAATATGGCTACCGCCACATTTTTGGATAGACGCGGTGGCTGCTGGACTTAGTGTCACTTACTAGCTATTGTATTAGATACTCTACGGAGTAATTTAGTCCTGGAAGAAACAAAAATACCGTAAGCCTCTGTATTTCCATTTTATATTAATAAGAGACGTTTTCTCCTAGAATTTTGACCTTTTGATTTCGGCTGGGACCTGGATCTAGGAGTAACGTACAGGAGTGTTTCTATTGGAAGCAATTAGGACGGCCACCGTCGAAATAGAATCTACAATACCTGCAGTTAATCGGTCTCTCAGCTACACATGAAGTTAATCACCGAAATTACATTTGACAGCTTGTTTCTGCAATTCAAGAATGAATTCCTTAACATTTTGGTCATTTTGACGAATCATCTTATGAAATTTCGCCCATTCACGGCATTCAAAACCAAGGCACTTTACATGATTCAATAATAACTCTTTAAGCATTGCATAGGGAAGTGAGATGGGTTTTTCTGGATATGCCAAAGTTTTTAATAAGCTGTACGCTTCTTTTCCGATGAATGTCAGGAAATGAGCCACATTTTTATCATCTTTGACATCTTTCCTGGTCATTCTCCAGATTTCAAACCTTTCCAAGTAATCTTCAAAAGCTTCAGAAGTAGAATGAATATCTAGCTGTTCCATTACAAGCTCCATCACGACGCCAATATGATGATTAGAAGTATGTGAATCAAGAACTACGGGATAGGCACGAGCGAATGTACTGTATTTAGAAATCGAAATCAAGCATTCAACCACAACAAGAAGTCACTAGTTCATTCAAGCACCACAGGGGACTTACGTCGATTCGCCATTCAGGATGACTGGAGATCGTGGTTAACCGAAGAGTGGCTCGAGGCCAGTTGAACTGATCCTTAATGTTCTGTCCATCGACCCAGTCTCCTGGATTCAGAATGAATAATAGTTTCATCCTTTTCTGAGATATTCTCACTTACACTAGGAATCCTAATACCAGTTTCTTTGATAAGTCGGAAAAGTTGTATACTGTTGCCTATCGCCGCTTCTTTTTCCATCGCTCTTGCTTTCTCCACCCACCCCTGCTCACGGTCGTTGCGAAGGCTTTTTATTATCCTGTGCCTAAGCTAACTTTGTTCTTCATCATGTTCAGAGCCAGGTGGGATGAGTTTTCGAGCATCCATCAGTTCGGTGGATGCTGCTGAGATCCGCGGCTTCATTCTAACCTTATGGTCAACCTTACTAACAGATATCACTGCTGTTTCCACAGCCTTTTTGATATCATTCCAACCTGCCTCAGGATGGGAATCGCTTAAATGGTCGCCTAACTGTCTTTCTAGTTCCTCCTGAAATATATTCTTAGTTTGATTATCATCAAGTAAAACCCTAAGAGGCTTGCTTACGGTGTCTTTCCTACATCCAGTACGCTTCAAACAGATACGCGCTCGCACTAGGGCATGATCTATATGTGCTCAAGAACGAGCGTCAGTCTTCTATCGAACCCCTCCATCGGTGGCTGATGGCAATGTGATATAGTTGGGTCCAACGTTGAGATGGGGGTCGCCAGGTCAACAGATGCTTTTCCTTATGCCTAAAGTTAGTGTCTTCTAAGAATAGGCGGTTATCTGAGCATACTTGCAACAGACGGTCACCATTGTCTGTTCTCTGATCCACGACACCGTAACATCCACCTACGTGTCTTTCATTTTCCCTTATTTTACCTACTTGTGCGTTAAATTCACCAGCCACTACTACTATACCATAGCGCCTAGCTTTTTGGAGGAGGTCCGAGAGCTTTCTGTAAAACTCATCTTTAACCTCGTCTGAACTGCAGTCAGTGGGGGCATAGGCAGATACGACGAAAAGGCAACGGCGAATGTCCCTATCCTTACGAGTCCTTACTGTCCCGTTTAGTCGGACAGCGCACAAGCGACTATTAACTAGGATCCAGTCAAGGAGGGATTGTTCAGCTCTACGACAATGCTATGCCTACACCAGCAAGACCCCTGGAAGCAGCATCAGGGCTACCAGATACACGAAGAGTAAATCGAGCTGCTTCTTTATTTTGACAAGGTGAAATCAAATTATTAATTTCACTAGGATCCTGTATGCGCGTTTCCAAGATGCAGAACACATCGATGGCACGAGATTCTAAAGTCCTAGCTAATGATGCCTGCTGCTCTATTCGACACAATGTCCGTACATTAAATGCTCAAACATATAGTCTAGAACGAGGTTTCAAGAGACCAGGAATGACGATTCGTGAACTCGCATCGTTTGCATTAGCGATGCAGTCAGATAAGGGAATGTGAGTGGAGTTAGTTATGGAGAGAAAAGAGGTATGTGTGGGTGTAGGAAGGATTTGATTTCGACCAATTTGGTCTCTCGTGCTGTTACAGGTATGAGGGCAGTTATCACTTCCCGGCTGCCCACACCGTGGAAGGTTGTATCTTGAGGAACCTGAAAAGGAAGGTAGATTAGTGTTGGTCTTAGAGACCTGAGAGCGTGACCGCAGAGCGCAAAAGACAACTGCTTGAGGCCGCTCACGCACGGCCTTTTTAAGAAAGGTTTTTTGAGGATTCGCTCCGCTCTTAAAGGCCCTTAGTGGACACCCTTACCCAAGGAGACGGAAATCCGTGAGGTAGGGTGAGGTGTGACATTTTTAGGGTCGACCATTTCTTACCCTCCCTTCCTTGTAAGAAGACAGCATCGCTGCAGATGCTGCTTGTTGTCCGAGGGAAACACCTTACTGCTGTCACACCCCTCTGCAGTCAGCAGTACGACTTCGCCCTCAGACCTTGGGTAGCTGCTTTTAGTCTCATCGTTCTCCAATCGACCTGCCTGGAATGGTAGTACCTGTAGGAACATGTGTTCCAGCCAGTATAGCTCGGTCGAGTCATCACGATAGGTAGAAGGTCTACTCCTGTAAATCCAAACGAGGATGAATTTATTTCTAGGAGCATGTCTATGATAAAATTAAACAGGAATGGCTAGAAGGGACATCCCTGACGGACACCACTTGAAATAAAGAATTCCGGCATTGTTGTGCACAAAGAAGGTTAAGTACTGAGGACTGACGGTTAGGGCGAATAACACGTTGTATGTGAGAATTTCTAACCCCTGGGTCTGTCCTGTTATCTTTAGAACAATGTCGATGCGACTGACTTGTGGTTTACAGGTAGATAGAGCTTTTGATTGCGGGACAAGTTGTAATCCCCAATTCATGAGACAGATTTTTAGACTTGTAATTTCGTTGGATCTTTTCTCCGCTTTGAGAGGTGAAGAGGTAGGTTTTGTAGAGTGATTGCAACGCTGTTGATTGTAGCCGTTATTAGTGCACGAATTAGTCTGCATAGTTGGGAGGTCATTGGTGAAGTGATTGGTTTCCGTGATAATACCAAATTGAAGAAGAATGGGACAGCAAAATTTAGTCTGAACTTCGCGTAGCCTTGGTGCTACACACCAAGAGTGGGAAAATCCACACTCTTTAAGAAGAGTGTTTTCAACAGAATTTAGGTTTGCACTGTAAGATACGTTATAAACAATGGCATTTTGCATGCACTGATGTCTTTCTAACACGTCAGAGAATATATGAATAATTACTATTTCCGTTCTTTTAACTAATTTCTAGATCAGGATTTTCTGGAACACTGACCAGATATTTTTAAAGTAGGTAATCATGAATGGTTTGGTTGACGTCAAGTGTACTTAAAGTGTCCTTAGAATTAGTATTAGCGAATGTACTGTAATTCATTTTGCAGCTGTTAGGGTGAATAAGATTGTGATCAGCTTTGCTACAAGTGGTTTGCAGTTGCTCAGTCTGCCTAAATTTATACCGTTCCGTACGATATACTTCTTCGCGGGAGAACAGATGTTATTCCCGGACTCAAAGAATCAAGAAAGAAACGGATTCTAGGAGAAGTATATTTGATACTGGCCTCGTGATATCGGAATAATATCGGGGCAAGAGGGCGTACAGAAAGCTAACGTCCACGCAGAAGACGTGCGAAAGCGAGAATGGAGAATAATACGCTTGACGTGCGAGAGATAGTCTTTAGTACAGATAAACAAGAGGTGTACATTATAACAATTGTTGTCAGAATTAAGTACAGTAATAAATGTTTATCTTTCAGAAGTTGTGTTTTCTTCGTAAAAGTAAATCACTACAAATTCATCCGGGGTACTGATTATATCTGAGAGCGAATAGTCCAGATCAACAGTACTAGATTTCCTATGGAGAAAGGGCCTAAAGACATTTTGCGGATTGCTATAAACTTGATCCTCTTGCGGGCTCGTTAAGTGTTTAAGACTAGCCACACTTTCTCACAGGTGCTCACAGGTATCTATTTCGGATGAAGCACAGGAAGTAGTGGATGCTGTTGAGTCAGTCGGAAGTAGGTTAGTTGTTTTTATATCAACGAGCGGGATACAAGATAAGGAGAGGTCGTTTTCAAGTTCACGGTGACATTCTATTGAGCAAGCAGGAAGATCGAAATAACATACGGATTGAACACTGTTCTTACAACGTTTGATTTTATAGAATTTAGTAGCGGATTTGTATCTTTAACAGGTGTTATATTCGACAGGAGAAATTAAGAGTTTTTTCGATAAACGTGACATATCTGTGGGGTTATTTGTAAGAAAAATTTTGTTACCATCAGCACAATGTCTGTTTAGACCTATGAAGCCAAAAACCACGACAGAAATAACTACAAAAAGGATTAACGATTGGTGGTTATGAGAGAGGAGTTTATATATGTACCGTTGAAGTTGAGTAGAATGATCGGAAAACGAAAGATAAAACACGTGAATGAAAAGTACAACCTTCAAAGTACGCTTCCGAATCTATCTACGCTCTTTCTAATTCATCCACTACTTGGATATCATGGCTTTCAGTATACTGTGTGGTAGGTGCGACCTGGGAAATTAATTCAAATCATCGTATTTCCTTCGGAGAACAGTTGCATTTTTCTAGGTTTAAGGCTTCCGTGATAGGATTAGGATTTTTGTACACAGTGATGTAGGTTGCTAATAGTTTTCTCTTGAACGTATTCTACCTCGATAGAACGTGTGCATTTCTCTTAGAAATGAATGAGATGAGTTCTCAAGTGCCGTTTAGGAACATCTACAACACGGCTCCAACAGCGATTTTCGACTCGTCAGTCATGATGGGCTATTAGGCTTTGCTTTTGCATCGTACTATCATTGTATTCCACTGCAGCATCCTCCGAAGCCTGTATGACTTCTCGTGACAGTTTAAATGTTCGTGCACGTCCCCGAGAAGCGTCTGTTAATGGTTTTAATATGGTGGCACAGTTAAGAACGAATGACTCCAGTAGTCGTCGTAATTTCTTTTGAGATTTGAGCAACTGATAATCATGAACAGCTGCAACTTCTGTTGCGACAGGTGTGATACTTTGAGAATTGATTGTGTCCTACAAATTACATGGATTTTTTTCAATTTCCTATTTCTCAACGTCGATGGCAATACCATGTTTATTGGAAAACTGTCGTGGTTAATGTAGATGCTGTTCAGCTGTGTGACTTCAAGTTCGTCGTCGATGTAAACACATACGCCTGGCAACCCTATAACAACCTTGTCGAAGAATCTTTTCCAGATTTCAGCCGCATAAGATAAACCGGAATGCATCCGCAAAAATTCAAATATCCAAAAAGAGTGATGAATATGTTCTCTTGTGTCACGACAGTAGGGAAATAGGCTCCTACAAGGGTAATCTTAAAGAAGATTGTGATGCCTTCAGTATTCTGATCAGTTTCATGTATCTCGGGTTCTGTCTGTCTATCTGCCACAGTTTGTTTTTTGAGTGCAGCGTAAACTCCACCTGGTCTAAACAGTCCATTCTATTTTGTACCATGCCTAACTTAGCTGTCCAATAATTAAAAGATGAACGTGATTCATCAAGACTCATCATTATTTCATATTCGTGTTTAGGAATATTGAGCCTTTTCAGTATAAAGCGTAATGGTCTTGCGTTACAATTTAATGTTTTACTGTATCCTTTACATCATTATTATCGTTTGATACCTTCGTCAAGTCAGCATTTTCATTTATGAGCGATAAATATCGGTCGTTTTTGTATTCTGACACAACTTAATCCATAATTCACTGGGTAATGATTACTCTTCTTAACACTAATATACGGTCACTGTTAGAGAGTTTGTTTGGTCGAAGAACTATTAATAAGCCGATATTCTGCAAAAATCAATGCTAATCATAGGCCCGTATTCGTTCGCTACAACAAGCACCAAGCGAAGCAAAATGTTTCCATCGAAATCCAAAATATTTTTCGCCTGCAATATGTTTCAATATTGGGTTTATTTGCATCTTTAAGTGTTAGTGCCGTATCAATATTTCGCCGTATCTTGCCCGCAAAAGGTACGACGCTCCTGTTTACTTAAAACTGATTCGCTGATGAGTGATTCATATCTGAACGCAGTGATTTCGTTCTGTAGTCGACAGCATTTTCTCCGTCGATCCTATTCGTGATCAGCTTGGTGTTCTGCGTTCAGATTCGAGTTTTTCAGATGTCAGTTTAAAATATAGGTGACTGTTTTAGCAGTTTGGTTTTATGATTCACTGATGAGTGATGCATATCTGAACGCAGTGCTTTCGTTCTGTAGTAAATCGATCTACAGACTGGAATGCCGCCTTTAGTCCAGGAAGACAACTATTGTAGGACGCCCAAATGTGTGTCGCCGTTCCCTGACATGTCATAGTGTGAAGATGTGGTCTATACATCCACGTCCAGATCTGAAATCAAACTGGTTTTCTCCAGTCTGCTCTTCACAAGCACTAGTTAGTAGTCCAAGTATAATTGAGACTAACAATTTAGAAACTTTATCACTTAGACTGATTCCCCTGTGATTGTCACGAGAAGATTTTGTCCTTTCTTATAAATTGGAACAATCGGCGATTGAGGTCAGTCGGATGGGGTTGTGTATAGTTCCAAGATTCAACCTATGATTTCAGTCAATCCAGCTGCTAAAAGTGAATCACCATCCTTAAAAATCTCAGGAGTCAATCGAGGGGGTCCGGCTGCTCTCTCTCGCCTCAGATTTCCTATAGCTTTTTTGACTTCATAACGGCTCCGATGGCTTACATCTAATTGCCAATCAAGATGACGAGATAGAGGTTGGCCGAAGTTTGGCTGAAGGTCATTTGAACTGATCCCTAAAGTGTTCTGCCCATCGATCCAGTATCCTGGATTGAGAATGGATAATAGTCCAATCCTTTCCTGAGATAGTCTCACTTGCGATGGGATTCCTAATACCAGTTTACTTGATAAGTCGGAAAAGTTGTCTAATATTGCCTATCTACGCTGCCTTTTCCATTGTTTTTGCCTTCGCCACCCACTGGCACGAACTGTGAAAGTGGTAACATTCTTTCATGTGGTATAGTTTTTTTCCGAAATTTATCATTCGTAGGGTATTATACTGATTAGATACCCGATTCACTTTGCTTCTAGAAAGCAAACCTTCTAGGTTTTCAATCAGTTAATACATGCTTGTCGTCAGATAACGTGTTTAACTTGTGAATACACTAGTTTAAGCCTACGTATTGACTGACAGTGATTGTAACACTTCAAAACTGAACCTCTTATCTTTAAAAACTATCTCATCCGCCAGTGATTACTAGTATTAACACAGTTAATACACAATAAGTTATACGCTTAGATATTTGAGTTAATTAGACAAGCAATTGTTCCACCCAATTTTCCATTATGACAAATAATATAAGTAAACACAACTGTTTGAGTTTCACATCGCCTATTATCAACTATACTGTTCTCACTTACACGATATTGACTTACCTTAATCATTTAGTGTTAACTACTGCTCCACTTTTAACCGTGATACTCTCTTTAAGTGGGTTGCATGAGTTTGTTCAACTTATTAATGATGCTTTCAGTTGCACTGACTCTTCTGAACTCGTGAACTCACTCGCACCCTGCTTTCAAATTATTAGCTCTGCATACAACTTAAAAACAGTGAACTCAGTGCTGCGTCTTATTTAGTTATTTTCACCCTCCTAAGTAGCATTAAATTTTTCTGGTTGAATATAAATCTCTTTAGTTTTTATTTGAAATAGACAGGTTACTCTACTCACTGGGTCGATCGACACTGTTCAACTGGTTGATTAGAATGCACTCTACTTTCCTGGGCGCAACCTTATCAACACTTACAACTGTGTGAGTTTCACATTGCCTATTATAAGTTATACTGTTCTCAGTAACACGATATTGACTTACCTTGATCCCTAAGTGTTATCTATTGCTCCATGATACTCTTTATATCTCCCGCTTAGCTGGTTAAGTACATCCCCCCCCCACTTCATTCTAAATGCTTATATCTTGTTTGAAAATCCTTACTATTTCTCCATCACTGTTAAGTTTATTGCATTGATGCCTAACCAATAGTTCATAAGTTGTTACAGCCAGACAAGTTCGTGAAAGGAACTTGCAGACATAGTGTTTCTCAACAGGATGTGAGACATAGAGCACCATGTAGAACTCAATAGTTTCTTTTAAACATTTAACATCAGCCTAACAACACAAAAGAAGGGAAGGGCGAGTTACTGACCAGCAAACATTGATGGTGTGGGCGATGACTTCAAACCACCCATATTTGTGGGGAAGAAGATTCCGTTTGCTTTAGGCTCTTTAGATTGATGAGACGACTAATCAGTAACGCTCAGTTTGCTCTTATATGCTTGCTACTTCTGAGGTTCATGTTTCCAAAACTATGCTGAGGTCGCTATTCTGTCGCGACACCCGAAACATTCCTACTCAGGCGCTTACAGTATGACTTAGAGGTTGGCATTCAATAATAATAATATTAATAATAAAAACAGTTAGACAGTGAGATCTTTTAATCATCAATGTTTTCTTTTTACAAACTCTACTATTTCGATTTCAACGTACATAAATCCAGCTTCTTACTACGACTTCTCTTCTATCCACCTGATACTGCACAACTCTTCCTTCTTTCTTGCTGTACTCTTTTATCTGTGGTTAAAATTATTATATTCCCGTAGTTAACTTTAATTTAACTGGTCGGTATGAATTCTATCCGGAATTACCACAGTATTGACTACCTCAACATGACAGGTTAAGTAGTGCTTTGGTTATATATAAACGCTTGCCACACTGCTGCGTTTTTCTCTCTCTCTTTCCTTCTTTTTCAGAACCTCATTCGCGGTGGGAAATCCTTGGCGACTCTAGGGAACATGCATCCTATGTACATGACTGTCTGGATCACAGCTCGTATCAAGCGCGTTTCATTTGACCTTTCCCTACAAATTCACTATTGATCTCGGCAAATCGCCAAAAGAACCTATTGTGCACCTTCCTTCCTTATTTGTACTCTACTATTGAAAATGTGGCTGTATAATACTGTTTCTGTCAGTGACATGGTGTAAATATGATATCAGAAACTGACTCTTATACTTAATTCAACTGCTATAACTTTTACAGTGATTGTGAAAGCATTTGTGACAATTTGATCCAGCCTGTAAACTGGCGTGACTCTTGTAACGTAGTTATTTGAGAATAAAAATATTACTATTATTATTATCATTATTATTATAACAGAAATAATCTCTCCCAAATGGTTCGAGAATAAGATCTTGAAAAAGATATTTATTCTCATCAAAGATCTGTTTTGGTAGCTACAAACTTTGATGCACATTTATTGCTTTTGGTACTTCGAATCTGCGATATAATTCAAAGCTATGTTTAGCCTAAAGAATATAATACTTTGAAATTTCCAACAACTTAATAATACGATGATAACTCGTCAAGCGATTTTTAAACTTTTCAGTTTCATTTAAATCATGAATCCAATAATGCCAATATGTTATTAGAAAACGCTCAATTCTAAATGACCTCTTCGTACTGCTGATATGAATCATATATGCACATGATATTTATAACCTGGACTGTCTGGACAATTTAGATTGCAACTTCCATTTTCATTTACTAACTTAATTTATTCCATGACATGGCGCAACCGATTACCTGTTTCGAAAATTTTAGACCGCATCCAAGCTTGCATTGTTGCTATAGGTAGTCACAAGACTTTGCATTTCGTTAGAGTCTTCACCGAGTGGAACTACGTCGTCAGCATACTTTAGGTTAGTAGGTGATCCTCCTGGTAAAAGGTCGCCCGCTGAAAAATCTAACGAGGATGAATTTAACTCTAACAGCATAACAAAGACAAAGTTAATCAAGGATGGACAGAGTAAACAGCCATGACGAACGCCGCTTGTAGTAAAGAATTTTGATGACAGTTCATCATAGGCTCTCAACAGACCAGCAGTGTTCGGAGAGATAGCTTGTATAATGGTCATATACTACTCTGGTACACATTTCAACGACTACACAGAGTCAAATGTCGCCTATAGGTTCAGAAAGATAACTATTTTCAGACGCCTGAATGTGTGTCTGTGTTTCAGGACTCTCCGTAGAGTGAAAATGTGGTCTATGCATCCACGTCTTGGTCTGAAACCAGCCTGGTTTTCTCTAGTTTGCACTTTACGAGGTATATTTAGACGTCTTAGAATAATCGAGGCCAAAAACTAAGAAGCTATATTACTTTGACTGACTCCTCTGTGATTTTTACAAGAGAAATTTTGTCCTCTACTGTAGACTAAGAGAATCGGTGATTGAGAACAATCAGATGAGGTTACGCCAAAATCCAAGTTTGTATATAAGATCTCAATCAATCTTCCTACTAAGGCTGAATGAACATCATTACGAATCTCAGTAGTGAGCCTATCAGGACCTGCTGCCCTACTTAGCTCTAGATTTCCTATAGCTTTCCTAACTTCATAATGACTAGGAGGGCGTATATTGAGTTGCTATTCAGGATGACTGGAGATCGTGGGTAACGGAAGTTTGGCTGAAGGACAGTCGAAATGACACTTGAAGTGCTCTGCCCATCGATTCAATCCACTGGATTGGGAATTAATGGTTCGCTTTTGCTTTCTCTTACCACCACTGTTCGTGGTCACGGTCAGCCTGCACCTAAGTTGACGTAGCACATCATCATGTTTAAAGACAGGTGGATCAGTTTTGGAGCATCGGTCCGTTAGGCAGATGCCACTGAGATCCTGGCTTCTTCTTAGGTATAAAGTTAAGCTAGCAGATATCACTGCGGTTTTCGCAGCTTTTTTGATATCATTTCAAGCTGCCTCTGGATGTAGGTTACCAACATAGTTTTTTCTAATATATATTCATAGTTCTATTATCATTAGGGAGAACCGTAAAAGGATCACTTGTGTGGTCTTTTCAGCAAACAAATACGCGCTCACACTAGAGCATGACTTGAATCAAGACGAGTGCCCATGAACAAGCGACAGTCCTCAATCAGCCCTCTCCATCGATGGCTGATGGCGATCTAGCTGTATCCAGGGTTAGGACGACTTCGGCGGTCACCATTACAAGAAGTGCATTTCTTTATGACTGAAGTTAGTGTTTGCTAAAAATAGGAGGTTATCTAAGCACAGCTGCAACAGATGGTGGCCACTGTCTGTTCTCTGAGTAGCGAAACCTTAACATCCACTCAGACGTATTTCCTTTGCACCGAGTCTACCTAATTGAACAAAAATGTCATTAGCCCTCATTGTTATATCACAGTGCCTAACACTTTGGAGGAAGTTCGAGAGCTTTGAATAGAAGTTATCGAATATATCGTGCGTTTTCGAGACGTAGCATACTTCGATGACGCGATGACGCTCCAAGAAGAAGCATACAAAAGGGTTTCAAGAGACCAAAAATAACGTTTCCTGGACCTAAATGTTATGTAGCAAAAGCGCGGGTTGATAATGGAATGTGAGAAAGGTTAGTCGTTAAGGCAAGAGGGATATAAATGGTATAGGTGTAGGTGTGAACAATTAGATCTCGTTTGCTGGTACAGGTATGATGGCAGTTGTCAATTTTCAGATGACTACAAAGTGGAAGATATCAGTAAAGTACAGACATTGCAATAGTAAATAACTTATGATGTGAAGTTTTCTGATGTCCTTTTGAACGACTAACTAGTATATGTAGAAGTCAAGGCGGTCATAAAGATTTTTTGGAAAAAAACAAGCGATTCCACAATGATCGTTTCTTGGTTTCGATACAAACGAGACACAGCCCAAACATCGAGGTGATGCAGTAGTGAGCAGTTCATCTGATCGTCATGCAGATCTGAGTATACGCTACAACTAGCACTGTGGACAGACATCGAAGCACTTGCGAGTTTATTACATACTCTGGTCTTTGAGATTTGAATGGAATTAGAGATGCCGAAATAATGCAAACTGATGTGTCCACAAAATACAATTGAGAGTGGGTTTCAACAGACACACAAACTATCCACTCACTGCGCTCCCTTCACATTATTCAAAAGTCAACAGCAGAGTAGTATAACTCAAAAATATGTAAAATTTCATGTTCGTTTTTCCAGATTATCAGGCTAGATTACGTAAACATTGTTTTTAGGCCGATCAAATAACGATCAATGTAAAACCTTTTCTGATGTAAAATGGAATTAAGAACCCGAAAGCGCATAATCCATAACAACATATGTGTTAACTAACAGTCAGTTTAGAAAAGACTGCAGATTATCAGCGGTAGGAATCGATTACGAAGATTACATCAGTAATGCGAAATGCTGCAGCTGGAAACCAAAACATTATGTGAACCAGTCATCTTCTTCGCCTTGAAATTCACAGGGTGGAAAGCAATGACGTGAATCGATAGGAAACCTCATAAAATTGAACAGCAGTCTCATTGAAATGGTGGGCCAATGACCGATTTATTTCTAGAAGCTTCTTCGGAAGACTGTTCTTGATGAAGGATAATGAGCGGTAATAAAAAGCACATCTTATGATGCAGGAGATTTTTGCAGTTGCTCATACATGATATTTAAACTAATATCGGTATGTCATTGCCAGGTAACCTATGTATTAAATGACCACATTCTCTGTAATCAGTGGATATTTTTATATATATATGTTGGTTTGGTTGCTGTTCATTACTTTGTGACTGTTGAGATATGTAAGGACCGAAATTATATTATTATAGAGCGCAAAAGCTGGACGCATTGAAGTGATTTTATCTTTATAAATATCCTATCATGTTCATTGGTATGCACGATCAATCACTTGAGATAATTATCTGTTACCTTATCAACTAATGCAATCAGTTGTTCAAAACACCTACTACTCTAAAATACTTACTTTGGTTATATCAGTTTTACAATGTCACGATTGACTGATTATTTTTCTGTCGTCATCCATACACTTTCTCACGTCTGCCTCACGTGTATTTTCAGTTTATCGTAGAGTGTAAAAACAGCATGTAAATGTAACTGATTGCTGGTAAACGATGATGGTTTTTCATCCTGTTAACCAATGTGCATCTTCATTCCGAAATCGTAATAGAGCGGTGATTTAATGCCGAAAATTCAGATGATTAATAGTCTCGCTAAGATTCCTCGAACGTTCGACGCATCACTTTGTCTGGTCATACATAAGTGATCTGTTTGTCTATATGCATCATACAAATATATATATCATTATTTATACATTTATATATAAAGGAATTATTGTGTTTTTCCTTGACGTTGATTGCAAAGCTACAAGAACAAGCGGAGTCGCAACGTTTGTCCGCCTCAATGTTATCATGCCGTTTAAATTATTTGAATTTGCAGGACCGCTTTTTAATTAATTATTGCAGTCTATATCTTACGGTGATTCGCAGACAAACGTTGTTGTAGGTATTTCTGGGTGATGTGTTTATGTCCCTGGTATAAGGAAGGCTGATGCAAATTAGGTAGAACATCTACGATATATATATCTTTGTTGATGTTTATTTCATAGGCCACTAAGTTGACCCTGAGATCACATTCACAGTCAGGAAAATCATTGGCAGTGATTAGTTACCCTGTCATTTTCGTGTGCAATTTTCGTGACTAGCCAAAAGGACGTCTCTACAGAATATAAATAAACGTAATTCGAGTGATTGTATTCAATGTGTGCTGGCTGACTGTACCTAGAATACAAATTCTACACTATATCAATGATTCTTGCTGATTCACTTTGCTCAAGGGATCAGAGTAGGCTACCTGGACGCTGATTCATTGTTTTGTTCTCGTTATTCGACTAAGGTGAACTCTTTATGTTTTAAGCATAACTAAAGAGGAGCGCAAGACCTTCTGTAGGCCTTACGCCTACACCCGTAGACGTTGCATCATTGTTTAATCACAAAGAAAACTGCGAACACTACTGACGCTTGGAGCGTTGCCTTTTGAACCGTTTTGCATCAATCGCTAAGCGGCACATTAGCGATAATAACTTGCTTTAAGAGACCAAAGACGTAAAGATAGAACAAATTCAGCATAGTATTCATGCAAGTTTTATCTGCCGGTATATTCGAAGTTATCTGACATTTTGATTGCGGGCGGTTATTTCAAATCCTCCAGTAGACCCTGCGAAGCTACAACCTGTTTCGATCCCGATTATTGAAGATGGGTTGGAATTGAGTTTCAATAAACGAACCCTCAAAAAATGTCCCGGTTGAAAAACACTGATAAGAAAAATAATTCAAACCATGTAAACATATGTTTGAAAGTTGTTTCTATAGTAGGAATAGTTTTAACATCTCATGATGAATGTTGAGATCCTTCGGAAGTCCAGAAGCCAATGCTCTTCTGACAACCAGAACTGATGGGTAGTGTGAGCATTAGGGAATTATTATTCTCCCTCATACTCATAAAAGCAAACAAATCCAACTTCTTTCTACATCTATCAAAAACTCTCTGATATCCTCTGCGAAACTTTCTTTTTATAGTTGTACACCTTGCGCCGCTGAAGCAAATGGTAAGTGATCCTGGTCTTCAGAAACCTCGTAGTGAATAACACGTTTGGGCTCTAAATGTTCAAACGTTGTGCTAAACAAGACTACAAGCTCCATGAGCTACAACTCTGGAATCCTGCGTCATCGATGCTGGCTGCGTCTGATCAATTTATATTAATTGATTTAATTTCTAGAAGTTCTGATGCTCCTTCCTGCGGCCTCTTTTGCTTAGGTGCTGCAATAAGTCCTTATGCAGAACTGGATTTATTATACCAAATTCCATCAGACAGTCGCCTATTCACTGTCCGTGTACATATTCGTAGAGATAAGCAGACATGCCGTCGCCTCTTTGTTTCCTTAATGACTTCTGCTTAGACGAGATAAAAGATTAGTTTTACAGAAACCTCTCTAAACGTCTTCAAAACGTTTGGCGCTTCAACATAGTGACATAAATTCTTCAGTAGGTAGAGTGGGTGAAAAGGAAAGACACGTTGGTAGATCTCACGGTTTCGCGGCTAATGAAACACTTGATGGCTACCGTCTGTTGCCATTAGGCCGACGTACCTGGCTATTACCGACTGTCACTATCACTGACGTAGGCATAGAAAAACGTCTTTTGATATGGAGACTAACAAAACTGACTTACAGACTGACACAAATTGATTTCATCGCTTTATGTCATTGATTGAGAGACAAAATTCAAGACTTCTGCTCATTCAGGAGCACTTGTTTGAATTTAGAACTTGTCCTCAGTTCTAAAACCTTAGGACTGAACTTATGGGTAGAACAGTTGAGGGATGAGTTCTGGTGGTCATGAGCCACATTTTGTCTGCAGACGATCTTCAGTCATCCTGAATGGCCAATCACTGTCAGTATTCCGACTCTTTAAGAAATGAAAAAAGCGATTGAAAATCTGAAGCGACTGAGAGCAACAGGGGCAGAAACGATGGCTTTTCGTAATTATTAGAAATGGTCTTCCAGTTTCAGTAGTTAGACTAACCGAGATCTTAGGTAGAATTTGGGAACGTGGCGTGATCCCATCCGATTGGTCTCTAATTCCCACTGTCACAATTTATAACGAAGAACAAAAGTCTTATTTTGAAAATCTCAGTATGACCAGTCTAAATAATAATGTTTCTAAACTGTAATAATTGATTATAGTGAGACGCCTAACTAGAGCTTGTGAAGAGAGGACAAGAGAAAACTATGCTAGCTTGAGACCAGTACTTGGATTAGACAAAATTTTCACATCACGACAGGTTCAGGAACACAGAAACAATAAAGCGTCCGACATTAGTTCTCTTCCTGGACATTAGGAGGGCATTTCACTCAGTTGATCAACAGGTTCTGTGGCAGTGCTTTTCAATGAAACCCGTAGTAAAGAAGAACATTACATGAAAATTAGCTGTCTACTGGAATACAGAAGGTCAAGCTGGAGTTAATGGCAAACTGTTATCTCAATTGATTACTTCTAGCGTTGTTCATCATGGATGTCCACTTTCTCCATCCCTGTTTAATTCTGTCATTGACACGCTTATAGATATAACATTATCTGCCTCTGAATTTTCAGGAGAAGTGTTTCTACTAGGAAATTCACTGGTTGACTCAGAATATGCCGTTGACAAACTACTCATTGTTTAAGACGCAGCCAAAATGCAGTGATTCCTGACATCCCGAAACACCAATCCAATCATTTTGAATATGCGGTTCTACCTACTGAAACTAGAAATGAAGCTTCATGATTGATTTGCATCCGCACGTGATTCAGTGAAACGGAGTGAATCAGTTAGGCATGTTGACCGCTTTACCTATCTGGATAGTCTCATCAGGGCTGATGACCTGATGTGTGACTGAATAGCAACACTGATACAGAAAGCTTTACTGACCCTAACCCTTATGTGCGTCACTTAAGGCTTGGACAAGATATCCGTTCGCCAACAGAAAACGAGAATACTGCACAGCAGTTCGCTTCGTCTTTCTTAACGACTATGAAACATGGTCAGTTAGAGTAGCAGATATTCCAAGATTGCTGGTCTTCGAAAATAGGTTTGTCTGGACGAAGTGAGTAGTGATGCTGTTAAGAAACAGGTCCCAGGTAAGGATGGCAGGACAATAGATGAATTATTTAAACTGCATC
Organism: Schistosoma turkestanicum; assembly: GCA_944470395.2. Lineage (NCBI taxonomy): Eukaryota > Metazoa > Platyhelminthes > Trematoda > Strigeidida > Schistosomatidae > Schistosoma > Schistosoma turkestanicum. Next base: position 17,727,878 of record OX103975.1, on the reverse strand, counting down.
GGTTGAGGTGGTTGTGACATACATTATATATGCTAACCACAATCAAGCTGTGTTTTGTGGTAAAATAGTGGATTGAAAGGACGTTTCATGTGTCAAGATCGAAGCACAGCTCAAATCCATGAAGTCACTGAGAATAGAACTGAGTCATGTTGGTAGGGGTCAAAAGCCTGAAAATGGCCGTGCGAGATAGTAGAAACGGATAGTTGGAGACTCTGAATGACATGTCTAAAAATATTTTGCCATGTCGGAGGTGCATTCGACATTTTTTTTCATATAACACAAACTTTAATTTTTCTCGACACGTTCATCTTTTTTCTTGTGTTTATTTCACTGGATTTTATTACTTCGAAAATACCGTTGAACCCTTATCTGTCTGATTACTGATAATACATTAACTACCACTACTGCTATCGTATTTGTAGTATCAATTGTATTTCTGTGATACTGTTGTATGCCATTTTGAAATGATGAACGTACTATCGAAGTTCTACGTTGCAGTTGATTGATTGACATTCGTATCACAAATGTGTGATTCAATAAGATTAATATGTAACCACTTGATATTGCAACGTATTCATGTTCATGTTTACGTATACTGACTGATTTATGTAATAACTGTTACGGTTTCACAAGGTATGCAACAAGTAACATAGAAGGAATGTGATTACTAAGAATCTATGCTTTCTTCGCGAATATCAGCTGACAAAAATAAACCATTACATATACAGTAAGAAAAGCTGAAACATGTTACATAATTTATTTAAGCAAAGTGAACAAACGATTACAATAAAGCAACATGATGAAATAAAAATAGTTAAAATGAAATTTATTACTGAAAAGTTCATTACAATCAGAAGTCCTGAATTTGCGTTCCATGAGTTTTTATTTACCTGTAGCAACTAAATTAGAAACATTTAGAATCATCACAAATTTGTCCGATAAATTGAATAAAAATGTTACGTAATGTGAAGTTTGCAATATTTCACATTTCATCCAACCTTTGCAATGAAAACTGAATATTTGGGTTAATTAAAATTATTTCGATTCATACTTCAGCTGTACTTAATAAAGATTTTGTTATCATTATTCTTTGAAATGTAACCAATACTTAAAAGCCTAAATGATTTCAAAATTTATATGTTCCATTAAATAATAATTTATAATGTCACATCTCAACAACATCAAAGTAACTTCCGAATGCACATCGTGCAAATCAGACATTCACTAAACCAAGTTACTTCTCATGAAATATGTGTAGAAGAGGGAATTCAAACACTCACAATCGTTGTATGCCTTCTTGAGTATTCCATGAATCTCCATCAAGAATTCGAAATTAACTAAAATATCATAAAGTCATCACAATGTCTTCGAAATTAGAATGAATAAACTCGGATGTCAAATAATTTTTCAAAGTCTACCCATCCCGGCAATACGACTACATAACTAGTGCATCTGAAACGGATTTATCAAATCCTAAAAGTATCCTCTCTGCTAGTAATTTGTGGTGAGATGCAATAATTCATGCTCTCAAAGATAACGAGAATTTTTCATTTTCGATGAAAATTAGTAGTTGATGTATTGTCGAATACATAATCGATATAAATTTTACGAATTACGATTAAACGTTACACCTTAAAATGTTATGAAGCTGGCTTAATTGCTTCTAGTTCTAGAATATAGACACTTCACAGTGTATGTATTGTCCCCGAGTGTCTACATGCTCTGGTGTCAGTAAAGGGGCTGGTCGAAGTAAAATAATAAATTTGGTGCAAGGTTATACTCTCAGTTGATTTTGACTGTTTCCTTTTAGTCCACAAGAAAATAAGATGAAGTGTATAGTTAAATTTGTAACGGAAAAGAATTTGAAGGGAGTCCAATAAGTTTGTGGTAATTTATGGGATGAAAAGATAACATATGCTGAACGAAATTTGTGATTGTTTTAAGAGCTTTGGGGAAAAGTGGTCATGTTAATAATTATTTAATATATTTCGGAGAATATGTGAACGCTGAAATATAATAAAATTATGTAACCGTTCGATTCAATGTATACATTTGAATGATAATCTTGATCACATGATCTACGAAAAATGATAAACAGAGTACCTACATAATTCGAAGTTATATTTTCTTAGGCTGTTAGTATATTCAGAAATCTTATCATTAAGCTCTCCGTTATCTGAAAACAAATCAAATTACATTTGACAATTTATTGTATACAACAAATTTCGCCTTATATGCGTTTATAAATTCACTATTCATAAATCGAAATTCGGATTTCGTTTAGCTGGCAGCTTTAAATTAGAAGACAGCCATACATATTCAAAGGATTGATTTGTCTTAAATATCAATCTATTCAAAAATCATACTTCAAAAAAGTCATTTTGTCTTATAATATTTATATAAATTACCGATCCCATTGGAAGTCATTGGTGGCAGACACGAATTCATTGAGTACTTGCTTTGCATGACTATATAGTTGTTAAAATAAATATGACAGTTTTGAGAAACATGTTACAGATTTAGTTAATTATTATTCTGACAAAAGTTTTATTTTCTAACTAGTCGTTTAGAATATGTAAACCTCAAGCAGTCTTTCGATAGCACTATAAAATCAATCGGGAGCGTATACGAAATCAGAGAAACTGGTCGATATCATTTCCGAGCCTAAATTTCTCAAATAAGTTTGTTGCTTCATTATATTTAAACAGACGATAACAGTAAGATTTAATATTAGTTTTCAATTGCGATAACATGTTTTGTTTGTTTAAAATAGATTGTTTCCTTAAATTTTGTTGTTTCCTTAAATTCAAACAGACGATATAAGTTAAATTTGAAAATATATCACAGGAATATGATCACAAGTATTTTATGATTAGGCCTCTTCAAAACAAAATTACTTGATAGTCAAATGAGTGAAAGTTTTTTACTTTTTCTCATAACATTTCATTGATTAGCAGCACTTACTAGTATTGTATTTTTGTTGATCACTAAAGCATAATTTGCGTTCAGGAGATATTCCAAGCTTGATTCCTTCGATTAGATTTCGAAATAGAGAGAAATATAATAACTTTGTGAAAGAATACATATATATATATATATAAATATATATTTATTTATTAGACTGTTCCCTTTTGTTGAACGTCTCAACATTTTAGAAATCTACCTAATTATATGGAACAATCATGCAGTATAATTGAAAGTGACATTGACATCACAAATTCCTATTGTGATTGTCACTCAATAAATTATTTTAAAATGTTTGATAAATTTATCAAACCTAAAGATTATCGTCCATATACTCTGACCGTATAATAAATTAGTTAAATAAAATAGTGTATAAAACTGTGTTGCACACCGAAATCTCGTTCTTCCATTTCTATTGTTTTGATTATATCTAAGAATAATAGAACAAGTAAATTTCACGTTTCAATCAAAATATCTTCTTACAGTGCGTGAAACTTTAGTCATTCGTATACTCTACATTTTTGTTACATGTTGAGTTTGAATAAAATCCCGCGTACAACCATGAATCTTATTCTCCTAATAATCTAGTTCAAGTGTAGTGACATCAAAATACTGTTAGACGCTTTACATATATTACGGCAATTTTTATTTAGAATCGCTGTTGATAAAACAAACTATGAAATGTTTCTTGAGATACGTTTTGTATGTCAAAAACCAAGAATGATATTGGTTATTCTGTATGCGAATAATAATTTCTAATATAATAAGTCGCCAAAATCTGATTGAAATATCTTGAGATATTACTCACCTTCACTAAGTATACTGTTTTGATTAAATTTATAAAGTTCAGTTGTGCAATTCTCATCTACAATCATTTGTCAAATTATTATAATAATTGTGTATATTTCAAATTACATTCATCGATCGTTTCACGTTTGTTTGGATGTTGAATGTTAAGTACATCTGAAAATAAAAACATAGAAGATGTCTAAGATCGTTCACGAGCTTACAACGTTTGCTTTCTACATTATTTGTGCTCATATGTACACAATTAATCTGTTCAGACAATTGCTTTTCATTTGGACAAATGAATTTACAAAATTGATCTACCTTTCCTATGTTCTACTAGTTTTTCATTTATTCTCAAATCTTCTATGCGTTCACGTAGGACGTCTTCAAATAAAGTACAAAAGATGGGAAATTAATTCTTATTCAGCAGTTAGTCGATTACGGACACTCAAAACACACATGTAATCATGGATCTTGTTAACAGACTCTCCGAAGTTTTGTCAGCTGAACTCAACGTTTTCGAAAATTAGTATTGAAATCTTTTGCGTATGTTAAATTTTAAAACCGCGAGATTTTCTGAACGCTATCGTACCTTCAGACATGTTGATATACTTTTCCAGAGTGTAAATTTTATTCAATATGTGGACAACTGAAAAATAAATGTAAAGTTCAGAATACGGTAAATTCAGTTTAAAAGGAACTCTTGAAATATTATTGCTAATAACAGCAAACTTCGATATTGACTAAGTAAAATGACACTGATATAAAGTAATTACCACCAGGCGGTTCGTTTTTCAGATCTGACAATAAAAAGAAATACATTTCGGAGTGTACAGTGGTAAATATCATTCTCGCCTACCAAACTTCTATGCATTCATATAAAACATCGATTAAACTTGATATAATTGACGAGTATCAATCATCTATGTATTTATTGCATGAATCATCAGCTCCAACTCAATGAAACAAGTTTGCTCACTTGGTACACTATTGGACAATAAAATTTGTCTCAGTAACCATATTATTCATCTACCTTCTAATCTCTATATATTTATGATAATTAAGAGGAGCTTCAAAACAACGTCCTTAATAAAAACGAAACGTGTTGACAGATATATGAGAGAAAATTAAAGGGGTTAAATCAAATATAATACATATATAACTCAATGTCAATTGGGATTTACTGTTTACTGATCCATTACCAAGCCTTGTACCGTATTTTAAATTAGCTAAAATTACAACGCATAAGAAAAATTAGTTGAAATACTTTGTTTTATTGATAAGATTATTATCATTGAAGGTGAATGATTCACAGATATTGAAATGTTCAGTACGATTTACTGCAATTTTACGATTCGCTAATTAAATCTTTGTTTATTTGACGTTTATTTTACACAAAGTTTTATTTAAAAGGAACATCGTTAAATGTTAGTTATCTACAAATTCACACATGTAAACCAAAAAACCAAAATTTCAATATTTAACTAACTCAAACGAATACTGTAACTTTGTATTGACAACAATTCTTCAAAATTGATATCAGGTAATGGGTCCATAGCTATAAGAAATAAAAGATGATTTAGTTGATATTAAGAAAAAGAAATCGAAGATTATTGAATCCAGATTGAAAAAAGTGTTCAATTTTCTGTATCGCGTTTTTGAAGTATTGTTTTTCATGTTGAAGATGGAATTGAATATTGGTTTGATAAGATGAGCTTATAGATACGGAATTATAATTTTTGTCAGTTCCTTATCCTCCTGTTAATGAGCTCACATTGAGATGACAGATAATTTTCACAGTTACTTGGTGAGCACATATCTATTAAAGTGTCTTCTTGGTTAGTACTGTGATTAAAGCACCTCGGTTGCCAAGAAGTATGAACAGAGGTCTATAAAATTAAGTTCGCTTGCACAATCAAAAAACGAAAATTAATATATATTGATGTATTTTCACTCTACATGAAGAAAACGCTAACAAGTGGATCAAGAAACAATTTACTTCTTGCAAAGATTTTTTTATTCAAAATCTCTCAATATAATATTGTGACTGAGAAACGAACAACAGCCGAAATATTTTAATTTACGACTGGATAGTTCATCAACGCTAGTCATTCGAATAATCGTAAGTAATAATGTGATCCTGTGCGATAAAGTCTTTAAGAACATGAAAGAACTATTGAAAATTTTTATTTGTATCTTTTCCGATGAACTAAGTTTTCGCAGTTCTATTTTCAAGTGACCTGAACGATCAGTAGAGAATGAGCGAGCGAGTAAATCAAACATTGTTGGCTTACACACAGAGATATTATACAAAATTACGTAAAGAATATTTGAGCACATACCATCTTTCACGGAAGACTGAAGTGATAACAGAAGAAATATTTTCTGAAATGGAATGTCTCTATACATTTTCATAAAAATATTTCTTTCACTGATCCCTATTTATAGCTTTCGTAAGTTATATCGATCAGTGATTATCCAATGTCTCTATATGAGTGGCAATGATTGGTTGATCATTCATTAAATTTTTTTCACTCATTGGTTGCCATTCATTCAAATAAGCCAATATCTGTGATGTACATCGATGCATAGATCAGTGGACATCCGCTATACTGCCATGCCCACAATACCGAACATAAGATTCCACAATATATATATATATATTTATATATATATTTTTATGTGTGCGAATTTGAAATTAATGAAATGCATCACACAGAAGAAGTGTATTTCAAAAGCTAATGACTATTGTAAAAATTATGCTACTCATTTTATTTGGGTGCTATAAACTACAGTAATTGCCAATCAAGCATTTGAAGTACACAGATAGTAAAATCACATATACGTCATGTCAATTATAACAACGTATTTGGTATGTAACAAACTCACATTTAGTCGAAAATTCTGACTCAGTGAAATAATTTTAATTCAAAACAAATAAAATATAAATTCAATCCATACATTAATCGTTCATAAAAGAAAACAATAGTTTCATATTCATAGGTAGATAATGCATAAATAGTTTTATCGTTTTCAAAATATCAAACAAATTGCAAATCTTAGTGCAAAATGCATGTCTCACGAAAGCCTAATGTGTCTACAATCAATTCGATCGATTCATGCAAAATATTAAATGGAGGAAATACGATGAACAGAAATAATTCGTCCAGTCGTTGAAATTATAATAAAAATAATAAATTCAACGAAAAAAACTAAGATAATTCGAAATATTCAGTAACAAGTATATTGAAGTAAAGCCAAATAAATTACGGGAAAAATGAAAGAACACTCACATCAGTAAGCAATCACAATTTTGCAAATAAAAATGTTTGATTGTGTGCGCTGGATAAAAACAATTTTCACATCATCAGTTAATACTATAATGCGACGGAATGTTGTTGTATTTTGAGGTGAAACACGGGTTTCAATTTTTGTCTCGTAACCTATTTTCACACAGCGTTATCTATACTCACTTCAATCAAGCATCACATTCCTTCAAATGAACGTTTGATTGTGTGCGCTTGACCACTGTACACAGAACAAACGTGGTAAAAACATTTGGTACAGATCTCATCATCAAAATTAGGCGACAATATTCAGGAGGAAATATGGTTTAACGAGTTGTGAAGAAGTAAACATTGGTGACTGCGATTTGAATGATATTTAATCCTGACATCTATCAGTCAGTTGATGTGTCGTTGAACAGTCCACCACTGACGTTCACTCAAACTAATGACATACTATCACTGTGAATCTCATTGATAGACAACTGACAGCACGATATTTGTTTTTCACCTGTTGCATTTCATCGGCGGTGCTCAGTCGACACACCTTCTCTCGAATGAACAGATATTCCCGAGATCGCATCATGTGAGGCACAACCTGAGCAAAGTTTAGATCGTTCCACGAATGGTGATGTTAGGTTCCATTGCTGTCAAATAATTCAGAGCAGTCGACGCCAGATGGTTGGTGACACAACACAATCAGTTGTATGACTAATGATGCGAAGTGGCTTTCTGTGCAATCCATGGTGCTATATCGTCTCAGATCGCACTGTTGCGCTGAGTGCGCCTACATTTTAGTTGGAATGTTTGCTGCAGCAATCCAACCTAGTGACGTTCGTTCCACATGCTCCATGCATTATACACAAACACAATGAGATCGAATTGTCACACAATTGTTTGACGGTGAGAATTGTAACCCGTCGTCTTCTGGTTTCATGCTCACACCACTGTCCAGATTTCCTTCTGAACAAATTTCATCAATGACTGACGATCATCAGCTAACTCATTATGCTCTATTCTTTACTGAACACATGAGAATACGATGGAGGTTATATACGCTTGCGAACACTTTGCCTTTACATCTGTTAAACGCGTACGCATCAGTGCAGACAGTAAGTGCTTGATTGAACGACAAATTCATAAGCCACTGTTTGTGAAATTCAAAGTGATGCGGTCGAATCACTCAGTTGTCACGAGACAATTCTCATTTCCTTGAATCTTGGTGTTCCATTAGTATATGCTTTCCACTTTCATTAACGTTGTTCTCAGACAGATTACACAAATTTTACACAGTCTTATTCTCATCAAACACTGGATGGAAACAATTTTCACATCATCAGTCCATACTATAATGCGAATAACTAGCGACGGAATGTTGTTGTATTTTGAGGTGAAACACTGGTTTCAATTTTTGTCTGGTAACCTATTTTCACACAGCCTTATCTATACTCACTTCAATCAAGCATCACATTCCTTCAAATGAACGTTTGATTGTGTGCGCTTGACCACTGTACACAGAACAGACGTTGTATTATCATTTGATGCACATCTGTTTGTCGAAGTTATGCGAAAAAATTCAGACGTATTTGTTTTCCGATGCTATTAGTCCTTCGTTACTGACAGTTATTTTTTGATAGTTTGTTTTACTGTATATTTTCACTTATGTGCCTTTCTTCCTACTGTTTTTTTCTGTTTACTTCGATTTTTTACCTTTATTTTTTCCGATGTCTATCATTTGATCTTTCTTTATTTCTTTGTGAATGATATGCATAAATATTTGATGATTTGTAGACAGACAATAAATTTTCTTATCTCTCTTAGTTTAATTATCTTATAGGTCACATACTCAGTGAAGGCAGTCCTGCGATGATTTATGGATGCTGAAATTTTTAAATATCACTTGTGCTTCTGGCTGTACATTGCTTCGATATATAACGTTTTTAATTAAATTCATCCGCTTCAGTACAATTGTCATTTTTAGACATACTGACAATTCAGTAGATCGATAATAATATATTCTGCAGGTTTCTTGTCATAGTGGTTTTTTACACTCAACATGCACGAACGTTAGTTCATTTTCATGGTTTGTCCTATGAACGGGGCCTTTAAAATTTTTAATTTGCAAGGATATGGTTCAGCATTATTAATCTTAGTTACAAATGTAAATCAATTAAATCTGACAAACCAGCAGAATTCGTTAGGAGTAATTTTTTTCAATAAACACCTATTGAAAGAACACGCGGCTAGTTTTTTTCACATTACCTGTTTTCTTTTATCATTAGTTTTCTGGAGGAGCGGATCAGATGCATTGTCTTGTTCTCGTTAATCGACAAATGTGAATTCGTGATAGTTTTTTGAATATAAAGTGAAGAGTCTAACATTTAGTAAGTTAGTTCTCTAATTCACAAGGTTTCTTTATTGTACTCGATTACAATAACTACTGGTTAATTATTGGAACGTCCTGATCAACGCACATCACACTGAATGACAAAACATTTAAAACGTTCTCAAGGAAGTAATTCGTTCGTGTCAATATGCAAGTATTCAAGAGGACACTTTATTCAGCTACGTGAATTTTCTCACGAATCACGATCAAATAATTAGTGAGTTCGCTTCTTCGTAACTTGAGAAATATCGAAAGGTAACAAAAAAGTTCTATTGTGGTGAGTTTCCAAATCAGTATAGTAATGCAATATACTAAACGCTAGAACATGGATCATAAATACTGCACCTCACTCTATAATAGTGCAGTAATGTAATTAGGCTTTCTAATAATGAGCCAGTTTAGAAAGGCCTAATGTGTTTTATTTCACAATTCAACTCAAAATTCTATCATTTGTATGAAACCATGAAAAAAGCCATTTTGCCACCTACATTTCTGCGTCTACGGAAGAATACTTAATCTATTACTATCTTCATTTTATACTTACTACCTCCTTCCTTTGAAGTTAATGCCCATGAGACACCCACAATAAAATGAATGTATTTTACTTTATTGAGTTCGAAAACCTTATTTACTATAAAACTACTGTTTCAGTTTTTGTACGATTAACAAATTACATTGGTTTCGATGGTATCATTAAAATTAAATTTTTAATAGTAATTTACTTCCTTGCAAATTCATGTGTTGTTTTTTTCGTTTTCTACGTGACGTGCTTGCAATTTATATTTCTCTGTATCTATTTATTAATGAGTCTGTTGCAAAACGATTACGAATTATTTCGTGGCGGTTTAGTCATCTCTGTAAACCTACTCAACTATGAAATCAAAAGTCAGTAATGGAATATTTTTCTGTCATTACCGTGAAGAGGCAGGCTTAATCACGCGCGTCTGAAGACATTAGTTTCAAGTTGCTTTAAGTAGCTTTACGCATCACGATTTGAAACTAGGTGTTCAGAATTTTCTACTGTATAAAAGTAGTTAGAAAGTTCAGAAACGTGATAATATTAACTTATACTGCGTTGTGATACTCTTAGTTTGTCATTCGTTGGTTTATGCAAACATTCAGCTTGCTAGGGGAACTACATGATAACCACCTACATATTGTTAGGTCATTATTCTGCCCAACAAGTAAGAGATTTCAGCATGTTTCACCCCTGTTAAATTGCTTTGTAAGTTCGAGTCTTAGTTTGTCGTTATTTCAAAGTACAAACACATATCACTGCAATAATAATATATATAGGCACTTTATGTATTGACTACCTAGTTATTAATCAAGAACTACATTGATGCCAAACTGGAGAAATTAATTTTAGCTCAGCTGACTTTGTAACGGCAAATCTGTAAATGTGAAAATAAATCAGTCTATCAAACTATCTACCAATGTATTGATGAATTTTCCCATTTCCGAAGCGAAGCTAATTTGAATGTATTCTGATTCATCTTGAATGATAAATATTGCTGGCAGAAAGCGAAATGTTAGCAAAAATGCACTTGTATAGAAAAGATTATCGTATCAGAATTATTGTCGCTGTCAAATACTATTTATGGCAAGATGATTCGTAGGAGTATTGTTGAAAATTCGCAATTTTTACAAATGAAAGTCTGACTGATTCTTTGAGAAACGTTGTACACATTTTGTTAACCACTTCAAGTGCGTGAAAAGTTTTTCTTTACCTTTGAATCAAGAATTATTTAAATGTCGTGTATACTACATAATGGTGGTTGTTTCTTCTAGCGAATTATCTTGCGATACTAATTTTCGAAAGGAACTGATTGGTCGTATTGGCGTTACTTCACTTGAGGTTTAATTTTAGAGAATGGATTTGTGTGACATTTCGATTATGTACACTAAAATACAACACTTCAAAAATATTTGCACATACATATGTGATGTTACTTATATTTGATTAGTAGTATGTTGTTATAAAGGCAGGTACAGAATAGATGTTTCTAGTATGGTATAAAGTTTTTTTATCTGTCTTATCCGTTGATAGGTACCACGAAATAATCTGCATTTGAACTCCAAGTAACCTGTTACTAAGTGAGATCAGTTTTCTTGTAATGGCTGATGATTTAAAGTGTTTTTCTCAATGTATCTATCACATTCTAATAACTTCAAATTTGATATTTAAATATGTTTTGAGTTGTCGAAAATGTCAAACGAAACGTGAAATGATATCAATTATTCCAGCGAGCAAACAGCTGATTTATTTGAAGCTACATGATGAAACAGAGAATTTAGGTGAATTTTGGAAGTAGATTAGCAGTAATGAACTTGACAATCATGAAGTTCAATTGAAAATTTGAAACGGAATTTGAAAATATTTAATGAAATCAACGTTGTTTCATTTTGGGACCGGGTAAAAGGTTATATTCGGTGTCATTTATATTCAATAAAAATGTTGATGTCTAGTTGAATGTCTGTTTTTTGAAGTAAAATATTTGCTTCAATTATGCGTTCCAATGACATTTTTCTAAGATTGCGAAATCGATAACGAAACAATTGAACGCAATCAAATTTACTTGACATGTTGCTGATGAAAATGAAACTAACCATAACGTCTTGAAACAGTATTTCAGCATTTCGCCAACTGAAGCCTATGAGAAACATCGAAGTTATTTTGTCATACATACCGTTAGCCTTGATCGTTCATTAAACCAAGCTGTATGTATTTGCATTTACAGTAACTTCAACTTTTCAAAAGCTTTTAGTGTGTGATTATCTATAATCGATTGGATTATTTTAGTTGGTAATCGAAGATTATACAATGCACAGGGTTCATGAAGCTCATTCGCATATGCTTTCAGTTACTAGGAAAATATAAGTAGCGTGAATATATTAGGCTAAAATCAACTTAGATTTGTTAAAATTTCAAAACCGATTTCTTTTAATTTGCAAGCTGAATTAATTGAGATTCTGATATGCCAAATATCACTTTTTTGATAAACATCTTTTTAACATGGAAGCTTCAGTAATTGTGCTTAATATTCCCTTAAATATCTTATTAGTGAATACTACTAAAAAAATAATATTGATGTACCTTAAGAGATGGTGAGCATACAAAATGCATCATTTATTTATCCTTTGTACTATCTAATAATTCAGAGGGATAAAATGTACAGTTTTCAAACTGCAAATGAATCAATTATTCACGTCGAGACAAGAAAACATGTTTACATTTCATTCGAACATATAGCCCAAAATAAGAGTTCATTTTTAAAAGAGGGTTGTAAACAAATACTTTTCAAATAATTGTGAGACCTTATTGAATATAACACGCCTAATTAAAAATATTAAACTTTTTAAAACATTGAGCGAAAAATAATACTATTTTCTAATCCGAAAAATGCTTTTACAATGAATTAATCATTTTAGATTCAGAACGGTGATATTTTTGGAAAGATTTGTTTGTTCTAAAGTATTCTACTTCTATTTTGGCTTATCGTTCAAAAGTCAGACATGAAAAGCATTTTATTATTTTTGTTAAAAGCTTACTTTCGTAAAGATCATAAATAGCATTTTTCAGTAGATAATCTGAAATTGAACCGGTCTTCAATTATTATTTTCAAATAAACCAGAAAGCAGAGAATATGATACGTGTGGGACGGTTAGTATAGCATTATTACTCTAATGATAAAACAATCGGGTTTTAATGGTTAGTTTAAAGGTCTAATTTTACTAAATTCACCGCAATACTCAACACAGTCCATTATTCTTGGTGAGTGATATCGAGCATTGTATTAGACTAGACAGTATCTATGGTTAAAATATCGATTATTCATTTGCGAGATTCAAAAACTTGTACCTGAATCCTGCTAGCTGTCACTGCTAATTCTCACTAGATGTACGACTCACATAAGGACAAAAAGGCCATATAGCTCATCCAGTTTCTTGTAGTTGTCTAATACTGATCATATCAAGATATTACATGGTTTTTGCTTATTTCTCGTTCGCTGAAATGATTACTTTCCTTGTTCTCTTTAGCAGCATAATCAGCACAATCGACAGAATAAAGTGAAGCATTCCGGTTTCTTCACGTTTGATACATGGCGTGTTATTTTACCCTTGGTCATGACTGTATGCTGGTAACCTAACATCGATCGTTGAATTGATTGTATCCCTTTTTCACATGTTTCTTGATCCTATGGCGCCTATGACTTTTCTGATCGGTTCATTCAACAATGTGTAGGTCTCCGTTTTATGAAAATTGTCAGTCAATTAGCCTTTAAGGGCTTATTTACACCGTCGAGTAATGACAGAAACAGCCGAAAACTGTCATGTGTGGTTGCACAAAATCCATAGATTGATCAAAGTTAGACCATGAAAAAGTTAGGTCTCGGGATTGTGCTCCAGAGTCAAGGCGTTAGCGCGAAAGAACGAAAATTCTTGACTTAAATCTTGCTGTGTGCAGGAATAGTTAATGCACATTGTTGATGAGTTGACAGCAGGCAAAACGGCCACTAAATGCTTTCAAATTTTCAAAAGTCGTGCATTATTGTTTTACTGAATTCATCAAAAAACTTTACACATTCCAAAATTGCTCTTTTTCACATTTGGAATAAACAGACTTATACAACATTTGAATAAGTTTTCTTATAGTAGAACAATTAACAAAGACTGCAAAGAATTTTCGATTCCACTGTACACACTAAAAAACCAGCATTAGTTCATCCTACTCGGTATCTAATACAATGGAAAGGTTATATTTAAACACAAACTGCACTTCTAATGTAATAATAAATTATTGAAGCATGATGCTTGAAGAAATTTGTTTCGAAAAAGCAAACTGATACATACTCCACTCAATGATTGGCATACTTTTAAATAAGGCAGTAAGTGTGTATAGGCTTAAGAGCCCTCAGTATTCTGTAGTACTTGAAAACGTTTGAATCGAAAAAGAGTGAGACTTTAACAATACTCGTTTATCTGTGTATCAGTATAGGCTGATGATTCTGTTTGACAATGTTATTCGTTTTAATAGTGGCTAAAGAAATAAATGCTTCTAGGTAATCAATTAATTGTTCTATAATCATAGTTAGACTTCATCCAAAATATTAATTTTCTAAATTTAGCAAACAACCTGTTTCTTCTTTCTTCCATCATATGCACAAAGAATTTTCACACACAGCTAATGGTATACAGTTGAATCAAATATATACATGGTCATCATATGATATAAATGGAATGTGTTCGTGTTTTTATTACCTCTATACGTTTTATTTAATTTCTATCTGCACAAATATGAATGCGGCTTCTTGGATACGGTGAGACGGAAAGATCAGTAACATTTAAAAAGAGTAAACACACGCACTAGAGGGTTAATATTCAACAAGGATATCAATATTTGTTGTATCGGACTGAAGCAATTAGGCCTTCAGTAATATAGCTTTATTTAAAAAAGACGACTTTTATCAAAATATAAAGTTTTCTTTCTTATCTTGAACTTTGATTAGCCTGAGATATCAAATGTTTGTCAATTAACCAGTTAATAAATTTCCGAAAATAGGAATTACGACTGACAATACAAAGTGATGTACCTGCATTCCTATTTAACAAAATTTTCATTGTAATATATACTTTTTATTCAATGCAACATTTCACTACATCTATTCATTGTTTGTTTACGTAGTCGAAAGTCAATTAAGTGAAACATGTTTTTGATTTCTCAAGTTGTCACAATATCAGTATATTCTGTGCATCTTCGAGTAAAACGCATCTCTTAACCTCATCAAGTAGACATTGTCAGCAGCCGAATCAGCTTGAGTCCATAATACTGTTACATCATGTCAAAATACAGCACAATGAAATGTGATTTAATAAGTAACGACAAAGTATCTAGTGAACAATGCTCTGTAGTTTACTCTCTATATGTTTTGAAGATTTTGTTTCACAATGAAATCGTGATTAAACTACTGATGGACCATCGAATGAAACCTGAAATCCGTGAATTCCGATAATCTGATTGATCTGCTGTGAGCATCTAGAGTTACCGCAAGCATTAAATAGACATGGTAATTCATTCTTATTACTCCATGCATAATTTTGAGACTGCCTAACTGGTATCTTGAACTGAAACGTCTGAATATAATTAGTTAAGCGTATTGCTGAATCGAATATTCTTGATTTTATTCCTGTGAGCAGTAACCATGATTGCTAACCGTTAAAGCGTCTTATACTATCACAAATCTGAAATCCAGTGCTTGTAGTGTGCTATTGGTGGTCTGTCAAAGATTGATTAATGATTTCAATTAGTGTCTTCGAAATGTGTTCAAGGTATGATAAACGGTTAATCAAACAATTTTTAAAATATAAAACATGTAATCATGGTGACCAGGTACAATTCATCAGTTTTTAGTTTCTAGCATTTCATATGTATAATTATATTTCCTCTGTCCATATTTAGCTTGAGTACATTAAATTGAATTTATAATTATTATTTTTTATCATTCTGCACACCTTTGTGAACCATAACTGATGAATAAATAAAAATTTCAGCAACAGTTTTGAGCATAATTTGTCCAAACGATTTGTGTTTATCATGAATGTTTTATTATGAAGAAATTTTAAAATACATTGTCGTTTTCATTGTATTATTTTTTAAATTTTAATGGATTAAGTTATAAATAAAATGAACACTGTATGACACTTAACCTGGAACATTCCAACTTAGGAACAGGCGTATTGTGTATTTCAGCATAAACTTTATTTAAATTTCAATTCTTGTCATATTACATAAATTTATATTGGATTGACTTATTTGAAAGAAAACATAAAAAATCTCGGTTTACACGTCGTAACTATTAAAACAAAACTATTCTGTCATAAATACATCACATTTCACACTTAATTACATTATTTTTCAATATAACGAATTATGAATTCGAGTCTGAAGACACACTATGCAATAAGAAAAGTACACAGCTGATCCACAACTGAATAAACTGTCCGATAAACGTACATTAGTTCACAGTCTCATGCAATGAATGCAGACATACCAGTAGTTGTTGTGATGATGTACCATCTTAATGTCGAAAACACGAAGGTAGGTCAAAAATCAAAACAATCGAAATAAGGAAATATCATCATGACACATAACAAAACAAATAATCTCATCTCGACCCACGCTTTTGGAAAAAAGACAGCATTATGGTTGTGTTACTTAGAATAATGGAACAGATCAACACATAATTCAGAAAGTAGCACGGAATACGTTGGTTAATGCAAGAATATTTCAACTATAATGATCTCTTATCACTTAAAAACAGCAGACGTTGTCCACTTTGGAGGAAGCTTCTGCCGCAATAGTTTTTAAAATACACGAGGCGATAAGGAAGAACTTACATTAAAACAGAACATTCACCAACCAAACCACGCTAAGTTGTGAAGGTTTGGAAGACGGTAAAACGTTGACTAACATTACCAACGTCGCAGATGAGCTGCTGTCCGTCAAAGCATGAGAAGATCTACAGACTTGAAATAATAGCTGTATATATACGACTTAGTTATATTTTTCTATTCAGTAAGGTAAAAAAAATGCTGTAACAAAAAACACTTAGTATTGTAAATATCATATCGGCTCGAAAACAGAACACAAGCATGAAACAAATGAACAGAAAGTGAATAGAACTGCGATACAAGGCTCGGCAAAGAAAAGGCTGAAGAATGCTGATTGACAGCTTTGGCTGTAACCACAACACATTACAGACAGTGTAACTTAGTATCTGCCTGATCCTACGTGTAGGTACAACCTCTTGTCACCGTGCAGCGTGAATCTTCTACTATAACCAATCTAATACGCACATTTTGACTTATTCTTTACGTGTACACAACATTAATGCATGGCTTTTATTTTTAAGATGATGTTATTTGAACGACCACTTCACGATACTTATGAAATTCGAACATACACAGACCCACAAGTAGTATTGACAGTCTGAATCTTCCATTGATGGTTTGTATTGTCAGTGATCAGTGTTCTTTTAGAAACACATACAATGTTCCTTTGGAAAAACCCTCTGAATCGCCATACGATCAATATCAAATCAAAATCAAGAGCCTTGAAGTTAGGACGGCTGTCTTGTCCTTGAAATAAAATCAAATACAGTGTTCGTCTACGATTACGAACGCGGAAAATATATTATACGCCTTCGATATCATGGACAAACTGAAGTTCTTTTCATGGATTTGTAGTATATAGCTAGCTCACGCTTCGGACAATTTGATCAACCCATTTTTCTAGAATAAAACACTTGTTATCCGACCATGCTAGACAATATCTTTTTACTTGATTGTGTTTATTCAAGCATATGTATGTACAGCTTATTTAGCTTACTACATGTCTCGCTCAGTTTGTCTGACTGTAAATGCTGGGGCAAGTTTAATAACATTGAGTTGATTTTTCCTTAAGTCTTTATCATGCTTTGCTTTGATTGTGTGATTCCTTTTATTGTCTGTTGACATTAATCATTACTGTAAGTTAACGTATTAAAGCGAATGCACATTTGACTTTTTTAAACCACAGTCGCATCAACCAGGTTTCCTAAGTTTGCTCTATTGAACCTGTAAGCCAGATTTATTTTAAAAATATCAAACATAATGCAACAAGATAAGGTGGTGACCACTGAACGTAAGCACCTTAACAATGACTGAATTAAGTCAGATATTTAAAACGTAGCGGAAGTGGTGTGGACCATGAACACAACAAGTGTGAGATTCCCAGAAGCAGGACCAAAACAGCAGTCTAGTTTTTTTCAGCATATCACAGTAGGGTGATTTTTGATCAATTCATCTTTTTCCGTGTAAATAATTGAACCCAACCATTGTTTGCTGACAGGTAAGGTGGTTTCTTTTGCCTCTTTATTTTCTCTTTGAAGTAAAATTGCATAGATAAATAAATTATTTCACCGCTTCGGAAGTTTATTCAAGTAAACTTTATTAACTGATTTATTGTATTTTACGTACTACTTCTGTGCGCAAAACAACTCCTAATAATTAGGTTAATAACTACATAAATTTTTACAGGTGAATATAGAAAAAATCTCTTTTGTCAAATATTGATTGTTTTACAGTTGTGCTTTATTGTAAGAAAACCATTTGGCAAAATATATAAATAATAATAATACTAATCAAATTGTTGAAGTTTTATTCCGTATCAATTTTTTATCAGTTTATTTGATAAGTAAGTAGAGTTCAAATATTTAATTAAGCGAAATTGAAAGTGGTTAACAATTGATTCTTGGAGGTGAGTTTTCATTTATTTTTACAACGTCTGTTGATATATATGTAATAGCACACTGAATTTGATAGTCACAGCATTATTCTAATCAATAGTGATTTTCAAGTCGATCTCGATATTAACCTTATAATTGTTCAAGAACCTACACATCTAATTAATTACATAGTTAATTATTTACTTATCTTAAGAAAATGTCAATCTGAATAAAGAACAAATATTGATTACACAGCGTAAATCAATAAAATTCACATAAATAAAAGTCAGTGTAGATAAAAAGGTAGAAAACTTGAAATCCGATAATAAACTAAAGTATTTGTGTATTCAATTCGCTGCGGATAAGAGTGATACTGATTTTCTGTGACTGTGAACAAATAGAAAAAAGTATGTTGAGAAATCGACTTATTAAACTGCTTTGAACAATAATCCTAAAATGCAGTAGTTCGTTAAATGATATGTTGAACATTAGATGCGCTCAATTTGTCGCTGAATGTATGTTGTTTATATTGTTAAAACAAATGATATATTTTTTGTGCTGATCATCACAAGAATTCAGGGCTGATCAATGTTTTTCTACGCTGCAGACAACTAGCAGTTTTACTAGTCTCTAAATTTGTGAAAATAACTGGTTTGAAATAAATGAAGCGCAGTTGACTTATAACAGACCAATGCAACCGACTTCATAGTCTGGTCGCATACCCATCATCTCTTTTTACTGAAAATCAATATTCCAGCGAGCCTATAGAGGCTCATGATGATAATGAACTCATTATTGTCGTTGTTTTTACTAAGAAGAAATTGAATACAAAATTGCAGTTAACAAGATAGATTTACCAATCACCCTGCATCGGAATTCGCATTTATTAATTAAAACATAATTAGCGGAGATTTAAGGCAAACAGACTTATCCACCACCGGTTTCATATTACTTTCGAGGTATATCGATCAAATTACTTGTGTGATATTCTGTATCATGCATAAGCTATATCAAGTCGCTCAGATAACACAATACTATTTGACGAAAGGCTGGGAGAATCGTCAAGGCTGCATTGACGATATTACTCAAGTGCATGATGATGTGTAACTCCGCCAGTAGAACCTTAGGGGCTACTGCCGGTCCCAAGCCCATTCCGTTGAAATCTCACTTGCCAAAAAAACGCTAACCAGAAAAAATAATTCAAACCATTTTAACTCTGCCCTGGGAGTTGGAAGAAGAATTATGACGTCTCGTGATGAAAGCCGAGTTCCCTCGGAAGTCACGGGGCTGATGCCTCTTCTCACAACCAGAGCAACCATTTTTTTAGGTACATGGAACGTTCGTACATTGTGGGAGACTGGAAGACTATTTCAAGTTGCGGCAGAACTGAAAAGATACAACCTCGAGGTGCTTGGAATCAGTGAAGCACATTGGACACAGCAGGACAACTGAGACTAGCTTCAGGGGAACTGCTGTTATACTCTGGTCATGAAGAGGAAAATGCTTCACATACACAAGGAGTTGCACTGATGCTGTCCAAACATGCACAAAAGGCACTGATAGGATGGGAATCTCATGGACCCAGAATCATTAAAGCATCCTTCAAAACAAAGAAAGCGGACATTACAATGAACGTCATCCAATGTTATGCACCTACCAAAGACTACACTGACGACGTTAAAGATCAATTTTACGAAAGGCTGCAGTCAATCGTCGAGAAATGTTCACCAAAGGATTCTTATGCAACACGTGAATGCCAAGTTTGGAATGGACAACACTGGATATGAAGACATCATCGGACGACATGGACTGGGAGAAAGAAACGAAAATGGTGAGAGATTTGCAAACCTATGTGCCTTCAACAAACTGGTCATCGGTGGCACAATATTCGCACACAAACGCATACAGAAAGCTACATGGATTTCACCGGATCACACTACTCAAAACCAGATTGATCATATCTGTATCAACAAAATGTTCAGAAGAACTATGGAAGATGTGGGAACCAAGAGAGGAGCTGATATAGCTTCAGATCACCATTCGCTAATCGCCGAAATGAAACCGAAACTAAAGAAGCACTGGACAACGGGACAGACAGCATCATACAAGTTTAATAAGGCATTTCTTCGGGATACTGTAAAGCTCAACGAATTCAGGGTAGCCCTCACCAATAGGTTCCAGGCGTTTCAGAATCTACACAATGGAGAGGACGCAACATTGGAGAACAATTGGAAAAGGATTAAGGAGGCAATCACTTCAACATGTCAGGAGGTCCTTGGTCGCAAGAAGCAGCATCACAAGGAATGGATCTCTGTTTATACTCTCGCAAAAATTGAAGAAAGGAGGAACAAGAAGGCAGCAATCAATGTAAGCCGAACAAGAGAAGAGAATGTAACCGCACAAGCTGCATACACAGAAGCAAACAGGGAAGTGAAGAAGAGCATCAGAGCTGACAAACAAAAATATGTGGAAGATCTAGCAATGACGGCGGAAAAGGCTTCAAGAGACGGAAACTTGAGACAACTGTACGAAACAACAACGAAGCTCGCCGGAACCGATCGTAAACCAGAAAGAACAATGAAAAGTAAGGAAGGCAAAGTAATCAGCAATACTAAAGAACAGCGAAATAGGTGGGTAGAGCACTTTCAGGAACTCCTTAGTCGACCAGCTCCACTGAACACACCCAACATCGAAGCAGCATCCATAGACCTCCCAATTAACATTGGCGCAGCTACGATTGAGGAGATCAGTATGGTCATCAGACAAATCGAGAGCGGCAAAGCAGCAGCACCAGGCAACATTACAGTAGAGGCAATGAAAGCAGATGTAGAAGCAACTGCGAAAATATTTCACATCCTCTTCAAGACGATTTGGGATGAGGAACAAGTACCATCAGATTCGAAAGAAGGATACCTGATCCAAATACCAACGAAAGGCGATCTTAGCAAGTGTGAGAACTACAGAAGTATCACTCTTCTTTCAAAAATAGGCAAAGTCTTCAACAGGATATTGTTAAACAGAATGAAGGACGTCGTACACGTCCAACTTCGGGATCAACAGGCCGGATTTCGTAAGGATCGATCATGTACTGACGAAATTGCTACATTACGGATCATTGTGGAACAATCAACTGAATAGAACTCACCACTCTACATCAACTTCATCGACTACGAGAAAGCATTCGATATCGTGTATAGGAAAACACTACGGGGTGCCTGAGAAAATAGTCATTATCATACGGAATTCGAATGATGGATTCAACTGCAAAATCGTACACGAAGGACAGCTAACAGACTACTTTGAGGTGAAGACGGGTGTCAGGCAAGGTTGCTTACTCTCACCCTTTCTCTTTCTCCTAGTGATCGAATGGGTTATGAAGACGTCGACTTCTGGAGTGAGGCACGGTATCAACTGGACAGTTAGGACGCAGCTGGACGATCTGGACTTCGCAGATGACCTGGCTCTTCTATCGCACACTCAGCAACAAATGCAAGAGAAGACGACCAGTGTAGCAGCAGCCTCTGAAGCAGTAGGTCTCAACATACATAAAGGAAAAAGCAAAATTCTCCAATGCAACACAACATGCACCAACCATATCACTCTTGATGGAGATGCTTTCGAGGACGTCAACACCTCTACATATCTTGGCAGCATCATCGACGAGAAAGGTGGATCCGATGCAGATGTGAAGGCATGGATTGGCAAAGCAAGGGCTGCATTTCTAAAGTAGAAAAAAATCTGGAACTCCAAACAACTTTCAACCAAAACCAAAATAAGGATTTTCAATACAAATGTGAAGACAGTTCTACTGTATGGAGCGGAAACATGGAGAGCTACCAAAGCCATCATCCAGAAGATACAAGTGTTTATTAACAGTTGTCTACGCAAAATACTTCGGATTCGTTGGCCAGACACCATCAGCAACAACGAACTGTGGGAGAGAACAAACCAGATCCCAGTGGAGGAGGAAATCAGGAAGAAGCGGTGAAAGTGGATAGGACACGAATTGCGGGAAGCTCCTAACTGCGTCACGAGACAAGCCCTCACATGAAACCCTCAAGGCAAAAAGAAAAAGAGGAAGGCCAAACAATACATTACGCCGAGAAATAGAGAGAGAAAGAGAGAGAGAATGAACAAACACTGGACAGAATTGGAGAGGGAAGCTCAGGACAGAGTTGGCTGGAGAAAACTGATGGGCGGCCTTTGCTCCATTGGGGATAACAGGCAAAAGTAAGTAAGTAAGTAAGGATGATGTGTAAGTTTCAGCTCGAAATTCTCAACGGTCAAGGACGAAAGAGGCTTACTAAGAACATATCACAGAGTAAAGGAAGAAGATATGCAAAAAACGAACAGCAATTGAAAGTAACCGAAAACAAAGGCACAAGAAAGTGTAAATTTTGAGACGCTGATGAGAGGCTTATGATCAACGAGGGGTAGTATGGGATATTGGCTGTTATTTAGACTACTAGAATAACAATCAAATGATTCAAACCTTAGTGCTAGGATTGTTAGGACCTCCCTCTTATTCAAAAACGGAAAGTTGTAAGAGGCATAGAACATTACCTGTTTTTGTGATGGTCCAGATAAAACGTATGCCATTAAGGCTTTTGTATATTTAGTATAAAAATAAAATACAATCATCAAATCTTTAAAAGTTGATGAAATGACTAAGCAACCGATTACAGAATAACCTCATAGACATTCTAAAATATGAGAGAATGTCTGTGATAAGTTCGTCACTTAGTATGCTTGAGGCTATTACGAGTTTACCTTAGTCGATAAACGCGAACGAGACTTTTACCAGCTTCCAGGGAGGCTACCTTGAATACCCAAAATCGAAATAGAAGGCTTTGTAAGCGTAGAAAGTATATTCTACAAACACCCAACAACTGCTTTTTCCGACGCGTCTGGAAATTGATGTGAAATAACAGCACCTAGGCCATATGCTGAAGCGTCTGCTGCTACGATGATCGGCATGGATGGATCGTAGTGCATTAATAACAATTCCGAGCTAATTATAGACTTGAGTTTACCAAAAGCCGCGTCACATTCTTTAGTCCAGTTCCATGTGCTATGCTTCTGCAGTAGACAATTCAATGGAGCGCGAATATCATGCATCGAGGGAACAAAAGCTGAATAATAACTGATCAAACCGAGAAAAGATCGTAATTCGGAAACATTAGTGGGAGTAGGCATCAGTGTGATAGCTCGGATATTTTCAGGATCCGGTCTGCGACCGTCGGCATCAAAGATGAATCCCAAATACTTTACCGACTGCAATAGAAACTGGCATTTTTCTGGGCGTAACCGGAAACCATTGTCACTGATTCGTTGTAGTACCAATGTCGTGCGTTCCCGTAGCTGTTCTAACGTCTTCGCAACAATCAAGATATCATCGAGATAAGCTGCAACCCCTGAGATATCTGACAGAATAGTATCTATTAGTTGTTGGAAGATAGATGGCGCAGTCTTAACTCCAAAAGGTAGACGGTTATACTGGAACAAACCACGTTGAGTGTTGATAGTAAGCAGCTCTTTAGATGCTTCATCCACTTGCAAATAAGCATCAGCTAGGTCAAGCTTTGCGAAGAACTTTCCCCCATTCAGCATTGTGAACAGATCTGCTGGGACTGGCAGGGGATAATAATGCTGTTCTAGAGCTGCGTTGAGACCTGTAGAGAAGTCAACACATATACGTATCGTGCCGTTGGCCTTCTTGATAACGACTATAGGTGCTGCCCAACTGGAGTAAGAAACGGGAGTAATAACTCCTTGTCGTTGAAGGCGATCCAGCTCTTCATCTACTGTTGCTAATGTAGCATACGGTACAGGTCTCTTTGGACGAAAAGCAGGCTTAGCCCCATGTTTCAACCGAAGTGTTGCTTTCATAGCAGTGCACCGATCTAATCCAGGTTCAAAAATGGTTGAAAACTCTGTCATCAGCTTCTTCGTATACGCTTCTGGGTCATGTCGTTGTGATACCAGGTTGCATATGGTATTTAGCGGGACATCAGCCAATTTTAGCTGGTCGAACCAATCTAAACCAAGTAAATTTAGATCAGCTGGCGTTATACAGCATACCCCAGTAAACGACGAATCTCGGAAAGCAACTTTACATTCCAATTGTCCTAACAGACGAAGATAATTACCACATGCTGTACGAGGCTTTTGTGTTGTGTGCTGCAGGCTTGGGCTGCCCAATTTGGTCCAATTTTTGCGTGAGAGGATAGTGACATCAGATGCAGTATCTATTTGCATTCTACACAAATAACCGTTAATATTAAGAGTAATAAATTTCCTCTCAACTGGTGATGAGCTTTGGCAGGAAGATATAAGGCTCATTGCATTGGTACTGGATCTAGGAACAGGCTTCTTAGCACTTCTGAATCGCTTTGGCTTTTTCTGTAGGCAAAAGCCATCTTTATGACCGATGACTTTACACTTCCTGCATCTATGCTGCCTAAATGGGCAGTTCCGTACATAGTGCCGTGAACCGCAGTGCCAGCAAGCAGAAGGTGGATTCATTTTGGGTTTTTGGGCCGAATTGGAGCGGGGTGAACTGGGTGTAGCACGGGCAGACTTATAATGATTAAGTGGCTGCTGTACCAAATGAATTTCAGATCGGCTTGAACTACCACTCTGAACTATAGTCGAGTCTCGTTGTAGGTTAGTGAGGCGTTGGTACTCATGAGCCATATCATTAAGCGTAAGCTTTGGATCTTGCTCCAACCGACTTAGTAGCCTTGTTCTAATGTCACTGAACTTACTCGACTGGAGGTTGCAGATGAGTATAAGGGCTTTGAACTGGTCTTCCGACAAAGACTTCAACCGAAAGCGTTCGCATTCACGGTTGACGATGCCCACGTGCGTAAGAAAATCATCATCTTCGTTCATAATTAGCTTCAAACATCGATAACGAGTATTAAATAGTGACGAGTTGTCTCCAAAGTGTTGGCTTAAAGTCTGGACAGTCTCAGAAAACGAACAATCTCGTGGGTTCAAAGGCAGGATCAAATTGCAGTACTTGTCCAGCTCATTTGCGCCCAACTTTCGAAGTAGCAGCCGAACCTTCCAAGCATCATCTTTGTTGGCGAAATCAAATTTAAATAAATCTTCATAACGCCGGAACCACATGTCAAAAGTGACATTTGCATCAGGATCATAATGAAATTCAGATATGCTATTTGCGATGCCGTCGACAGATGGAGCTGTGGTTGCATTAGATGAGCTGGGCTGTGTGGAAGGGGAAATCTTCATGTCTGTCAACATCTGCATCAGTTTCAGCTGCTGCTCAAGTAGTAATTCAAGTTTGGCAGGATCCATATTTCCAAAAGCACCGTCGCCACTGATAAGTTCGTCACTTAGTATGCTTGAGGCTATTACGAGTTTACCTTAGTCGATAAACGCGAACGAGACTTTTACCAGCTTCCAGGGAGGCTACCTTGAATACCCAAAATCGAAATAGAAGGCTTTGTAAGCGTGGAAAGTATATTCTGCAAACACCCAACAATCACAGTACAATCAAGCATACAACTCTCGTTTATTTATACAACATAAGAACGTCCTTGAGACAGTTAAGAAAATAGCATACTAAAATACACTGCAGCCAATCACAGCCATGGATTTTGCTGGTGTGAATTGAAATCTCAAGGTCATCTGATCAGCCCATGCTGGCGAAACGTGAAAACCAAAATACGGCATTATCAAGCGAATTTTGGGGATCTAACATCCCCAACGGTATGTGCTTACGTTACTAGATAAAGTTGTATAACGCTATACCTAACATGTTTCAGGCGCATTTTAGTCTTCGGGTCCGAAGTAACACATGTATAAATTACTTTCATTAAAGTGACAAATACTTCACTTGGTTTATTCACTAACGAATATTGACCAGTTCCGAGAATAAAGTGTATATATATTTCGTGGTCGTCATCATAAAAACGAATTTGAATCAAATCACTGTCTCTGCAAAGTTGAACCTTTTATCGCAAATAATCAGTTATCAGATAATATTTTGATTAACCAATCATTTGTTGTTCTGACAAATGACCAATCAGTCGCATACAAAAATGTATCATCAGGCGGTATGACAAACGGATTTTACTTGATAAGATTATAAATATAAATAATTCATTATAAACCGTTTTTCAGCGAAAAATGTATTGTACTTTTCTACTCAATATTACCCTAATTCTTCTGTCAATCAACTTATCAATTCAAGATGGTAAGTGTGTTTTTCACTGTATTTTACTATTTTATGCCTGAATAATAAAATTTTTTGATTTAAGATTATTGACAGTACTTTTGTTCAATATCTTTTAACACTGTTTTTCAAACGATGATATTCAGATATATTTATTCTGTCATCATATACAATAATATG
Organism: Schistosoma turkestanicum; assembly: GCA_944470395.2. Lineage (NCBI taxonomy): Eukaryota > Metazoa > Platyhelminthes > Trematoda > Strigeidida > Schistosomatidae > Schistosoma > Schistosoma turkestanicum. The sequence continues at coordinate 17,700,806 of OX103975.1, read as the reverse complement.
ATTTGGAATAAAAAAAACACCTAGAAGTGTATTTTGCATTACTAGCTGCAAAATCGACAGGTGAAGTATCGGCACGTGAACATTACAATGAAATGTTCAACTTCCATGAGCAAAGTCGTGAAAGCGCACCCTTCATGAAACTGATTATTCACATATTCTATTATATGACAAATTGAATGCAGAAAATATAGACATCAATTCTATTTGTCATGAGTTAACATGTCGTTTCACTTAAACCTTAAATATTATTCTTGTTATGAAACTTAATTTTTTGTGTAAAAACATATACCAGTTCGGATCTCTGCCAATAGCCGTTAAGGAAATGTGCATAATTTCATACTGAGATGATGTACTGGATTTAAAATGAATTCAAAATTCTTTTTCAAGCTCATTATAATAATAATCAGTTTCATCTTAGCGAACAGCTTTTATGGCTATATCAGCTTTCTATTGTTCCTGATTGTCAGATGAAGCATCAGCTTTGTGACTTTCAAACAAAAAAATCGCTTTTCAAAAGGCGTAGCAAAACTATTTCGCATGCGGACGTTTTAACGCTTGCGACAGTTTAAAAGTTCGGAAATATTGCTTCTCGTTTGAGATTTTCGTAATTTTATTTACTACTGGAAGTTTTCGCTAGAACTCTTCCTACATTCAAGCTTAGGAATAGTAGAAGTACCAGAATAATTTCAGGTATAATTGTTACACTCCTTTACTCTACATGCGCTAATATGATTAATGAATTTTTAGGTTATTTCGAGAGATTCATTTGTTCAATTATTCATTTTTGAGGCTTCTTATCACATACAATAGGTCATAGTATATATAGATAATCTTATTAGGAAATTGTTTCATTCAATAAATGATATAACATTTTTAATTAAAAAAAGGTGATACGTAGAAGTTTTCAATATTGTTTGTATTACAGAAACTAATGAAGATATAGACAAAGATGAATACGAATTCGGTAATGATTAGTTACTACTGTATTATTCCGTGTGTTAATTGAAATACTTACATTTAACATTTTGTTATGAATTTTATTTGTTTATATATGTAAACATATAGCAGATTGCATCTCTACCAATAGCCGTTAATGTCATGTGCATAGATTCATATTCAGATAATTTACTGCATTTAAACTGAATTATAAAACACTTTTTAAGCCAATCAAAATCTATCAGCGCTTACTTGATTTAACTGAACCTTCTGCTTTTTTAGTTAAAGCATTACTTACGTTCACTGATTTTTTAACTGTAGTGCGTTCGTCAGAAAATTTCATAGAACAAGTTTCTAAATCCTTGATAATGCATTTTTAGCTTAAAAGAGACCAAATTTCGTCGTATTGTATGGAGTCATCACGGATCTAGGTTTTATTCTACTCAGCAATCACTAGAAAATGCACTTATATTATTGAAATAACTAAATTTGTATTTGTGCTGAAAGAGAAGGTCCGCAACAACAATTTCTCAGTCGGTAATGTTTCTAACTGTTTATCTGGCTGACAATATTTCCTGATTTAATATCAACACAATATTGAAACGAAAACAATAGAATTTCATTAAATCTTAAAACAGCATAACACTCCCAATGATTGTCAAACAGATATTCTATTATCTGGCGAAATAAATCTAGCGTGTCTGCCTCAATATTATATCTAGTTAGTCCTAAACTTTTTAATATTCATATTGTTATGCACCTGACTTGTTGAAATAAAAAAAACATATATAGCATATTGGATCTCTGTCAACAGTAGTTAATTTCATGTGCAAAATTTCATAGTGAACTGGTGTACTTTAAAAATTACTTAAAGAATTACTTATTTTTTCGCAGTAAACACTTTTTTGGGCGCAATACCTGCTGTGTTAAAAATACTACTTTTTTGTATAAAATTTGCATCAGCTTTAAACATATAACATTGAAATATAATCACTTCTAAAATAAGCATAACACTTATGAAATCCGTCAGTATTCATTGCCAAATGAACTGTAGATATTTGATATTTTACATAAATATCGTCAGTTATGAAATTATGTTTATCAAAGCTATGCTTTTAGTCATATGATTTTTAATTTTGATGCAAAGTGTCGACCTCTTGATCTGATTTTTTTCTTTACTGTTAAAAAATAATGCTCTGGATGAACTTGTTTCATTAAGCTTGAGATATATCAATCATAAGCTGAAAATACTCACTGAGTTCAAACGTATTATTATATGAATGTGTAGATAACTTTGCAGGTATATCTAAGATCTCATAGCTAAAATGAACTTTGTTTGATAACACAATTATTTCAAAAAAATGAACATTGTAGCTTGTCGATATAATATGTAGTTCACGTAAACTCAATAGGTATACCTAATAGTTAAACAAAACTTTTTAATAGTGTCAGATGTAAAACATACGCGTTCAACATTCCACATATTTTTGATTAAAAATTCACATAACAAATAACTTAAGTGAATTTGTATTGAGAATAATACAATTTAAACAAACTTTAATGATAATAGTTCCAAATTGATTTTAGGTGGTAATACTTGAAAAACAGACCTAACATAAACGTCACTAGAAAAAAGCCTTACATAATGTGTGAAGTATATAGATTTCGATACAGATATATGGAATGGGGAAAGCAGAAATGGCAGAAATACTTCATGTAAAAATATGGCCAATGATGATGAAGTAATCCTGCCAAAATGATTTGAATAACACTGAGGACTTAATAATTACTTTGACCATTTAATTCATGAATGAACTTTCTGGGTCAAATGGTTAAAAATAATTTTTTCCAACTATTTAGTCAATAAAATGCTCTGAACACAGGGCTACCATAGGTATTTATGAGGATGAAACATTGAATTACAGTGAATAGATTGAGGTTCTCGATGAATATGAACACTTTCTCGAAATTGTTAGCTGATCAGTGTGTAACAACGTTTGAGAAACTGTTAGCGCTGAAAAGTCCTTTTTCAGTAAAAATGCCTAATCAGTGAGAACCATGATTAAAACCATGCAGCATGAAAATCGATATGAGAAATCCTGTTTTGCTATAGAAGCCCTAAAAACATGACGTTAGAAACAGTTACTGTCCCGTTTGAATCACTGCCGAGGAAACAGCCGTGGGTTAGTACACGATTACCAAGAACACCAAGAAACTCCACAACCCAATCATGACAAAAATTATAGTTTTTTTCTTTAACTGATTGAATGACATTTTTGCAGCTGAAAGACGTCTATATTCTCTATAAACATAAAACACACAACAACAGCACCGTGTATTGCTTTTCGTAGTTGATATTTGAAGCAATCTGAAATTCCCGAAAAACGCCATTTGTTATCTCACATAAAGTAAACTTTCCTCATGGAAAACCATTAATATTGTCACTTGATGATTATAACCATCAGTCGATATTTAAACTAAGTAGCTACATAATAATCTAGTGAGATCATTCACCTCGCCAACAGTAATTTAAGAGAATAGTTCCCACTGAAAGTGACGGCCAGACACGTTTGAAACTGCTTAACATTCATTTTTTTGATGCCTAACAATCATATTGGGTGACGTTTATGCGGTCATCCCCACTAATTTCTGTTTACATTCACATTTTTATCTTGATGCAATATTTCACTACATTTTGATGCAACATATGTCATAATTGCATCACACATATCGATTTTATAATTGCGCTAACGACAGGATGGGTATAAAATTCTAAAAACAAAGGTTTCGTCTGTACATGTATAGTAATATCATTTTGGTACATGGACGAGCAGATGTTGGATGTAGTAGGTACTCATACCGTTCTGATTTAGCAGACAATTTAGACGATAAATTGTCAATAGTTAATTATATCTGTGAATAATGTCTCTGAATAATTGGAACACCATTAAATGACATTACTGAATAGAGCAAGCATTTCACTAAAAGCAAATCCTATTTTTTATTATTTTAGTTGATCTTTTAGAATGGAAAATGTCAGTTGTTGAAACTTCAATTAGGTATCTGAAAAGTAGGTCATAATATTACTTTCTAAAACTGTTAAACATGTAGACGGAAAATCTTTTAAATATATATTTATTTATATGTTTATATCCATTGAATTTGTTAAATAAAATATTACGAACTCGGATAGATGTTCACCTGCATCAGATTGTTTTCATTATCATGGTGCTATCAAACTGACGATTCATATGTAATCATTGCTGTGCAGTTATGATTAAGTCCACGATAGTTTGATCGACAGTATCGATCAAATAATAATTATACAATTATTAATAACGAAATGACATCTATGGTAGACTGAATTATCGCACTGAATATCAAATAGCTTGTGGTCAATCTGAAGTCTGCCTGCAGAACCTTCGGAGCTTCTGCCGTTCGCAACAACGGATAAAGGAAGGGGGATCAAACATGAGTTTGGCGTCCCCCCACCAGAGCAAACATTCTTTTGGATACATGGAACGTTTGAACAATGTGAAAAACTGAAAGATTACTTCACGTTGCTGTAGAAAAAAGAATATGCAACCCGAAGGTGCTTTGAATCAGCAAAAACGAATTGAACACAGGTAGGAACACTGAAAAGTGCTTCAGGAAAACTGCTGTTATATTCCGGCAATGTAGGACGACGATAAAGATCAATTCTACGAAAAGCTGGAGGCGATCGCCGACAGATGCTCACCGGAAGATTTGATGATTTTAATACGTGACTCAAATGCCTAGGTTGACATGGACAACACTGGATATGAAGACATCATAGGAAGACTTAGACAAGAAGGAAGAGCAAAATTGGTGATAGAATTGCGAACCTATGTGCATTTAACAAACAAGTAATCGGTGTCACAATAATCCCATACAAGCGCATTCAAAAAGCACCGGATCACACTTCTCAGAACCGAATCGACCATATATATATCAATTAAATTTCAGAAGGATGTGATCACCAGGAGGGGAGCTGTCATATCCTCAAAATGGAACTGGAACTGATGTAGCACTGGAAAACGGGGCAGACAATATCATAGAAGTTCAATACGACACTTTTTCGGGATACCGTGAAACTCTCTTGAGCAATAAGTTCCAGGCGTTGCAGTATCTACTCAATGGGGAGGAATCAACCATGCAGAAAAATTGGAGGCAATTGCTACAACATGTCAGAAGATTCTAAGTCACATGAAGCATCAATAATAGGAATGGAAATTCGTTAGAACTCATAAAAATTTGAACAAGAAGGCAGCAATTAGTGTAAGCCGAACAAGAGCAGAGAAAGTGACGGCACAAGCTAAATACATAGAAGCAAACAAGGAAGTGAAGGAGAGCATCAAAGGTGACAAACGGAAATATGTGGAGGATCAAGAAACGACGGCGAGAAGGGTTGCAAGAGTAGGTAACATAAGACAATTGTACGAATCAACAATGAAGCTCGCACGAAAATATCGTAAACCGGAACGACCAACTAAATGCAAGGAAGGCAAAGTAATCAGCAACACTGAAGACCAGCGATATAGGTGTGTTGGGAACTACAAGAATCTTTTGAATCGACCAGCTCCACCGAACCCACCCAACATCCAAACATCATTTACGGGCCTCCGGATCGAAGGCCTTTGGGAAAATCATTAAAAGCAAAACAGCAGTACTATAAAAACTCTATGGATGCTTCTTCGAAACTAGGACGTGCCCAAGAAGATGGTGAACATAATAAGTAATTTGTTTGATGGATTCAACGGCAAAATCGTGCATTGAAGTCAGCTAACAAACTCGGTAGTAGTGGAAACTGCTGTCAGGCACAGTTGCTTACTCTCACCCTTTCTATTTCTCCTGGTGATCGACTGGATTTTGATGACTTCAGCATCTGGAGGGAAGCACAATATTCAATGGACAGCTAGGACGCAGCTGGATGATCTGAACTCCGCAGATGACCTGGCTCTTCTATCGCACACGCAACAACAAATGCAAGAGAAGACAATCAGTGTAGCAGCAGCCTCAGTAATAGTAGGTCTCAACATACAAAAAAGGGAAAAGTAAGATTTTATGATATAACGAAAGATGCGTCAAACAAATCACTCCTCATGGAGATTCTTTGGAGGACGTTGACTCCTCTACATATTTCGGAAGCATCGTTGACAATCAAAATGGATCCGATACAGCTTTGAGGGCGCGCATCGACAAAATACTTCGGATTCGTTGACCAAATACTATGAACAACAACTTAATGTGGGAGCGAACAAACCAGATTCTAGCAGAGGAGGAAATCGTGAAGAAGCGGAGGAAGTGCATAAAACACACACTAAAAAAAGTGTCAAACTACGTCAAAAGACAAGTCCCAACATGAAACCCTCAAATTCAAATGAACAACGTATGCTGAGTAATTGAGAATAATGAACAAAAAATGGAAAGAACTAGAAAAAGAAGCGCAGGACAGAGTTCGATGTAGAAAACTGGTGTGCGGCCAATGCACTACTGTGGGCATCAGGATTAGGTAAGTCAGTAGGGTTGATCTTGATCTGAAGGAAGAAAAGCACGCAATCTTGAAGAGTTGCATATCATGAAGAAACGGTCAATCGACATGAACAACATTTCATTAGTGGTTTATTGATCAGTTAGGCATGATATTCAATGCACAACCGTCATACTATTAACACTGTATATTAGACAACTGATAAACATGCAAAACAACTCAAAAAACCCAGTTAAGTAAGATTTAACCTCTTTCCTAGTGTAAAGGTTTCGAATTAGTAAAGTTTTTAATTTTCTATATTTCTCTTAGGTAACATTCGGAAGGATGTAAACAATTTACTAGATATTATTGACGAAATTGAGACATTACAAAGTAATTTGAATATTTACTGTCGTGTAAAAATGTTTAATTTATTATTGTTTTACAAATGACTATAAAATGCACCCATATGTTTATATGTCGAGATATTTTGGAATGAACTTAACATTACAATATTTGCTGTCACTAAGAAGCATCTGTTTATGATAAAATAGTCTATCACATTTCGGCATTAAAAGTTATTATAAAATAAACTCATTAAAAATCCTTGTTTAAATCAGAAAGTAAAAATTGAAATAATAGTGAACTAACCGCACTAATAACTAAAAATATGACTTTTTCGTATGCTATTCTACATTCTAGCGTTTATTGTATAAATTTGCGTACCGTTAGCTTACCGACTCATGTCTATTCTTTTAATAAAACAAACGATATCGATTTGAATTTCATTTAGGGTGCGACATTTGTATTGTCGGTGTTTCTTGGATAAATATTAACTAGAAACACTGAATTTCGATTTCTTAATGACTTAATTAAACAATGTTTACAATAAGAATAATAAATGATCTACAAAATGATAAGAGAAAAACTTCTCTAATCTGAACAGTTTGCGTTTATTGTGAATTCAACATTACAAATGATTTCTTTATTTTGTGGCGATTACCGTGAACAATAGTTTGTTTTATAAAATTCAGTCAAGTTATAAAGAATCATAATTATTACTGTATAAATATTCCCATAGGTGCTTTCACAGAAATGGAATCGATCAGTCATTGTATGTAAGCATGAAATTGTAAACTATAACAATCCAACCTTAGATGTATCGTGCCTTGTGAATAAAGATGAAGCGTTTTATGGATTTTCATTAATGACAGGTATGACATAATATCATGTTATGTGTGTTCGCCAGTTTAATGCATAAATGTAAAGCAGAAATATGAAATAATTTTATCTTTTTTAAATAAGGCATAGGACGCAGAAAAAATTTTTTTAACCTACTTATTTGTTGGTCACTTTAATTCTTTAATTCTGAACGACCAGCGATCATTATTCTGATGTCTGTTGACATTTAACAGCGTCATCTCCCCCATTTAGTCTCTTTTAATAATGAATTTGATGATTTCAAGTGAGAGCTTGGATTGTGACTATTCTGCATGAGTTCTTACATATAAGCCTGTTTCAAAATGATTGTTTGTAAACATTGATTGAAAGATCAGTGGCAGCGGAAACGATGTTTGTTGCTTCGGTTAGACTCGATAATTTTAGGGTTATTCAATGTGTTCCTGCTACTTGTTTTGATGTTGTTCAACAGTGATGATGAAGATGTCTTCTTCGCTACTCTCTCTGGTGCACGAAAAATTCCAGAGTTTCTCTGTTGTATCATAACTACTCACTTTCCATTATCTGTCAGCCTTTTATGTTTGTGATTTACGATGCTCCTCTTCACTTGCTGGTTTGCTTTAAAGTAATCAGCTGGTGCGTCGACTTTATTCTGTGTTTTTCAGCTGAAATTGAGTCTTGCCTTTTTATTCATTTTTTCAAATGTTGTTCTCTGCATCGATTGTAGTTGAATTTATTTGCAGCTTATTCTTATGACGCTAATCATTATGACATGTATAAATTTTTCTCCCTTCAATCGTTTTCCAGTTGTTTATCTTAGCAAACAGCAAGTGATGATATGAGACTTAAATCTATCCAGTCTATTCAATTTGATAGGGGTGATCCATTGAAAATGAATGCGCTTTATGTGGTTCATTACTTCATGAAATGCTGGAGTTACTGACTTCTCTTCTTTCCTGTTGTGCTGCATTGTAGTTATCTTTCTTTTGAGTAGATTATGAAGTTCCTGGAACTATATCTAGCTATTAACTTGAACTCAGATAATTATATTCGCCTTCTCAAAAAAGACGACATCATAGTTTCTGTTTAGTTATTTTTTGCTGCTTGTTAATCAGTTTCATTATGACCTAATAAGCTTTTTAATGGTCTCCTGTTGTCAGATGAGTCATCAACCTTGTGACTTTCGGAAGATATCAGCTGCCTAATGAAAAATATAACTTTTTTGCATGAACACGTTCTATCGCTCACGACAGTTGAAAAAATTTGAAATAATGTTTCCCGTTTCGAATTTTCGTAATTTTCTCAACAATGGAAAGTTGTTGCTAACACGCACCCTACATCCAAAAATGGTTTTAGGTGTAATTGTTTCAGTTCGTTTTCTATACATGTACTCAAATTATTTGTAAATTTTTGAAGAACATTCCATAAATGCTCATTTTTATTATTAATTATCCGAAACTAGAAGAACAATTTTCGCAAAATCGAACTGGTTGATTCATTATCAGGACTTCTAATCACATTCAAACGGCCATATTGAATATAAATAATCCTAATAAATAATTGTTTCATTAGTTAGTTGATATGAACAAACTATTTCGATTCATATTAGCTCTATTAAAGAAAAATTGTGAATGCGATGTTTCCTTTATTGATGACTTGAAATTTTCCGTTTTTCTTCCATTACAGAAATCAATAAGGCTATAAACAAAGATGAAACTGAATACGGTAATTGGGTAACGCTGTATTAATTCTTGTGTTACTTGAAGTAATATATGTGATAAATGTATGTTACACATTTATTAAAACATGAATCTATCAATGTTAGACCACTATTAGAAACCTGAAAACACTGGACGGCCGTTTCATTCTGGTATTCGACTCCTCAGCAGTGTGCATTAACGACTCCTGCACCCCGCGTGATTCGAATCCTTAACATTCGGTACTGTGCTCTGAGGAGACCCACACCAAGACGAAAACAGCCGTCCAGTGCTCTCAGGTTTCTAATGCTGGTCTAACATTGATCGATTCATGGTTTCAAGCATGTGTAACGTAGCAATCTTTACGAACCCATAATGCAAATTACCTGTTCTCACTAGTGACTAGCTTTGTGAGGAATCTTCTCAGAATTCTAGTGGAAAGACGTGACAAGTGAAGATCAACCTGTACGCGCGTAGACAATAATACCCGAAGACTGTGTGTGATAGTGAGCAACTCTGTGAATTGATCAAGTTAGATACATCACCGTAATGCATATATATACGTACTGGCGTTTTAGTTTCCATTTTAAAGTTATTGATCATAGTAATATTGAATGACATTTTATCAGGACCCAACAATTGATATTAAATTTGCAATGTGCTTTACAATATTCACCTCAGATCTTGTTTATGCAAGATGTCTCCTTTTTTTAAAATTTAAATGAAATGAATTAAACATATGATTTTATGTATTTATTATAAGGCATCAAGTTACCTGAAAAACAGAAATTAATTCGTTGCTACTTAGATGAACAATTAAATTTTCACGGTAAGTTTGCTTTGATGTGTTTTAAAATAGTGTTTTTTTTCAAACTTTAAAAGTGCAACTTGATCCTCTCTGCACCACTGTTCTTTTGATATGAAGGATAAGATAGTGATGCCTGAATCAATCCTCAGCCGAATAATTTCACAAGTGTGTCATGTCCACCTATTGTAATTCTTTATGATTTCTTCTTCAGTTCCAAATGGGTTTGTTATCTCTCAGATAAGGTTGACGTGATGACACAAAGTATCTTGTGTCGATAAATATCACTTATTACCGTCCCAATTTCAAATACTGCACTTGTAGTTCTCTGATTGATTGTAATGTTATAGGATTGAACATATTCTAAAGCTTGGCTGACGAGTTTGATTCGTTGATAGATTTTGTGCTGATCCTAAAATTTTTTCATTGACATATGTGTATAGTACAGCCTATTGCTACGTTGGCTCCCTCCGAACTGACTGTTTTCATCTAAACTTGTGAAACAGAGTAGGTCAGATATCGGCGAGTTCCAGCTTATTTAGCTGTCGTCGAGCTGTCAAGTTTATTCATGACTGCAATGAGATATTTGCGTCATCAAAATCCAGTTAATCATCTACAGATACTGTGAGTTTGAATGTGAGCCTGTACTTCATCCAAATTGTTCAACATTTCTTCTCCCTTTCTAAGCTTGCTGATAAGAGAGTTACTATCACGCATGTTCACATTGATCAGCATGGATTTTGTTTTGTCTGTTCATGTTCATTTTCAAATTAATTTCTATTACTTAAAACACTTCACAGAAACCATTACTGATTACAACTGGAAGACGTGCCTGGGAAATCGCACATACTCGGAACATGGTATATTTTTGCGTATCAAGTATTATTTGACGACATACATTGAATTTTTTACACTACAATGAATAAAGGAAACTTCTGTATCATCACATAGAATTGAGAACTTGCTGTGGACACTCATTCGTTTACATTTAGTGTGCTGATGCATGCTGTCAACATAAACTCATATAGTTAATAGTATTCGAAAATTCAATGCGTGTCAGCATTATTCGAGTAGTTTAGTTCATGACAACGTCATCACTGTTGACTCAGGTGTCACAAATAATTAGTAATAATATTATATCATGAAACAGACGATTCTTAAACGTGAAAGTATTTTCCATGTTTAAAAGTCAATTCCTGTTTTTCAGCTACCCGTGGTTTACGTAAAATGATCACAAAAAAATTCAGCTTGATAAGAAAATACAACTTGAGATTATGTACGTAAGAATAATATTTTACAGAATTGATGATCATCTGTGTTCATATTATGTATAGTGCTCTTAATAAAGTGAAATTTTTTCATCAAATTCAATGCTCATCTTAGCCTACAAAATGAGTCTAATATTATTATACAAAAGAAATATTGATCTGAAAAATGTCTTGATATCGCACATAAAATCGTTATCTCTCTCTTACACAGATTAAAAATCAAACACTGATCACATTTAGCTGGAATAAGTTCTTGATACAGAATGATTAGGTGTTTTATACTTCAACGAAACGGCAGACCATTGCTTTCTGGTTTATATGGTGTTATATCATTGATCAGTTTGTGGTCTCATGAAGAACCAGCCAACATCATAAACCCATATCTACATTTCATTTGATTTGTTAGTTGGAGTCTCACATTTCATAGGTCACAACCATTATGAGTATAGATATATAGTCGCATGATGTGGACCAAACTTAAAAAATATTTAAGTTCATGTCAGATAACATTCACAATGTTTCAGAACTTTCTAGCTGACTGTAAAAAGCACTAGCTTTTGAAGCGCATGAAAATGTGATGTTATACCGGGAGAAAGCTCACTATATCGGCTGATGAGTCGTATTCTTGATTTTTATGCTATGTTTTAAGTATCTTTGATCACCTTAGTAACGTTATTTGTAAACAACGATAGAAATCACTGATATTCACCTTATAAGTAACAAATTTTTACACATTCGCGTAATGTCAACTGTAATTGTTTCTTCATTATTTCAGTTAAATGTCAATTTCGAATGAAAATTGCAAATGAAATTCACAAACGTATTTTGAGATGTAAGAAATTTTAAATAATGTTAAAAACGATCTTAGTGTTGAGTAGTCATGACTACTTTAGATTAATTTAAAAACCAAATAAAACGAGATTATTGTTAATCGTGTCAATACATTGCATATAAAAAGTTTCAAATTCTGTATAAAACAAAGTCTTACACCTCTTTGATCACAATGAATGTTATTATTGCTGTTTACTAGCAATTGCCTATACATCAATCAAATTATACTTTGTCACGATTGAATTATAAAAATTGGAGATTTCATCCTAGTTGAAATGTAATAAACCATGAAGCGAGATTGAAAATTTTGTTATCGCTGAAATGCTTTTTTGTTGTAGAATGATACTATTGAGCAAAGTGTATCCACGACCATACTGGCCAAACATAAACACAGTCACCACATTCTCACAAAAAACTCCTAGTACATAAGTATGGTAGGCCAATCAAAACCATCATACAAAGTCACGCAGTGACATGGGTTGATGTAAATTAGATCTATACACAGTTGCATGCTGATTCTGTGTGTATAAAACAACTCAAATTATCTATATATATTATACCGACCAATCTTGTTTAGGTGAAAACTTGATTGAAACAAAGATTTCTATTCAGTCAAATATTGATTTTTTCATTGGTATGTTTTGGTTTTTAAAATTCTTTACCCATTTCATAAATCTTTAACAATATTATACATAAATGCGATTGTTGACATTCTTATTTTTCCCTCAAACTATTCCCATGTCAACCTTATGCATTCAATAATGATGAAAAGTTCGAATTATTATTTAGACGAGATATATGTTGGTTAGCTGTGAAATCTAGAATATGCATCTTTTCTTTATTGATTAAATCTACAGACACATTTGATTTGATGTTCACTAAATTATTTGAAATGATGATTTAATTTATGAGAATAATGGCTTATAATTTGTAGATAATATTAATCAAGAAAACATACATTTGAATCAGAATGAAGAACAGTTAATAATAAGACAGAGTAAATCATTCATTCGTTAACGATGAAATTTTTGAATGAAAAAATTTATATGCTAATTTGAATAAAAAGTAGAATAAACTTCAGCATTCGACAATAAACACAATTGTTTGTATTGCCTGTTCACTTTTCAGATAGAGCTAATCAGGATCTGTCAACACAAGGTCGTACGATTGACCAATGTATGTTTGAAAATATCCGTTAATTACACATTTAAACCTAATAATTCTAGATATAGAGTGCAAAAGTAAACTTTATCAATCTATTGAAAATGAACAACTCATGAAACGTAAGTCCATACTAGTCATCTTCCACTTATAAAATGTTGTATTTGATCATTTCAACTTCACGATATGTGATGTATTTTTAACTATCCTCTCAAAGTATCATTGTTGATTTCATTGAATGCCTTGGCTGCTATCACGAACATCTGAATATTAGTGATAGACTTAACAATATTTCACCAGTAATGATAAGGGGTTTTGTGAACGTCAATCGAGTGCTGATGGAACATTGTTTCTCCATGGTTGAAATTCAAACTGGAACATTCAACTTCATAAATTTTGTATTTAACTGAGCTCATAATACACAGTGAGAGCGAAATAATATGTGGTGAAAAGCAGTAAGATTAATTTCACACAAATGAGAGGATCAGCCACAAAGTATACGATGTTGTATGCTGAATACTTCCTAAAAATCCTCCATTTATATCATACTATTACAAAATATAAAACTCAATGTTTTGGATCATAACATATTTGCCTTTCACCATTTCTTCAATGATCAGAGAAAATTGAAGAAATACAAATTCAAGAACGGACATACAGTAAGTTTGACATAATAATATTTGTCTTCATTCACGTCGGAATCGGTAGTAGCGATATGTTGATAGATAATATTATTTCAAAAATATCCGACTGCCTTTATTGTGATTATTTGAGTACTCTGTACACTGTCAAGTTATATAAACCAACTGGATGAAAACTAACTTACTTGGCCATTTTACTGTAGACTTGACTGTGCAAGGTTCATACCTAATGAAGAAAAATTACACAGAAATGCAAATGATGAATGCCAGTGAGTTGCAGAACATTATTTCCTGCAAATGTTCTGATTTTCATGTGTTATTTACATAGATATTGCTAGTGATTCGTTTCTTCTGCTGACCTGCACATGGATTCTGTGTTGATCAATGTTGTTTACATTGCAGACAACTAACAGTTTTATTACTCACCAGATGTGTGAAAATATGTGATGTGACTGGCTTGAGTTGTGTGAAGCGCAGCTGATGGACAACAGGTGGATGCACCCGGCTGGATTATCTGGTAGCTTCTACATCATCTCTGTTTATTCAAAATCACAATTCCATTGAACGTGTAGACGATCATGATGACACTGAACTCATTATTGTTGTTGTTGGTAATATGAGTCATTTATATAAACGAAAAAGACACAAAGAACATGAAATTAAACTGTATCTGTAATACTACACAATCAATATATATCGAAATTTGTATTTTCTAACTCATACAGAATTGGTGGAGACTTACAAAAATCAAAATTGTCCGCCACCGGTTTCATATTTTTATCGAGGTAAATTGATCAAATGATTTATGTGGTTTTTACCATTGATCATTGACTAGAATGGCTTAGGTATCGTTATTGTGGTCAATCAAAACTTATTACTTTTGAAATGTGTTCTATAAACAACCTTTATTCAAAAAATCAAAATAATATATTGCGATTTCAGGATGTGTTATTACTACATGTTCGGAAAGATTAAGTTGTCTTTTCTGTTTCGTGTATTATAAACCTATAAGTTGATACGCTTCATGAGAATGTAGATGTTTCTCGAAACTTTTGGAAACTGAGCTTTAGTTCACATTACTGATATAAGCGTGTCACGCACAGAGGCCCATAAGACACCGACCAGTATCTTTCAAACTACTATATATGGAGATATCCTTCCAATCCTTTCCAATTTTCATTCATTCTTCCTATATCTTTCTCTATTTATCGGTGTGATGTGTTTCCCGGCCTTCCTCCTTTCGTTTTACATTGAGAGTTCCTAGTGAGAGCTTGTCTTGTGACGCAGTGTGTTGCTTTCTGCAGTTTATATCTTATCTACGTCCACTGCTCCTTCATGAATATCTTCTCTGTTGAAATTGGGTTGATTAGTTTAAATATCCGCTCAATGCAGTAGAATTATCTTGAGATTTTGTACTAAAAATTCTGATTTTGGCGTTTCTCAACAGTCGTTTCCAGTTTCACATGTTGTATATTTGTATAAAACCAGTCCTTACTCTGAGATGGTGGAGAAAACTTGTAGCTCAGGTGGATGATTGTGGTGGTGTTTCGTCCGCTGTGCTGGCTGTTTTGGTTCTGAAGCTTTCATTGTTCTTCTGAACAACATCATCAGCACAAATTTCAGATAGAAGTGAAGCATTCGAATTTCTCCACGTTAGACCTGTAGCTTGTTCTGCTAACCTCGATCTTGATTGGTTGCTGTTGACATCCGACCTGTCGTTTTTTGCAACTCTGTTTTGATTTCACCCCCCCTTTGATCTGTTTCTTGATCCTGTGTCACCAACTTAGAGAACAAAACACCACGACGGTTCTTACTTTGTCGATCTCTGCATCCACATTTGCATCGGATTCACCTCGAATGTCAATGATATGAAACTAATTTAAAATGTATCATCGCATCTTGACCAAGTGTCGTTCGGTTTGCGTGAGCGGTGTTGCTTTGGAGAATCTTGAGTTACACAGCCTGACATTGGTCTTCACATCAAATGAGTCGGTTCTCCATGCATGAATTCGCGCTTCAATCTATCATTAGGATGTTGAATACCTTCTTCGGTACGCCGTAATATATCGAAATCCATCACAGTTTTGTCCTTTCCAAGCCATTAAATGCATTTTCGTAGTCAATGTTGTTGATGTAGAGCGATGAGTTCCATTCAACTGATTGATCCACAGTGATCCAAGGTGTGACAATTTGGTCATTACACGAACGATTCTCATTCTTCTGATCTAGAAGTTGAGCGTCAATGCAGTCTTGCATTCTGCTGAGCGATTCGCCCTTTCTAAAGTCTTTGCTCGGTTTTGAAAGAAGAGTGATCCCTCTGTAGTTCTCACGTTTGCTGAGCTCACCTTTCTTTGTCATTTTGATGAGGTATCCTTCTTTCCAGTGTGATGGTACTTTTCCATCATCCTAAATCTTTTTGAATAGAGTATGGAATATTTTTGAGGCTGCTGCCACGTCTGCTTTATTTGCCTCTGTGATAAGTTGCCTGGTCATACTTGATTTCCCTGATGTCCATACTGATTTCTTTTGTCGATAGTAAGTCAACGTCGAATTGTAGGTCTGTGAATGCTGCTTTGATGTTATGTTCGTTCAAAATGGCCAGTCAATTCAAAGGTTCTTTAAAAGGCTTCACCCACTTGTTTTGCAGTGTTCCGTGTTGTTGCTTACTTTGGCTTCCTAGCTTTTCACTATTCAGTCAGTGAAAGCCCGTTCCCTGGCTTTCTATCTTGCTGTTTGGTTAGCTTTGAATACTGCCTTCGTCTTCTTCCTCACTCGAACTTTATCAACATTACCAGCGAACATCCATGCTTTATAATGCTATGTACGGTGACCCAGAACTTCATAACCTCATTGATTACTTCCACATTTTTCACTATTGTCTAGGGTTTCTTGAGTCTCAGTTTCATTTTCAAGACAAGACAGTAGCGATTTGAGGCTTCATCAGATATTGATAAGGTTTTAACACCCATCGCTGTCATTGTGAACGTTTTATTGTTGCACATATGGTCGATTACCTTCTGAGAAGCGTGATAACGTGAAGTCCATGAAGCTCCGTGTATGGGTTTGTGTGTGATTACTGTGCTGTCAACGGTCAGTTTATTGAAGTGGATAAGCGAATTTCTCAGCATTTCAATTCCTTTCAACCAGTCCACGTCGACTCATAATTAGTGTCGTCCTGGTCAACGTTGACGCTTATGTCTATCATTGGAATCGTGAAATCATTTGATGAACCTTTCTGAACGTTTGACCGCAGCCTTTAGTAAAATTGATCTTAGCGTCGTCTTTGTACTCGTTGAAATATGTGAACGATTAGATGACGTTCATTGTAATTCCCTCTTTCAATGTTCTGAATAATTCTTTGGTGATCCTCGGGCACTGCAATTCCTATCTAATCAGTGCATTTTTGTTCTTCTTTGGACAGCATGAAGGCGACTTCTTGTGTGCTAGAAGGATTTTCTTCCTCACACCCAGATTGCAACAGCAAATCTCCTCAAGCTCGTCTCAGTTGCTCAACATTCTTTTTATCCGTTTCACTTATATCTAACACCGTGTTGTATCTTTTCACGTCTGTTGCATTTTCTAACAGTCTTATAGTCTCCAGCAATGTTTGGATATTTCAAATTTTCACGATTGTGAGAACGATCATCAGTCTCGTGAACTCCAAAGAAACTCGGCTTTCATCATCAGACGTCATATGCCTACTGCGAAAACACGATCTGCATCGGCAGGCAAAGTAAAAATTTTTGATATAGGTTTTTCTGGTTCGCAAATGTTTAGGTAGTTAGTTCTTTTTGGATCGGGTAGACAACCATATGCTTGATCTTCCTATTTTATTCAGGCTTTAGATGGTCACTAGGCCTAGAATTCGTTCTAAACTTTCGTTATTTTTATTTGAACTAATTAGCTATCAAATGGATCGACCAATTACTTGAGAAGAAATACAATTACATGAGGCAGGTCGAAATAATGAAATGTACGTATGCTTTAATTTTTCTTTCTTTAAGTTAATCAGTTTAACCAACAATCGATTTGAATGCAAAAGTACAACAATATTTTCTAATAATAAATTTGTAAACCTCGATAATACTAATCCAAAGATTGGGAATTTGACGAAACGTAACCTTTCAACACATTTTTTTCAAATAATTACGTTATCAGACGTCAGTTAGAAGCAGTGTACAAGTGGTCAAAGGCGGTCGCTAATAATTTTATACGAAAATAACGACACCAACCTCCAGATGAAAAAAAAAAAACATGCAACATATTTTCACATTCACTCCTCATACATTCTTGATCATAATAAAAATAATCATAGGTCAGACATCAATATTTAATAAAATAAGTTTATTTCCCTAATTTCCAGTCAAGAAGGAATTGTCAGAAAAATTCCTCGAAGGAATTGAGAAAAAACTACTTGTTTGTAAGTTAAAAAGCAGAATTGTTTTTTTTTTTTCAATATTTTGTCATATTTTCGTTCACTGAATACTGTACGCATCAAAAAATATGAATAACTCGAAACATGTAGGTCAGTAATGACTGCTGATTATCTGAGGCAAACAGAACTTATGAGTCAGTCGATATGCTCGATGGGACTCTCAAAACGTGATTTTTTCAAAATAAGATAATCTAGGGAATAAAAGTTCTTATCATGACAGATGAATAGAAAACATTGTTTTGTCTAGCCGGACATAAATAATTGTCTGTGTAGTTTATAAGATAAATAATTGCACAATCTTGCATGAAGTGTTCAGAGAAAACGTAATTTATTCAAACAATTTCTATTCATTTATTATTTATGATAGTTACTTCACAATCTAACATTGCATCTGACTATTTTAATTTCAATTTCATAGGTG
Organism: Schistosoma turkestanicum; assembly: GCA_944470395.2. Taxonomy (NCBI): domain Eukaryota; kingdom Metazoa; phylum Platyhelminthes; class Trematoda; order Strigeidida; family Schistosomatidae; genus Schistosoma; species Schistosoma turkestanicum. Next base: position 17,681,941 of record OX103975.1, on the reverse strand, counting down.
CTACTTGATGAATGAATGACGTCATATTGGAAAACATCGATTGTAGAATCTATTTTGAATGTTTTGTTTTTGGAAAACCCCATCATGTATATATATTAGTGTTACGATATGACGGACTCTTTCTTCTGACATTTTGGTGCTCTTTTTGATTCCATTTTGAAATGTTATCTTTGTATATTGTTATTATTTCTATATCTTGTACTTATATTGAAGTTTTTATGTTTCCTTCTGAACTGTACATATGTTGTTTAAATTTGATAATTAATATGGCTTCAGCCATATTTAGATTTGATATATACTTTAGTAGTAACGTACTGGAAGCACTTATTCTTCCAGAAGCGGATACCCACCGCGGCTATTGGGAAATAGGTGTTATATTGTTTGGTAATTGTCTGTATTTCCATTTTTATTGATTACTAGGACCGTTTTCTCCCAGAATTATTATGTTATTATTTCGGATCTGGGCGTACGCGTATCAAACTGCACCTATTGGAGCCAGAGTGAACTATGAGATTAGATTTCAACATGAAGCCTAGGAGAACGATTTTTAGTTTGCATCAAGTGATTGAAATATACACATACAAACTTGAACTTAAGAATAAGTAATGCAGTATCGCGAGACAAAAGCCTCCATTTATTGCTTTAATAATGCATTAAAAAGCTCATTTTCACTGCTTTCACACACAAGTAGGTTAAATTATAAAATGGATTATAGAACAAGAGATGAAAAAGTTATAGAATTGTTTCATTGTCAACCTGGTAGAATAAGGACTGTTGGAATTATTCCAAAAAAACCATGAACAGTTTAGGCATAAAACTAATTTGATATAGGATGTTACTACATGTGCGAGCACTTCATTCACAGTGTTAGGGAAGGAGGCAAGATCAAATGAGTGGACAAATGGTGCTTGCGGTTTTAAATCACACACACAGAACAACAAAATTTTGAATAGTCGACAACAATTATCAATGAAGTGCATAGCGAGACTTTTTAAGGAATTAAACGTTCACTGATTCAGGGATACTAGTGATTGATTTACTCTTTCTACGTATCAAAATGAATCAATGGATAGAAACATAATTTATTTGAGTATATTGCAAATGGCGATTTGAATATTAAGAAGTGTTTTGCTCCGAGACCAGTCGGACGAAAACTTGATGCATGAGGTTCAGGAGTGTGAAGTTTAAGTGGCACTCTCTTACCGTGAATATGTAGAAGACGTCAAATAATCACACAATACTGTCACAGTGGTTATATTTACACTGTTGACATTCAAATGTTTGGAAATTCGTCAATAGGCTGACTGAGATTATATCAAGGAATTCGTCAAAAATTGTCAGGATATTGAAAATATTTTCTGAGACTGATTTAGTTTGAAAATTAGCTCCGAATGCTAATTTATTATATGGAGTAAAATTCGTGTTAGGAAACTTTCAGGGAGGTCAGAACATATTCATTTATTGGTCTGTTCAAATTCAAGCTGAACTCTTTAGACGCACAAAATTATATTTGCAACTCAAGCCTCTGTCTGACTATTTTGAATCTATTATTTATAAGAAAAGACAATTTCTTCCTCACTATGTTGAATGCTGATCAATAGAATATCTTACTTTGAATAAGCCATGTTGAAACGGGTCAATTATGAACGCAATAATCTAACAAGAGTCAATCGGCCAACTAAAGTTTTGTTTCATTGAAGTAAACACTGCTGTTTAATTGGAATGCTGAAAAATTGGATCCACTAAACACACGTGACATACTTAAGTAACTAAACTAGTAAAAGCGCTGTGAAAAATGAGTTCACCTCGAAATGATTCACAATAGGTTCTCGTTGCCTTTAATCACTCGATATAAAATAGGATTTTGTCGAAAGCAGAAATGGACGGTAATAAGTAGTGATATACTGGAAGCATTTTTCTGTTATTTTAGACTGATTCGGCAATGGTGATTCAGGACTCGTAATTTGTACTAATCACATCAAACGCCGATCTGTAAATCAATTAACTAGTAATCAGTTACGCACTTCTTGAAATTTTGGGATGATTTGACCTATCATTACAAAATAGTTTTCGTAATTCAGTAGAAAATTCCAAAGTTTGTTATGATGAAAAAAACAATCAACAAAGCTACTTGCATATCTGCAAACATCAAATTTGAAAACTTTCACGGAATGAGGAAACCGAAGCTCAGTTCTGGCTTTGAAAGAATGTTATGGAAAGTACCAATAGCGAACCCTCTATTTATGTTATTCGAATGCACAAATTGTGCGACATTCATTTGAATAGAAGCTAATTATGCTCAAACATTTTCACGTTCTGCTAATCCAGTGACCACTTGTGTTACTGTATAGATACTAGTTTTTTGCTGGATGCTTCTTTTTAAGCTTTGCGTTAACCATGAGATCAATTCAAAATTGAGGATGATAGTCAGTTTCATGAACTGTGAGGTATTTCGTTTTTCAACTACAGGTGTATAATATTATGTACTTTTCTCAGATCACCTCTTATCACTTAAGTCATTGTTCAGTAATATACACTGTTGATGAGCCCCATATTATGAATTGTGGTCATCCATCGCTTTCAGGTTTTAAGTGTTTCAATAATAATGATTGACTCATCATTTCAATTAGGAACAAGTTTATATTGCAAAAAGATTTCATCCATGGTGTACTGTGTAGTGTTTACTTCATCTCCTTCAGTTCCGTGCATATACGAAATTCTGTTGAGACTCAATGAAAACAACAGAGAACGACACATGGCAGCGTCGTACATAATGACAGAGAAAGTATTATAACTGTCTAATTATGATTGGTTATTATATACAGATTCGAGATGCCTGCCGAGAGTGAATACAAATACAGTCATACACAAAGTAAAAGAAAAAATTTGAATACTACTATAATTGTGATCCATAAAATTAAAAAAAAATATACGTTTAAATGAGCTAAAAGTAAAATTTCCAGCTGAAACAACATTCTTTACCTCAAGATTCAGGCGTATCATGCGACGATCAACACAAAACAATAAAGTTTTCTGGATATTTCTGTTATTTAAGGTTGTTCCATAAACTCTCACACGATTTAAACGTCCTCTAACATACACCATCATGTTGAATCTGTTTACACTGGAAATAGTCAAAATCATCAGAGAATCCATAACCACCTCATCTGCGGTGTTGAAAGCAGACACAGCATCACTGAACGAAAAAAAATAACTGGTAGACGGAAAAGTATACCCTCTCATCATTATGTGAACGAGAACAGATCGCAGCAAGTGTTAGTGATACACACCCATCAATACACACTCATTAATCAGAAACACCGACTACAGAATGATGCTTGAATAAATGTGCTACTAATTAGACATAAACGTTTGTAACTGACAGGCTTCGTTTCACAGACATGGAATTTACACGACTGAATGTCGACAGACATACAGTCTACAGTTACTTCCAAGACTAAGAAACATTATCTGGTGATTTCACTTGTGGGAAGATAAACACCACTGGTTGAACAGCAACGTTCATCATTATAATCAAATAAACGTTCTATTGAAAATTGATCAATCATTTTGTTTTCCTAAAACGTTGACCTTTGTTCATTTTCATTGCTCTTGTTGCTTTATTGTTTTAACTTCTCCTTACTGTCGTTTGATTTTCTGCCATGATTATATATTTCTTTGTTCGCCAGAGCATACAACATCTCCACCAGGTCTATTCTTTTTTTATATCTGTGAAGCATTAAACATATTGCTACAATGCCCAATCCTTCAGCACGTAATAACCTTCACGTGCAATCAAATGTTGTCGACCTACCCTGTGCTAATAAGCATCGACTAAGCACGAATTAGACACGCTACTTTATAAAAGTTCTGTTAGTCCTCTGTTTGATTTTGTTTTCGCTGTTCGTAGTAAAGATAGCGCTTGTTGAAATTCATGCGTCTACTACATTGTATTGAACAAAGCTACCAGTTTTGTGAGCGTCTCCTCACCGATCGCATTTAGGGACAGAATAGATTCTCTTCATTGGATATTTATACCGATATTCCAGACCACATGCTGTGAACGACTGTGATCGTTAATCGACATCGTGGTATTCCACGTGAACAGAGAGAAAGAAATCTGTGCAAAATTGAGACTTCCAAACTGCCCACCCTTTTTGACTCATTAGAAACGCTTTGTTGACTCGTTCGCTGAGCCTGATGCTTGCGTCGAACCCCTTCATATAGATATTACAATACCATCGCCATCTTAGATGTCAATTCAAATGTAGCATTGGCAAGTCACTCTCCACTGAGAGATATTTATCTGTTCACACGTTTAATTACGATCAGATTCGGTATAAAAATCTCTGCAACTGCCTCCTACCCAGGACACATCACGAACAAAGCTTTATGCTTGGTTGATACGGTAATATGGAATCACCCGGAAGCAGCAAACCCCGATGACGGTGTGCCGCTCAACAGGTCGAGACCCAATGCATAACATCACATACACCAGCATGAACCCTAAGTCTCGATCAATCACTTGCAAGACATACAGTAAACCTTTTTCTCACAGAACATTTTCCATTGAGAGAAGAAGCTAAGTTGAGACGCAGGAAGTGGATAACCTCGACAGCAGAACGTTCGTAGCTACAGCTGGTCTCGAGCTCGGATAAAGGAGGAGGGGTTGGACTGTGTTGTGTCAATTTGTTGCGTGTTCTTAAGCTCGGTAATTAACTCGTTCAGACAATCGTTGCCAAATAGCGTCTGACGGTCGATAAATCAGAAGATGAACGCAAAGTGATGAATACGTTTATTCGGGACACACCGCAACGCGAAGCGGAGAAGCAGTGAATAAAACAAAGGGAGCGAATGGATAGGCGAAGCGCGTTGGAGAAGGCAAAGAGCCAACTCACTGAGACGAAAAACGACTAACAATTTATAGTCATACAAAAATAAGACAGACATATGAAAAGCTAGATATGTACACACATCAATAAAAGCGACGAATAATGGACAAGATGAAAAACAAGCCATACAAATCATGTGAGTTCATGGGGATATTAAGAGATTAACATTAAAGCAAAAAGGATGAGTAAGCGCGTAAGCGTTAGCAATGCTTAGTCCTAGAAGCTCATACAAACCAGATAATAAAAAATACCAATGGTACATATGAGTTGTTGCTATACAAATGGCTTGGTTAAATAAATTAATCGAAAGGGCTTAACCAAGTTATATGTAAGCGAACCGGAATATATTTTGAGGCAATACAGGGCAAATACTACAAAATAATTTGCCGAAAAAACGCTCACCAAAAAGAAATCAAACTGATGCTGTTCAAACAAGCACAAAAGGCACTGATAGGATGCAAAACTCATGGTTCCAGAATCACTTAATCGTTCTTCAGAATAAAGACATAGGACAATAAAATGGACGTCATTTAATGTTATGTACCTAACAACGAATACAATGACGACTATAAATATCCATTTAACGAAAGGCTGCAGTCATTCGCCGATAGATGTTCACCACGGGATCTGATGAATTGAATGGAAGACTTAACATGCCTGCATTGACACGGACATCAATGGGTATGAAGTCGTAAGTGGACAACTTGGATAAAGAGAAAGAAACGAAAATGGAATTAATTAATAATTTACTCTTGCAGTTCGCTTTTAACTCGAATAGTGTAGGTCCATATGCGTCTCGACCTGTCCAAGTCCAGAAAAGCATTATTTCTGGGAGAGAACGGTTCTGTATTTAATGAAAAAAGGGAATTCAGACAATTAGCTAAAAAAATATCACACCTTCAATTACCACATTAGGTTCCGTTGCTGGAGGAATAAGTGCTTCCAGTCCGTTACTGCTAGAGTATCAAATCCAAATATGGCTGTAGCCATAATAAGTATGAAATTTAAACAACATATGTATAGTTCAGAAGGAAACATAAAAATTTCAATATAAGTACAAGATATAGAAATACTAACAATATACAAATGATAAAATCTCAAATGGGATCAAATAAAGTATGAAAATATCGAACAGAAAGAGTCTGTCATATAATAACTCACATACATGTGCATGGAGGGGTTTTCCAAAAACAAAACCTTCAAAATAGATTCAACAAATGGAGATAGATTTGCAAACCTATGTGCTTTCAACAAACCGGTCATCAGCGGCTCAATATTCCCGCACAAACGCATACACACAGCTAAATAGATTACCTCGGATCACACTACTCAAAATCAAATTGACAATTTCTGCATCAATAAAAAATTCGTAGGGACCATGAGGGATGTGAGAAAAAGTAGTGGAATTAATGTAGCCTGAGAAATCCACTGAAACTGAAGAAGAACTGGCCAATGGGCCAGACACCATCACAGAAGTTCAACAGCGCCTTTCTTCGTACCGTAAGACTGCGAATTCAAGGTAGCCCCCAGCAATATGTTCCAGGCCTGGCAGGATCTACTCTTTTGGGAGGAAACTACATTGGGGAAAAATTGGAAAAGGATCAAACGGGCAATCACCTCAAAATATCAGGAGGTTCTTGGTCACACGAAGCACCATTACAAGAAATGCACTCTTGAATGTACTCTTGAAAAAATTGAATAAAGGGCGAACAAGAAGTCAGCAATCATTGTCACTCGAAAAAAAGCAGAAAAATGTGAGGCACAAGCTGAATGCACAGAAGCAAACAGGAGAAAGAAGAAAAGCATGACAGATGACAGGTGGAAATTTGTAGAGGATCTAGCAATGACGGAGGAAAAGACTGCGAGAAGAAAAAAAACATGAGACAATGGTACGATACAACAAAGAGGTTCGCCGGAAACTTTCATAAACCAGAACGACCAGTGAAAAGCAAGGTGGGCAAAGTAATCAGCAACACACCACTCTACATCAACTTTATCGACTACGAGGAAGCATTTGAAAGCGACACAGTACGGCGTACCCGAGAATATAGTCAACATAATAACGAATCCTTATGATGGGATAAACTGCAAAATCGTGCACGGAGGTTAGCTGATAAACTCGTTTGAGGTGAAGATCGGTGTCAGTCAAGGTTGCTTTCTGTCACCCCCTCTCTTTCTCCTGATGATCGAATGGTATGCGCAATATTCAGTTTCAGCTTGGACGCCGGTGGACGATCTGAACTTCGCAGATGATTTGGCTCTTCTATCTCACACGCAACAACACATGAAACAGAAGACAACCAGTTTATCAGCAACCTCACCAGTAGTAGATCTCAACATACACACAACCACATCACACCTGATGGAGTTTCTTTAAGGACGTTGACAGCTTAACATATCTTGCCGGTGTCGTCGACGATCAAGTTGGATCCGATGCAGATGTAAGGACGCGTATTGGCAAAGCAAGCGCCGCATTCCTACAACTGAAAGGTATCTGGAACTTGGAACAAATATCAATCAAAATCAAAATCGAGAATTTCAATACAAATGTCAAGAAAGTTCTTTCGTATCTAACGGAATCCTGGAAAACCACCAAATCCATCAGTGTTCGCAAAATACTTCATTGACAAAACACTTTCAGGAACAAGGTTTGGAAGAGATTAACACACACTACCAAAAGCATTGATCTGCGTCACAAGACAAGCACTCACATGGTACGCTCAAGGTCAAAGGAAAAGAGGAAGGTCGAGAAACATATTACTCCGAAAAATGGAGAAAGACATGAAAAGAGTGACTCAAAACTGAAAAGACCTAAAAAAAGGAACCCCAGGACAGCGTCGGTTGAAGAATACTTGTGGACTGCCTTTGCTCCATCGAGGGGTAGAGGCGTTAGTAAGTAAGTAAGCAAGCAGTAAGTGGATAGTTCACACATTGCAGAAATCGTGTTGTTGCGTTTTAAATTAACATTCAACTTGAGCATTATACGGTATTCAAGATGCCGTTTTACATAAAAGATCTGCACTAAAAACACCAGCATCACTGACTGCCTGCAACAATATAATCATCCACAAATACCGTCATCTGTATTTTTTACTGCATAAACGTTTTTTATAAAATTTCAGCAGAAGTATACTGTCAGATGGAACAGAACAAATTCCATTTAAGGAAAAATTAAATAGAGATGCAGCAAGTGATTAGTAAACATATTGCAGCTTCGACTCGGAATCTCTAAAGTCACGTGGAAAGAGGACACCCAAATAAACACATAATTGACAGTCAGACAACAAATAAACGAACGAACTGCGACTGGATAGAGCAGGACAGTGAAGTTCGAAAAACGCTGTGCCCAATGAGTGTAAACAGACGTACTCAAGCGTCTAGATATAGACAATCTTTCAACTTTCGCATACATAAATGCAAGACCAGAGTGAAAGATTGTTTTAACCGGATATAGGTGTTTACTGATGAACTTCTCTGCAATCACATTTTCTAATGTCTGTGCATAATTTATTACATCAACAATGATTTTGTTCTATTCGCATTTCATTGGAGTTGATGAGTTATTCAAACACCGTGATTTTGTTCACATCTTACACTGAACTTGAAATGATTTCATCCTTATGAATAACTGTCGTTAGATATATCAGCATATACGATTCATCAATGAAGACGTTTCTAAAAAAATGACTTATCAACGGAGCGAAATGTTAAAACATCTACAACTGTATCACGCTTACATGGAATTTTTAATTATTTTCCAGTGGTTATTCTGGAATGACTGACTTAATAGTCAACCGTCAGCACCAGAACGAGATGACCATCGCAAAAGAAAGGGCGACAAAGACAGTAGAAATTTTGACTTTTGTTAATGTCCGAATGGTACATCAAAACAGTGTGTACTGTGAACATCATGTGAAGAGTAAAAGCAGCACTAGAAAATCATCCAATCCGTAATTGAAAATGATGCACCATCATAACATCATGTCAAGCAACATCTAAATTTCAGAAATCTTATAAAGCTTTGACTGCATTCGATAGCAGACAAAACATAAATTTCATCATCATCATCATCATGACATAAACGCATTGGATTAAGATCACTGTCCATGATAGGTTGTTTATTTGTCTGACACAAGGTCAGTCAGCTATGCGATGAAAATTTCGTCAACAGAACCAATGATTCACTGTGTCCACAGTTAACCAATCAATGATACTTAAAATTGTTTGAAAGCGTTGCGACAAATAGATTTCACTTAATATTCTTATGAATACAAATTCATCATGAAAATATTCGTTCGGAAAAAAATGAACTGGACATTTACATTATTCATCAACATCTTTTTTTGGTTGAGCAACTTGTCAATTCAAGATGGTATGTTTCAGCTTTTTTTCAATTTGCTAATGAAAATCTCACTGTCTGAATCATGTAACTTCAGTTTTATATTTTGTGACAGTACTGTTTATCACCATTTGTAAACTCTGGTTTTCACATGGAAGTTCCAGTGATTATTTTTTTTTAATATTATTATGATAGACGATGATTTGATTTCAAAATAAAAAGAATCACTAGTAGTATATTTCACATTGCCATCAATGAAAATTAGCACGAAAATTCCAAGGGAACCTGAAAATACTGCGTTCAGATTTTATTCGCTTAGTTGTGCCTGCACACCGCTAATGAGTCCTTTCCTAGAATGAAATCAATATACGATGCCTACGGATTTTTAATAGTAATCCAACATTGATCATTTCATGATTTCAAAGGATGATCTGTTCAAAAACTAACTATAAATAATAAGATAAATGATGATGTAAAACATAATAGAACATATGTCATTGAATCAAAAGTCTGATTGTATACTATCCTTAATAAGTATCCATTACAATTCTTAATCATCTAACTTTGACTGGAGTTCTAATATTATTCACTTCATGATTTCAATCTGAACCCGATGCTTTTCATATTCATACGTGAAACATTTATGAAAGATTGATGAATCAGATACGATTATCAGGTCTGTGTTGTCGGTATTCCCCTGCAGACACAAAATTTAGATTTGTGCACCAACAGACAAATACATATAAATATATGTCAATCCATCGCTATGATCAACAGACGTATCCTCGTACGTTTGTCTTTCTATTGACATTCAACATTTCTGTCTTATGATGCATTCAATGTGATCTCTTTGGATTCATGTTCTATTAGTTAATGTGGCTATTAGAGAATCTTTTCAATGACACTTCTTCGTCGTTGATTCTCAGTTGAAGATAAAACTTCAAAATACGGAATATGACCATCGCGTGATTTATATTATCTTAGTTTCTCAATGTTTTTCTTATAAAAATGTGAATCCGGAATATATATACCATATATTTTCAGGTCTCTATAATTGAAGACCAAAAATTTGAATATGACCCCGCGTGTATCAGAACACTTGCTTTTGTCTCAGATTCATCTGCTACAAAAAAGTATGGAGTTTAGGTCATAATAACACTTTTATTTCTCATCATCATAAGTGAACAATTCAGCAATAAACATCGCTAAAATCTTATACTATCTGATAATTTTCTTCAGGAATTTAAAACCTGCTGACTCGTTTTGTCATTTTACTCAAGCTAATTTTTATATTCAATGAAAAACGTTACATCACGCTTCATGCAATCTAGATGGCACGCTGACTCTCTACATCAAATATGTGCAATTGTATCTGCCGAAATGAATTTATCAAATGTTAACAAAATAAAGACTCGTCTTCCAATCTTTAGAATCAACTTGTTATCAAGTCCATCTTTTGTGAGAATATATATCATGCGGATAGAATCGCTATTTTATCAACAACTAGTTTTTACTGAAAGAGTTTTTGAAGCATTAAAAACATGTTTCTAATAGTATTTTTACACTTTATTACATGTCCGAATGTATATTTGGTTCTCATTACTATCCTATACAAGACTCATCATACTAAATTTCAAAGTCAGAGCTATCTGTTGCACAATCGAAATGGTGTAGTAAATGCTGAATTACCTCGCAAACTCATTTCTCGCTAATGGTCTTCCACAGATATAGACTAAATTCTATTGAAATTCATGAATTAGAATGAGAAATGTGTCATCGTCCAAGATGAAATACCACTTTGTTTGTTTTGTGTAGGAATTTAAGTAAGGCTAAAACAATGATAGAGGTACAATTCATTTGCATTTCATATTTTCTTATAACCTGGTTACAACGTCAAACATGTAATAGATTGAAATATTGAGGGATCATGTATAAATATCCTCAAGGAAGACCGACTGTCCTGTGTTTCAAGGACAATTATTTTTGAATTTCATTATTGTCTATTATCGTTACTATTTTCATATTCAATAACGCTTATCACTATGCGACTTGCGCGTACTTATTTTTTTTTGTATGCCAGGATCATCATTCCATATATATTTTAATAACCGGTCTCGTGCTTAGCCTTTTGACGATTCTTCATTCTTATGTAATCTTTTAATCGCACGGTCTGGACAAGTGGTATAAACTTGGTATGAACATCAGATTCGGCGCGTTTTATAATTAACTTCTGATTAGACTACGTAGGTTATCGTTGATCTCGTCAACTGATAACCGCTGGACAACCATTGGAAAGTCCATTATCAAAAATAATTGGGGACCTTCGAACAACGGAAATGATAGTTCCTATTTGAAATCATGTCTTGTCTTTACCTATGCGAACTAACAAATTGAGAGATAGACGTCATCACTAACATTTTATCAAAAAACCAAAATTATTTAATTTTATTTCAGTTACAGATTTAAAATGGAAAGGACCAATTGATAAGAAATTGATTAAACAAATCAATAGTAGGTCATATTATCAATAATTTTAAATCAGTATACTGTATGCACAGAAACACTATTCTGTTATCATTTTCAAACAGTTATATAATAAATTTGATTGTGTGTCATGAAGTATGATGATTGCTCAATCTATAGTATTGATAAATTAAGAGTTGATATAATGATCTCGAGAACTTGAAATCCATTAAAAATGTGAAAGTGAAATGAATAAATTTCATTGTCTCATGGACTATCATTATTGTCGAAATTTTCTGTAAAACACACTCTTAAAGAAATCTACAAGCATAATACCTACACAAATAGGTAAATGCCAGCTCAGTTATCCAGAGATTAGGTATTCGTACGTACGAACCGGATATCATAAGCACAACTAATTTGTGCAAAGTCATTATAGCACATTGCTGTTGACCTGCCTGACGGAAGAAAACGAACAGTATCAAAAAAACTAGCTCTCCATTATCGATTTGTCATTCAACAAATTGTGATGCTTATTGTCACTCAAAAAAACCGCACAACCTTACAACTGAAAACAGTACATGTCAAACAACTGATCAACGTGAAAAATGTATCATATATAACATAGCTAACGTTTATTTATGACGAAAGTATAAGAGCTACGATTGAATATGATATTAAAATCTATTCGATTTTCTATGTTGCTTTTAGATGAAATGAAACGGGATGCGGAACAGCTACTTAATGCTGTAGACGAAATTGAAAAATCGATAAATGATTCCATAGGTACTGTCAACTATCTTTTTATATATATTCTATCCACAAAATATTTGAAATTTTTACATTTATATATCATATTCATCCATTCACGAAATTGGAGAATCTCCTGAGTGAGGCCTTTCAATAATCATAAACAAACGGACATGCGTACAGTGAGTTTGCCTGAAAATTATGTTTGTCACTTACAAATACACCAATGGCATTCGACAACGAATCTAGATCATACCCTCTACTCAGCAGGTCTAGCGACTTATTTCAACTTGGTATACGCTATTTGCAGGTCCGTCTACAATCATTAATTCAATGTATTCTTTCGTCGATCTTGTTTTATGTGAAAAATGTGTAAAATTTTCATGTTCTTAATAACTCATTACATAATCATTTTAAAGTGTTTGACAAATGACTTTACACATTACTATTATTATTCACTTTTAGATACTTTCATTCAAAATAATCCCGTTAGAAACAAATCGATTCATGACTGTATGTAAATGAGTCATTGTAAATTGTAACTTTCGACTTTAGATATATTATGTCACAGTATAAAAGCAGAAGCATTTTATGGTGAATCAATAATGAAAGGTCTGTCAAAAATTATTGTGCTACATTCATATGAAGACTAGTTTTTAATTGCATGACAGCATAAAATTCAATTAACGATATTGTATGTTTGCAAATCTACATATTTCTTGTGTCCAAAATTCAAGTATTCTATACACAATCTAATCAGTCTTTAAAGTTTCTGCAATAAATACTGATTTGATTATAATTTATTGATCCCGTGTACTATTTTACAGGAATTTTAGGCGTTATGAACAATGATGAAAAACAATATGGTAATCATTCGTCAGCATTGTATAATTCTATGTTCTACTCAAATTAGTGCATTTTTTCAAAAGAATCATATACTGTCATGTTTGGTGCAACCAGTCCGCAACACAGTTAAAATAGTGACGATAATATTAGTAATTTTTACCGGAATTTTAACCGATTACAACGTTTTACTAATCCAATGTATAATGAATTTGTTTTATAAGGAATAATATTACCGGAAAAATTGAAGTTAGTGGATTGTTACAAAAAACAACAATCCATTTATAAAGGTGAGTTTGTTTTAGCATTTCGTTTTTAATTACTTATATTCATAAACGTTTATAGCACATCCTACTCTTTGATTTACCAATTTTCTTCAAACATGAAGAATAAAATAATACTGCTTGACTCACAAATCAGTTGGCTAATTTTCAACATGTTTATCCTCTCAATTTATATCAAATATTTTTGATTTCTCACTCACCTGCAAAATGCTTTGTCATCTGTTAGAGTAGAATGTATCAAATGGCTACAGAGAAACTTACAGCAGTATTTCACTCAAGTATTTATGCATGCGTTCCTCCACTGAAATCTTGCTGATAAGTGAGAGAACAAAATATCTGGAGTTACCATCACGCATGTTCTCAATGCTTAATATGGTTTCTTTCATTTCTGATAATATTTATTTCACAATCAATTTCGTTTACTTTTATCACTTGACAGAAACCATTTCCAAGTACAAAGAAAACACGTGCCTCCAATTAATCACATACTCTGAACATGGCGAATGTTAGTGTTTCACGTATTCTTTTACAACATACATTGACTTTTTTATATTAAAATGCATCAGAGAAACTTCTGTATCATTAAAAACTAATGAGATTTTTCGCTGGATAATTATTCATTAACACTGATTGTGCACATGTAAACTACCTCACTTACTTACAAATATAGGAAAAATACAGCAATTCAGCATCGTCTGAATTGTTTATTTCTTGATAACTCCATTACTGTTCACTCGTGTGTCATCACAATGACAAATAAGTATTAGTAATCTTTCTCCAAACTGACAATATCATGCTAATTTATGATTTTGAATACATCTAATGAGCTAAAATGAAACAAGTCAATCCATATTTTCCAGCTACCCTTGGTTTACGTGAATTGATCGAGAAAAAATATATTTTACTACGAAAATACAACTTGAGATTCTGTAAGTTGGAATGATGTTCAGCAGAAATAAAGTTCAATTTTATTCACACAATGTGAAATGTTTGTGATAAAATGAAGAGTATATCTACACCAATAAATTCATTACACTCAGTGCTAATGAATTTCACTGAATGGAAAAAAACTGCGTCACTGCTTCATAGTGCATAGTTGTGTTCTATCGCTGAGTGCTTCATGATCTCATTCAAACTCAACTATCACTATAGACTTACATTCAAAATGTATTTGTATTTGCAGTTTCATTCATTGATTGATAGTTGGGACTGCATATAACAATTGTCATTAGCCATATCTAAACAACGACCAGATATTCTGAATATTAGGTCTGGTTTACAGGTCATATGAGGTATGATTGATATATATATTGAAAAGATCTACACTCCTACTGATATTAAATTACACTTGAATACGCCCAAAGCGTGTCTAAACGAAGCACCTGAACGTATAACTTCTTTGTCTTGGTAAATTGTGAGCACACCGAACTGATGAGTCCCCAATGAAACATTGTTGTTAGTTATTCAACATCCCGCTCGCAAGACTTGTCTCACATGTCCTCTGACCTTGTTACTCATTTCCGCCCGTATGCATGTGTGAGCATGCCTATTTTGCCTACTACATGTCTGTTTTATTTTTGTCTTACGATGAATTCTTAGACATGCCAGCTCTCTAGCCTTCTCCACTTTGTGTCATCGTTTCATCCGTCCGATCACACATTCGCCCGCTGATGCGCCTGCTCTGCCCGCTTGTGGTTCGCTGTCTCCTTTTTCGGCGTGCTCAAAATAAACGAAAACATCACTTCGTATCTGTATTCCGATTTTTAACCGTGAGGCGTTATTTGGTGCTGATTGCCTAGGCGATCAAATTACAAAGCTTAAGAACACGTTGATACTGGCCACCGCAACATATTGCGCTCCTTCATCCATTCCATTGCTAGACAATGTACAACTGTTATTTTCCTCTTTTTTCATTACAGTTAAATGTCAATCACGAATGAAATTTGCTGTGAATAAGTATTTACTGCAATGTAATCAACTGAAAAAACATTTTGTAATAATAGACAATAGTGTTGAGTGTTTTTCTTTTACAATACTTGACAGTATTTCGAAAAACTAACTAATTCTGATTAACTCAATTTTATTAGTGCAATTTATTGCACAAATTCAGTCAATTCTTATCATTCTGTTTAAGATCATTGAGAATAATAGGATATGACGTAATTATGTATAAGCGATTTTTTTTAATTTTAAACACAAATTATACTTTGTCATGTCTAAATAATCAAATAAAACCGCATCATTCGAATCGTTGAATGATTCAAATCAATCAAATCACGATGAAAATCTTTGAAACAGTTGGCAGCGAATTGTTTTTCTCAAAAATGATGCTCTTCACTCATAAAATGTCTACAAAGATCAATGCGGAAATGTCAACCTTTCGATCCTGCAGTGAAATACAGCCTCGTGAATTCGGTTATCCATTGAACATAATTGTTAAATGTCATACTGATTCAATGTTTATGAAACGATAAACACCAATTATCTTTTAAAAGCTTAACATAGTCTCCAGCTTGTTACTGATAGTTCAACGTTGATCAATATATCATTCGTAATTTATCTAATAATTTTCAATATATTCAATGCTGACAGCATTCGATTCAAACAATACTTGTTTTTTGAATTTATTTTCCAAAATTATTGTTATAATGTATAAAACAATTTAAACTACCTACAATTTTATTAAATCACTTTTATCTAGGTGAAAGGCTGACAGCGATAAACGATTCATTTCAGTCAAATGAAAAATATTTTCCACGTATGTTTTAATCCACAATATGTATGATATTACCATTTATTCACTTAATAATGGAATCTAGAGCCATTCATTGTTCTCTATTTAAATGCTACTTCTTGAGTAAATCTATGAGCACCTTCAGTTTGATGTTTAATGTAAGATTCGAAAAGATGCAATCATTTACTAGAATCCTTACATCAGTTTTAATGTTGCATATAATTTATAGATAATATCACTCAAGAAACCGAATATTTAAATCAGAACGAAGAAAAACTATTGAATACACAAAGTAAATTGATAATAGAAGAGTAGAATTAAATGAATTATCTCTTGTCTTTAGAAAAAATCAATCTGGTACTGTCAGAACAAAATGAGACAATAGACAGCTGTATGTTCATATATCAAGCAATTACCACAAAATCTAATGACAATTTTAGATGTGAAATGCCAAAGCGAACTCTACAAACTCATTGAAAAAAACTTTTTTACAGAAGGTTAATCTTTACTAGTAATATTCTCTTAACGATTTATTAGACTATTTTGAAATACTTGAATACTTATTCCCAAAGTTTTCATGTCTCTAACGATACTCCTCTTGTTGATTTCAATACCTCGCCTCTCTTCACATAGTTTAAAAAATATTGTTTGTAAACCGATATATACTACGTGCAAGCTGATCAGGACTTTCACACATGCATAATAATCGACATCGAGTGATTTCAAATATTCAGTGTTAATCGGATGTTGTTCATTTCATGGTTCCAAATCACGGACTAGGTTGACCCACCTGTTACATGAAGAAGTGTACCAGCAAAGTAAGATAACAATGAATTAGTCCATGAGTAATAAAATCAACACACATAATCAACTTACATGAACGCTGTTTTAAATGACCACATCAGACGTAAAATAGACAGAGGACTACTTCATCTTAAGTTGAAATGTGATACAAATATATTTTACGCAAATGAGAAAAATATATCTATCATTTTGCGATTTTTACTTTACGGCGGTTCCTCTCAATTATCTCAATATTCGTACCGTTCCAGTAAGTGTTCAGATACACCGTTTTGAGACGACGGAGTAACTGACTAAATAAAAAGTGGAATGATACAACTCGATGACCAAATATGCTACTCATCGCATTTGAATGTAACTCACATTTACCTTTTCTAAAATGCTCAGAATCATTCAAGCATGTGAGAAATCAAGAAATGATATACAGTAGGTTAAACGTCTTTCAATAAAAGTATTTTCGCTAACATAAAATCAGAGTTCATTTGATAAATACTTTGTATGCTTTAACTGATCCTTTAGCAGCAGCCTCATACTTCACCCAATGTGGAACTGATGAATGCACTTTTGTTTAACAATTTCATGTGAAATACACTGACATCTTGATCAGTCGTCAATATATTCAACGTGTTTTATTGTTAACAATGATAAAGTTTGAGTGCGCAGCTCACCTGTAGATCTGTAATTTTACTCAATCAAAACTAACTGATTTGAACGTTCGATTGTAGAAACAACTGTAAAAGATTCGGATCTCATGATGAATAAACTCACAAAAAAGAAATTGCTGTATACCAGTAAGTATGATCATTTATTAAGGAGTATTTAAAGTCGTTCGTCTTTAAACTACTAGACTATCATATACAAATGATCATATGTGATTAACATGAGGGAGGGTTTCCTTCAGCTGAACCATACTACCGTAATATTTTATTCAATGTCCAGATCATTGCAGAGGAGTAACATTTTCATTGCCAAACAGCTGTAAGAAGATAATCCATGTGACTGGTTTCATTTGTATAAACTACAGTTGACGCATGCCGCTCTATTGTTGCATTCATCATGATAATCTAGTAGCTGCACCATCATCTGTATCTATCGAAGATCAATAACTCAGCAATAATTCAGATGATAATATAGCGATGATTATACTAGTCATTTTGTCAATGAATAAATAATGAGTTCACTGCGCAAACAAGCATGCAATGCAATGATCCTGACATTTCAACTTGCATACCATAATTCACAATCACTCACAATTGACATTTTTAATTCTTTAACTAATAATACAGACCGGTTGAAAGAATTCAGTCAACAAACTTGTTCGTTACCGGTTCCATATAAAGATAAACAAGGTAACTTGATCAAATGATCTGTGAAATGTATAACATGATGCATTGACAAAAGATTGTAAAGCTTTTTAACGTAATGATACTGCTCTTTAGATTTTTGGTTTCCGATTTGAGAATATGTAATTACTGAAGATTTGCAAAAAACCTAATTATAAATGATTTTAGTAATAGTTTCTATAATAATGAATATTGTATTTCCAAATGTTTGCCAAGTGAAATAAACGTTTATACATTTCCGTGTATTATTTCAAGATATAGAATTGCTCCGTGAATTACTTAAGAATCGATACCAACACCGCAGGCGTATCAATGTAATTAAATGTAAGTTCAATGTCATTTTATTTTCTGTACATAAATCTTTTAAAGCAATGTGAAATTTGAATGCTTAAGTACAATATTCTGTAATAAAAGCAATAATAATAATATTAATGAATTTGTATACTTTACAATCAATTGTACAAGGACAGGGAATATTTCCAGCTTGTTATTTGTAGACACTTTTGAGACGCATTAGATTCTATCATACAAGGAGGACTGATGTTAAAAAGTCACTCTGAAGTTCAGTCAGTCGAAAAAAACCATTTTTATTTCATCAGTAAAAGGCTTCATCCATTTAATACTAAATAATTATGTAATCATAGTAGAACCACATTCAATAGTAACATTGTCATCAATACATACAATAACAATTGTATACATTAATTCAACTAGAAAATTTACAACTTTAGATCGACGTATCTTTATGATCAGAAGATAGAATTCGGAAGCGCAATAATCACGACTGAATGAAGCTTATGAATACAGTGATTTCAAAAAATTATTATTCTGTTCATACAAGTTCATTCGATCAATCTTGCGTATAATTATCAACACAGAGCTACATGAAAGCTGTCAGATACAACAGATAGTCATCTAAAATGATATTCACGAAAATAGTTGAAACTTTCTCGACAAACGACCCAGATCCGACAACATTTGATCCACCCAAAATAGCATCCATTTGCAACATAAACTCATAATACTGCCTTACACAATACATAACTTACAACAAATATAATTCAAAGATCACTAATTATTCAAATTTACTCAAGATTCTGTTCGTTTTTGTTTTAACAGTCATTAGAGAACATTTACAAAAAATTCTCAAACAAGTTGAGAAGGTTTGTAGGTGAAAGTGTATGATCTTAAAACGTGCGGAGAAAATGTGAGTAAGTTAGAGTTTCATTCGAAACCGACTAATTTATGTAAAATTATTAATAACACCTACTTCTATGCACATTATGTAGCCGAAATTCACAACTACTCATGAACAGATTTATAATTTGTGAGATTTATTTTGCAGGCTTTCAACGGAACCAACCATATTTATTTGAATTTTATGGGTTTCGCATGTCAATGTTCATATATATTGATTAACGTGAATTATTCCACTGGTGACAATCTATTACAATAAATTATTTTGATTGAACAAACTTGTATTATCATATTAGTGTTGTTAGCAGTTTTGCGTTTGATGCTATTCCAGAAGTGATATTTGGTAGTTGTTGATATCAGAGGGTACATGATCAACATATTTCGAAAACTGGACGAAATATGAGGAGGAAGTAATATCTTGTTCGATTATACATTCTAATAGGTCGTGATGCCTATGTATGTTATAGTAAAAGTTGACCAGCCGAATGATTTTAATTTGTACTTACTGTTCATCGTCCAGCGTGGTGTATTAAACAAACGCATCCCCTGTTTATTTTAGGTAATTACATATATATAAAACAGTCAGAGAACGTACACCGATTTAAAGATATTATCAGCTTGATTGAGAGATGTTTATTCAGACGAAGCGGTATATAACTGATATCAATTACAGTCAAACAAACAGTGGGTTTCTGATTCTTCACAATTCAACTGCAGCTGCTGGTTAACCATATTGAATTCGTTATACCACGGTTATATTAAGTTAACATATCGTACAAAGCAATGACTTACTTTTAGGAAGTCTTGTTGAAACAGGTTAATAAGGAGCTTATTACTCGTAATTATTGTGAACACTGGTCATTCAGTCATGGCTGATTCATGTTTAATGTGTATAAGAAACTATCAACGCCAGATAGCTGCCGTCTGTTAAGCATTGAACTTTGGAAAAACCAGTAATAAGCGAACAGCCTCGTTATAACTTCAATTATATTATTACCCAAGTTAAACGTATGTTCATTTGTATATCCAGATATGATGTTTGTGATTTTTCAATGGAATCCAGAGTAAATTTTCATTGTAAGTTATCACTGCACAGATAATAAATAGGAGAACAAAACAGGATGGTGATCCTGTTTAAGCAATCGAATAGAATGAGATATTAAGTTGAGTCCACGAATTGACGTTAACTCATATGACTGGTGTCAATCATCAACTGTCGCGATCAATACAAAGAACAAAAAAACCTTCTGTGAGTCAGGAGTCCGTTTAACAAAATCATAACTCAAATTCAAACCTCGATGATACTTTGACGCATGAAAATTTGCTATTAGGTAAACAAGGCTAGTTCCGAATCTGCACGTGTCTGTATGGAACTCATATTCACACATTTCACAAAAACAAACACGGGGATCATGTCTAATTATCTTTGAGATTCCGTGCTGCAAGTGTTGTCTATCAGTGTTCACTTTTTGCGTTCTTGTGCAACCTCGTCACTGAACTACTCTCAGTCACGACATATTCATCGAGTTACTTTTCCAGAGGTGAAATGTTACCAAAGATTCTCTTGATGACTTTGAATTCGATGATGACATTGTTCTTCTTTGTGAAGGCGCTGACAAAGAGCAGTCTGCTGATCACCCTAACCGTCGATGCAAGCACGTGAGTGATGTGATTCGCGCCTCGACATGCTAAATATTGCTACCAGAAAGCGTTGCATCTTCAACTGAACTTGTGATGGCGATTGAAGAAGTTGAGCATGTTGACCGTTCTAGAGATCAGTGCAGGTGAAGAAATTTCGGTACAGACAGGCCATGTGCAGACTAACTGGTTGAGGCACGCGACGTGAAAGTAAGGTTAGAGATCTTAAAATAACATTTTCCTTAGGTCAGGTCATACAGGTATTTAGAAGGATATTTTTGTGACACACTATTTATGGCTTGTCTTGTTTAATTAACAAAAATTTTCTGATCAAACAGCGTATTCTATTTCAGTTTAAAAAGCCTGATATACTTATGAATCCGGTAGTTCTCGTTGATGTACCTGTAAAAAGCTCTTTATTAGTACAGATAAAGTTTGTTTAATTAACGATAAGAAGCAGTTAATATATTTGAAACAAGTAATTGTTCAATTGGTATATATACAAGAAATGATAAAACAATTTTAGAAATCATCAAGGCAAATAAAGTTGAATATCTACTTGCGCTAGAATAATTTGCCTGAGAGTTTTTTTTTTCTTTCTAACCGTAACCTCCCATCCATTGTCATCTTACACTTATGATCTACTAGAATACACGCTGACCAATATGTGTATATTGCTGCTTCTATGTTCCATTAAAATATTCTTAGAGATTTAGTTTTTTTCTAAAATTTAACCTCATTAAGTTACTTCTCTCAATATCACACCACTTTTTGGAAATGTAGTAAACACTTGCTGTTGTTTAAAATAAAATAAAATATTCTTATCATCATTACAATTTTAAATGGTCATAACTTTAAGTATGTCATTCAGAAAGATAATAACATTGTTTAAACTAAAGGTTAGTCAGAATTGTAATATTTACCAGTTATTTTTTTTTAAAATTTATAAACTTTTGCATTTTACTCATGCAGTGTTAGTTGTTTTTTTTAAAACATTTGCTGCAGTTCTGATTAAAATTTTTTAACACAGTGTATCCTAGATGACATTGCAAAACAATCTTCAGTTTGTAATAAAAATTATAATAAACGTTAATTGATTACTTTGGTTTTGTTATTATTATTATTATTATTATTATTATTATTAATAAAGTTGTACTTATGGCATTAAATAGTTGGAGTCAATTTATGAAATCTTACTTACTCTAAGCAAAACAGTTGCGTACTTAATTACTTATTTAATAACGGACTGAATTACGTACCTACTTATTTACGCACTTAATTACTTAATAACTGATGCCTGTCAGAATAAGATCCAGATATAACCATTCTGCAACATACTCTGTTTTGGCACAACCGATAATTTTGAAAAGAATTCCGTTCGCTTTTTTCATGTCTGCTTGTGATTTTTGGCGTTTTTCTATCCTTGATCTGACTAAGTTCTCATGACCTTGAGGATTCAAAGTTGGAACTTGCCCGGCAAAGAGGTTGATTGATAACCTGAAAGTGTTTCATATACACCACCATCGCTTTTTCTTACATTCTTCTCCAGCTAGATTCTCAGTTAGTAGCCCTTCTCTGATACCTGTCAAGATACAGGAGCAGGGTCGCTCGTGCGGTTTAGCAAACACATACACTTCTAAACCGACTTGCCAGAAGACCCCCAACCAAACAAAAAAATTCAGGTCTCGACCTAAGCTGCTACCTTGACATGGTGTTTGGGCTTGCCTATTGTGATGACACAACCGAGCTATATTGGCTGGAACATATGTTACCGAAGGTTCTACTATGCCAGGCAGGTGGACTGGAGAATGATGAGACTAAAATCAGCTACCCAAGGTGTGAGGGCGAAGTCGTTCTGCTGACTGCAGAGGGGTATAACAGCAGTAGGTGTTTCCCTCGGACAATGAGCATCTGCAGCCATGCTGCCTTCTCACAAGGAAGGTAGGGTTAGAAAAAGTGGACACTAAAAACGTCACACCTCACCCTACCTCACTCATTTCCGTATACGGCGGTAAGGGTGCCTACTAAAAGCTTTCAGGGGCAAGTCTAATGATCAAAAAATCCTTCATAGAAAGGCCATGCGTGACCGCCGTCAAATAAGTGTACCTTCGTCTCTGCGGTCACGCTCGAAAGTCGTTCAGACCAACGCTAATATGCCTTCTTTTTCAAGTTCCTCAAGAACTAACATCCCACGATGTGTCAGCAAACACTAACTTCAGGCAACATGAAAAACATCGTTTGACCTAGGGACTTCCAAGATTGTCTAGTCGTTGGACGAAACTATATCGCATCGTCATCAGCCACCAATAGACAGGTCGCTTGCTTAGATTCAGATCGTGCTCTGGTGCAAGCGCTTATTTGCTTGAGGCTTACTGGACGTAGGAAAGACAATTGAGTTCTACTTAGTCATAATGAGGCTAAGAATATATTTCGGGGACTACAAGAAAGAGAGTTAGGCAATCATATAAGCGATTCCCATTCGGATGTAGGTAGAAATGATTTCAAAAGGCTGTGGAAACATCAGTGATATCTGCTAGTAAGGTAAACCTTAAGGCTAGGATGAAGCCGTGAATTTCAGTCGCATCCACCAAACTGATGGATGCTCGAAAACGCATCACACCTAACTATGAACATGACGAAGAGCGAAGTTAGCTTAGGCGCAGTCTGATAAAATACCTACGTAACGACCGTGAACAGTGGCGTGTGGCGAAAGCAAAAGCGATGGGAAAGGCAGCGGCGATAGGCAACACTGAATAAGTTTCCTCCTTATCAAAGGAATCCGTATTAAAGACCCGAACGTGAGTCAGACTATCCCACAAAAGGATGGTTGTGTCATTCATTCTTAACCCAGGAGATTGGATCGATGAGCAGGACACTTAAGGGATCAGTTCAACGGTCCTTCAGACACACTAAGGTTACCCTCATTCTCCAGTCATCCTGAATGTCAAGCTTACCTGAAACCTCACAACAGTTATGAAGTTGTAAAGGATTTAGTAAATGTAGGGTGGGGGCGAGCAGTAAGTCCTGATAGGCTTACTCATGAGATGTTTGAGGATGGTGGCTCAGCTTTAGCAGCCAGATCGAATGAAATGTTAGGCAGAATCTGGGAATGGGACACAATTCCATCCGACTGGTCTCAATCCTTGATTGTCCACATTAATAGGAAAGGACAAAATTCTTCCTGTGACAATCAGAGGGTAGAAATTCTAACTAATATAATTTCTGAATTATTAGTCTCGATGATACCTAGACGAATTACTAGTGCAAATGAAGAGCAGACTAGAGAAAACAAAGCTGGGGAGCAGTCACGATTAAATGCGGCATTATCAATTAAATTTGTTTTTTTTGAAACATGTAGATCACATCATTGAAATCCTGTAGTTTAGTTTAGTTTCAAAGGACTGTAACGATATCAATGTACACTCAGTTGCAAGACTGTCAACAAATGAATGTTATAAAACGAAATCAATGATAAGACAGATGCTGTAATTTGAGATTAAAAGGCTGGATTCTGTATGGATCGATCATTCACTGACTAAATTGCGACAATATGTAGAACAAATAAATGGATGGAACTCAATACCTTTCATTAAATTCCTAGACAACGAGACGGAATTCGATCGGGCATACAATATTTCTTACATGTACACATTTTCAGCATCATGATGATTGATTGAGCCGCAACATCATGCATGAAGGAGAACACACAGACCTGTTCCGAATTAAGACTGTAGGCGGACAAGATGGCCCATACCCTCACTTGTTTTATCGTTTGTTGATTGACTGTATGATCAACACGTAAGTAAGTGAGACGAAGCTATGGACACAGTTAAGAGCTCCAATGCAGCTAGAAAATTCGGCATCACAGACCACGTAATGCCCCTATTCACACACAACAGCAGGTGCAGATGTAGACGGCCAGTGTTGCTGAAGTAGCCCCAGAAGAAGTAGATTTTAATATAAACGAAATAAAAAGCAAGATTTGTGAATGCGGAATTGAATGCACTGGTCAAATCACACTTGTTCGACAAGCTTTGGAAGATGTTCAAACTTTTACATGCCTGTGGAGCTGAACTGTTAATAACTAAGTTGAATCTCACATAACCTAAAAGACAAGAGGAATACCGTTAATCTCTTAACTCTTAAGGCATCATCGAATAATGCAAACGACTAACTCTGTTGAATTTCGTGTTGTTTTTTGGTACTACGAAAGACTGCAGTCATTCGTCGACAGACTCTTACCAAAGGATTTGACCATTCTGATGAGAGACCCATATGCCAAATCTGGCATGGACAACACTGGATATGATGACATCATGGGACGACATGGATTGTAATGAAGGAATGAAAACTGTCAGAACTTTGCGAACCTATGTGCCTTCAACAAACTGGTCATCGGTGGCACAACATTCCAAAACAAACGCATACACAAAGCCACATGGATTTCACCGGACCCCACTACTCAGAACCAAATCGACCATATCCGTATCAACAAAAAGTTGAAAAGGACTATGAAGGATGTGAGAAAAAATGGACAAGCTAATATTGCCTCAGATCACTTGCTGGTCGTCAAAATGAAAATGAAACTCAAAAACACTGGATAACGAGGCAGACAACATCAGACAAGTTGAATACGGCTTTTCTTCGGGATAGCGTAAAACTGAACGAGTTGAAGATAGCCCTCACTAATAGGTTCAAGGCCTTGCAGGATCTACTGAATGGAAAGGAATTGACATTAGAGAACAATCGGGAAGAGATCAAGGATGAATTCACTTCAACATGTCATGAAATTCTGGGTCACAAGAAGTACCATCACAAGGATTGGATGTCTATTGGTACTCTGGCTAAATTTGAAGAAAGTAGGAACAATAAGGTAGCAACAAATATCAGACAAGCAAGAGCACAGAAATTTAAGGCACAAGCTGAATACACAGAAGCAAACAGAGTAGTGAAGAAGAGCATCAGACAAGCGAAAATGTGTGGAGGATCTAACAGTGACGGCAGCATAGGCTGAACTTGACGGAAACTTGAGACAATCGTATGAAACAACAAAGAAGCTCGCTGGAAATCATCGTATATCATAACAACCAGTTAGGAGCAAGGTAGGCAAAGTAATCAGCAACACTGAAGAACAGCGAAATAAGTGGGTAGAACACTTTGAAGAACTCTTGAATCGACTACCTACACTTCACACGATCAACATCGAAACACTATCCATCGACCTCGCATTTATTATGGGCGCACCTACAATTAAGGAAATCAGCATCACTCTTCTTTAAATACCAGGCAAATTTTTCAACAGAGTATTGTTAAACAGAATCAAGGACTTCGTAGACGTCCAACTTCGAAATCAACAGGCTGGATCTCTATTGGATCGCAACACTACGGTCCCCATGTAACAATCAATTGAATGGAAAACACCACTCAACATCAACTTCATCAACTATGATAAGGCATTCGATAGGGTGGATGTGGAGGCTTCTTCTATACCACGGTGTGCCTGAAAAGATAGGCAACATCATACGGAATTCTTATAATGGATGAACTTCAAAATCGTACACGAAGGACGGCTTACAGGCTCTCTCGAAGTGAAGATCTGTATGAGGAAAGGGTGCCCACCCTCACCGTTTCTCTTTCTCCTGGTGATCGAATGGATTATAAAGACGTCAGCATCTGGAGGGAAGCACGTTTTCAACTGTACAGGTAGGACGCAGCTGGACGATCTGGCATTCAAAGATGACCTGACTCTTCCATTGCACATGCAACAACTAATGCAATATAAGTCCACCAGTGTAGCAGCAGTCCCAGGAGCAGGTCTCAATATTCATAAAGGCAAAGCGAAATTTTTCGATGCAACACAACATGCAAAAACCAAATCACTCTTGATAGATATGCCTTGTAGGACGTTAACAACTTGACATATCTGGGCAGCAACATCGACAACCAAGGTGGATCCGATGCAGATGTGAGGGCGCGGATCGGCGAAGCATGGGCTGCATTTCTACAGCTTAAAAATATCTGGAACTGCAAACAACTTTCAATACAAATGTCAAGACAGTTCTACTGTATGGAGCGGAAACGTGGTGAACTACGAAATGAATCTTCCAGAAGATACAAGTGTTTACTTACAGTTGTCTACGCAATATACTTCGAATTCGTTGGCCTGACACCACCAGCGACAACGTTCTGTGGGAAATAACAAACCAGATTCCAGTGGAGGAGGAAATCAGAAAGGAGCGGCGAAAGTGAATAGGAGGATAGGAACCCTCATGACAAAAGGAAAAGAGGAAGCCCAGGAACACATTGGGTCGATAAATAGAGAAAGATATGAGAAGAATGAACAAAAATTGGACGGAACTGGAAAGAGAAGCATGAGAAACAGTTGGTTGGAGAAAACTGGTGGGCGGTCTATGCTCTGTTTGAGGTCACGAAAATAGGTCAGTTAGTAAATAGATGTTTACTACCATCGAATTCTGTCTATTTTTGCCATTGTAAATGTGAATTTTGACAGGCTTAACGTATAGGAGCTAGTAAGATGTTTTTCGTAAAAGCTCATACCTGATTTTACGTGAGTAGGGGACTATATGGATCGGAAGAAAAAAACAAAAGGTATGCTTTACTCATACAATGTAAGCAAAAATAAAAATCGATGTTATTTTCATATACAGACATATTTTATTTCTAACGAATCACGACCAGTTGTTTGAGAAAGCATAAGCAACAATCGAAAACATATATAACTATGGCCATTTGAATTATCGATGTGCAACTGAGAAGATGTGAGTTTCGCACACGCTAACAACACAAACTCATTGCTTGAGCGAGAAAACAAGTCTAAAATTGAATAAATATTTGACTTCTGAGTCACAAAATGTATACCTACTTATAAAGATTTAGATTGTTGTGTAGCAGAATAAGTTTTTATCATGATATATACATAATTGGACTAGTACATATGCTGCATATCGTCAAATGGTTTTCTCATTGCATTACAATATGCCTGTGTAGTGTCCCGATTATGGGCGTGTTCTTACGTTTCGTAATAAGCTCGTTCAGATTGTCTTATCCAAATGACGTCTGACGGTTAATAAATCAGAAGATGAATTCCAAGTATCGTATACGTTTATTGTAGCACACCACATTAAGGATAGCAGACCACACACAGACCGGGCAGACACACTAGCGAGCGAATATGCGAATGAGCGAATGTATTAATAAGATTAAAATGTTCGTATATATACAAAGGAAAACGTCTGAGTCATCGTGGTATTTAAGAGATTATTATTAAAGCGAATAGGATGCATCTGTGCGTAGGCGTTAAGCAATCCTCAGTCATATCAACTCATACAAAGCAGATAATAAAAAAAAATTGTACATACAAGTTGTTGCTAAGCAAATGGCTTGGTTTAAGAAATTTATCAAAAGAGCTTAAGCAAATTAAATGTGGGCGGATGCAAATAAATGTGGAGGCACTACACCTGAACTATGATCTATGATGCAGTTACACGATAGGGAAGTCGAATCTGATTGTCCCACGTTCCGTTCACTAGTGCGAGACGTCTATGTAAGGCGAAGATGATGAGTTCTACAGGCACTGAAAAACATTGAGTTTGCTTAGCACACATATCAAGTTTATCTAACCAATGTCAGCAGCGCCATTTCTTTGGCAATAAAATAGCGTTTTAAAAGAATCCATTTACCAATGACATTCAAGGACTTCCGGAGAGAGGAATGTGAGCTGTAAGTCAACTAAGCAATTATGCTTGGAATAAATAAGAACTCAAAATAAAAATGACAAAATAAGGACGTTTTCAAGTTTGTTTTGAAGATCTGACTTCTTACACTGTTTAGTTTCCATCATCTCATCGCATGAATATTTTTCCTAATGAGTTTATCAAATATATGGTTATATACTGTGCTTTCAGGTATATGTTTGTATATATGTATTTCATTGAAAGAAGTAATGACCGTAACGTCCTGGTGATATTCCACACGATGCTTCAGTATTGAATGTTACAAATGTGCACATTCAAGAGATAAGCAAGAAAGCATTATTACAAGTTACTAGGAATGTGTGCAAAATAAAGGCAGAAGTTACTACTTTTTCTGATTTTCAAAAGCATTCTCAATGTCGACTTCTTAATTCACTAGGTAGTTAAGTATTGCAGATCGTATATTAGGTTAAGACTAGCGTCTTTACAACCAAAAAAGTGTATTGAAAAAATCATAGAATGTAAGCTATATCATGAAAGAAATCCGTTGAAACACGCAGAACATCAATCCTATCTCATCAGTATCACAGCTTTTCAAGAAAACAAAATTTCAAGAATCTTTCAGAAAATAAGTTTTCAATAAGAAAATGTTGTTCAGCAGGATGAACATCTCCGAATAGATTGACGTTTGATCATATAAACTGCTACATAACAATCGTCGCATCTCTACATAATCACCTTACTTCCATGGTTCTTTATCAGTATCCAATGAAATTCAAAAATCTACACAAACCTTTTGAATTTTCACTGTAGATATAATATTTTAATTTCAACTACGTCATAGTGTTTCAAAAGAATACCAGCGTGAAATAACAAAACACAATAGCAAAACAATACTGTGTTTTTATTTTTTGGTTAATACATTCAAATAATAATAGAATGTGTGCTAAACAATCTTGTTAAAATAATTCAACAATCGATAAACTTAATTTCCAACAAAAATGTAAAACAATTAACAGAACTGGAGGTGAGTTGATCGAGTTTGAAATAGAAAAATCAGTTAAATCTACACGCATACCTATTTATATTCAATGGAAGTTTGTGAATTCAAATTATTGTTCATTTCGATTCTATTGTTAATGTATGCTTATAGATAACTGTTTTTTGACTCCTGATGCAGCTAAATATAAGAGTAGATCCATCATTCTTTCATACTTTTATCGCATAATAATGTTTGAACCAATACCTTAATTTTAGCTAACACGAAATCGTATCCCCTGACGCTGATCAATTACCTTTCCAACTTCAATTTTCAGTCTATTATTCAAAAGTGTGTACTAGAGATTTGTTGTAATCCCGCAAACACTAAAACTCGTAGAACCATGTACGAATTTCAAAAAAAGGAGATTCCTTTATAAAGTAAAAGTTATACTACAGTCATTTGAGAAGTAACATTATTTACGCCTAACCGAAGACCTAAATCTGAAGGAATGCCGCATAATCAAACGAATATGTCATCTGATTGGAAACCTTGGAACAAATACACGGAACAATGTTCAATATTTCCTATCAAAACCTCTGAGAAAAACTACCAGCTCCTTACTGATATTTTAAAAAATTTCATCCTCATTCGATGCACCGACCAAAACTACGCAAGATTAAATATTCAAATCACATATATCATGCGTGAACACAAATTTATAAGATTGATTGATGTACTCATCTCAAATTATGATTATCAATTTGATTTTAGAAGTGACTGTACCTAATAAATTACTTGATATAACTCTGAAACTTCTGATGTCCTCATTTACTCAACCTCTCTAATATTGTTTACAATCTGAATGGATTATCTCACTATCATTAACTCGACAAGGGAACTGAGTGCATAACCACATAGTATCTGTACAGAAAGGTACAGGGTAACAATTATTATCAGTACTCTCAACATACTACTATGACAAATTAACTAATCCACAAATAATATCAACAATTCTCAATGACATTTTCCATTAGTTATGTAGAAGTGAACGACAGTGAAAACGGCCTCCATAATAGGAAAGGTCTTTAAAAAACACTGTCCAATCTACATTCACAAACAATTGAATGAGAACTCGAATCAAAACTTAATTGATCAATCGTGATAATAATATTGTATTCCATGAGGTACATATGCTTACGGTACAGCAATGCTGAGCATACTCTAATTTGTGAGTAAAGTTAACATAAATTTTCTAAATGCATCAATCTCTCTCTTGCTTCAGCGCAAAATTATCGTAGTATCAATCATTTGAATCGGTAACTAATTGATTTTGGAAAATTATCTGAAACCTGAAAGCGTTAAGCAGTTATATGAACACGTGTAAAGTACTGCTGCTTTGTCCCATACTAAGACAAATCGTCTATTTAGTGAATTCAAGATTCAAAATGGTGGTCTGAAATTGATTGACTCACGATTTCAACGAAACTGAACAATCTTTACTGACTACAATTGTGATTGTTGTTTTAGTTCAGTTTGTGAAAAACAAAGCGAATGTTTCATCACAAAATTTCACTAAACTTTCACAATAATATTTCGCATCTATTCCTCCTGAATACTGAAACATTTTGGAAATGATCAGCAACATGTTCATTGTTGAACACAAATCCATAAGAGATGAATATTTCATCTGATGATCCGGCAAGTTATATATTATCGTTATTATTATCATTATCGATTAAGAGTAGTGTGGATTGATTAAAATCAAGAAGTATTTGACGCAGATGTAAGGAGGGGGCAAAGTACTTTAAATTGAATAACATCTACGATTGAAAAAAAATGTCAACTAAAAATAATGTCACATTAGAATACATATTGATCTAGAGAGTTTCATTTGGCGGGCTGAAAACTTATACAACAACAGATGCTTTCATTCCAGTGATACAGGTATACACTACCAGAAAAAGGAACAGCCTAATCCTAGCTGTGGAAGAAATCAGAAGGGTAGATATATAAACAATTAATGCACAAATCACCAAAGAGGTTGATAAAAGTGCATTAACATTGAAAGGCTTTACGCGTATTACAGCATCCATAAGCATCAGTACCAAACAAAAACATTATTCAACTTGCTGTAACCGACAATAAATCAAATATCTAAATTTATTTCATCGTGCTAAATCTAATGTTCCCTTCCTCAAGGATATTTAACTCAAATGTCCATTAAAATTTAGAAGAAACAATTAGTTTGTGAGTAATAGTGCGTGATTTTAAAACATGATTGAATATCGAGAAAAATGCGAACAGTTTACATTTTCATTCACACATATTAAGTGATGGAAAGCAGTAATTTATTTCAAATTACATATGAAGAAGACAGTGATGTTTGTAAAATAAATATTTATATCAAAATCTATACATATTATGCACTTCGAATTCAAAACTTTTCATTGAAATATTTGTGAACAAAGTATTTGCACAGGTTTCAATAAAACTGACTCTTTCAATTTAAATTTGATTGGTGGTGATTGTAGATGAAATTGCTAACCTAGCATTTGTCTTTGGTTCCAGTAGGTGTAGGTTGAACGCGCTATCCCCCAATCCAATATCAAAACACAATAATTCTAAGAGAAAGCGGTCTATTTTGATTATAAAACAGAAATACAAACACTTACCTAACTATTATTACACCTTCTTATTCTCAATAACCGCAATCGGTATCCGATTCCAAAGGAATGAGCGTTGTCAGTTCTTACTGCTACGGTATCAAATCCAAATATGGCTGTAGCCATATTAAATATCAAATTTAAACAACATATGTACAGTTCAGAAGCGAACATGAAAACTTCAATATTTCTACAAAATATAGAAATCATAACAATATACAATGAGAAAATCTCAAAATGGAATCAAATAGAGTACCAAAATGTCAACAGAAAGAGTCAGTCATATCGTGACACAAATATATATACATGGAGGGATTTTCCAAAAAACAAAACATTCAAAAAAGATTCTACAGTGATCTAAAATGTCCATATTCGTATTGATAAATAATGTCCGACGTGAATAATTCTGTCGCTGAACATGTTTTACAATGAATGGCTCATTTCACTGATCGATGTTGTTAAAATAAATGCAATGATTTTTTTGCCAGATTGTATTTTAGAAAAGTCGTATGCTTGATTCATTTCACACACGGACGAATCTTTTGCAAATTTCATTAACAGACGTCTGTGAAGTGGATAACTAGACTACTTTTCAAGTAGGACATTCTCTGCTTTGTTGCAGACATACGTGTGATGTACATGAATTCCTTTGCGTATTCAGTAGATGTGAATGTCATATATTGAGTATTTTGCAGAGAACGATAAGATTGAGCAGAAGTGTCATGTTTCGTGACCAGTCGGTTGGAATCCTGATATATAAGGTTCAGTATTTCTAATTCCCAACTCCAGCTGCTGTATAACTATTTTGAATGCTTTAAGCAAGTCTTGTTTCATATTGGAGACAATCTACTCTTCACTACGATGAATAGTGAATAACAATAATATGTCAGTTTTACACATCGTACATTTTGAAGAAGTCATGTTGAAACGGGTCAATAAGTAGTTCAATAATCGAAAACGATTCAATATTATTATCATCATGAAGAATAAGATCGATAAACCCTTGGATCACTTATCTGAAAAACGCGTTGGATAACATGACCTCATCTCTAAATAAGTCACAGTAAGTTCTCATGCTACTAGAATAATCTGTAGATAATAGGATTTTGTCGAATACAGGAAGCATTTCTTCTTTGTCTCAGATTCATTAGTCGATTAAATTCGAGAACTCGCGATTTGTACTATTTACATCAAACTCCGTTCCTTAACTCACTTAGCTGGTGATCGATTGAGCAATTTTCGAATTACAAAATAGTTTTCGTGGAAAATTCCACAATTCTGTATGATAGAAACGAACAATCGCCAAAGCTGTCAGCACAAAGCGATATAGTTTTTTTCACACTTTTGTTAAATATGGTTGTTCTGGATTCTCCTACATTATATTATATTTCACTGTCGAAAACCATGAAGTTGAATCTGTTTAAACTGGAATTAGGCAATACATTTATGGAATTCATAACAAGCTCAGCTGGGGCGTTGAAATCAGACAACATTACTGGAAGAAGCAAATTATACGGCTGACTGAAAAGTAGTACATGCATCAAATGTGAAATAGAAGACAGCCCAACAAGAGTCAGTGATACACACACATCAATAATAAAATAAACAAATGTCACATTTAAATATATATTGATCTAGAGAGTTTCGTTTGGCGGGCTGAAAACTTATACAACAACAGATGCTTTCATTCCAGTGATACAGGTATACACTACCAGAAAATGAACAGCCTAATCCTAGCTGTGGAGGAAATCAGAAGGGTAAATATAAAACAATTAATGCACAAATCACCAAAGAGGTTGATAAAAGTGCATTAACATTGAAAGGCTCTACGCGTATTACAGCATCCATAAGAATCAGTACCAAACAAAAACATTATTCAACTTGCTGTAACCGACAATAAATCAAATATCTAAATTTATTTCATCGTGCTAAATCTAATGTTCCCTTCCTCAAGGATATTTAACTCAAATGTCCATTAAAATTTAGAAGAAACAATTAGTTTGTGAGTAATAGTGCGTGATTTTAAAACATGATTGAATATCGAGAAAAATGTGAACAGCTTACATTTTCATTCACACATATTAAGTGATGGAAAGCAGTAATTTATTTCAAATTACATATGAAGAAGACAGTGATGTTTGTAAAATAAATATTTATATCAAAATCTATACATATTATGCACTTCGAATTCAAAACTTTTCATTGAAATATTTGTGAACAAAGTATTTGCACAGGTTTCAATAAAACTGACTCTTTCAATTTAAATTTGATTGGTGGTGATTGTAGATGAAATTGCTAACCTAGCATTTGTCTTTGGTTCCAGTAGGTGTAGGTTGAACGCGCTATCCCCCAATCCAATATCAAAACACAATAATTCTAAGAGAAAGCGGTCTATTTTGATTATAAAACAGAAATACAAACACTTACCTAACTATTAATACACCTTCTTATTCTCAATAACCGCAATCGGTATCCGATTCCAAAGGAATGAGCGTTGTCAGTTCTTACTGCTACGGTATCAAATCCAAATATGGCTGTAGCCATATTAAATATCAAATTTAAACAACATATGTACAGTTCAGAAGCGAACATGAAAACTTCAATATTTCTACAAAATATAGAAATCATAACAATATACAATGAGAAAATCTCAAAATGGAATCAAATAGAGTACCAAAATGTCAACAGAAAGAGTCAGTCATATCGTGACACAAATATATATACATGGAGGGATTTTCCAAAAAACAAAACATTCAAAAAAGATTCTACAGTGATCTAAAATGTTCATAATCGTATTGATAAATAATGTCCGACGTGAATAATTCTGTCGCTGAACATGTTTTACAATGAATAGCTCATTTTGCTGATCGATGTTGTTAAAATAAATGCAATGATTTTTTTGCCAGATTGTATTTTAGAAAAGTCGTATGCTTGATTCATTTCACGCACGCACGAATCTTTTGCAAATTTCATTAACAGACGTCTGTGAAGTGGATAACTAGACTACTTTTCAAGTAGGACATTCTCTGCTTTGTTGCAGACATTCGTGTGATTTACGTGAATTCCTTTGCGTATTCAGTAGATGTGAATGTCATATATTGAGTATTTTGCAGAGAACGATAAGATTGAGCAGAAGTGTCATGTTTCGTGACCAGTCGGTTGGAATCCTGATATATAAGGTTCAGTATTTCTAATTCCCAACTCCAGCTGCTGTATAACTATTTTGAATGCTTTAAGCAAGTCTTGTTTCATATTGGAGACAATCTACTCTTCACTACGATGAATAGTGAATAACAATAATGTCAGTTTTACACATCGTACAGTTTGAAGAAGTCATGTTGAAACGGGTCAATAAGTAGTTCAATAATCGAAAACGATTCAATATTATTATCATCATGAAGAATAAGATCGATAAACCCTTGGATCAGTAATCTGAAAAACGCGTTGGATAACATGACCTCATCTCTAAATAAGTCACAGTAAGTTCTCATGCTACTAGAATAATCTGTAGATAATAGGATTTTGTCGAATACAGGAAGCATTTCTTCTTTGTCTCAGATTCATTAGTCGATTAAATTCGAGAACTCGCGATTTGTACTATTTACATCAAACTCCGTTCCTTAACTCACTTAGCTGGTGATCGATTGAGCAATTTTCGAATTACAAAATAGTTTTCGTGGAAAATTCCACAATTCTGTATGATAGAAACGAACAATCGCCAAGGCTGTCAGCACAAAGCGATATAGTTTTTTTCATACTTTTGTTAAGTATGGTTGTTTTGGATTCTCCTACATTATATTATATTTCTCTGTCGAAAACCATGAAGTTGAATCTGTTTAAACTGGAATTAGGCAATACATTTATGGAATTCATAACAAGCTCAGCTGGGGCGTTGAAATCAGACAACATTACTGGAAGAAGCAAAAAATTATACGGCTGACTGAAAAGTAGTACATGCATCAAATGTGAAATAGAAGACAACCCAACAAGAGTCAGTGATACACACACATCAATACACACTCTTTTTTAACACAATCTAACAACAGAATACTTCCTAATCAAATAGGCGACTAAATTGACGCAACAGTTCATGATCGACAGGCGTCTTTAGTCAAACATCAATTTCAGAAAACTGAATGTCGACATTACGAATTAAGTGATGGAAAGCAGTAATTTATTTCAAATTACATATGAAGAAGACAGTGATGTTTGTAAAATAAATATTTATATCAAAATCTATACATATTATGCACTTCGAATTCAAAACTTTTCATTGAAATATTTGTGAACAAAGTATTTGTACAGGTTTCAATAAAACTGACTCTTTCAATTTAAATTTGATTGGTGGTGATTGTAGATGAAATTGCTAACCTAGCATTTGTCTTTGGTTCCAGTAGGTGTAGGTTGAACGCGCTATCCCCCAATCCAATATCAAAACACAATAATTCTAAGAGAAAGTGGTCTATTTTGATTATAAAACAGAAATACAAACACTTACCTAACTATTAATACACCTTCTTATTCTCAATAACCGCAATCGGTATCCGATTCCAAAGGAATGAGCGTTGTCAGTTCTTACTGCTACGGTATCAAATCCAAATATGGCTGTAGCCATATTAAATATCAAATTTAAACAACATATGTACAGTTCAGAAGCGAACATGAAAACTTCAATATTTCTACAAAATATAGAAATCATAACAATATACAATGAGAAAATCTCAAAATGGAATCAAATAGAGTACCAAAATGTCAACAGAAAGAGTCAGTGATACCATAACACAAATATATATACATGGAGGGATTTTCCAAAAAACAAAACATTCAAAAAAGATTCTACACCGGCCCGCAAAATCCCTCTATGCAACAAACAAGCGCTTAATGACGCTTTATGATAGGGTTCACTCTCATCACCTAATCCACAGCGGAAGAACGAGTAGGACTCACAGCAGTACGCCTCCCCTTCCTCCAACATGGATATGATCTTATAAGCTAACTAGGTACTTGTACCTTCCCATCAGGCCACTGATTCCCCTATATATCGTAGCATGACCTAACGGTAGTATAGACTTTATCCAATTAACCCATATGTTCATGTACAACACGTCGCACAGCTGGTCATATCCTATGCGGAAACTACATTCCCTATCATGGGGATGAGTCGTCAATCCACCACCACTTGCTCCGAACGGCAGATACAATGAAGTCCGTGATGCTGACTTATCAACAGAAGTTCTTGACCCATAGATAATATGGAAGGGTGAGATCTTCAATTTTGATATTACCTTGTCTCCCGAAGACTTTAAGTGGCCTAACATAGAAACAATATTCAACTCTCCATCTCCTGATACAGAGGAGCTTTGATCAGCATTCGTCATCGTCGGCAACTCATTTGTCACATCAGTGACATCCAGATTATTATCATCGTCATCATGATTACGTTCTGTCAGACAAATCACTTTGCTTCTGGCTACACTAGAATCCGTAGAGTGAAAACCCTTCCATTATTGTATAACTCATCTCGCTACATGAAAGAACAGCATTGATATCTCAATTCAAAACCGATTAACTCACTTGTTGTGCTTCAGAGACACAAGACATATGCACGTCAATAGCATCGTTATCATGCAACACTGCAGACTGACTGTTACCATCAGACGCTTCCTTCTCATCATCAATCGACTGACAGTCAACCGGAGTAGGAACAGTTACAGTTGAACAACCTTGTGTATCTTAAATCACCCTAACATTCGCGGCAGGGTCCGATGGCATCAAAACACTAGAAGGCTCATTCGATGAAGTTGATCGACTAGTCACTAAAGGTGGACTGCTCACACTTTCAGTCTCTTTACTATCGCTGTCACTACTAAGATTCTGATGACTTCTAATTCCATTGCTAGTCATAGCATCCGAAAGAGAAGGAAGTTTAGGCTTCCTACTAATAATAGCATCATGTCGTTTCTTATGCTTCTTAGCTTCGGTAGCAGTATGTGAGCGTAACGTACGATCACTTCGACGACGATGAGTGTCTTTCAACTTCCATCAATCACAATTACTCGCAGGAGTATCAACGTTATCATTAGTAGCCACAGCTGTACTAGTAGCAGTCATCTTCTCATGATATACAGTCGACTCATGCACATTGTCAAACCCTACACGATCAACATCACTTTCCTTACTGTGCTAGCTCTTAACCTGATCTATCTTATCACTCTTGGTAGTGCTCATCCCGAATCTTGTAGAACAGGTCAATGATGGTGTAGTGTGACAGGTGGACAATTCCATGCTCGATTCCTCATGCTGCATATTCAACACAACAGCATGTCAATCAAGCCTAGATGACTCCTCATTGCACCTGGGGTACCGAATGTTAGCCATCTCAGTACTGCAATCACTGTGGCTGAAGCTATTGGCGCCGACGCCTACATTCCCCACACTCAAACATCCAATGTCGTCTTATTTCAAAGTACTCAAAGAAGCTACATTAGCAACGTCAACTGAAGAAACAGCACTACCTACAGTAATTCTACTGTCGTTACCATCACGTTTATTATTCACATCAACTACGCTAATAATAGATACACCAGGTTTCACCTCCACTTTGACGTTATTGTTGTCCACAATGATGTTCCGACTATTCATAAATAATGACGAGTTGCAAGATATTTGTCATGCAGGCTTTAAAGCTAAGCTGCCACTGCTGCCACTTACACTAGCCCATCATATCTGCTACACAAACCGGCTTCTCACTAGGATACGCATCAAGGGTTTTTAAATCATCGCGGTCACATACTCGGCTTTCAACAGCGTATACTTTTCTGAAACAATCAACAACACTCCTAAATTCCGGATGTGAAGTCGGTGCACACGCATTTGAAGAACCGGGTTAATAAATACTTGTCAATGAAGGCGATCCAACTCTTCATCTACTGTTGCTAACGTTGCATAGCGTACGGAAAGCATGCTTAACACCAGGTTTTAACCCATGTGTTGCATTCATGACAGTTCGCCGACCTAATCCAGGCTCAAAAATGGTTGTAAACTGCGTCTTTAGATTCCTCGTATATGATTCAGTGTCATGTGATTGTGAAAGTTGGTGCCATATGGTATTTAACGGGACATCAGCCAATTTTTGCAGGTTGAATCAATCCAAACAAAGTAAATTTAGATTAGCCGGCATTATATAACACACTTCGGTATACGACGAGTCTCGGAAGGCAACTCTACATTCGAATAGTCCTAACAGATGTAGATAATTACCACATCCTGTACGAGGCTTCTGAGTTCCATGCTGCAGGCTTGATCTGCCCAATCCGGCCCAATATTCACGTGAGAAGATGATGACATCAGATGCGGTATCTATTTGCGATCTAATTGGTTACCTGTTAATAATAGAAGTAATAAATTTCCCCTCACCTGGTGATGAGCTTCAGCAGGAAGTTAATAGGCTGAATGCATTGGCACCAGATCTGGGAAGATGTCCCCACACTTCCTCCATCAATGTTGCCTAATGAGCAGTTCCGTACCTAATGCCATGACCTGCAGTTTCAACAAGCAGCGAAAAGATTCATTTTTGACTTTTGAACAGAGCTGGATTGGGATGAACTGCGTGCAGCATGTGCAAACGTTTTCTGATTAGGCAGCTGCTGTACCAAATGAACTATTAATACACCTTCTTATTCTGAATTACCGCAATCGGTATCCGATTCCAAAGGAATAAGCGATGTCAGTTCTTACTGTCACGGTATCAAATCCAAATATGGCTGTAGTCATAATAAATATCAAATTTAAACAACATATGTACAGTTCAGAAGCGAACATGAAAACTTCAATATTTCTACAAAATATAGAAATCATAACAATATACAATGAGAAAATCTCAGAATGGAATCAAATAGAGTACCAAAATGTCAACAGAAAGAGTCAGTCATATCGTGACACAAATATATATACATGAAGGGATTTTCCAAAAAACAAATCATTTAAAAAAGATTCTACAGTGATCTAAAATGCCGATAATCGTATCGATAAATAATGTCCGACGTGAATAATTCTGTCGCTGAACATGTTTTACAATGAATAGCTCATTTCGCTGATCAATGGTTTTAAAATAAATGCAATGATTTTTTTTGCCAGATTGTATTTAAGAAAAGTCGTATGCTTGATTCATTTCACGCACGCAGGAATCTTTTGCAAATTTCATTAACAGACGTCTGTGAAGTGGATAACTAGACTACTTTTCAAGTAGGACGTTCTCCGCTTTGTTGCAGACATTCGTGTGATTTACGTGAATTCCTTTGCGTATTCAGTAGATGTGAAAGTCGAATATTGAGTATTTTGCAGAGAACGATAAGATTGAGCAGAAGTGTGATGTTTCGTGACCAGTCGGTTGGAATCCTGATATATAGGGTTCAGTATTTGTAATTCCAAACTCCGGCTGCTGTATAACTATTGTGAATGCTTTAAGCAAGTCTTATTTCATATTGAAGACAATCTACTCTTCGCTACGATGAATAATGAATAACAATAATATGTCAGTTCTATTCATCGTACATGGTATTATCTAATTTTGAAGAAATCATGTTGAAACGGGTCAATAAGTAGTTCAATAATCGAAAACGATTCAATATTATTATCATCATGAAGAATAAGATCGATAAACCCTTGGATCAGTAATCTGAAAAACGCGTTGGATAACATGACCTCATCTCTAAATAAGTCACAGTAAGTTCTCATGCTACTAGAATAATCTGTAGATAATAGGATTTTGTCGAATACAGGAAGCATTTCTTCTTTGTCTCAGATTCATTAGTCGATTAAATTCGAGAACTCGCGATTTGTACTATTTACATCAAACTCCGTTCCTTAACTCACTTAGCTGGTGATCGATTGAGCAATTTTCGAATTACAAAATAGTTTTCGTGGAAAATTCCACAATTCTGTATGATAGAAACGAACAATCGCCAAGGCTGTCAGCACAAAGCGATATAGTTTTTTTCATACTTTTGTTAAGTATGGTTGTTTTGGATTCTCCTACATTATATTATATTTCTCTGTCGAAAACCATGAAGTTGAATCTGTTTAAACTGGAATTAGGCAATACATTTATGGAATTCATAACAAGCTCAGCTGGAGCGTTGAATTCAGACAACATTACTGAAAGAAGCAAAAAATTATACGGCTGACTGAAAAGTAGTACATGCATCAAATGTGAAATAGAAGACAACCCAACAAGAGTCAGTGATACACACACGTCCATACACACTCACTTTTAACAGAATCTAACAACAGAATACTGCCTAATCAAATAGGCGACTAATTTGACGTTCCAGTTCATGATCGACAGCCTTCATTACTCAAAACTCAATTTCAGACAACTGAATGTCGACATTTCGAATCCTTGCGGCACAGACAAGCAGTAAACATCAAATTTCACGACCACGAGTTCGTTGATTTTAACTCAAGGAATCGCGATTTATTTTATGCAAAATAGTTGTACTCGTGTTACTTACCTAGCTAGTGATCGATTATGAATAGTGATATGATTTAAACAATAGATACAAATGAGTTTTTGGATGACAGTAGTGTTATGCATGCATGCAAACACATCATTTAGGAAAAGCTGAAAATAATACGAGTTTTACTGGTCGTAATATAAGGATAAACTTCTCAAATCCAATAAACCAACCCCTTGTGTTCTACAAGCATCTGGAAAGTGCGAGGTCCGAGTTCAGAAGAGAATCAGGATCCACGACGAGTGATCCGGGTCTTAAAACGTTTCACATAAATCGTGTTTATGCATTTAGGTCGAAAAGGAAAGTAAGTAGGGACTACAATAGGAAGAAACATGTGCAGTGACATTGCTTTTTAAGACAACCAATCAGAAACAACATTAGAAAACATGACAGTGATATGAAGGACGACCATAGGAATTCTACAAATAACAAATTCACAAACTTGTGAGGAATCGGTGAACCGAATTTATTTTACTCTCAGCTGAAACGTTTTAGATATAAATTGAAGGTATGAGCATCAACCCTCGTCATCTTTATTCCACTTAACGCCTTGTGACACATTCATGTTAACTGGTAAACATGAATCAGGGCTATAGTGCAGGAACATTTTCACGTTCACTTAATCCAATGATTATTTTGCAGCTCTAGACATAACGAGCTGTTTTGTATGCTTTGGATTCACATTTGATGTCAAGATGTAGGACGATACTCACTATCACGAACCATGAAATATTTAGTTTTCTATTCTTCATAAATATTTATTTATGCGCCTTTTCAAAGAACCTCTTGCAATCTTTCCCTAGTTTACACTGAAGACGCGTCTTGTGCTATGAACCGACGGCCATAACAACCTAACCTAAAAAAACTATAGTTTAGAGTGGCAGTTCAAGACGATATGAATTTCATTTGGTACAGCAGCTGCCTAATCAGAAAAAGTTTGCACATGCTGCACGCAGTTCATCCCAATCCAGCTCTGTTCAAAAGTCAAAAATGAATCTTTTCGCTGCTTGTTGAAACTGCAGGTCATGGCATTAGGTACGGAACTGCTCATTTAGGCAACATTGATGGAGGAAGTGTGGGGACATCTTCCCAGATCTGGTGCCAATGCATTCAGCCTATTAACTTCCTGCTGAAGCTCATCACCAGGTGAGGGGAAATTTATTACTTCTATTATTAACAGGTAACCAATTAGATCGCAAATAGATACCGCATCTGATGTCATCATCTTCTCACGTGAATATTGGGCCGGATTGGGCAGATCAAGCCTGCAGCATGGAACTCAGAAGCCTCGTACAGGATGTGGTAATTATCTACATCTGTTAGGACTATTCGAATGTAGAGTTGCCTTCCGAGACTCGTCGTATACCGAAGTGTGTTATATAATGCCGGCTAATCTAAATTTACTTTGTTTGGATTGATTCAACCTGCAAAAATTGGCTGATGTCCCGTTAAATACCATATGGCACCAACTTTCACAATCACATGACACTGAATCATATACGAGGAATCTAAAGACGCAGTTTACAACCATTTTTGAGCCTGGATTAGGTCGGCGAACTGTCATGAATGCAACACATGGGTTAAAACCTGGTGTTAAGCATGCTTTCCGTACGCTATGCAACGTTAGCAACAGTAGATGAAGAGTTGGATCGCCTTCACTGACAAGTATTTATTACCCCGGTTCCCTACACTGCTTGGAGAGCACTTATAGTCGTTATCAAGAAGTTCGAAAGCAACTTTATTATATGTGCTTTTTTTTCTACAGTTCTCAGCGCAGCTCTGGAACAGCATCATTATCTGCTTCCAATCCCAGCAGATCTGTTCACTATGCTGAACCGAGGAAGGGTTATCGCTAAGCTTGATCTAACTGATGCCTAGTTATATGGAAAAGTAGATGAACCATCACGAGATCTGCTTACTATCGGTGCACATCTTGGTTAGGTCCAGTAATACCGTTCGCCTTTTGGAGTAAAGTCTGCCTCATCTATATTCCAGCAACTAATGGATACTATCCTATCAGATATCTCAGGAGTCGAAGCTTATCTCGATTATTTTCAGTTGTTACGAAGACGATAGAACAGATACGGGAACGCACGACATTGGTGCTACAACGAATCAGCGACAACGATTCCCAGTTATGTACAAATAAATGGCAGATTGAGTTGCAGTCTCAGAGTTATGATCTTTTCTCGTATTAATCAGTTATTATTTAAAGTTTGTTCCTTTAATGCATGACATTCACGCTCCATTGAATTGTCTATTGCAGGAGAACAGCGCTAGAAATAGAACAACAGGGTGTTACAATTTTCTCTACGATCAGAGATTGAAGCTCCTCGCAGACTACAATCCTCTGTTAGCTGAATTCGGTTCTAAATTTGACATTCCTGCGAATTTTGCTAATCGTCTTCAGCGATGAGCTTTTATGCTTTTAGA
This sequence comes from Schistosoma turkestanicum, assembly GCA_944470395.2. Taxonomy (NCBI): domain Eukaryota; kingdom Metazoa; phylum Platyhelminthes; class Trematoda; order Strigeidida; family Schistosomatidae; genus Schistosoma; species Schistosoma turkestanicum. The sequence goes on along the minus strand of OX103975.1, from coordinate 17,637,352 downwards.
GCATAATTTGGTTATACAATATCGACGCACTCTACAATTCGGTCAAGCAGACGCTTATTCACAACTCATTGAAGATCGGGTGTCAGCTGAGGAAAACATGCTAATTGCATCTCTGTCAGTCGTAGACCACGCAGTATAATATCAGGCAATCGGAATTCGCGAATCACCGCCGTCTGCAACGGACACATAAAATGCTTCCAGAAACAACCACATCGTCAAGATGACAGTCAAATATGTCATCAACGGCTGGTCGTCGGAGAAGTTTGATGGTAACGTGAAAGAGTAGTGCTGTCAGAATCCTTTCGTGCAAACGTGCTGAAACAGATCTTTCCTGGTCATTCTCTGGTTAAACTAAAGAAGTTCATGGCCAGGAGTTATGTCATAGCATTGTTTGAAAAATAAATGCTGTGTCAGCAGGCGGCGAAGATGAATGCCAAAGTTCCGCAGGTTTTATGGCCGTAACCTGATCGTGATTGTTCTATGATACAAATTCACTTCTCTGATTCAATTAAGGAACCTTTGTATTTAGTTTTGGTGGACGCCTTCACAAAATGGCCAAATATCAGTGTCGAGTGCCGAGTGTCACCACTTCGCGTAAATTTCAATCCATCGTGCTCTCTGCTCATCGTCGTCTCGTGTAAGGCACCGCGCATGCATTATCTTAAACTGATATTGCAATCAACTTACTCCTCCACTACACCCTGTCCTTGAATTGAAATTATTTGTAGCCGGGTGTAGAATCTATTTTTAATGTGTTTTTTTTTGGAAAATCCCTCCATGTATATATATTTGTGTTAAAATATGACTGATTCTTTTCGTTGACATTTCGGTGCTGTTTTTGATTCCATTTTGAAATGTTATCGTTGTATATTGTAAATATTTCTATATTTTGTACTTATGTAGAAGTTTTTATGTTTCCTTCCGAACTGTACATATGTTGTTTGAATTTGATATTTAATATGGCTACAGCCATATTTGTATTTGATACTTTAACAGTAACGGACTGGAAGCACTTATTCTTCCAGAAACCGATACTTATCGTGGTAATTTGAAACTCTAAGGTGTAATATTTTTTGGTTATTGTATGTATTTCCATTTTGTTGCTGATCTGGGCAAACGCATATCAACCTGCACCTGTTGGAGCCGTAGTGAACTACTCGAGTAGAAAATCCATTTACAGTTCAAAAGAATTAAAGTTGGAAGAAGCCCTTGCCATTTTTATCATTTACAATCTCAAAACACTTCCTTGAAGTAAACATTTTGATTACCTATCGCTTTCGTTGTTTAAACTGTATTTTGGAAAAGAGTCTTTTGGTCCTTTTGGATTTTCCATTGACGAAGAATATTTACCGGTGAAATTTTATATTTTAAAGATTCCCATTGTGAAAATTAGAACAACACATATAAGCGAACAATATTGTTTTCGATTAGATCGTCATCAGGCTTTACTCTAATATACATGAATATTTATATGAAAATGTTAAACCAATCAAGGCAATTTGAGTGATAATCACAAGGGTCAGTCAAAAACAATACGCAGTTCTATCTTAGCACACCTGGTAGATAGTGGTCACATTGTAGATAAATCTAGATCTTTTCGGGTGATCTATCGTATACCTCCATCATTTCCCAACGGAGTTCGATCCCGTCTCCTACACATTGCAGAAGCCATAGGAATACGCACATTCAACCCTAATTTATGTGTTCAGAAAAAAAATTCGTGACACCCCTATCTCTTCCGTGGCCGGATATGACGTAACTAACGATTGACATTATATATATATTTTATTTATTTTAATTTAATTTTATTATTTTTATTATTTTTACACATCTGCTTATTCCGTAATGTTTTTGATGTTTTTGATGATTATTTGATTTCTATTCATCCACCCTTGACCTACTTTAGTTATCATATTTTATAAATTGTCCTACTACTATCGGTTCACCTATCTTCCTACTATCCACTTGTACTTTTGCCTTTTTCATTTCATTGTGATTATCACTCAAATTGCCTTGATTGGTTTAACATTTTCATATAAATATTCATGTATATTAGAGTAAAGCCTGATGACGATCTAATCGAAGTTTTATATTTGGTTTTTCTTGTTTCCTTTCCGTTAAATTTCATGAGTTCTCGTAATAAAAAAAATCACGAACAGCAATAGATACCTTGAAAAATCGAGGAATATGAGGCAACTCCATTATGAAACTTCTTTTTCAAAGGGTTCACTAACTAGTAGGGACGATATTAGGCTTAGTAATTTTTGTTGTAAATCACCACTGGAAAGTACTAAGGAACGAAGTTTGGATGAGTACTCAGAGGTATCTGGGAAGGATTTGAGGCCTGGGACACCGGTAGTTGGATAAGAGTTGCTAAAGATGGAACTACCCTTCTTCGATGGGAGGCACGGCGATTACTTTAGGTTTGTAAAACAATTTGAAACATTTATAGAACCTAGAGTTATTGATGGTAATCTGCGTTTATTTTACCCTAATCCATTATTGTAAGGGAAAAGCGAGAGATGCGATTGAATGATGTCTTATAATGGAACCAAGCTCAGGATATAAAAGGGGTTAAGGCGATTCTCAAGCAGCTTTTCGGACAATCACATTTGATAGCTCGTGAAAACTTGGTTGACTTGTTTAGATCTGGGAATGCTGATTACAACGATCCAGAACAATTTTAGAATTTGACAATTAAGATGCAGGACGTTGCTCTGACCCTGGAACAATTATATTGTACAGTGGAACTAAACTCCCTAGTACCTATGAAGAAAATAGTCAGGCTCTTACCTCGTTGAAGGTAAGTTCAGTGGGCAGAGCTGGGAATTAAGTGGGACGAGGAGGAAAGAGAGCCTACTATGCCTCGTGCTAGGATAGCTAGTAGTAGTTTTGGAAGATTTGCTTATAGCGCGAAAACAGGTCAGGATATGCATATGTACGCACCTGCCGTTCTGTCACTTTCTTCACACACAGAACCGTATTCACCTTCACACGGATATGATCACATATTCACGAGCATCAGTCGCTCCACTAGATGTCACGAAACTAATCATATCACATCGATTACGGAAGAGAGAGTAACCTGCTGTTCCTTAGAACAAACTATAAAACAAGAGAGGGTCTGACTGCATTCTTCATTAGGAACGGTTCTGTGTGTTCTCCTTCATGCATGATGTTGCGGCCAAATCCACCATAGGAATTCAATATGGTGAACTAATCAAGATAAATGTCAGCAAACGTAATGTGGTTGCAGTATCTTTGGCAGCCGTAGTTGTTGTAAGCGTAATCTCACTGAAGATTTGTGATGTGAGCTGTCGATTTCACTTATTATAAAAAGCAAACGAATAAGTGTGTGATTTTTGTTTTGAATTTTGTTCATGTGATTCGGAAGGCTTAGAAGAAATAAGGAAATTAGGGAAGAACAATGGGTGTGTATTGTGACATTTCTGAGGAAATCACATAACTGGCTCATCAGGCAAGCTCAAACTTGAGAAGCGCAAGGGCAAAGCAATCGACCAACACCGAAGAACATATTATGACGAGAATCGAAGGCTGACGCGAAACTAATAAACGACAATTTGGTTGAAAATGAAATGAAGACTGAGCACAGTGAAGTTGGAGAATGCTGATATGCGGCATACGATTCGTTAGAAGTAACAGACGTTCATATGTGAGTAGTGATGTGAGTAGGCAACTGTTATTCTTGAATGTAGATAGATATGCAACCAATGTTTCATGAAGAAAGCACAAATATTCACGTCATAATGATCACCATAATCATTATAGGGAAATAGAAGGAGAAGAAATTATTGACTGTTCTGATGTGATTTACAATACAAATTCAAAGTTGTTTTGCAATTTCATCTTAGAGGGAATGCGACAAATGATAATTAGAAGACAAGCAAATATTGAAATAAGTCTGACTAACAATGACTACAATTTGCAGGAGTACGATGCACAAGAACAGTTATCTTCATTAAAACAGTAACTACTGAATAATACAATGTTGACTAACATTTTGTTAAAAAAGTGTTTTTCCCTATTTATTATTATATGAATATATGAATATAATAAATGCAGCTGAGTAATAATTACGCTAGACGTTTAAACGGAACACTTTGTTAAAATCACCAAACTGGCTCATCAGGCAATCTTAGAACAAATACTCATAGAGTTTTTCAAAATAATGTGATGTTGATAGGAGGATGTAAATTTGTCGAGGCTTAGAAAATTCGGTGAATTTTATTGAACAAAGGTACAGTGATATACACATAACTTTTTTATATCAACATATGTTGTAGTAGTTTGATAGTGTAACATGACAATGGATGAATTGTTGCAGTTAAAAATTAGACATCTCGGTCAATTATTTTATCAGAAACAAGTTTGTGGATTTTATTACACAATAATCATCATGCTATTTAAATACTTTGTATATATAAGTTTGAATAATTATTCACATGATATTTTAATTACTTATTTACCATGATGAAATTACATGCGGATTCCCAACACCGGTTTCATTGATGAGTCAAAACAACTGACTGCAGTTGCCTATTGCCTCTGCCTCTTGCTTAACCTAACGATCACTGCTCGCGATCGTTGCAAAGGCAATTTATCAGCCTGCGTTTAGGCTGACCACGTTCTTTATCATGTTCACAGCCAAGTGGGATCAGCTAACGATCGTTCATCAGTTCGGTGGGTGATAGTGAGACCCACGGCTTCTTATTATACTTATGGGTTACCTTACTTGCAGTTATCAATACTTGATATCATTCTAAGCTGCCTTCGGATGGAGATAACTTATATGTCATCTGAACTAAAGTCATTGGATGCGTAGCCAGATACGACGAAGAGGGATAGGCAAGTGTCCCCTATTTTTTCGAGTCTTCACTATGCCGTTTAATCGGATAGCACACAAGCGACTATAAAGTGGCTTTCAGTTTAGGGGAGCTATTTTATACCCAAGGAAACAATAATATACAAACATCAGAGAGGTCCAAGGAAGCAGATTCAGAGCTTGTAGATACACCAATATTAAATCGAGCTGATTCTTTATTTTAATATAGTGAGGTGAAATGAATGACGCTACTTGGATCCTGTATGCGCGTTTCTGAGATGCAACATACATCAGTGGCATGGGACAATATATCTAGTTTGGGTCATCACAATAGGCGAGCCCGCTCACCATGTCAAGGTGGTAGCTGCGCTTGTGCCATAACTAGAGAAGCAATGCTGGTCTTGTTTCATACATCCGCGTGGTTTGTTGATCTTGTTTGATCCACACTCTACACACACCAAAAACCGTACTCTTACACACCAGTCAATATCACGCGTTATCTGTATCATCGTCGGATGTCATGCCTTTGACACCATATGAAATAGCAGTTTCATACAAAAGAACGTGACAAGCATTTGACATCCAGGTGGCCAGGCACATTTAACCGAACGCTTTTTGATTAGCCCCTCAGTAAGCGATATAAACAGTATTTGACAGTATCCCTCTAGATATGGTTGCTACATATATTAACATTACTTTTTTTACTACAAGCTTACACATACGACTATTGCACTTCGATAGACAGTCTACTTAACTTAACAGTATCTCCAGCTGGTCTGATCACTCACGCTCCAGTCAATGTACCCAGCCGAAATTCTCGTCACGTATGTTAGGTTACGTCTTTTATACTAATGAATCAAACCTGATTATCACTGTCGCTATTGTTTTACAACATCCACTGGTTTTCATAGCTGTAAACGAAAGAACGCAGTTTTCATGTTTTGTATACATACCACTTTGGTGTCGCATGCCAACTGCAACAGAAGTACGGCATGGTAACCCTTGTATTGTTGGAATGAAGGAACTTGCGCGACACTTTTAGCACCATTGGTCGCTTTGTGTCCCTCATTCCTTCTAGCCTACGTTCATGCAATTTGAGACCATTAGCACGGATGGAAATCACTGGAACGTGGAAAGCTTGGGTGCAACAAGAACATTTATATTCACCAATCATCCTCCTCTGCAATATCTTACAAAAACAACAAATGCGGATGAATATGACAAAAGAAGCAGCCGCACATATATCCTCAGTGCACAACAATCGAAAAGAGATAGACTAGATCTTCAGATGCAGCAAAAAATTTGTCACACTGAATGTATTCCATCGATGCGCCCAGCAAAATGTAGAAACTTTTCATTAACTGATTATTATCAATGACGATAAGCCAGCGAGATCTGCTATCGATCAAAGATTACTATCGACAAAATATTTATACAATTAAAAACAGCCACAAATGAATGAACTTTCTGTTAAACGACAACAATTCAACAATTTCGAATAAACGGCAAGACAGTTATACCGTTTACAGAGAAATCTTGAAGTTATGCTATGATCATCATCTATAAAAAACAATTATCTACGCACGACACTGAATACCTGTTTTTCAGAGTAGATCGGCACCGTCTCGATGTGAGAGGATACAGGTCAGATGCAAACAAACGAAAAAATTAAATAAAAATCAGTAGACTAAGGAAAAGCACATCGAGAAAATCATCTCATCGCATAACAAAGCCAACTCCAACTAAAAGTCCTCAAGGTCAAAATGGAGGAGCGTTTCCAAAGCAACAAAGCACAACGAGAGTTGCAGGAAGAGGTATAAACAACCAGCGGTTGCACAAAATTAGGAGTCACAGGACAGTCGAGTTCTATGAATTCCGTTCAGCTGCCTAAGCCCCAAGAGCAGTAACGAACATAATGGTCCACATATAAGCGAGATTTTGATTTTAGCGTACAAAAACGAAGGACTGTATGAACAAATTATCTTCTGATCTATATCAGTGCTTCTTGAAGCAATGCTCTTCTATAGTTCTCCTAAGATTTTTCTTCCGGTATAGTCATATTGTCTGACAGATGTGCATTCTAGTAGTCTGATAGAAATATGACTGGATTCGAGAGCAGACAGAACATCCATTTTTTATCATCATAACACAAACCAATTGGATTCAGATCACTGTCAATGATAGGTTGTTCGTTTATTGGACACAATGTCAATCAGTACTGTGATGACATTTTGATCAAAAGAACCAATGACTGACTATTTTCACAGTTAACCAATCAATGAGACTCAATATTGTCTGCAAGCGGTACGACATATGCATTTCAGTAGATAATGTTATAAATACCAATTTAACATGAAACTGATTAGTAAGAAAACAGATGCAACGGACATTTATACTAGTCATCAACATCATTTTTCTGTTAGTCAACCTATCAATTGAAGATGGTATGATTATCTTGAAATTGCATTACCATTTAAAACACTAACTGTTTGAATCATGTGCATGGTGTTATATGATTGATGACTTTATTTGTCCTTTGTACGACTGTATGGCCAGAACAACCAGAAGGACACACTACTTTTTTTCTTTCCTACTGTCTCATTGGCTTCTTACTACGTCAAATATGTAATGATGTAAAACGTTGAGGTATTAGAGGTTATGAAACAGCATCAAACGTCTTGTGTTCAATCGACAAATTGATTCAAATTCTATGATTTGCTATCGTAGTTATCAATTTGATATTCATTCATACTTATTTTGGATGTTATTGAAGAGTGAACATTCATATGAAAACTTTATTGAGCAACAAAAGATTCTATAACGATCATTCAACACATAATAGAGAACAAATAAATCTAGATAATTTTCGTAAATAACATTATATTCGGTTATACAACAAAAACTGATATAATGTATTCCAGTGACTGATGAATTATTAGTAGTGCTGAATATATCGGTATAACATGTATATAACTAGTCATCAACATCATTTTTCTGTTAGTCAACCTATCAATTGAAGATGGTATGATTATTTGGAATTTGCATAACCATTTAAAACACTAACTGTTTGAATCATGTGCATGGTGTTATATGATTGATGACTCATTTATCAACATCGTTGCATACCAGCTCATTGGTCCAGCGAATAAATGTTTGCAGACAAATCAGAATATCATGTGATCTATTTCGTTTTGCCAATTTTCTCGTGCGCACCTCTACAGAAGAATTGAGTGAAAGTATGGAACAAACATTATCAAGGCATCCAGCTTTCCATTAACATTTATTATATAACACAGTTAATTTTTCGATTTCAACATTCCACGAAAGAGTAAATATTTGGAATGATTGTGATATAAGGTTTATTTATGTTTGTGTCGCTTTTAGGTGCAAAGAAACAACGTGCTAAATCTCTCCCGGATGCTCTAGATGAAATCAAGAAATCAATGAATGATTTATTATGTACTTCCAATCAAAGTTTTGCGTTAATTCTATATAAATTCCGAGATGTTCTACACATACACTGATTAGAAAGTATAATACACACACCTACTCATAGGCAACCTCATTACACTACACAATGGAATCCTTAAATGGTTAACATACAGTGAGAACTCATTCATCAACAGCTTTGCATGTAAGCTGCTTGGTTGAGAGAATACATGGTCGCACGCAAATCGGAAAATCATAGCCAAGGATTTGTGTTGCAAAGTCGGTAGCGCGCACCGCCGTAGTGCTGCATGTCATGATCAAACTATCAGCGTCAAAGAATCCAGATGTCCATTCATGATTTACCATTCATTGAAACGAGATGCTCATTGTTATTCAAGAAACCGTACAACATTCTTTCTGATATCAGTACATGTTACACAACTGATCAGCATTGAAAACTATTCATATACGACATTGATTATTTTTTATTTACAAATTCTACTAGGTTGCGAAAAATTACAATGATTCTGATATAAGTTCAATATATATTTGCATTCCTTACAGCTAAAATAAGGCAGGACGCGAAAGATTTACCCGATTTTCTAAATGAAAACAAGATATCGATAAATAATAAAATAGGTACTGTAAACTCTGTTTTTGTAATTATTCTATTCAAAATCAGCTTGCATGACAGTTTAAATACTTCGATTGATTATGATATGAAATGTAAATAGTTTTCTATATCGCTTACAGATAGAATAAAGCAGCATGCGAAACAAATCAGCGGTGCGGCAGTAAAAACTGAGAAATCGCCCAATGATCGCACAGGTAATGTCAACTCCAGTTTTGTGATCATTCTGTTCTCGATGACATAAATACACTTGTATGATACTTGTATGATATTCTATACATACACTGATCAATGAGAATCATCTTCACACTGTCACATAGTCACAATCTCACACTACACAATGATCTCTTGCAAAAGTTAACATACAGTGAGAAGTCATTCATCAACAGCGTTGTAAATCAGATCAGTGATTCAGTGAATGAATGATCGCATTCGAATGAGTATAGCATCATCGGCTTAATTAATTTATGTGAAGTCGTTAGCGTGCACCGCTCTGGAGTTATGTGACAGACTGAAACAAACAGCATCAAGGCATTCAGCTCTTCATTACTGATTTATCATTCATCGAATCATGATGCTCATTGACATTCAGGAAACCGCAAAACCATTCTACATATACTATTGCAGGTTTGAAAACTGATTAGTATCAAAAAACATTTTCTATATAACACAGTTATATTTTCAATGTCAGGTTGCATGACAGTTTAAATACTTCGATTGATTATGATATGAAATCTATTTAGTTTTCTATATTGCTTACAGATAACATGAAGCAGCATGTGAAACAAATCAGCGGTGCGGCAGTGCAAATTGAGAAATCGCCCAACGATCGCATAGGTAATGTCAACTCCAGTTTTGTGATTATTCTATTCTCAATGACAATGAATGCACTTGTATGATAAACACCGTTATATTCGTTATATTCACTATTGAATGAGCTGTGTTTCCTCATGCTATGCTTCAATTAATTTAAAATAGATATATATGTACACAGTGGATATAAGTTTGAGAATACATTGATTACCTCGGAGTGGATCAAAAGCTATTGGTTATGTGTTTTCATCAAACTCTGTCCTCAGCAAGTCGACTGAGTTATTCCAACTTGATATACTTCATTTATACTTTTATATGCTATTACAATCACTTCAAGGTTCTGCTTCGTATGTCACGTTTTATTCAACCTCGATGATTGTCGATTATCAGGTTGATTTGTTATGCAATTAACATGTAAACTATTCGTAAAATATTATTATCCGGAATATCCTAAATTATTATCATTTCAACGTGTTTCACAGTAGACAATATTCATTATTCTTCATATTGCTTCTTTAGAGACTTCCGAAAAACGACATTCTGGTAGTGAAAAATCAATTCATGATTGTATGTAAATATGTAATAATAAAACTGAGACTTTCAACTTAAGATATATCATGTCACAGTAGAAAATCAGAAGCTTTTCATGGTGAATCATTAATGAAAGTTCGGTCAAACATTATTGCAATAATAAAATACTTTCAAAGAATTACAGTATACAACTTAATTCATATTATTCTATGTTAACAATGCTTTCATATAGTTAGACGATTTTGCATTTCTTCTAGTCTATACGTATATTTAAATGAAACAAATCAATTATAGTTTTGTACAATAGATTCAATGACAGCATTTAATTACAGTGCTACTAATTAGCTGTAAACAGCTGAATTATATGAAAAAGGAACATTATTATGTAATTAATTCATGTCATAGCATAAATCATCAAGTTTACTTGAAATATACATCGAAACCGATAGAAGAAAATGCATATCACATGATGCTTGAAGGTAAAATGTTAAGAAAAAATAGGTGACGCTGAAAACAATGACAATAGTGACAATCGCCAGCCTCCTATTTATTATATAACACTGAAATGAACGTATTCAGTGAATGTCGATTGGAATGTTATCCTCAAATCATAAATCATGATGTAGATATGACATTGCTGACAAGAGTTCCAATGATATGTGTGACACATTTTATTTTTGTGTGCGTAGGTCAGATTGAAATCGCTTGATGTCAGTAACCTCTGCAAAATAAAGCAACTGTGATATACGTTGTCTCTATATTATTTGAATGCTTGTGAGGCAAACACGTTGTATTCGCATCCCCCCTCAATGCTTCTTGATCAGTCTTGTGAAAAGTTTATTTCATTTATGAATATGTACAAAACACTTCGATTTGCGTAAGTTATTTTAATGAAAAGGCTGTGAATCCATCATACCGATACTTCTTATACCAGCGCTAATAGTCCATCTAAATGATTCCTGAAGCTGATGTTCTACTGATCAGTTGATTGTTTCATTTAATATCAACAATCTTCATGACTCTTTGTTAAGCCATAAAATATTCAATTTCGGTTCAATGGATAATTTGATTTTATCATTTATCGTTACTTGTACAACTAATGATATTACAAAAGTAATTTAATCCGCATACATTTTACAAATCAAACAGTGCATTTTACATTTGTCCAATTAATAAGTTGTAATGTTTAATATGTTACAGCAATTATTAAGGCCGTATTCGAGAATCAAACAAAATATGGTAATGATTAGTTAACATTGTATAATGCCCTGTTATACTTGAAATGCATAATTTTTTTCATGTTATAATGAGGATATTTGTTGGAACTGTATCAGAATATCACGTTATCGATTTATTTTCAATGTGCTTTTCAATGTTTACCTCGTACTGTGCTTGTACATTTTTCTTTCTAATTCTAAGGAATAATTTTACCAGAAAATTCGACATTAGTTAAATGTTTCTCGACATATCGAAACTTTTACAAAGGCAAGCTTATTTGTTATATTGTATAATTTTGATATAGGAAATTTATTCAAATTCGATTTTCAGTCTTTGTACATCGAAATCGATAATTGGCTTTACCATTATATATGTATTTATTTAATCAAGGTCTGAGGACTTTGATAATTTATTCACTGATGTTTGAGAAGAAAACTGATCTGTATAAAGTGCCGAATCTTGTTTTCTATAAAATTTTACCTCAAGCTTCTTTTCTACAGAAACGTTCCAATTGATTCAGTTTCAACTGCCTATCAGGTTTCTCCGACTAACATAGTCCTAGGATCTCTTCTTCATTTAATCGAAATCGCAGTCCCTTCCTTTCATATCTATCTCATTACTTTAGAATCTAGATTATAATAATAATAATAATAATAGTAAAAATTTATTCTCAATTAACTACGTTACAAGAGGCACGCCAGTTTACAGGCTAGATCAAATTGTCACAAATTCTTTCACAATTACCGTAAAGTTATAGCAGTTAAATTAAATATAAGAGTCAGTTTCTGACGGATATTTACACCACGTCACTGACAAAAACAGTATAATACAGCCACATTTTTATTAGTAGAGTACAAATAAGAAAGGTGCACAGTAGGTTCTTTTGGTGAATTGCCGAGATCAATAGTGAATTTGTTGAGAAAGGTTATATGGAACGCGCTTTATACGAGCTGTGATCCAGACAGTCATGTACATAGGGTGCATGTTCCCCTAGAGTCACCAAGGATTTTACTGTTTCCTCTAAATTCCGAATCTTGCTGGAGAGAGCAGGCAACATCGTTACATTAACTACCACGCATGTTTTGTTTTCGCCCGCCTATATTAACGAACTGATCTGTTTCTCTCCTTTATAATACCTCATAGAAATCAAAGACAAATACACAAACATTACGTGCCTGGAAAATACTATATACTCTACACAAGGTAAATTCGAGTGAATCATGCATTATATGACCATATACATCGACTTCATTCATGATATATTCGACAACTTTGACCTAATCAAAACTTCAAATCATCAAATATATTTGGGTGATTACTGTGGATGGTTATTCTGTTCCAGTGAACCACTAATATCATTCTAAATGATCAGATTTAAACTTTCGGAATAAACTGATGTACTTATAAGTATATGAAAAGGAACACTGCGTCAATGGCATTCGCAGCGTTCATTCATGACAAACTCATCACTGATTATCCCGTCATTATAACCATAACACATTTTTATTGACAATACAACATGAAACATACTTTTTCTTGTTAAACTATGATTTTGAAAATACTATCCATGTTCAAAATAAACTACTAACTTCATATTCAACGTCAGATACAAAAGAATTATCTCAACTGATCCGGAATAAATATAGACTATTACGAAAATTCAACCACAGATTATGTAAGTTCAAGTGATATTTTGCAGAATTGAAATTCTCTAATATTTATTTTATAAACAGTGGTCATAACAAAATGAGAGAGTTAAAGATCAAATCAGGAACATTTCTAAATCATGGATGAACAAGGAAATCAGACAGTAATGCGTACATACTGCTGATGAACTTCAATAAATGACAGTTGCGTTCTATCACTGATCACTTTACGATCGCAAAAAAAACTCAACAATCTTGAAGAAACTTTATTTACAATTCATTTGTATTGATAGTGTGAGTCCTCCATTGATAGTTGAGAGTGCGATTGATCAGTGTCATTTGGCATATGTAAACGATGCGCTCATTACCTGGATAAAGCCATTATTTCAGGCAATATGAGCAACGATGAATATCTCGAAGATCTACACCGCGAAAGAGAATGAATAAAACTTCACTACGTCTTAGGCGTATCCAGACACGGTACGAAGTAATTGCCGTAGCAACATGCAGACACATCTAGCCGATAAGTCTCACATGAGACAAAACGCGCTTCCTGAGTTTTGATGCTGGACAGTGTCCAGCTCTACTTACTCCACAGACAATTTAGTGATAAATTCATCCCTTTTTACACAATAATTCAACCGTCATTCTTTATTTATTATTTCAGACGAATATCAAATACAAGTGAAACTTGAAAATGAGATTCGCAAACGTATTTGGAGATGTAATAAATTTTAAAATACAGTGTTTAAATTATTATTGTTAATCGTGTCATTTTATTGCATAGAAACAGTTTCATATTGTTATAACGAAATTATTGTTAATCGTGTCATTTTATTGCATAGAAACAGTTTCATATTGTTATAACCGTATCAGATAAACTCTTACACGCTGATATCCCAAATGATCACAATGAAGCAATACAATAATATTAATGTATACGAGCGATCTGCTATGCATCGATGAAATTATAAATTGCGGATTGAATTGAAGTGGAAGAGTGATGAACAGTGAATCACGATTGAAAATCTGTGATCACTGAAATGCCTTTTGTTTATAGAATGATACTCCTTAGCAGAATGTATCCTTAACCATACTGGGCGATATAAAACACAGTCACTTTATTCTCGGAAAAAACACTGGTACTTAAGTATGATAGGACAATAAAAACAATGGTACAAAGTCATGCAATGACAGGTTTTAAATGAATATTAGATATTTATACAGTTGCATACTAATTCATTGCGTATAAAGCAATTATATATATGTAAATAATATACTAATCAATTTTATTTAGGTAGAAAATTGATCGAAAGAATGATTTCCATTCTGTCATATAAAGATTCTATTAGAAGTATGTTTTAGTTTTACAAAACGTTATAATTATTTCATTTACTCTTTTCCTCAAACTATTCTTATTTCAACCTAATGCATTCAGTAATGATCAAAAATTCGCATTTATATTTAGGCGAGATATATTTTAGTTAACTGTGGTAATCATAACGTGCATTTTTATGTATGCGCGTTTCTGAGATGCAGCATACATCAATGGCATGGGACAATATATCTAGTTTGGGTCATCACAATAGGCGAGCCCGCTCACCATGTCAAGGTGGTAGCTGCGCTTGTGCCATAACTAGAGAAGCAATGCTAGTCTTGTTTCATACGTCAGCGTTGTTCGTTTATCTTGTTTGATCCTCACTCTACACACACCAAAAACCGTACTCTTACACACCAGTCAATATCACGCGTTATCTGTATCATCGTAGGATGACGCTCCACATCTCATGCCTTCGATACCGTATGAAATAGAAGTTACATACAAACGAACAGGACACGCATTTGACATCCAGGTTGCAAGGCACATTTACCCGAACGCTTTCCGATTAGCCCACAGTAAGCGATATAAAGAGTTTTCGACAGCATCCCTCTATATATGGTTGCTACATATATTTACATGATTTCTTTTATTCCAAGCTTACACCTACCACTATCGCACTCCGATAAACATTGACTTCACTTAACAGCTCCCGCTGGTCTGATCACTCACGCTGCAGTCAATGTACCTAGCCGAAATTCTCGTTACGTATGTTGGGTTACGTCTTTTATACTTATGAATCAAACCTCATTATCACTGTCGCTATTGTTTTACAACATCCACTGGTTTTCATAGCTCCAAACGAAAGAACGCAGTTTTCATGTTTTGTATACATACCACTTTGGTGTCACATGCCAACTGAAACAGCAGTACGGCATGGTAACCCTGGTATTGTTTGAATGAAGGAACTTGCGAGACAATTTTAGCACCATTGGTCGCTTTGTGTCCCTCATTCCTTCCACCCTACGTTCATGCAATTTGAGACCATTACCAAGGATGGAAATCACTGGAACGTGGAAAGCTTGGGTGCAACAAGAACATTTATATTCACCAATCATCCTCCTCTGCAATATCTTACAAAACCAACAAATGCGGATGATTATGATGAAAGTAGCAGCCGCACATATATCCTCAGTGCACAACAATCGAAACGAACTAAACTAGATCTTCAGATGCAGCAAAAAATTTGTCACACTGAATGTATTCCATCGATGCGCCCAGTAAAATGTAGAAACTTTTCATCAACTGATTATTATCAATGACGATAAGCAAGCGAGATCTGCTATCGATCAAAGAATACTATCGACAAAATATTTATACAATTAAAAACAGCCACAAATGAATGAACTTTCTGCTAAACGACACCAATTCTATAAAAAACAATTCTCTACGCAAGACACTGAATACCTGTTTTTCAGAGTAGATCGGCACCGTCTCGATGTGAGAGGATACAGGTCAGATGCAAACAAACGAAAAAATTAGGTAGAAATCAGTAGACTGAGGAGAAGCACATCGAGAAAATCATCTCAACGCATAACAAAGCCAACTCCAACTAAAAGTCCTCAAGGTCAAAATGGAGGAGCATTTCCAAAGCAACAAAGCACAATGAGAGTTGCAGGAAGACGTATAAACAACCAGCGGTTGCACAAAATTAGGAGGCACAGGACACTCGAGTTCTAGGAATTCTGTTCAGCTGCCTAAGCCCCAACAGCAGTAACAAACATAATTATCCTCATATAAGCGAGATTTTGATTTTAGCGTGCAAAAACGAAGGACTGTATGAACAAATTATCTTCTGATCTATATCAGTGCTTCTTGGGGCGATGCTCTTCTATAGTTCTCTCAAGATATTTTTACTGGTATAGTCACATTCTCTGACAGATGTGCATTCTAGTAGTCTGATAGAAATATGACTGGATTCGAGAGCAGACAGAACATCCATTTTTTATCATCATAACACAAACCAATTGGATTCAGATCACTGTCAATGATAGGTTGTTCGTTTATTGGACACAATGTCAATCAGTACTGTGATGACATTTTGATCAAAAGAACCAATGACTGAGTATTTTAACAGTTAACCAATCAATGAGACTCAGTATTGTCTCAAAGCTGTACGACATAGGGATTTCAGTAGATAATGTTATAAATACCAATTCAACATGAAACTGATCAGTAAGAAAAAAAGATGCGACGGACATTTGTACTGATCATCAACATCATTTTTCTGTTAGTCAACCTATCAATTGAAGATGGTATGATTATCTTGAAATTGCATTACCATTTAAAATACTAACTGTTTTTATCATATGCATGGTGTTATATGATTGATGACTTTGTTTGTCCTTTGTACGACTGTATGGCCAGAACAACCAGAAGGACACACTACTTTTTTTCTTTCCTACTGTATCATTGACTTCTTACAACGTCATATATGTAATGATGTAAAACGTTAAGGTATTAGAGGTTATGGAACAGCATCAAACGTCCTGTGTTCAATCGACAAATTGATTCAAATTCTATGATTTGCTATCGTAGTTATCAATTTGATATTCATTCATACTTATTTTGGATGTTATTGAAGAGTGAATATTCATATGAAAACTTTATTGAGCAACACAAGATTCTATAACGCTCATTCAACACATAATATAGAACAAATAAATCTTGATTATTTTCGTAAATAACATTATATTCGGTTATACAACAAGAAACTGATCAAATGTATTCCAGTGACTGATGAATTATTAGTAGTGCTGAAAATATCGGTAAAACACGAAAGAGCAAACATAAAGCACAAGAACTACACGAAGAAATTATGAACAGGTAAACATATAAAGGGAAATCATTCATCAACATCGTTGCATATCAGCTCATTGGTCCAGCGAATAAATGTTTGCAGACAAATCAGAATATCATGTGATCTATTTCGTTTTGCCGATTCTCTCGTGCGCACCTCTACAGAAGAATTGAGTGAAAGTATGGAACAAACATTATCAAGGCATCCAGCTTTCCATTAACATTTATTATATCACACAGTTTATTTTTCGATTTCAACATTCCACGAAAGAGTAAAAATTTCGAATGATTGTGATATAAGGTTTATTTTTATTTGTGTCGCTTTTAGGTGAAAAGAAACAACGTGCAACATCTCTACCGGATGCTCTAGATGAAATCAAGAAATCAATGAATGATTTATTATGTACTTCAAATCAAAGTTTTGCGTTAATTCAATATAAATTCGGAGATATTCTACACGTACAGTGATTAAAAAGAATAATCTACACACTGACTCATAGGTAACCTCATTACACTACACAATGGAATCCTTAAATGGTTAACATACAGTGAGAACTCATTCATCAACAGCTTTGCATGTAAGCTGCTTGGTTGAGAGAATACATGGTCGCACGCAAATCGGAAAATCATAGCCACGGATTCGTGTTGCAAAGTCGGTAGCGCGCACCGCGCTAGCGCTGCATGTCGTAATGAAACAAGCAGCGTCAAAGCATCCAACTGTCCATTGATGATTTACCATTCATTGAAACGAGATGCTCATTGTCATTCAAGAAACCGTACAACATTCTTTCTGATATCAGTACATGTTACACAACTGATCAGCATGAAAAGCTATTCATTTACGACATTGATTATTTTTTATTTACAAATTCTACTACGTTGCGAAAAATTCCAATGATTCTGATATAAGGTCAATACATATTTGTATTCCTTACAGCTAAAATAAGGCAGGACGCGAAAGATTTACCCGATTTTCTAAATGAAAACAAGATATCGATAAATAATAAAATAGGTACTGTAAACTCTGTTTTTGTAATTATTCTATTCAAAATCAGCTTGCATGACAGTTAAAATACTTCGATTAATTATGATATGAAATCCAAATAGTTTTCTATATCGCTTACAGAAAAGATGAAGCAGCATGCGAAACAAATCAGCGGTGCGGCAGGAAAAACTGAGAAATCGCTCAATGATCGCATAGGTAATGTCAACTCCAATTTTTTGATCATTCTATTCTGATGTCATAAATACACTTGTATGATACACACCGTGATATTCTATACATACACTGATCAATGAGAATCATCTTCACACTGTCACATAGTCACAATCTCACACTACACAATGCTCACTTGAAAAAGTTAACATACAGTGAGAAGTCATTCATCAAGAGCGTTGTAAATCAGATCAGTGATTCAGTGAATGAATGATCGCATTCGAATGAGTATAGCATCATGGGCTTAATTATATCATGTGAAGTCGTTAGCGTGCACCACTCTGGAGTTATGTGACAGACTGAAACAAACAGCATCAAGGCATTCAGATCTTCATTACTGCTTTACCATTCATCGAATCGTGATGCTCATTGACATTCAAGAAACCGCAAAACCATTCTACTTATACTATTGCAGGCTTAACAACTGATTAGTATCAAAAAACATTTCCTTTTTAACACAGTTATATTTTCAATGTCAGCTTGCATGACAGTTAAAATACTTCGATTGATTATGATATGAAATCTATTTAGGTTTCTATATTGCTTACAGATAAAATGAAGCAGCATGCGAAACAAATCAGCGGTGCGGCAGGAAAAACTGAGAAATCGCTCAATGATCGCATAGGTAATGTCAACTCCAGTTTTGTAAT
This sequence comes from Schistosoma turkestanicum, assembly GCA_944470395.2. NCBI lineage: Eukaryota > Metazoa > Platyhelminthes > Trematoda > Strigeidida > Schistosomatidae > Schistosoma > Schistosoma turkestanicum. The sequence goes on along the minus strand of OX103975.1, from coordinate 17,618,198 downwards.
TATTCTATTCTCAATGACAATGAATGCACTTGTATGATAAACACCGTTATATTCGTTATATTCACTATTGAATGAGCTGTGTTTCCTCATGCTATGCCTCAATCAATTTTAAATAGATATATATGTATACAGTGAATATAAGTTTGAAAATACTTTTATTACCTCGGAGTGGATCAAAAGCTATTGGTTATGTGATTTCATCAAACTCTGTCCTCAGCAAGTCGACTGAGTTATTCCAACTTGATATACTTCATTCATATTTTTTTATGCTATTATAATCACTTCAAGGTTCTGCTTCGTATGTCACGTTTTATTGAACCTGGATGATTGTCAATTATCAGGTTGATTTGTTATGAAATGAACATGTGAACTATTTGTAAAACATTATTATTGAAAATATCCTAAATTATTATCATTTCAACGTGTTTAACAATAGACAATATTCATTATTCTTCATATTGGTTTTTAAGAGACTTCCGAAAAACGCCATTCCGGTAGCGAAAAATCAATTCATGATGGTATGTAAATATGTAATTGTAAAACTGAGACTTTCAACTTAAGATGTATCATGTCACAGTAGAAAATCAGAAGCTTTTCATGGTGAATCATTAATGAAAGGTCGGTTAAAAATTACTTTCAAAGAATTACAGTATACAACTTAATTCATATTATTCTATGTTAACCCTTTTTTCATACAGTTAGACGATTTTGCATTTCTTCTAGTCTATATGTATATTTAAATGAAACAAAAACAATTATAGTTTTGTACAATAGAATGAATGATAACATTTAATTTCAGTGCAACTAATTAGCTGTAAACAGTTGAATTGTATAAAAAAGGAATATTATTATGTAATTAATTCATGACATAGCATAATTCATCAAGTTTACTTTGAATATATACATCGAAACCAATACAAGAAAATGCATATCACATGATGCTTGAAGGTAAAATTGTAAAAGGAAAAGTAGGTGACGCTGAAAACAATGACAGTAGTGACAATCGCCGGCCTCCTATTTATTATAAAACACTGAAATGAACATATTCAGTGAATGTCGATTGGAATGTTATCCTCAAATCATAAATCATAATGTAGATATGACATTGCTGACAAGCGTTCGAATGATATGTGTGACACATTTTATTTTTGTGTGCGTAGGTCAGATTGAAATCGCTTGGTGTCAGTAACCTCTGCAAAATGAAGCAACTATGATATACGTTGTCTCTATATTATTTGAATGCTTGTGAGGCAACCACGTTGTATTCGCATCCCTCCTCAATGCTTATTGATCAGTCTTGTGAAAAGTTTATTTCATTAATGAATATGTACTAAACATTTCGATTTGCGTATGTTATTTTAATGAAAAGGCTGTGAATCCATCATACCGATACTTCTTATACCAGCGCTAATAGTCCATCTAAATGATTCCTGAAGATGAAGTTCTACTGATCAGTTGATTGTTTCATTTAATATCAACAATCTTCATGACTCTTTGTTAAGCCATAAAATATTTAATTTCGGTTCAATTGATCATTTGATTTTATCATTTATCGTTCCTCGTACAACTAATGATATTACAAAAGTAATTTAATCCGCATACATTTTACAAATCAAACAGTGCATTTTACATTTGTCCAATTATTAAGTTGTAATGTTTAATATGTTACAGCAATTATTAAGGCCGTATTCGAGAATCAAACAAAATATGGTAATGATTAGTTAACATTGTATAATGCCCTGTTATACTTGAAATGCATAATTTTTCCATGTTATAATGAGGATATTTGTTGGAACTGTATCAGAATATCAGGTCATCGATTTATTTTCAATGTGCTTTTCAATGTTTACCTCGTACTGTGCTTGTACATTTTTCTTTCTAATTCTAAGGAATAATTTTACCAGAAAATTCGACATTGGTTAACTGTTTCTCTACATATCGAAACTTTTACAAAGGCAAGCTTATTTGTTAAATTGTATGATTTTGATATAGGAAATTTATTCGAATTCGATTTTCAGTCTTTGTACATCGAAATCGATAATTGACTTTACCATTATATATGCATTTATTCATTCAAGGTATGAGGACTTTGATAATTTAATCACTGATGTTTGAGAGGAAATTGATCTTTATAAAGTGCCGAATCTTTTTTTCTATAAAATTTTACCTCAAGCTTCTTTTCTACAGAAACGTTCCAATTGATTCAGTTTGAACTGCCAATCAGGTTTCTCCGACTAACATAGTCCTAGGATCTCTTCTTCATTTAATCGAAATCGCAGTCCCTTCTTTTCATATCTATCTCATTACTTTAGAGCTTAGATTATAATAATAATAATAATAGTAAAAATTTATTCTCAATTAACTACGTTACAAGAGTCACGCCAGTTTGAAGGCTAGATCTAACTGTCACAAATTCTTTCACAACTACTGTTAAATTATAGCAGTTAAATTAAGTATAAGAGTCAGTTTCCCATTGCATATTTACACCACGTCACTGACAGAAACAGTATAATACAGCCACATTTTTATTAGTAGAGTACAAATAAGAAAGGTGCACAATAGGTTCTTTTGGCAAATTGCCGAGATCAATAGTGAATTTGTTGAGAAAGGTTGTATGGAACGCGCTTGATACGAGCTGTGATCCAGACAGTCATGTACATAGGGTGCATGTTCCCCTAGAGTCACCAAGGATTTTACTGTTTGCTCTAAATTCCGAATCTTGCTGGAGAGAGCAGGCAACATCGTTACATTAACTACCACGCATGTTTTGTTTTCGCCCGCTTATATTAACGAACTGATCTGTTTCTCTCCTTTATAATACCTCATAGAAATCAAAGACAAATACACAAATATTACGTGCCTGGAAAATACTATATACTCTTCACAAGGTAAATTCGAGTGAATCATGCATTATATGACCATATACATCGTCTTCATTCATGATATATTCGACAACTTTGACCTAATCAAAACTTTAAATCATCAAATATAGTTGGGTGATTACTGTGGATGGTTATTCTGTTCCAGTGAACCACTAATATCATTCTAAATGATCAGATTTAAACTTTCGGAATAAACTGATGTACTTATAAGTATATGAAAAGGAACACTGCGTCAATGGCATTCGCAGCGTTCATTCATGACAAACTCATCACTAATTATCCCGTCATTATAACCATAACACATTTTTATTGACAATACAACATGAAACATACAATTTCTTGTTAAATTATGATTTTGAAAATACTATCCATGTTCAAAATAAACTACTAACTTCATATTCAACGTCAGATACAAAAGAATTATCTCAACTGATCCGGAATAAATATAGACTATTACGAAAATTCAACCACAGATTATGTAAGTTCAAGTGATATTTTGCAGAATTGAAATTCTATAATATTAATTTTATAAACAGTGGTCATAACAAAATGAGAGAGTTAAAGACCAAATCATGGAAGAAAAAGAAAATCAGACAATCCTGCGAAAATACTGATGACGAACTTCCATAAATGACAGTTGCGTTCTATCACTGATCACTTCTTGATCTCAATAAAGCACAACAATCTTGACGAAGCCTCATTTACAATTCATTTGTATTGATATTGTGATTCCTCAATTGACGGTCAAGACTGCGATTGATCAGTGTCATTTGGCATATGTAAACGATGCGCTCATTACCCAGATAAAGTCATTATTTTGCAGGCAATATGAGCAACGATGAATATTTCGAAGATCTACACTGCGAAAGAGAATGAATGAAACTTCACTACGTCTTAGGCGTATCCAGATACAGTACGAAGTAATTGCCGTGGGAACATGCAGACACATCTAGCTGACAATTTTCACATGAGACAAAACGCGCTTCCTGAGTTTTGATGCTGGACAATGTCCAGCTCTACGTACTCCACAGACAATTTAGTGATAAATTCATTCCATTTCACACAATAATTCAACTGTCATTCTTTATTTATTATTTCAGATGAATATCAAATACAAGTGAAAATTGAAAATGAGATTCGCAAACGTATTTGGAAATGTAATAAATTTTAAACAGTGTTTAAATTATTATTGTTAATCGTGTCATTTTATTGCATAGAAACAGTTTCATATTGTGATCACCGTATCAGATAAACTCTTACACGCTGATATCCCAAATGATCACAATGAAGCAATACAATAATATTATTGTATACGAGCAATCTGCTATGCATCAATAAAATTATAAATTACTTATTGAATTGAAGTGGAAAAGTGATGAACAGTGGATCACGATTGAAAATCTGTGATCACCGAAATGCCTTTTGGTTATAGAATGATACTCCTTAGTAGAATGCATCCTTAACCATACTGGGCGATATAAAACACAGTCACTTTATTCTCGGAAAAAACCTTCGTACATAAGTATGATAGGCCAATAAAAACAATGATACAAAGTCATGCAATGACAGGTTTTAAATGAATATTAGATATTCATACAGTAGCATACTAATTCATTGCGTATAAAACAATTATATATATGTAAATAATATACTAATCAATTTTATTTAGGTAGAAAATTGATCAAAAGAATGATTTCCATTCTGTCATATAAAGATTCTATTAGAAGTATGTTTTTGTTTTTACAAAACGTTATAATCATTTCATTTAATCCATTCCTCAAACTATTCTTATTTCAACCTAATGCATTCAGTAATGATCAAAAATTCGCATTTATATTTAGGCGAGATATATTTTAGTTAACTGTGGTAATCAGAACGTGCATTTTTATTCATTTAACACATTTGACTTGATGTTCACTAAATTATTCGAAATGATAATTTATTTTATGAGAATAATGAAATCTGTGTTACTGCATACAATTTGTAGATAATATCAGGCAAGAAGAAAAACATCTTGATCAGAATCAAGAAGTCTTAAAAAATATAGAGAGTAAATCACACATTCGTGAACGATGAAATTTGAATGAGTAAAATTATACGCTAATTTGAATATAAAGTAGAATAAAATTCAGCATTCGACAATAAACTCAATTGTTTGTATTTCTTGTTCACTTTTCAGATAAAATTAATCAGCAACTCTCAACACAAGGTAGTACGATTGACAAATGTACGTTTAAAAATATCCGTTAATTACACAACTATACCTCACAATTCTAGATATAGAGTGTAGAAGTAAACTTTATGCATCTATTGTAAATGTAACACGCATTGAAAGTAAGTCCATACTAGTCATCTTCCACTTATAATATGTTGTATTTGATCATTTCAATTTCACGATGTGTGATCTATTCAACTATTCTCTTCTAATGCTTCGACGCCCTCCAAATCGGAAGTGTCATACAAACATACAAACACGATACGATGTAATGAGACTGTGGTGTAAATGACTAGATAAATAGTGAAATGATGCAACTCGATTACCATATTCACTAGCCATTGTGTTTGACTTTAACTCACATTTAACTGTTCTACAATGCTTAGAATCAATGGAATTTATGAGAAATCAAGAAAAGAAATATGGTTAGTTGAATTTATTTCAGTGTTATTGTATTTGCTTACAAGTGAACCATTATCTTTCTTCCTTTCATTAGCAGTATCACATTTCTAACAGGATGAAAATGATGAATTCAATTTGTTAGGCGTTGGATTCACCATTTTCTATTTCATACATCGACATTTCGATTGGTCGTGAATAGGTTAAAAATGTTTAATTCTTCCTCATGGAGAAGTTCGAAGAACCTCTGCAGTGCTCTTGTGCAATTCTGTATTTGTACTGTATGAAAACTAACCGTTTTCGAAAACTGGATTGTAGAAATAACTGTGAAAGATTCGGATGCACTGACAAGGAAATTCACTGAAGAGAAATCACATTATGCTCGTAAGTGTGATCATTCACCCAAGAATAGTTTCTTTTAATTATTTGATGATCATATGTTGGTGATATGGTTGACTTTGGCGATGCTTTCCATCTGCTGAACAGCAAAATGATTCTGTATTGATCAATGTTCAGTGCACTGCAAATAAGTGACACCTGCAATTCTGACGAAACGTGTGAAAGGAACCGACGTGATTGGTTTGAGATGAGAAGATTATCAAGCGATCATAATGTTAGACATGCTGTCGTTGATTAGACTTTGAGTTCATATTGCTAACGCAAATGATGATATGAACATGTAATTTTATTGTACATGAATCATTTCGCAGTCAACTAACATTGCAATTTGTATTGTCTAACTAATACAGAATTGGTGGACAAATACCGTAACGGGACTTGTCCGTTCCCGGTAACACATGACAAACAAGGTAAATTGATCAAATGATTTTAAGATGTAAAGCATTGAGTACTACCTTGAACAAGTAGATTGGATACCGTGAAGCTGTTTGACGGAAATATTTTACTTGGGAGATGTTCGGTTATGTACAAACTCTATTCAAATAATACCGGATTGAACCACTCGAGTAGAAAACGTGTTCTTACTGCCTGTATACGTAGCTATTCTTTTACAAGAATTATGTATGGATTTGGTGATAGTTGGCACGAAAATAGATATATTTTGTCTCAAAATATTTAGTATTTCTAATTTACTTTGTTAAATTTATTTGTGTTTAGATGTCGAATCGCTTGATCACTTTCTTAGTAAACGATACTTTTATCTGAGTCAAATCGAATTCGAAAAATGTAAGTAGACAGTCAATTGATTAACTGTGCATAGATCATTTGGAGTAAAGATATGCTGTAATGTCAAAGCGTGACAGTAACATCACCATCATATTCATATCACAAATACTAGCCGTCAAACATGAATTATTACGTGAATATAGAATAGTTGTAGGACGACACCATGGACGACAGAAGCTCTGTGAATAAAGCACACATAAACAAATTTATAAATAAAGTCAATTAATAAAGATTTTCAACTTCAGATTAACGTGCTTTTATGATTAACAGATAGATTTCGGGAGCGAAATACTCATGACAGAATGAAACTCATGAATACAGTGATTTCATTATGAAATTTGGATTGATAGAAGTTACTTGATTCAGTATAGTGATTAGATAACAACACAGAGCAGCATAAAACTCTTTCGAATACAACGGGTCGTCGCTCAAGTTTTGATCCACAAAAATAGTGAGAGTCTCGCAGATAAAACCATCTTCATCCAACAACATTCCATTTGCACCAAAGAACATTAATATGCAACATTAAATCACAGAAACCACTTGCACATTATTCATCTTGTTGCAAATAATCAGAAATCAAACATCACTAATTAATAAAATGTGCTAAGCCTTGTGTTCATTTTCTAAATTTTCAGTCTGTAGAAATTTTTTAGAAGAAGTTTACAAACCATTCGAGAATGAGTTATTGTCTGGTAGATGTGAGAAAGTGACCTTAAAACGCAAATCAATAAAAGGAAGATAGGTGAGTAATTAGGATTTTCATCGGAAACCGACAAACTATATTTTATTTAACAGTGTAGGTTTCAATAAAGTGATGACGTTCGTAAAATGAATAATATTACCAACATGTGTGCAAATTGTGCAGCCACAATTCACAAATAATCACGAACAGATTTGATATTTGTGTGATTTATTTTGCAGGCTTTCAATGAAACTGACCATTTTTATTTCAATGTTATAGGTTCTGCATGGCAATGGTAAAACTCGTGTTCGTAAATATTGATCAACGTGAAACATTCCGCTGATGATAATGTTTTACAATAAATAAATTGGATTTTGTGAAGCTGGAGTGTCATATAAGTGTTAATTGCAGTTGTACGATTGATGCTTCTGATGACTTCACATAGCATTATTATGTGACTGACGTTTTACAGTTATTATTATCAGAGGGCAGATAATTAGGTGGCTGTGTTTGTGATCAAGATATTTTGAATACTAGAAGAAATATGAAGGGAAGATAATGTCTTGCTCGGTTTGTTTATATATGTTCAGAGATTAAGTGTGCATGGTTTGCAAGTTTATATTACCATAGGTATACATTCCATTGGGTGTTGATGTCTACGTATGTTACAGTACAAGCATTCTCGTCGAATGTTTTCAACTGATTCTTCATTTTCATCGTCCAACATAGTTTGATCAACAAACTCATACCATGTTCGTTTTAGCTAATTACATAAATTTAAAACAGTGAGAAAACCTGGACTGATTTAGAGATATAATCAGCTTGATTGAGAGATGTTTATTCAAAGAATGAGAAAATAACAGATATCAGTTACAGACAAAAATACATTTGGTTTCTGATTCTTCACAATTCAACCGCAACTGCTGGTTAACCATACTGAATTCTTTATACTACGGTTATATTAGGTTAACATATCGTACAAAGCAATGACTTACTTTAAGGAAGTTGTGTTGTAACAGATCAATCAGGAGGTTATTAGTCGTAATTTTTGTAAACACTGGTCATTCAGTCATGGCGGATTATTGTATTATGTGTATAGGAAACTGTCAACGCCAGTTAGCTGTCGTCTGTTTGGCATTGCTGAGACATTTCTCATACACTTGGAAAAACCAGCAAACAGCCTCTATATAACTTCAGTTATATATTTATTGGGCGAATATTACCCAAGTCGAACTGGTCTTCGTATGTTAATCGCAATATGATATTTGTGGTTTTTCAATGGAATCCAGAGTAAATTTTCGTTGTAAATTATTACTGCACATATAATAAACAAGCAGAATGAAATCGGATGGCGATCCAGTTTCTGCAATTCACTCTAATGCGGCATTACTTGAGTTCCGAAAACTGGCTAAATTCTCATATGACTGTCCACAACGATTGATTGTCTCTGCCTGTCAGGAGTCAGTTAAACTAAAACAGTATCTCACTTGTAAGCTTCGCTATTACTTCGACGCATAAAAAAGTGCTAGTTTAAAAATAGGGCTAGTTTCAGATCTGGATATGTCTGTACGTAACACATACGTATGTCGTTGGGTTTTAGAACACAAACGCACACAGCGACTATGACTAACTGTCGGCGGCATTCCGTAATTCATATGTTGTCTGTCAGTGTTCACTTTCTGATTTACTACTCAACTTCGTCAGTGACATGCCTTCAGTGACATCACATTCACCGTGTTACTTTCCGAGAGTTAGACCTTGGACAGGAGATTCCCTTGTTCATTTTGAATTTGCTAATGACATTGTTCCACTTCATGAAGACGCCAACAAAAGTAGTCTTTCGATCACCCTAAAGGACAATGAAAGCACGTGAAGAATGTGTTACTACAACTCAAAATGCGAAATTCTGCTTCAAGATTGACTAGCGTCCATGATACGCAGCGAAGTAGTTGTACATATTCATCACTTCACTGATCAGTGTTGATGGCCTAGGAAGCGATGAAATTTCGGAACGGATACAAACGTTTGGACAGGCTTTGGACAGGTGCAGACTAGTTGGTTGAGGCGCGCGACGTGATAGTAAAGCTGGAGACTTCATATGAAATTTTTGTTAGATCTCTCTTCATTCGTGCTGATATGAGAACCAGAATCGTAAGTAAAATTGAGCAGTGCCCAAACATCTTGCTTCAAGAAATAACTGCAGAGTGCCAGATTCCTGTCGCTGATGAAAGTAAAGATCTGCCTACTATTAACACACATACGAGCCTATTCAGATATAATCGGTTACCTTTTGGAGTCAAAACCGCGCCCTTCATATTTCAACAGGTGATGGATACTATGCTACACGATCTCCCTGGCGTTGCAGCCTACCTTCAGGACATAATAATTATGAGCGTTGATAGAATAGACTTAGAAAAGAAGCTCGACCAGGTTCTATCAAGAAGAGCTGAATATGGATTCCGGCTTCGTGTGGAAAAATGCGACTTTTTCATGCAGGGTGTACACTACCACGGTTTCATTACCGATAAAGACTGGAGAAAACCAGACCCAGAAAATACTCAAGCTTTGAAAGAAATGCCGAGACCGACAGATGTTTCCACACTTCGATCCTTCCTGGGGCTCGTTAGTCATTATGGAGCTTCTATCCCTGACCTTCATCGTCTGCGCGCCCCATTAAACAGTCTTTTATCGATGAACGTAAAGTGGTGTTGGTCCAATAGTTGTCAAACTGCTTTCGAGAAGATTAAAAAACTGCTACTCTTGGATCTGTCGCTGACACACTATAACCCATTCCTCCCTATTTTAGTAGTGTCAGATGCTTCAAGCTACGACATTGGATCAAGCATTAGGCATATCATGCTTGATGGGTCAGAGAAGGCAATCTCGCATGCAGCAAGGTCTTTAACTACAACAGAACGTAAATGAAGTCAGATTGAGAAAGAAGCTTTGTCAATTATTTTTTGCTGTAAGAAAATTTCACTAGATGATATTTGGACGCAGCTTCACACACTTAACTGACCATAAACCGCTACTAGCCATATTAGGGTCAAAGATGGGGATCCCAGTCTATACAGCTAACAGATTGCAACGATGTGGAACCACATTACTGGGCTACAACTTCAAAATTTAGTACCAACCTATAAGCTGACGCTTTGTCTAGACTCATTGGTCCTCAAGCGAATCAGCAAGAAGATATCTTGGTGGCTGCGATTTTCTTAACGCTTACTCGATTGACGGCGGCTTCTTTGACACTACGGTGTGCTTGAGAAAATAGTTAACATCATACGGAATTCTTGTGATGGATTCAACTGCAAAATCGTACACGAACGACAGCTACCAGACTCTTTCGAGGTGAAGACCGGTGTCAGGCAAGGTTGCTTACTCTCACTCTTTCTCTTTCTCCTGCTCATCGACTGGATTATGGAAACGTCAATATCTGAAGGAAGGCACGGTATCGACTGGACAGTTAGGACGCAGCTGGAGGATCTGGACTTCTTAGATGACCTGGCTCTTCTATCGCACACGCAACAACAAATGCAAGAGAAGACAAACAGTGTAGCAGCAGCCTCTGCAGCAGTAGGTCTCAACATACATAAAGGAAAAAGCAAAATTCTCCGATGCAACACAACATGCGCCAACCAAATCACTCTTGATGGAGATACTTTCGAGGACGTTAACAACTTTACATATCTGGGCAGCATCATCGACGAGAAAGGTGGATCGGATGGCGATGTAAGGGCGCGGATCGGCAAAGCGAGGGCTGCATTTCTACAGTTGAAAAATATCTGTAACTCCAAATAACTTTCAAATAAAACCAAAATCAGGATATTCAATACAAATGTCGAGACAGTTCTACTGTATGGAGCGGAAACTTGGAGAACTACCAAAGACATCATCCAGAAGATACAAGTGTTTATGAACAGTTTTCTACGCAACATACTTCGTATTCGTTGGCCAGACACCATCAGCAACAACGAACTGTGGGAGAGAACAAACCAGATTCCAGTGGAGGACGAAATCAGGAAGAAGCGATGGAAGTGGATAGGACATACATTGCGGAAAGCACCGAACTGCGTCACCAGACAAGCCCTCACATGGAACCCTCAAGGCACAAAGAAAAAGGGAAGGCCAAAGTGTATATTATTCCGAGAAATGGAGAAAGATATGAGAGAAATGAACAAACATTTGACAGAAGTGGAAAGGGAAGCACAGGACAGAGTTGGTTGGAGAAAACTGGTGGGCGGCCTACGCTCCATTGGGGATAACAGGCGTAGAGAAAAAAAGGTGTTCTCATCAAACAGCTTATTGTATTACAGATTAAATAGACCGATATATATATATGAATTTATTAGTTTTCGCTAATACATCTGCAAGCAGATTTTAGAAATAAGGTGAATTTATTGAAAGAGAATAAACCATAAAATTATCAAGTGAATGATTGTTCAACAGGTATTTAAACAAGGAATGATAATAATAAAAAATTCAGATCTGATCGAGGCAAGTAGGTTTGAATAATTATTTGCGCCAAAATCATTTGCCGAGAAGTTATTTGATTATTTTACTGAAATCATTTATTCATTGTCATGCTACACTTTCAATCTACTAGAAAATATATTGCTATGGAAAAATATGTGTAAATTATCCTTCGCTTGTTCATTATGAAATAACACAATCTTCTAAAACATACGATACTATTCTTACTCTTCTAAACATCGCTCCATTTTTGACAAACGGACTCAGTATTTGTTGTTAGTTTGTAAATAAAAATTTATATATTTCCACACAACAAACAATCTCGAAATTATTTTTATCGTAAATTCAATGTGAAATTAAATCAAAGTCAATTATGACAATAATAATATACAGAGGAAAACACCTTTTTCACAAAACGTTAGTCAACATTATACCATTCACTAGTGATTGTTTTAATGAAGATAACTGTTTTGTGCATCGTACTACTACAATGTGTAGCCATTGTTAGTCAGTCGTATTTCAATGATTTATTTCGAAGAAAACATTTTCCCAAACATTGAGCTGGTCATCTATTTTATTTAGTTCCAGATTGTTGAGATAGTCAATTGAGAAGAAAGCCATGCACATTGTGGATTGATGAACTTGTGGATTGAATGCTAAAATATTTCAAGGACAGTCGATCGATGAACTATTGCATTTAATATTCAAATATTTAAACGACAATATCGATTATATGTATAATTGTATAAATACACATGTTTGATTGTATAATTTGATTCTTTTAATAAGTGTTCTCCAATGTCTTCCGTCTTCTTATTTTTGAACGGTGGGAGTCTAACGTTCGGTGGTCAATAATACAGTGGTTTGGAGTTACATCAAGCAGAAAACATAAAAGTGGCAACGGAGTGTTCAGCCCACAATGCCGATTACCCTTGAACAGATAGAATCTTTACTGCAACGTCAAAGAAAATGATATGAACAGTTCCAGAAACGTATGTTGGAGTTGTTAATGAAACAAATGAATCTGAATCACAGAGGTCTTACCTACGGCTCATATAATCCACATGCAAACTCGATAGGTTATTTCATTCATAAGTTTCATTTAGATAGCTTTGCTGGTGTGACTTTCGAATCTTGGTTCAAGAAGTATGAGGATTTGTTCAAGGTCGACCTCAACAATCTTGATGACGCCACCAAATTCAGAATCGTCTTGGGAAAGCTCGGAACAATCGAACACAAACTTTATAGTAATTTCATCCTCCCAAAGAACACACGAGATTTCTCTTTTGCTGCTACAATTGAAACGCTGTCGCAAATCTTCTTTGAACAGTCATCTTTTTTTAATATTCTATAAGATTCCTCAAAATAACCAAGTCAAATGAAGATGATTGGGTAAAGCACGCCGGCTTAGTAAATCGTGAATGCGAACGATTTATATTATCATCACTGACGAAAGATCAGTTTCAGTGTATTGTGTTTGTGTGCCGCTTACAATCTCCCGAAGATGCTGATATGAGAACCAGAATCGTAAGTAAAATTGAGCAGTGCCCAAACATCTTGCTTCAAGAAATAACTGCAGAGTGCCAGATTCCTGTCGCTGATGAAAGTAAAGATCTGCCTACTATTAACACACATACGAGCCTATTCAGATATAATCGGTTACCTTTTGGAGTCAAAACCGCGCCCTTCATATTTCAACAGGTGATGGATACTATGCTACACGATCTCCCTGGCGTTGCAGCCTACCTTCAGGACATAATAATTATGAGCGTTGATAGAATAGACTTAGAAAAGAAGCTCGACCAGGTTCTATCAAGAAGAGCTGAATATGGATTCCGGCTTCGTGTGGAAAAATGCGACTTTTTCATGCAGGGTGTACACTACCACGGTTTCATTACCGATAAAGACTGGAGAAAACCAGACCCAGAAAATACTCAAGCTTTGAAAGAAATGCCGAGACCGACAGATGTTTCCACACTTCGATCCTTCCTGGGGCTCGTTAGTCATTATGGAGCTTCTATCCCTGACCTTCATCGTCTGCGCGCCCCATTAAACAGTCTTTTATCGAAGAACGTAAAGTGGTGTTGGTCCAATAGTTGTCAAACTGCTTTCGAGAAGATTAAAAAACTGCTACTCTTGGATCTGTCGCTGACACACTATAACCCATTCCTCCCTATTTTAGTAGTGTCAGATGCTTCAAGCTACGACATTGGATCAAGCATTAGGCATATCATGCTTGATGGGTCAGAGAAGGCAATCTCGCATGCAGCAAGGTCTTTAACTACAACAGAACGTAAATGAAGTCAGATTGAGAAAGAAGCTTTGTCAATTATTTTTTGCTGTAAGAAAATTTCACTAGATGATATTTGGACGCAGCTTCACACACTTAACTGACCATAAACCGCTACTAGCCATATTAGGGTCAAAGATGGGGATCCCAGTCTATACAGCTAACAGATTGCAACGATGTGGAACCACATTACTGGGCTACAACTTCAAAATTTAGTACCAACCTATAAGCTGACGCTTTGTCTAGACTCATTGGTCCTCAAGCGAATCAGCAAGAAGATATCTTGGTGGCTGTGATTGAGTCAGAAGAACATCAAGTTTTGGATGACGCAGTAGATGGTCTACCATTTACATTCAAAGCTATTAAAGAAGCTACAATAAATGACAAAATACTACAAGAAGTCAAAGGTTATATCCTCTCAAAGCGGCCGAATCGTCGTCTACAAGGAGAACTGCAACAATATTTCCGCCTGCGCGATTCACTCACTATTATCGACTCATGCATTATGTTTGAAGACCGAATTATTATTCACTAATTATTACGACATAAATCCTCAATTGATTTCACAGTGGTCACCCTGGAATAAACAAGATGAAATCGTTGGCGCGCAGCTACGCCTACTTGCCCTCGATGCATAAAGATATAGGAACCAAATGCTGAAACTGCCTTTCATGCATACAAGCCAAAAAATATACCCATTCGAAAAGCGAGCCTCAACAATGGCAGAAACCTAAGGGACCTTGCGAGAGAATTCATGCAGATTTCTCTGGCCCAATCCAAGGTAAAGTGTTTCTCATTATTGTAGATGTGTATACAATACAAAATGGCCAGAAATATACAGCATGCCGAATTGTACAGCCTCAGAAACTATTCAGAAGCTGTCTACCTTATTTAGTTGTTTCGGAGTGCCAGAAACATTGGTAACTGATAATGGATCACAATTTGCTGCCGACTCATTCATGCGATTCTGCAGTTCAAACGGCATAATGCATCTACGGTCCCAACCTAACCACCCCGATTTCAAGCTGAACGCTTCGTGGACACTTTCAAAAGAGCTTTAGTGAAAGGGGAAGACAAAGGGGCCAACAAGCCAAGCAATCACGAGATTTTTACCGGCTCACAGAAACACTCCGAACCATACGGTCCCAGAGGGGAAGTCTCCAGCTGAAGCAATGTTTGAAAGACGTATTCAGACTATTTTTAACGCGATGTTGCCCCCTAAAGTAGCAAATAGATACTGGCCAAATCAAAATATTTGCAGCTTCAACGTTGGCAATAAAGTGTTCCTAAAAACATATCGGGCTAAAAATCAATGGGAACCAGGAACAGTCGTCCAAAGACTAGGAGGAGTTTTGTATCGGATCACAGGAGCTTTCGGAAGCTGTGTTAGACACACGAACCAACTGCGAAGGGACGAAAGAATGGCACGCTCGGGTGATAATCGCGTGAATCTACCCCTGGATTTGATCACAGAACCGACAACTTCACATTTGTCCGGGAATGCCGAATATAAGGGAAGGTTGGAGACATTAACTCGAAAAACTTTAACCAGAATGTAACCCCGCCACAACTCAGTCGTAACACTACAAGTGGACCCAAGAAAAAAATCTTATTCCGGGGAGGTGTTAGGATAGCCAATCGAGAAGAAAGCCATGCACATTGTCGATTGACGAACTTATGGATTGAGTGCTAAAATATTTCAAGGACAGTCGATCGATGAACTATTGGATTTAATATTCGAATATTTAAACGACAATATCGATTACATGTAGAATTGTATAAATAAGCGTGTTTGATTGTATATTTTCGATTCTGCTAATAAGTTTTCTCCAATGTCTCCCGTTTTCTTGTTTTTGAACAGTGAGAGTCTAACGTTTGGTGGTCAATAATACAGTGGTTTGGAGTTACATCAAGCAGAAAACATAAAACAGACTAGACATACTCTATACAGTTTCAACATTATGATGTAGAGTCGACATAGAGTATGTCGTACGGGAGGTTGTAATACAACTACCAATTTAGGAAAATTGTAGGTGAATTATTTTGATGTGTCGATTTCCGTCTGATGTATCTACGTCGTGAAGTAAAGAACGTTAATTATGCGAGCAGTTACTTGTTTGGCGGAAATGAATGTATACTTCCAAAATGTTGATCAAATTTATAGGTATATGCTACATCAGTGTAAATTAATGCACAGTGACTTGAGCGATCAAGGTTATCTGAAAAATGTGCATAAATTTATGTATCTGAGGTAGATGATTTTTCATGGTTTGTAAAACCGCCTGTCATACTGAATGTAGACTTCTAATATGAAGCTAAACGCAGCGCTACAAAAGATGCATCCAGAGAACAATTTGTTCCTTTACACCAATACGAATGGTCATATTGCAATGAAGGAGAACACAGTTGAGGTCAACCGAATTGTATTTATCGCAAATTGCAGAGTTATTTGGTTGAATAGGAAAACCATATCGTTAACAGTTTATTTGCAATACATCAATCGATTGTCTGACGATTCACTGTCCATGCGCTTCATACAGATTCCGTTGTGTTCCCTTTCTTCCCTTCTTGAACTTCCTCTATCTTCTGCTGCCAGACATTACGCATTCACTCGCGCCATAAACTGCTTATAAGTAGCGCGCTCCACAATAGGATGTTTGCGCATACTACGCTACCATTCAAGTAGATGGGGCACCAGCTGTGCATTTGAATAACAGGAATAAGGGTAGTCTTTTAGTTTTTCCGTCAAATTCCAATAACCCAAATACTTCAGTTTCCTGATTCCCTGCAAGTTTTGAAATTTATTGTTTGTAGAAATGCAAGCAGATTTGGTGATTGTTCGTTTCCATCATACGGAACTGAGAAATTTTTCACTACAGTACGAAGAATAATTTGTACTGATTGGTTGAGTCATCTCAAAAATCAAGAAGTGCGCAATCGATCGCCAGCTAAGTGAGTTGCAGAACAGAGTTTGATGTAAATAGTAAAAATAATCAGTCCTCGAATTTACATCGACGATTGAGTCCTAATCAAAAGAAAAATGCCTAATGTCTATCACTTATTATTACCATTTACTTCTGCTTTTGACAAAATGCTATTTTCCAAGGATTATTCTGGTCCAACGAGAACATATTGTGACTTATTTCCAGATGAGCTCATGTTATCCAACATGCGTTGGATTAGTTATCCAACGGTTTGTCGGTCTTATTCTTCAGTATAATAATTAAACAGCAGTGTTTACTGAAATTTTCAACAGAAAAATCAATCGATAGTAATTCAACTTTAGGTGAAAGGATTTTTATGGTGTTTACGATGCATGAAGAATTATTCCGGTTATGGATGAATCTGCATTCACATTGTGCCCTGCGTTGAGTCAAATTTCAATGTAATCAGAAGAGTTTGAATATTCCAAAATTGTGTTTCCGTTGCGTTCAGTCTTAAATTCGTTCAAAATGTGAATGGTGAAATAAGTTAGATCAAGATTGGAAACATGATTTTGCTGGTTGAAATGAAGAATAATGTTGATGTTATTAAAAGCTCTAATATATTTAGCGTGAAGATATATAAAGACATTTGGTTCCAAAGAGAGCAGTCTGATCAGATACAAAATGTTTAATTTCAGATGAGCTGTAATCAGATGAATTATAATGTAGAAAAGAACTCTGGTGAGAGTGAATTCTTTTTTCTGATGGATGACAAGCGCTTTGGCAATGCTCATTTATATATGAATGTCAATGATCAAATCGGTTTGACCGATTGAATGGTTTTCGATTGTTGTGAACAACTTATGGGTCCATTTCAACATGACTTCTTCAAAATTAGATATTGCAATGTACGATGTGTGAAACTCACATTTTATTGTTAAACACTATTCAACGTAGCGAGGAGTAGATTGTCTACACCTTGAAATTAAACATTCGTAAAGTATCCAAAATAGTTATACAGCAGACAGACATGAGACTTTTAATTACTGAACCTTATGTGTCAGGTTTCCAACCAAAATACTGAATAATTGACTTTGCAATAATTATTCATTTTACAAACATCACTGTCTTTTCAATATGTACTTCAAAACAAAATTCTGTTTTCAATCATTTCATTTGTGTGAATCAAAATCTAAACTGTTCGCATTTTTCTCGATATTCAATCATGTTTTAAAATCACTCACCATTACTCAACAACTAATTGTTTATTCTAAATTTTAATGTACGTTTTAGTAAAATGTCCTTGAGAAATAAAACATAAGATTAGGCATAATAGAATAAATAATGATGTTTGACTTATTATTGCTGACAGAAAGTAAAATAATATGATAGACGAGATGTTTCGTACTGTTGAATATGGATTAATTTATACGGAGATGATATGCCTAGTGAAAAACTTCTACGAAGGAAACCCATTGAAAAGAAATTATTCTTTATTATACTCGTTTTGCCTAATTGTACTAAAAGTGATTTATCTTAAAGTGGTCAATCTATTGGTTGATTTGTGCATCAGGTGTTTTATATCCACCTTTCTGATTTCTTCCACAACTGGCATTTGGTTGTTCCTATTCCGGTAATGTATACGTCTGTCCCTGTTACGAAAACTTCAATAGTTTTACACGTTGGCAAACAGCGAAACGAAACCCTATTGAATAAAATATAGTAAAAAGTGACAACATTGTTGGTTGACATTTGTTTTGAGTTGCAGATGCTCTTCAATTTAAAAAATTTCGCTCTCACTTTACATCTGCATCAAATACTTTGTTTTTATCAAAGATTTCGCCGAGCTACACTTATAGCAAAATCTCTCGTTCAGTTGTATTTTAGCCGTTCAAAGTATATAGGTCTGTAATCATTTCTGTGTAGTAGTAATTTTTACTCCATTACTACGCGTCTCGTTTGGATGTTTTCTCATGTATTTCAAATAAATCTCATTGACCAAATAGCTTCCTGAAATTCTTAATGAAATGTCGTCAATTAACCAGACTATTATCACACAACATTGTATTGACATCAAATAACTTGAATACTGAGTGTTTAATAGGTGTGAATGCTACGTGTGAAGAGACGTGACGACATTTAATAAGGTTTAAAAATTTATGGAATGAATATCTTCGAAGGTTTACAAAAAAGAGGTGCTATGAAAAAGAACAAATTTCAATGCATATTCAAACAATCTTACTATCAATCGTGAATGATAATAATAAGATTATATATAACTTGCCACTTCATCAGATGGAATATTCAACTCTTATAAATTTCTGTCCAACAATGAACATGTTGCTGATCATTTCCTAAATGTTTCAGTATTCAGGAGGAATCGATGTGAAGTATTAATGTGAAAGTTTAGTGAAATTTTGTGATGAAAAATTCGCTTTATTTTTCACACATTTAGATAAAACAAAAATCACAATTTCAGTCAGTTAAGATTGTCGAGTTTCGTTGAAATTGTGTGTCAATCACTTACAGACCATCATTTGAATCTTGAAATCACTAAACAGACGATTTGTACTAGTATGGGACAAAGCAGCAATGCTTTACACGTGTTCATATAACTACATAACGCTTCCAGGTTTAAATGATTTTCCAAAATCCGATAGTTACCGATTCAACTGATTGATACTGTGATAAATTTGCATTAAAGCTAGAGAGAGATCGACGCATATACAAAATTGATGTTAACTTTGCACACGAATTAGAGAATGCTCAATCTTCTTATTGTACGATAAGCATATATACCTGATGGGATACATTTTTATTATCACGATTGATTCGAGTTCTCATTCAATTGTTTTGAATGTAGATTGGACAGTGTCTTTTTTAAGACCTTTCCTAGTGTGGTGGTCTTTTTGACTGTCTTTCAGTTCTAGATTTTCAATCGTAAATTTCACTGAAAATTGTTGATATTAGTTGTAGATTAGTTAATTTGTCAAAGTAGTATGTTGAGAGTGCTGACAATAATTTGTCCGCAGTACATTTTGGTACAGATACTATGTGGTTATGCAGTGAGTTCTCTTGTCGAGTTATTGATACTGAGATAATAC
Source organism: Schistosoma turkestanicum (assembly GCA_944470395.2). Lineage (NCBI taxonomy): Eukaryota > Metazoa > Platyhelminthes > Trematoda > Strigeidida > Schistosomatidae > Schistosoma > Schistosoma turkestanicum. The sequence continues at coordinate 17,598,041 of OX103975.1, read as the reverse complement.
ACTTAGAGATAGGATGAGTACCTGAGCATATTTACAGTTCCGGAGTAATTCATCACGTACAATCACTTCTTAAATCAAATTGATAATCATAATTTGAGATGAGAACAACAATCAACTTTTCATTATTTGATGGATTTGTGTTCACGCATGATATATGTGATTTGATTATTTAATCCTGCGTAGTCAGATGACAAATTCGTTTGATTATGCGGCATTCCTTTACAGCTACATCTTCGGTTAGTCGTAAACAACTCTTACAACAGCTACCACTATCAGTGATACTGCAACTGAATTATCTTCTCTGACATTTACTCCCATCATTTTACTTCATTACTTTTGACAAAATTGATTGAGAGCAGCTTCGTGTCAGGTAGTAAGTTTTTCTTATAAAGTGTCAGATTCAGAACACTGTGGATCATTGTGAAACAAACAAGTGGATGGATGCTACTATCCACACACAGCAAAAAGTGCAGATGGAGACGGTCAGTGTAGATGCGGCAGGCTCAGTCGCAGTACATTTCAACATAAACTAGCAAGAAAGATGTGTTGGAGCCTCAGATGATGCACTTTTTAAATCACAATTGCTCAATAAGCTTTGGATGATATTCAAACTTTTACATGCCAGTACAGCAGGATTGATAATAAGTAAGTTGGATCTGACACAAATCTAAGGGAGAAAGGGAACAACACCGATCATATTAGGCCAGATTCAGAAGCTGAAGGGAAATCAATGAACACCAATCTAGTAGAGCTCAAAGTAAGGATTAGAACAAAGTGAGTTGGAGAATGTCGGTATGCAACCTATGTTCCATTAGGGATACAGGTGTATGAGCTTTGATCTGATCTAAAATATGATTGAATATCTGCAGTCAATGAGTGCTCATTGAGTTCTAGCTTCGATATACTCTACAATCAGCCTATTTAACTTCTCGTTTGTAAATACGAACAAGCACTTTCAGTCGTACTCAAAAACACTTCATATTCTCACTATTCAGGCATCATTCGACAATTGCAAACGACAAACACATTATTAGTTCATCTTTATAAGCTATCTTGACGTGTCGAATACATCCTAAAAATGACTAAACAGTACAAGTGTTTACAGTAATGGTTGAAACAATCGCTGTACAGCTAACACACCTGGTATTAAATTCCATATCTGTTCAAAGTAATCACGATACTCTGTGAAACAAGGAACATGATTGATGATTCGATCGGATCACACAATATCTGCAGGGGAATTTCGCCAGTAATTGATTATATGTGGATACACATCATGAAAATGTAGTGACCAATTCTGATCACTTTTATCATCGTCATGATATTTGGTAGCTAATAATTTCTTTATCATATCACAATGTATCACTGAATCAAGACGTTTATATCGTTCAAATACTGTAGACAAGTTGTCATACTTGATCAATATAAAATCTAACATTATACGAGCCAATACACGTATACGATGTTTACTAGCATCAATTTCTGTCCATTTGAACCATGTTCAAGTTGCATGTTGACAGGCTAAACGTAGTCTAGCTGGTGAAATACATTTATCAATAAAGTTTATATCACAATCTAGCATAGCATCACATAAGTAATTACTAGTAGGAAACTATATCGTTTAGAGGAGAAAAACAAACGGTACGTTAAACATTTAAAATGAAAGCATAAATAAAAATTGCTATTATTCTAATTTACTGACATGTTTTACGAGTTCACCGTACTCGGAGTAGATATCAAGTATACAGTGAAACGATATGATATTGTATTTCGATTGTCCCAGGTCCACGCCAACTAGAGCAAGACGTTTTGATGAGACGCGATGAATGTATTTAACAGTCACTCAGAAAGGTCCAGTTTGATTAGCACACAAATCAAGTTCGGTTATGGAATGATAGCGACGCTACTGGTAAGGACATGAAATCGCGTACTAAAATAATCCATCAAACAATGACAGTCAAAGATTTCTCGAGTAGCAAATGTAAGCTGAAAGTCAACTACGCGTCTCTGAGAGAAAACATGGAGTTTCAAAATTTTCAGGATATTAATTAAAAATTAACACCATTACAAGTGAGTATCAGGAATCTAACGACCCAGAAGATTACAACTGATTGACTCGCCATGTCAATTTGTTTACTAATAATTTATGAAGTATAAGATTATAAACTGCGCCTTTAGATATATTTTTGTATACATATTTCATTGATAAAAGAAAAAACACTATCTTGCTGCCTAAGGTTAACACAATGATTCAGGTTTTCAAGCTGCTCTATGACACATTGAAGTCATGAACATGGAAGCATCACTACAAATAATTAGGAGTGTTTACAAGTGAAGGTTGAAGCTTTTTTATTGTTCAGAATTAAAATGCATTATCAATGCCAACCCTTAACTTTGATTAGTGAAGTCAGAACTGTCAAGTATCACAGATAACTCGGAATTTAGGCTATTTCATGACATACATCCATTGTATCACGGACTATATCAATCTTACTCTCTGAATCTATGCTGAAACTCATCAGTATTACAGCTATTCAAGAAATGAAAATACCAAGCATTTTTCAGACAATAAGTCACCAATGAGAAACTGTTGAATAACATGCTAAACATCTCCGAATACATTGACGTTGTATCATATGTACGGACACATAACAATCATGTTATTCGTATCTAAAGAACTAAATATTTTGTTTTTATACTTGGTATAATTGTATATTCCGGAACTTTTACAAAATGATCCTCTGAATCGCTTTTTTACTCCCATCATTCCTTAACAATATCTTCACAAATATTGTAATATTCACAATATATATGTTAGTTAACTTTTACTTATTTTAACTGAATGCCAGCATCAACTAACAATACACAATGCAAATACAATGCTCTGTGATATTTTCAATGATCCTTGTTACAATAATTTGTTGAGAAAAACATTTATTCACCTTTGGTATTGTAATTTTATGGTAACAGCATCCAATTATCAATAAAAATTATGCTAAATAATGTTGTTGAAATACTTTAAAAATCAATGACTTTAAATCCATACAAAAATGTAAGCCAGTTAATAGATGATCAGAACTGGAAGTGAATTGTTGGAGCCTGAAATAGAAAAAAGTTGAATACAATCTGCATACCTACATACCTACATATACATATTTATATATTTAATGGAACGTAATGAATTTCAGTTAAACCTCATAGAGATTTTATTGTAAATGTAAATGTTTATAGATTGATGCAAGACAGACCCTTGTTTCTTCTTTTTCTGATCTGTGAATGCAGTCAAGATTAAGGAGCGTCCCCTCACTCTTTTAAACACTTATCGTAAAGTAACAAGTGTATAGTCATTCTTTAGGATGTTTCACTCACTGCCATTAGTTGTTGTAGACATAAGTATGAGGATGAATAAAGAGTGTCCATTGCAAGCGTAAATCAAATTTACGGGTACGGAGGAACGACAAGATGTAGTTGACAAGCGCTGAGTCGAAATCGATGTTGTACATGCACTTCATCACCCTGAAGTAACTAATGATGTTTGAACCAATATTTGAACTCCAGCTTCCATGAGATCGTATCCTCTGAAATTACTCAACTACTTCGCAAATTTTGCCTTTGATTCTCGTATTCAAAATTTACCGTACTATAGAGAAATACTTGATCTGATCCAAGTACAAACGTTGAAATCCCTCAAACACTGAAACACGGAAAATCAAATGACAATTTTCAAAGAAAGTAGAGTCTTTTGTAACAGTGAAGAAATGCTGCATGATCAAACGAATTTGTCACCGGAATGGAACAATGAAGTATATAGGCAAAAACACTTGGAACAATTGTAAATGTTTCCTACCAAATGCTCAAGGTTAAATTACTGGCAACTTACTGATATTTTCAAAGATAATATCCTCATTCTATGCACCAATAAATTTTACGCAATATTATATATTGTAAGTACAAACATGACGCTTAAACACAAATCCATCAAATAATGAAAAGTTGATTGTTGTTCTCATCTCAAATTATGATTATCAATTTGATTTAAGAAGTGATTGTACGTGATGAATTACTCCGGAACTGTAAATATGCTCAGGTACTCATCCTATCTCTAAGTGTATTATCTCAGTATCAATAACTCGACAAGAGAACTCACTGCATAACCACATAGTATCTGTACCAAAATGTACTGCGGACAAATTATTGTCAGCACTCTCAACATACTACTTTGACAAATTAACTAATCTACAACTAATATCAACAATTTTCAGTGAAATTTACGATTGAAAATCTAGAACTGAAAGACAGTCAAAAAGACCTCCACACTAGGAAAGGTCTTAAAAAAGACACTGTCCAATCTACATTCAAAACAATTGAATGAGAACTCGAATCAATCGTGATAATAAAAATGTATCCCATCAGGTATGTTCAAATGCAAATTTATCATAGTATCAATCATTTGAATCGGTAACTATTGGATTTCGGAACATCATTTCAAACCTGGAAGCGTTAAGCAGTTATATGAACACGTGTAAAGCACTGCTGCCTTGTCCCATACTAGTACAAATCGTCTGTTTAGTGATTTCAAGATTCAAATGAAGGTCTGTAAGTGATTGACACACAATTTCAACGAAACTCGACAATCTTAACTGACTGAAATTGTGATTTTTGTTTTATCTAAATGTGTGAAAAATAAAGCGAATTTTTCATCACAAAATTTCACTAAACTTTCACATTAATACTTCACATCGATTCCTCCTGAATACTGAAACATTTAGGAAATGATCAGCAACATGTTCATTGTTGGACAGAAATTTATAAGAGTTGAATATTCCATCTGATGAAGTGGCAAGTTATATATAATCTTATTATTATCATTCACGATTGATAGTAAGATTGTTTGAATATGCATTGAAATTTGTTCTTTTTCATAGCACCTCTTTTTTGTAAACCTTCGAAGATATTCATTCCATAAATTTTTAAACCTTATTAAATGTCGTCACGTCTCTTCACACGTAGCATTCACACCTATTAAACACTCAGTATTCAAGTTATTTGATGTCAATACAATGTTGTGTGATAATAGTCTGGTTAATTGACGACATTTCATTAAGAATTTCAGGAAGCTATTTGGTCAATGAGATTTATTTGAAATACATGAGAAAACATCCAAACGAGACGCGTAGTAATGGAGTAAAAATTACTACTACACAGAAATGATTACAGACCTATATACTTTGAACGGCTAAAATACAACTGAACGAGAGATTTTGCTATAAGTGTAGCTCGGCGAAATCTTTGATAAAAACAAAGTATTTGATGCAGATGTAAAGTGAGAGCGAAATTTTTTAAATTGAAGAGCATCTGCAACTCAAAACAAATGTCAACCAACAATGTTGTCACTTTTTACTATATTTTATTCAATAGGGTTTCGTTTCGCTGTTTGCCAACGTGTAAAACTATTGAAGTTTTCGTAACAGGGACAGACGTATACATTACCGGAATAGGAACAACCAAATGCCAGTTGTGGAAGAAATCAGAAAGGTGGATATAAAACACCTGATGCACAAATCAACCAATAGATTGACCACTTTAAGATAAATCACTTTTAGTACAATTAGGCAAAACGAGTATAATAAAGAATAATTTCTTTTCAATGGGTTTCCTTCGTAGAAGTTTTTCACTAGGCATATCATCTCCGTATAAATTAATCCATATTCAACAGTACGAAACATCTCGTCTATCATATTATTTTACTTTCTGTCAGCAATAATAAGTCAAACATCATTATTTATTCTATTATGCCTAATCTTATGTTTTATTTCTCAAGGACATTTTACTAAAACGTACATTAAAATTTAGAATAAACAATTAGTTGTTGAGTAATGGTGAGTGATTTTAAAACATGATTGAATATCGAGAAAAATGCGAACAGTTTAGATTTTCATTTACACAAATGAATTGGTCACTGCTTCACAAGACGTATTTAAAATAGTAAATGGACTGGAACGCTGGATGTTGAGTTGTTGAGTTGGCGTCTCCAACAGCCGCATTCGTGCATCAAATTGTACTCGCTGTTGTTGTTGTATTCGGTTAAGCTGATCAACTGAAATAAACATCGTGAAATTTCTTTTCTTTTTCCCAGTCGCCACTGTTATAATGCTTGCTTAGATTATTTCCGGCCTAATCCTATTGCTTAGTATTCTCTGACACAAAACACTGGACCAGTTCCCAAGAATCAAAACATGGTTGAACAGGAAAGATTATATTCCAAAATAGCAAGGAATAAGAAGCCAGAGGTGATGGCGAAGGCAAGAAGGCAAAGAAGGCAATTATAAATACAACGCTAGTCTATTTATAGCCTTTACAAGAGAAAGCTTCTGAAAGAAAATTCACCTGATCGACTGGATTGGATTTGACCAATCAGCATGCAGCTATCAATACGATAATTTTCTATCCGGTTCTTCAAGCTTCGATCAGGCGCTGATTAGATAGGAATTTAGACAATCAGCGCGCAGCAATGTAGTCGTGCTTTAATTTCATCAATGTCCCACTACCACATACCCTTTGAGAAGATTCGTAGGATCTGGTGCTAGGGTCCAACTGCAACCGAGTGACTGGTCTGTACTTTCGATTACTCCATCTTCTCGGCAATAAGGAAGTTGTATCACTCTTTGCTTGCACAGAAACTGACTTGTGTGTTCCAGGCGTTTTGATTTTGAAAGTCTCCAGCCGAACGTCGAGAGGTATTCGGTGCCGAGCCCCGTTGCTGGCTATCAAAGTTGCTTTCAGTTGGTTAGCATGACGTACCCGAACTTCTAAGTCAACTGGCACCTCATAAATCACATTCCCTTTCTTTTTTGAAATCCGACCAGCTGTCCATGCAGGATGTTTTCCACGATAGTCAATATCAATTACTTTTTGACCCAGTGTGAACGATCGTCTTTTTGCCCTATGGTGTCGATTGAACTGCCTCTCCATCGACAGGTTTCGCTGAGGCTCAATAGCTGGTGTAGGACGGATGACATCAAAATGTGTTTGTAATTTTCTAACAAGTAGAGCTTCCGCAGGTGAGACTCGGTCAGTCGTCTGAGTGACAAAGATGTCTCACTCATAGAGTGAAATGTAAGACAATGGATTGATGATGGATTGATGTATTTCAAATTAACGATTTATGATATGGTTTTCCTATTTAACCAAAAAACTCTGTATTTGCGATAAAAACAATTTTGTTGCCCTTAACTGTGTACTCCTTCACTGCAATATGACCATTCACATTGCTGTAAGAAAACAAGATTCTTCGCTAGAAGCATCTTTTTTAGCGCTGCGTTTAGCTTCATATTTGAAGTCTACATTCAGGATGACAGGCGGTTTCACAAACCATGAAAAATCATCTACCTCAGATACATAAATTTATGCACATTTTTCAGATTACCTTCATCGCTCGTTCGGACGTGATAGATTCCGTTCTGCCGGCAAAATTACGAGAAGACTGCGGATGTAAACTGTGTCCCGCTGTAGGTAACTGTCGATTCTGGGACTCCGAAACGACTGAATAGTTTACGTAATTTACTGACTGTGCAGCTTGCAGTTGGGTGTTTCGTGAAGAAAATTTCTGGCCACTTACTGTATGCATCAACTACCAGAAGGTAAGTTTGTCCATGAAGTGGGCCAGCAAAGTCCAAATGCATACGCTGTCACGGTGACTGTGGTATTGGCCATGATTGCATCTCTGCTTTGCGCGGTGCATTTGTTGCTAATGCGCATTTGGTACAGGAACCGGATAGCTGCTCTAGCTTGGTGTCTAAGTGCGGCCAGTATACATAACTTCGTGGTTTCATGCAATTTATTCCAGGATGTCCCGCGTGCAACTGTCACAGTTTCGCTGGAATTATGACTCGTTCGGCAAACAACAGGCAGTCGTCGATGATTAAAAAAGAGAGTCTACGCTGGTAAAACTGTTGAAGCTCTGAAGATTTGATCTTCGCCGGCCAAACTTTCAGGTGAAACTTTCTAACTTCTTGTAGAAGTAGGTCTCGAAGAGTTTCTTCTCTGACTTCCTATGACGACACTGGAGTGTTTCGAATAGCATCTGCTACTACAGTCCGTATTTCTGGGTCTACTGTTCTTGAGGCAATGATTATGTCCTCTGGTTCAGGATTTTGAACTCCAATTAATCGAGAGAAAGCGTCCGCTTGACCGATAGTATTTGTCGACTGATACTTGATATTAAAATCATAACTCAGTAGCATTTTTGCCCAGCGCTGTATTCTATTAGCCGTATAGACAGGGATTCCTATCTTAGGACTAAAGATTGCAATCAAAGGTTTGTGATCTGTCAGTAGCGTAAACTTACGAACATAGAGCATTTTATCAAATTTTTCAGAGAGAAAATAATTGCAAGAGCTTCTTTCTCAATTTTACTGTACTTTCGTTTGGCTGGGTTGAATGAAGAATCTTTTTTGAATGGTTTGCTTTTTGGAAAATCTCTCCATGTGTATATATTTGTGTTACGATATGACTGACTCTTTCTGTTGACATTTTGGTACTCTATTTCATTCCATTTTGAGATTTTACCATTGTTTATTGTTATTATTTCTATATTTTGTACTTATATTGAAGTTTTTGTGTTTGCTTCTGAACTGTTCACATGTTCTTTAAATTTGATAATTAATATGGCTACCGCCATATTTGGATTTGATACCGTGGCAGTTAGAACTGGGAACACTTATTCTTTTGGAATCGGATACCCATCAGGGTAACTTAGACTTGGAAGGTGTATTAATAGTCAGGTAACTGTTTGTATTTCCATTTTATTATAAAAGTATACCGCTTTCTCCGAAAACTCTAAGGTACCTGGGAAAGAATTAATGTTTAGTACACTGATAGTAGGCTTGGAATTACCAAGGTTTGAACTCCTATTCTTCGACGGCAAACACCGAGGTTAACTTAGGTTCATAAGACAGTTTGAGACGTTTACAGAACCCAGAGTAAGGGATGATGATTTGCGTTGATTATATTTCATTTATTACCGTAAAGAAAAAGCAAGAAATGCGATTGAAGGTTGCCTTCTAATGGAACCACAAGTGGGAAATAAAAGAGCTAAGGCTATTTTGGACAATTGCATCTGATAGCCCGTAAAACTCTGGAGGACTTGTTTGAAACTCTTTCTATGGAACAGTTAAATTGTATTGCAGAACTAAATTCTCCAGTAGCTTTAGAGCGAATAGTTAGGCTCTTACCTCATCGAATGCAAGGCCAGTGGGCGGGGCTGGGAATTAAGTGGGACGAAGAGAAAAGAGAGCCTAATTTCAATTAATTGACGGAGTTTATTATGTCTCGTGCTAAGATAGCTGGTAATAGATTTGGAAGATTAGCTAATCGCGCTAATACAGGACATGGTACGGAAGCTTTCAGTCATCTACGTGCAGGAAATGAGAATTCTTCAAATGCGTTTACACCTAATTCACACCCGGAATTTAGGAGAGTTGTTAATTGTATCAGAATGGTATACCCTCTTGAAAACTGAGTATGTGACCCCGATGGTTTAAAAACATTTGATGCGTATCCTGGTGAGAAGCCGGTTTGTGAAGCAGATAAGATGGCTTTTTTAAGTATGGAAAAGAAAGAAAAAGGCGAAAAGGGTAGGCATCAGGATGGATCCGAGGTGTGTGACAGTAAAAGCCTCTTAACGGCTCGAAAAGCGAGGTACGATTGTTTGGATTTGAGCGAACAGAGGTTAGCGAGTACAATAAATATGAATAAGGACAAAAAAGGATTGGCTCGATGGAATAAAGCCTATGTTCGGAACCCTTCACGTAGGTTAAATTATTTAACGGGACCTAGAGTCCATCCTTGGACAAGAAGTGCATATAGTGACACAGCACAACATGTTGCTGAGCAATCAGGATAGCTGCGGGCTACTATATCTAGTTCTATATAGCATCATGATATTAAAGCGGAAGATAATAGCAGCTTAGCGCGTCCTGCTGATGTTTGTTTACGTTCAACGGATGGACAGTTGTATACTGGTCCAAGTAGTCATAGCAACATTGATAGTGTTAGTGAAACTGGTAGCATAGCTTTAAAGCCTGCATGCCAACTATCGCGCAACTTGTCATTAACTGTGAAGAGTCGGAACATCATTTTTGACAACAGTAACGTCAAAGAGGTGAAACTTGATGTATCTATTAATAGCGTAGTTGATGTGAATAATAAAAGGGGTTGGTAACGAGTGTGGAATCACTATAGGTAGTGCTGTTTCTACGGTTGATGTTGCTAATGTAGCTTCTTTGAGTACTTCGGATCAAGACTAAATTAAATGTTTGAGCGTGGAGAATGTAGGCGTCGGTGGCAATAGCTTTAGCCACAGTTATGGCAGTACTGTGAGGGCTAACATTCGGTACCCTAGGTGCGATGAGGAGTCATCTAGCTTTGATGGACACGTTGTTGTCATGAATATGCAGCATGAGGAATCAAGCACGGAATTGTTCACCTGTCGCACTACACGTACTACAAGTATCGGGATGGGCACTACCAACAGTGATAAGATAGAAGAGACTAAGAGCATTCCTTGTTAGGAAAGTTATGTTGATCGAGTAGAGTTGGACACTGTGTATGAGTCGACTGGATGTCATGAGAAGTGTACTACCGCTTGTACAGATGCGGCTACTAATGTTAATAGCATTGATGATATTCCTGCGAGTAATAGTGATCGATGGAAGTTGAAAGATACTCATCGTCGTCGAAATGATCGTACGTTACGCTCACATGCTGCTATCCAAGCTAAGAAGCATAGGAAGAAAGCGTCTGATGGTAACAGTCAGTCTGCAGTGTTGCATGATAACGATGCTATTGACGTGCATATGTGTTGTGTCTCTGAAACGGAACATGGAGAACAACAAGTGCGTTTATCGGTTTCGGATTGCGATATTAATGTTGTTCTTTCATGTGGCGAGATGAGTTATACAACAATGGAAGTGTTTCACTCTACGGATGCTAGTGCAGCCAGAAACGACGCTACTTGTCTGACACAACGGAATCATGTTGACGATGATAATAATCTGGATGTCACTAATGTGACAAATGAGTTGCCGACGATGACGAATGCTGATCTAACCTCCTCTGTATCAGGAGATGAGGAGTTAGATATTGGTCCCATGTTATGCCAACTAAAGTCTTCAGGAGACGAGGAGATGTCAAAATTGTAGATCCCACCCTTGCATATTATCTATGGGTCAAGAGCTTCTGTTGATAAGTCAGCATCACGGACTTCATTGTATCTGCAGTTCGGAGCAAATGGTGGTGGATTGACGACTCACTCCCATGAGGTGGAAGGTAAATTTCTAAGAGGATATGACCAGCTTTACGACGTGTTTTACATGTTTATATGCGTTATTCGGATAAAGTTTATACTACCGTTAGGTCATCCTACGAATAATCTAGGAACCAAAGACCTGATGGGAAGGTACAGTTACCTAGTGAGCTTGATATGTCATGTCCTGTAAGTACTAATCGTTCCTCCGGTGTGGATTGAGGAATGAGGGTGAACCCTTAATAAAATTGTCTGGAAAGGCCCAATTTTCGCATGGAGTGATTTTGCGGGCCAGTTGATACCGTGTTTCATAATCCAGTCGATCACCAGGAGAAAGAGAAAGGGTGAGAGTATGCAACCTTGCCTGACACGGGTCTTCACCTCGAAAGAGTCTGTCTGCCGACTTCCGTATACGATTTTGCAGTTGAATCCATCATAAGAATTCCGTATGATGTTGACTATTTTCTCAGACACACCTTAGTGTTGAAGAAGCCTCCACAGTGTTTTCCTATCCACGCTATCGAATGTTTTCTCGTAGTCGATGAAGTTGATGAAGAGTGGTGAGTTCCATTCAATTGATTGTTCCACAATGATCCGTAATGTAGCAACTTGGTCAGTACATGTTCGATCTTTACGAAATCCGGCCTGTTGATCTCGAAGTTAAGCGTCTACGAAGTCCTTCATTCTGTTCAACAATACTCTGTTGAAGACTTTGACTGGTATTGGAAGAAGAGTGATGCCTTTGTAGTTCTCACACTTGATGAGATCGCCTTCCTTTGGTATTTTGATGAGGTATCCTTCTTTTCAATCTGATGGTACTTGTTCCTCATCCCAAATCTTCTTGAAGAGGATGTAATATATTTTTGCAGTTGCTTCTATATCTGCTTTCATTGCCTCTGCTGGAATGTTGTCTGGTCCTCAATCGCAGGTGCGCCAATAATAATTGGGTGGTCTTTGGATGCTGCTTCGATGTTGGGTGGGTTCAGTGGAGCTGGTCGATTCAATAGTTCCTTAAAGTGCTCTACCCACCTATTTCGCTGTTCTTCAGTGTTGCGGATTATTTTCCCTTTCTTGCTTTTCACTGGTCGTTCTGGTTTACGATAGTTTCCGGCGAGCTTCTTTGTTGTTTCGTACAATTGTCTCATGTTTCCTTCTCTTGCAGCCTTTTCCGCCGTCATTGCTAGATCTTCCACATATTTTCGTTTGTCGGCTCTGATGCTCTTCTTCACTTCCCTGTCCGCTTCTGTGCATTCAGCATGTGCGTTAACCTTCTGTGCTCCTGTTCGGCCAACATTCACTGCTGCCTTCTTGTTCCTTCTTTCTTCAATTTTTTCAAGAATACCAACAGAGATCCATTCCTTGTGATGGTGCTTCTTGCGAACAAGGACCTACTGACATGTTGAAGTGATTGCCTCCTTAATCCGTTTTCAATCGTACGCCGATGTTGCTTCCTCTCAATTGAGTAGATCCTGAAAGGCCTGGAACATATTGGTGAGGGCTATCTTGAATTCATTGAGTTTTACGGTATCCCGAAGAAAGGCCGTATTAAACTTCTGTGATGTTGTCTGCCCCGTTGTCCAGTGCTTCTTTAGTTTCAGTTTCATTTGGACGACCAGCAAATGGTGATCTGAAGCTATATCAGCTCCTCTCTTGGTTCTCACATCCTCCATGGTCCTTCTGAACTTTTTGTTGATACAGATATGGTCAATTTGGTTTTGAGTAGTGTGATCCGGTGAAATCCATGTGGATTTGTGAATGCGTTTGTGCGGGAATATTGTACCACCGATGACCAGTTTGTTGAAGGCACAAAGGTTTGCAAATCTCTGACCGTTTTTGTTCATTGCTCCCAGTCCATGTCGTCCCATGATGCCTTCATATCCAGTGTTGTCCATTCCAACCTTGGCATTCAGGTCTCCCATAAGAATCGTCAAATCCTTTGGTGAACATTTATCGACGATTGACTACAGCCTTTCGTAGAATTGATCTTTAACGTCGTCATTGTAGTCATTGGTAGGTGCATATCATTGGATGACGTTCATTGTAATGTCCGCTTTCTTTGTTTTGAAGGATTCTTTGATGATCCTATGTTCATGAGATTGCCATCATATCAGTGCCTTTTGTGCATGTTTGGACAGCATCAGTGCAACTGCTTGTGTATGTGAAGCGTTTTCCTCTTCATGACCAGAGTATAACAGCAGTTCCCCTGAAGCTAGTCTCAGTTGTCCTACCTGTGTCCAATGCGTTTCACTGATCCCGAGCACCTCGTGGTTGTATCTTTTCATTTCCGCCGCAACTTGAAATAGTCTTTCAGTCTCCCACAATGTACGAACGTTCCATGTACCTAATAGAATGGTTGCTCTGGTTGTCAGAAGAGGCATCGGCCCCATGACTTCCGAGGGAATTCGGCTTTCATCACGAGACGTCATAATTCTTCTTCCAACTCCCAGGGCAGAGTTAAAATGGTTTGAATTATTTTTTCTGGTTAGCGTTTTTTGGCAAGTTAGTTTTTGACGGAATGGGGTCGCTAACCCCTATGTCCAACTCTCCTCCTTTATCCGGACTTGGGACCGACAGTGACGGAGTTATATACCACAGAGGATAATAAGAATCGAGTGAGTGGACACAAACACCATTGGACGTGAAGAATTCCGATAGTGGTTTGACATTAGCTCTCACCTGACGAGTGGTGTTTGAGTAGAAAGCCTGTGTAAGGTTAACGTACTTCTTTGGCAAACCTTTTAATGTCAGATACTGCCACAGGACGTCACGATCGACAAAGTCAAATGCCGCCCAAGGGTCGAGAGATACTGCTATTTCGAAGCGTCTGAACGTGTGTCTTTGTTTTGGGACCTGAGGTAGACTGGATATCTGGTCTTTACATCCAGGTTGAGGTCTGAGACCAACTCAGTTTTTCGTAGTCTGCTCTTCACGAGCTGTGGTTAGACGTCTATGGATAATCGTGGCTAATAACTTAGAAACTATATTAGTTAGACTGATTTCCCTGTAATTGTCAAAAATGACTTCTGTCCTTTCTCATAAACTGTGATAATCAGTTATTAAGACCAGTCGGACAGGATGACGTTCAGTTATCAAATTCCTTTGAAGATCTCAGTCAATGTAACTGTTACTAGCAGGTATCACTTTTTGATATCAGTCGGAGCTGCCCCCGGATGGAGATAACTTACAAGGTAGCCTAACTGTATTCCTACTTCTTCCTGAAATATATTCCTAGCTTAAATTTCATCGGGCGGAAACCTAAGAGGTTTCTTTGCGCTGTCTTTTCTACGTCCAAAAAGCCTCAAACAAATATGTGCTTACATTTGGGTATTATCTGAATCTAAACATGTGCCTCAGTACGAGCGAAAGTCCGCTTTTGAAACCCTCCATCTGTGCCTGATGGCAATGTGGTCCAGTTGTGTTTAGTTTGGGACCTACTTTGACAATCGCCGTGTCCAAAAATTTATTTCTATGTGCGTAAATTTAGTATTAACCAGGGACAGGCAGTTATCTGATCAAAGCTGAAACAATTGGTCGCCATTATCTGTTTGATCATCCGCGTCACCATAAGATTATTCGATTTGTCTTTCTTTTGCGCTTGGTCTACTTTTACAAGCGAAGAAATCGGCAGCCATTATTAGTACATCAAAGCACCTAGCTTCTTGGTGGACTACTCAAAGCATTCTGCAAAACTCATCGTTTCTGTCATCTGGACTGAGGTAATCGAGTGCAAAGCCGGACACGGCGAAGTGGCAAGGGGAAGTGTACCTACTTTTCCGAGTCTTTACTGTTCCGTTTAGTCCGATAGCACATAAGCGACTAAAAGGTAGCATTCAGTCTAGAAGAGCTATTTTATACCCAAGGAACCAATAATATACCGACAACCGAGAGGTCAAAGGAAGCAGATTCAGAGCTTGCAGATCCACCAACAGAAAATCGCACTGATTCTTTATTTTGATATAGTGAGGTGAAATGAATGACGCTACTTGGATCCTGTATGCGCGTTTCCGAGATGCAACATACATCAGTGGCATGGGACAACATATCTAGTTTGGGTCACCACAATAGGCGAGCCCGACCACCACGTCAAGGTAGTAGCTGCACTTGTGCCATAAATTGAGAAGCAATGCTGGTCTTGTTTCATACATCGGCATGGTTCGTTTATCTTGTTTTGTCCGAACTCTACAAACACCAAAAACCGTACTCACACACCAGTCCGTAGCACGCGCTATCTGTATCATCGTCGGGTGACGCTCCACTTCCCATGCTTTCGACACCCCTATGAAAAAGCAGTCTCATAAAAACGAACGAAACATGCATTCGCCATCCAGGTCGCCAGGCACATTTACGCGAACGCTTTCCGATTAGCCATTCAGTAATCGATAAAAAGAGTTTTCGACAGCATCCCTCTGGATATGGTTGCTACATATTTTAACATGACTTCTTTTACTCCAAGCCCACACCCACGAATATCGCACATCGATTGACATCTGCTACAGTTAACACCGTCTCCAGCTGGTCTGATCACTCACGCTCCAGTAAATGTACAGAGTCGAAATTCTCGTAACAAATGTGAGGTTAGGTCTGTCTACCAATGTCGCTCCTGTTATACTGTATCCGCTAAGTTTCATAAGTCTGAACGTGTAGTGTGCCGATAACTGCGTGTTCTTAATCTCGGTTTATAAATCAGAAGATGAACTCGTATTGATGAATACGTTTATTCGAGGCACACCACAAAGCGAAGCGGAGAAGCGAATTGGAGAAGGCCAAGAGCCAACTCTTTGGGTTACAATGCGAGCGAATGAGCGAAGCGAATTGGAGAAGGCTAAGAGCCAACTCAAAGAGATAGAGTATGACTAAGAATATATAGTCAGATAAGAATAAGACAGACATATGACAAGCGAAATAGGCATGCACACACATGAATAAAAGCGACGAATGATTGACAAGGTCAAAAGCAAGCGATACAAATCATGTGAGTTCATTGGAATATTAAGAGATTAACATTAAAGCAAAAAGGATGAGCAAGCGCGTAGGCTTAAGCAATGCTCAGTCTTACAACCTCATACAAACCAGATAATAAAAAATACCAATGGTAAACATGAGTTGTTGCTATACAAATAGCTTGGCTAAATAAATTAATCGAAAGGGCTTAAGCAAATTAAGTGTAAGCGGATGCCAATAAATGTAGAGGGACTACAGACGTACGAACGGAGTTTTCATTTTTCGTATACATACCACTTTTGTGTCACACGCCAACTGAATCAGCAGTACCGCATCTTGACGCTTGTATTATTTGTAGAAAAGAACTTGCGAGACAATTTCAGTATCATTGGTCGCTTTCCGTTCGTCATTCCTTCATCCGACATTCATGCAATTTTCAGTGGTTATCCATTCACATTTTCAGTATTCGCTAGTAGACACTTTCATGATTTTATGTGAGAATATATTAGTGTTTTGTTGGCTACTTAAATGAACGACATATAATTCAACCTATGGTACTAGCGTCAATAATACAGCCCTTCCCGTTGAACAACTAAATGCGACAAGGACAAAAGTAATCTCTGCTGTGGTAAATGTCAAAAATTTAGGTAGAAACAGATTGCTCTGATAACATTCAGTTTAGAGTGAAATTACCATAAAAAATCATCCAGTCAACAACAGGAGATAATGCAGCATCTTCACATCATATAAAGACAGATGTACATTCCAGCAGTCTGATAGAACTGTGAGTTGATTCGATAGAACACAGAACATCAATTTCAATATCATCATAACACAAACCACTTGGATTCAAATCACTGCCTATGGTAGGTTGTTCGTTTATTGGACACAAGCTCAATCAGTACTGCGATGACATTTTGATCAACAGAACCAATGACTGAGTATTTTCACAGTTAACCAATCAATGAGACTCAGTATTGTCTCAAAGCTGTACGACATAGGGATTTCAGTAGATAATGTTATAAATACCGATTTAACATGAAACTGATCAGTAAGAAAAAAAGATGCGACGGACATTTGTACTGATCATCAACATCATTTTCCTGTTAGTCAACCTATCAATTGAAGATGGTATGTTTATTTTGAATTTGCATTACCATTTAAAATACTAACTGTTTGAATCATATTTATGGTGTTACATGATTGATGACAGTAGAGATAATCATCATTTGTACACACTGTATTTCAATTGTAAAGTCACCTGTTTGCAACGGAAACCAGATACACTAGGTTTATCTTTCCTTCGCAAGGTTTACCGTTCACCGTACTAGGATGAAACGATCATCCAATGCTTCCGGATTTCAAATGACGGTCTAACATTGATCAGTTCATGATCTCAGTCAAACAATTGATAGAAAGATACGTAATATATGTGTCACTACATCTACAGTGCGCTTGCACACTACTATTCATAAACATCGATGATCATTGAAATGTTTACATTTTTCACATTTTACACAATGTAAGAAATCCTTATGGTTCATTTGATAACAAGCATCGATTTGATTGAACAGCGTATCAATAATGAAATTTAGGAAAACATGAAATCAACAAATATTAAAAATGTATATGTTATTTAGAACAAAGATTGGAGTGGTAAGCGTAGCAAAAATGTTTCATTTCAGCAAACACATTCTCCCTTGTTAGAGATAATTGTACTGTATCTCATTTATCCAGATCATTTACATTCGTGCATAAATCAACAGACTTCACTCGATGCATTTTTGAGTTACATTGACGTTTTTATTAATTAATACTCTAAGCAAATATTTCATCATCATTACTCGTTGTCTACATCATCCGCTTTCTGACGAATTCAGGGACCAAAACATAGATATCACTTACACGTTTAGTCACACTACTCAATCTCGTTTTTGTATTAGATTATAAGTCACACTATGCTCAATTAAGTTAATACGTGGGCCAAAAGTAGATAACAGGTTTTCTAGGCATCGACAACATGTTTCCATAGTACGTTTCCACTTAATTTCATATCCGAATATTGGTTTATTTCTCATTACCATGATACACTACACATATCATACTGAATTACACGGACAAAGCTATCTATTTCTCCATTGAGATGGTATGATTTATTTTTTGATTTTCATCGGAAACACTTTCAAGGCCAATCGTTCACGAAATATAGGCTTCGTCCTATTGCAATCTATGTCTGACAATGAGAAACATGTCACTGTTCACCGTGAATCAAAACTTTGTTTGTTCTTCATACGACTGTATGGCCAGATCAACCAGAATGGCACACTAATTTTTATTTACTGCTGTCTCATTGGCTCCTTACAACGTCAAATATGTAATGATGTAAAACGTTGATTCATTAGAGGTTATGGAACAGAATCAAGCGTCCTGTGTTCAATCGATAAATTGATTCACATCCTATGATTTGCTATCGTTTTTATCAATTTTATATTCATTCATACTTATTCCGGATGCGATCTATACGAAACCAGTTTGCAGTTTGCCTATGTCAAGATCATCGATTCATTTGTTTGATTTTGGATTTTCATGTATTCCTTTACAAAGCCTTTTGTTTACTAAATAATCATTTTATCACGAATTCCTTCAGTGGTGATCGAGTCGAGATTCACTATGATCACCAATAAATACTAATTACGAACCCACCACTAGGATAATAAATAAATCCATGATAAAGAATTTATTTACTGGTGATTTCACGGGATTGAGAGAATACTGAAATCTTGTCAGAAAAGATGGGAAGAATTACGGAGACTGTCAAGAGAAAATGACAGGAATACAACCGTACGTATAGGCGTACAGAGTGCTTTTGACACAAAGTACAGTCAAAACAATCACCGCCACAATCAGTACCAAATATGGATGTTTTAATCAAACCACTCACATTCTCTTCATAACGGATGTTCCACATCAGTCTAAACAACTGATCTGATTCTTCTATAAACTTCAGATAGAGCTATTTATTTTATTCACCCTCATATTTGTGGTTGACATCACGAACTGATAAAAGAACAACAACAGTGAGTGACCGAAAATGTTGTAGACAATTGTTTACGTCCACTCACATTCCACAGATTCATTTCGGCAGATACATGAACATCTGTTAGATAAAGACCGTGAACGTACCAACCCAATTTATTAAAGTTCAACTCACAAACTAAAATCATACTAACTAATATTGAAATACTGGGAGCACAAAATGACCGTTTGTTCTTGTGTGACACAGATATACAATGATCATTCAGGAACACACACGAGGACCTCAAACGTAGGACAACAAATCTCACACATTTACACTTAACTTCTAGAAAACTGATCCAGCATTTAGTAGGTTCATTTTCTTACGACACCCAATAAACAACCATCCGCAAGCCACCATCTATTTTCTGTAGTGAATATCTATTTCAAACCCAACTCAAAGAGCACACAACTGGCCACAGCTCAGTGGTATGGAAGTAAACAGTTCCAAGGCTGAATGGAACGCCGTCTATTTGATTCTAGGATTAGTGTATGCTCATTGCCGAAAAATTATATACGAACAGAAAATGATCTATAGGTGCTTGTAAATTTTTATTGATTGTCAAGAAAATAAATATCCGTAAATTGCATGTTCATAAACTAACGTGTCACTTAAAGCTGAAATTCCTAACGTCTCACTGGGCTGGACGAAAGTCCGTCACTTAAAACGAACTGAATTACACTTCCATCTATGAACAGGATAGTTATCATTTCAAACTATGTCTTTTATTTATCTTCAGGAACTAACAGATTTCAGGAATAACATAACCAGTAACAGTTCACCGAAAACGAACCTTATTTTAATTTCTTTCAGGTAAAGATCAAAGCTGGAAAACATCTCTTGTGAAAAAACCATCCGAACACATCAAAAGTAGGTCATAATATTGTTTTCAAGTCTTTAAAATCTATACAGTGAATCCCCTTTATAATGCGATCATTTTTACTGTAGTTTTGTAAATTAATTTAGCAAATTTATTCTTGATATGATACTTTTGTAAAGTAATGTTATTGAAAAGTGAATTTTCATATGAAAACTCTATTGATCATTAAACGATGCCCTAATGATCATTCAACACATGGTATAGAACGAATTGCTGTTGATTATTTTTGTACGTATCATTAGATCTTTTATTCAACAAGAAACTGATAAAATGTTTTACAATGACTCATGAATTATCAGTAGCGCTGAAAATATCGGTAAAACACATAAAAAGCACAAAAACTACACGAAGAAATCATAAACAGGTAAACATATAATGGGAACGCATTCATCAACATCTTTGCATGCCAGCTCATCAGTTCAGCGAATGAATGTTTGCACGCAAATCAAGATATCATATGATCTATTTTGTTTTGCAAATTCTCTCGTGCGCACCTCTACAGAATTGACTGAAAAGATTTTACAAACATTATCAAAGCGCCTAGCTCTCCAATAATAATGATTGATCATTCATCGAATTGTGATGATCATTGTCACTTGAATAATCAAACAACATCTCAACTAATATCAGTTTATGTCAAACAACTGATCAGTATGTAAAACATTTATTATATCACACAGTTTATTTTTCAATTTCAACATTCCACGAAAGAGTAAATGTTTTGAATGATTATGATAAATAGGAGATTTATTTTTTTCAATTTTGCATATAGATGATATGAAACAACATGTGAAATCCCTACCAGATACTCTGAAAGAAATTGAGGAAACGATGGATAAGTCCATGGGTACTGTCAACGATATTTTTGTATGTTTATTTCATACACATTACAAAATATACTACAGATACATCGATTAGTGAGAATCATCTACACATTGACTCATTGACAATTAGATTCCATTAAAACAATGAAATCTTAAAAAGTTTATTTATTAGTTGTTTTTTTAACTTGCTTATAGATGAAATGACGCAGGATGCAAAATCTCTACTGGAAGCTGTAAAGGAAATGGAGAAACCGATAAATGATGCAATAGGTACTGTCAACTCTGTTTGTGTAACTATTCTATTCTCAAAGACAATAAATAGACTTGTTGGAGATCTGACAAGATATTCTTTACATAAAACAATGAATAAGATATATCTATTCATGGTGTGCTTCAGTCGTTTATCAATAGACAGATATGTGTATAGTTACTATACGTATGAATTTTACTTTAATCACCTCTGAATTGACAAAAAGCTATCGGTAATGTGTTTTCATCAAATTCTGAACTTTGCACGTAACTTTATTTATACTTTTGTCTACAATTATCAGTTCACTGTGCTCTTTTGTATGTCACGTTTTATTCAACCTGGATGATTTTCAATAATCAGGTTGATTTGTAATGCAATAAACATGTGAACTTTTTGTAAAACAATATCCTGTCAGAATATCATTTCAAAGTGTTTATGAAATGATTATACACATTACTCTCCATAATTTATTTTGTTTAGAATCTTTCAATGAAGGCGATTCTGATGAAAAAAAATCAATTCTTTATTGTATGTAAATATGTAATAATGAAACTGAGACTTTCAACTCTAGATATATCATGTCACAGTAAAAATGCGAAAGCATTTAATGGTGAATCATTAATGAAAGGTCGGTTAAAAATTATTGAAGAATAGAAATACATTCAAATAATTACAGCATTCCAATTCAGTGATAATGTTCTTAGTTTATACTTGTTTCATATAGTTAGACGATTTTTCGTTTCTTCCTGTCTATATGTATATTTAAATGAAACAAAAACAATTATAGTTTCGTACAATGGAATGAATGACAGCATTTAATTTCAGTGTTACTAATAAGCTGTAAACAACTGAATTGTATGAAAAAGGAATGTCATTATGAAATTGATTCATGACATAGTATGATTCATCAAGTTTACTTGAAATATACATCGAAACCGATACAAGAAAATGCATATCACATGATGGTTCTGATTGATTAGTATCTTCATAGGTTGACGGTAAAATCGTAAAAGGAAAAGTAGGTGACGCTCAAAACAATGACAGTAGTGACAGTCGCCAGCCTCCTATTTATAATATAACACTGAAATGAACATAATTCAGTGAATGTCGATTGGAATGTTATCCTCAAATCATAAATCATGATGTAGATATGACATTGCTGACAAGCGTTCGAATGATATGTGTGACAAATTTTATTTTTGTGTGCGTAGGTCAGATTGAAATCACTGGATGTCAGTAACCTCTGCAAATGAAGCAACTATGATATACGTTGTCTCTATATTATTTGAATGCTTGTGAGGCAACCACGTTGTATTCGCATCCCCCGTCAATGCTTCTTGATCAGTCTTGTGAAAAGTTTATTTCATTAATGAATATGTAAAAAACACTTCGATTTGCGTAAGTTATATAAATGAAAAGGCTGTGAATCCATCATACCGATACTTCTCATACCAGCGCTAATAGTCCATCCAAATGATTCCTGAAGCTGATGTTCTACTGATCAGTTGATGGTTTCATTTAATATCAACAATCTTCATGACTCTATGTTAAAACAGTAAAATATTCCATTTTTGTTCAGTTGATCATTTGAGTTTATCAATTATGGTTTCTTGTACAACTAATGATATTACAAAAGTAATTTAATCCGCATATATCTTACAAATAAAACAGTAAATTTTACATTTGTCCAATTATTAAGTTGTAATGCTTAATATATTACAGATATTGTTAACGCGACCATCGAGAATCAAAGAAAATATGGTAATGATTAGCTAACATTGTATAATGCCCTGTTATGCTTGATATGCATAATTTTTATATGTTATAATGATGATATTTGTTGGAACTGTATCAGAATATCACGTTATCGATTTGTTTTCGATGTGCTTTTCAATGTTTACCTCGTACTGAGCTTGTACATTTTTCTTTCTAATTCTAAGGAATAATTTTACCAGAAAATTCGACATTAGTTAAATGTTTCTCTACACATCGAAACATTTTCAAAAGCAAGCTTATTTGTTAAACTGTATAATTTTGATAGAGGAAATTTATTCCAATTCGATTTTTAGTCAGTTCTTTGTACATTGAGATCGATAATTGACTTTACCATTATGAGTGTATTTTTCTATTCAAGATCTGAAGTGTTTGATAATTTATTCACTGATGTTTTAGAGGAGATTGATCTGTGTAAAGTGCCACTACTTCTATTCTGTAAAATTTCACCTCAAGCTACTTATCTGCGGAAAGGCTCCAATTGATTCAGTTTCAACTGCCAATCAGGTTTCTCCGACTAACATAGTCCTAGGATCTCTTTTTCAGTTAATCGAAATCGCAGTCCATTCTTTTCATATCCACGTATAAATTCTCATTGTTTTGGAATATAGATTAGATGACCGACATTTCGTATTTTGAATTGTTTACTCTAAATTTCCTGAATTTTTTTGGAGAGAGCAATCAACATCGTTTCATTAACTACCACGCATGTTTTGTTTTGACCCGCTTATGTTTGCGTGTTGATCTGTTCCTCTTGTTTATACTACCTCATAGAAGTTATAGACGATTTCAAAAACATTACGTGCCTGGAAAATACTATCAACTTTACAAAAGGTAAATTCAAGTGAATCACGCATTATATGACTATATACATCGACTTCATTCATGATATATTCGACAACTTAGAAATAATCGAAACTTAAAATCATCAAATATAGTTGAGTTATTACTGTGGACAGTTTTTCTGTTCTACTGAATTACTAACGTCATTCTAAATGAGCAGATTTAAACTGTCGGAATAAATTGATGTAATTATAAGTATATGAAAAGAAACATTGTGTCAATGGCATTCGCAGCGTTCATTCATGACAAACTAATCACTTATTATCCCGTCATTATTAACATAACAAATATTTATTGAAAATCTACCATGAAACAGACAATTTCTTGCTACGCTAGGATTTTGAAAATACTATACATGTTCAAAATAAAAAACTAACCTCATATTCAACATCAGGTATCCAACAATTATCTCCATTGATTTGGGATATATATGGATTATTAAGAGAATATAACTACAGATTATGTAAGTTCGAATGATATTTTGCAGAATTACAAATTCTATAATATTAATTTTATAATCAGTGTTTATAACAAAATGAGAGAGTTAGAGATCAAATCAAGAACATTTCTAAATCAAGGAGGAAAAAGGAAATCAGACAATCCTGCGTACATACTGCTGATGAACTCCAATAAATGACAGTTGCGTTCTATCACTGAGCACTTCATGATCTCAATAAAACACAACAATCTTGACAAAACTTTATTTACAGTTCATTTGTATTGATAGTGTGATTCCTCCATTGATATCTGGGACTGCGATGGATCAGTGTCGTTTTGCATATGAAAACGATGCACTCATTACCCAGATAAAGTCATTATTTTGTAGGCAATATGAGCAATGATGAATAATCAGAAGATCAGCACTGTCACAGAGAATGAATTAAACTTCACTACGTCTTAGGCGTATCCAAACACGGTATGAAGTAAATGCTGCGGTAACATGCAGACACATCTAACCGACAGGTCCATAATCAGACAAAACGCACTTCCTGGAATTCACTGCTACACAATGTTTAGTTCTACTTACTCCACTGACAATTTAGTGATATATTTATTCCTTTTTACACAATAATTCAACTGTCATTCCTTATTTATTATTTCAGATGAATATCAAATTCAAATGATGATTGCATATAGGACTCGTATTTTGATATGTAATAGATTTTTGAAATACAGTGTATAAATTGAAATTAGTGTTGGGTAATCATAAATACTTTAGACTATTCTAAAAACCAATTAGAACGAAATTATTGTTAATCGTGAACAGTGAATCTCGATTGAAAACCTATGATCACTGAAATGCCTTTTTGTCTTAGAATGATACTCCTCAGCAAAGTGCATTCACGACCATACTGGCCAAACATAAACACAGACACTTCATTCTCGCAAAAAACCTCCAGTACATAAGTATGGTAGGCCAATCAAAACAATTGTACGAAGTCATGCAATGACACGGTTTGATGTAAATTAGATATGTACTCATTTCCATGCCTATTCTGTGTCTATAAAACAACTCAAAATATTTATATATTATTCCGACCAATTTTGTTTAGGTGAAAATTTGATGGCAAGAAAGAATTCTATTGACTCAGAAATTGATTTTCTTACAGGTATGTTTCAGTTTTAACAAAACGTTATAATCATTTCATTTAATCTTTTCCTCAAACTATTCGCATATCAACCTAATGCATTCAAAAATGATGAAAAATTCGAAATTATATTTAGGAGAGATGTATTTTGATTAACAGTGGTAATCAGAACGTGCATTTTTATTAGTTTAACACGGTTGATTTGATGTTCATTAAAGTATTCGATATGATGATTTATTTTATGAGAAAAAAGAAATCTGTGTTTTTGCTAATAATTTATAGATGACATCATTGAAGAAAATCAACGTTTACGCCCGAATCGAGAAGAAATAGAAAGTATAACCTGTAAATCCCTCATTCGTAAACGATGAAATTTGAATGAGTAAAATTATATGCTTATTTGAATAAAAAGTAGAATAAAATTCAGCGTTCGACAATAAACTCAATTGTTTGTATTTCTTGTTCACTTTTCAGATAAAATTAATCAGACACTCTCAAAACAAAATCGTACGATTAACAAATTTAAGTTTAGAAAATATCCGTTAATTACACAACTATACCTAATAATTCTAGATATGGAATGTAAGGGTAAACTTTATGAATCTACTGAACTTGTAACACGCATTGAAAGTAAGTCCATACTAGTAATCTACCACTTATAAAATGTTGCATTTGATCATCTTAATTTCACGATGTGTGATGTATTCAACTATTCTCTTTCAATGCCTTGACTTCGTCGAAAGTCGAAATGTCCGACAAATATGTTCACACAAATGACAATTGTAATATAAACCAACATGTTTTTATGCATATAATTTTTGTTGTTGAGATTTTCACTTTTCCGCACTCCACTTTATTCATCACAATATTCATACTTGTCCAATGAGCGTTCAGATACGATGTAATGAGACTGTGGTGTAAATGACTAGATAAATAGTGAAATGATGCAACTCGATTACCATATTCACCACTCATTGTGTTTGACTGTAACTCACATTTACCTGTTCTACAATGCTTAGAATCAATGGAATTTATGAGAAATCAAGAAAAGAAATATGGTTAGTTGAATTTTTTTCAGTATAATTGTATTTGCTTACATGATAATCCTTATTTATCATCCTTTCATCAGCAGTTCCACATTTCTAACAGGAGGAAGATGATGAATTCAATTTGTTAGACGTTGGATTCACCATTTTTTGTTTCATACATTGACATTTCGATTGGTCGTGAATAGGTTAAAGCTGTTTGATTGTTCCTCATCGAGACTTTTGAATAATCTGTGCAGTGCTCATTTGCAATTCCGTAATTTTACTGTATGAAAACTAACCGTTTTCGAAAATTGGATTGTAGAAGTAACTGTGGAAGATTCGGATGCTTTGACAAAGAATTTCACTGAACAGAAATCACAGTATGCTGGTGAGTGTGATTATTTTGATTCTTTAAATTATTTGATGATCATATGTTGGTTATATGGTTGACGTTGTCGATGCATTTCATCTGCTGAACAGTACAATGATTCAGTATTGATCAATGTTCAGTGCACTGCAAATGGGTGACACTTGCAATACTGACGAAACGTGTGAAAGGAACCGACGTGACTGGTTTGAGTTGAGAAGATAATCAAGCGATCATAATGTTAGACATGCTGTCATTGATTGGACTTTGAGTTCATATTGCTAACACAAATGATGATATGAACATGATATTTTATTGTACATGAATCATTTCGCAGTCAACTAACATTGCAATTTGTATTGTCTAACTAATACAGAATTAGTGGAAAAATACCGTCAAGAGACTTGTCCGTTACCGCTAACACATCACGAACAAGGTAAATTGATCAAATGATTTTTTGTTGTATAGCATTGAGCACTACCTTGAACAATTTGCTTGGATGCCGTGAAATTGTTTGACGGAAATATTTTACTTGGGAGATGTTCGGTTATGTACAAACTCTATTCAAATAATACTGGATTGAACCACTCGAGTAGAAAACGTGTTCTTACTGCCTATATTGAAACATGAAGCTCTTCTGTTACAAGAATTATGTATGGAATTGTTAATAGTTGGCACAAAAATAGATATATTTCGTCTTAAAATATTAAGAATTTTTAAAATATATTGTTAAATTTCTTTGTATTTATTTAGATTTCAAAATGCTTGATCACTTTCTCAGTAAACGATACTATTATCTGAGGATAATCAAGTTAAAAGAATGTAAGTAGACAGTCAATTGATTAACTGTGCATAGATCATTTGGAGTACAGATATGTTGTAATGTCAAAGCGTGACAATAACACTAATATTGGCAATATAGTGGACTTATTATTCGTAAGACTTTACTGCGACGAGTTATATTCTGTCATTTTATTTAACATACATCTTCACAATCATATTCATACCACAAATACCAGCCCTCATACATGAATAGTTACGTGAATATTTAATAGTTGTGGGACGACACAATGGACGACATAGCTCTGTGAATAAAGCACATATAAACAAATTTATAAATAAAGTCAAATAATAGAGATTTTGAACTTCAGATTTACGTGGTTTTATGAATAACAGATAGATTTCGGGAGCGAAATACTCATGACAGAATGAAACTCATGAATACAGTGATTTCAATTTGAAATTGGGATTGACAGAAGTTACTTAATTCAGTAAAGTGATTAGATAACAACACAGAGCAGCATAAAACTCTTTCGAATACAACGGGTCGTCGCTCAAGTTTTGATCCACAAAAATAGTGAAAGTCTCGCAGATAAAACCATCTTCATCAGACAAAATTCCATTTGCACCAAAGAACATTAATATGCGACATTATATCACATAATTCACTTACACATTATTCATCTTGTTACAAATAATTATAAGTCCAACGCCACTTATTATTTAAACGAGCTAAGATTTCTGTTCATTTTCTAAATTTTCAGTCTATAGGCAATTTTTAAGAAAAATTGTCAGACTATTCGAGTATAAGTTGTTGGATCGTGGATGTGAGAAACTGATCCCAAAACGTAAATCATCAAAAGGAAAAAAAGTGAGTAACTTAGATTATCATCGGAAACTGACGAACTATATTTTATTTAACAGTGTAGTTTTTAATAAAGTCATGATGTTTGTAAAACGAATAACATAACCTACATGTATGCAAATTATGCAGCCCCAATTCACAACTATTCACGAACAGATTTAATATTTGTGTGATTTATTTTGGAGGCTTTCAATGAAACTGACCACTTTTATTTCAATTCTATAGGTTCTGCATGGCAATCGGAAAACTCGTGTTCGTAAATATAGATCAACGTGAAATATTCCGCTGATGATAATGTTTTACAATAAATAAATTGGATTTTGTGAAGCTGTGTTGTCATATTAGTGTTGATTGCAGTTGTACGGTTTATCCTCCTTATGAGTTGACACAGCATTAGTATATGACTGACGTTTACCAATTGTTACTATCAGAGGGCAGATAATTAGGTAACTGTGTTTGTGAGTAAGATATTTTGAAGACTAGAAGAAATATGAAGGGGAAGTAATATCTAGTTCGGTTTGTTGATATATGTTCAGAGATTAAGTGTGCATAGTTTTCAAATTTATATTACCACAGGTATACATTCCATTAGGTCGTGATGTCTACGTATGTTACAGTACAAGCATATTAGCCGATTGTTTTCAACTGATTCTTCATTTTCATAGTCCAACATGGTTTAAGGTTAAGTTTCTGCTTTCCAATCGAATGCGGCATTAGGTGAGATCCGAAAACTGGCGGAATTCTCCTATGACTGTCCACTAAGATTGATTGTCTCAAATGTAAGCTTCGCTATAACTTTGAAGCATAAAAAAGACTAGTAAGAAAATAAAGCTAGTTTCAGATCTGGACATGTCTGTACGGAACCCACATACGCATGTCGCTGCATTCTAGAACACGAACGCACACAGAGACTATGACTTACTGTCGTTGGGATTCCGTACTTCATGTGTTGTCTGTCAGTATTCACGTTCCGACTTGTTCATTAACTTCGTCAGTGACATGCCTTCAGTGACGTCACATTCACCGTGTTACTTTCCGAGAGTTAGATATTGGACGGGAGATTCCCTTGTTTACTTTGAATTTGCTGAAGACATTGTTCTACTTCATGAAGAGGCCGACGAAATTAGTCTTCCGAACACCCTAACGGACAATGCAAGCACGTGAGGGGATTGTTACTTAGACTTGAAATGCAAAATTCTGCTTCGGGATTAGCTTGTGTCGTTGATATGAAGCGAAGTAGTTTGACATATTCATCATTTCACTTATCAGTGTTGATGGCCTAGAAGGCGATGAAATTTCAGAACAAATACAAACGTTTGGACAGGCCTTTGACAAGTGCAGAGTAGCTGGTTGTGGCACGCGATGTGACAGTAAAGCTGGAGACTTTATATGACATTTTCGTTAGGTCCGGTTTCATTTGTGTTTTGAAGGATACTTTTGTGAGGCTTATTCCATTGAATTAGAAAAATGTGTTCTCATCAAACAGCCAATTGTATTACTGCTTAAAGAGCAAGATATATATATGAATTTAAAAGTTCTAACTTATATATCTGCAAGC
Source organism: Schistosoma turkestanicum (assembly GCA_944470395.2). Lineage (NCBI taxonomy): Eukaryota > Metazoa > Platyhelminthes > Trematoda > Strigeidida > Schistosomatidae > Schistosoma > Schistosoma turkestanicum. Next base: position 17,567,962 of record OX103975.1, on the reverse strand, counting down.
AGAATTTTAGAAAAAACGTGAATTTATTTTAAGAGAATAAACTATATAATTATCATGTGGATGATTGTTCAATAGGTATTTAAACAAGGAATGGTGATAATACAAAATTTAGGCAATTACGTTTGAATATCTATTTGCGCCAAAATCATTTGCAGAGAAGTTATCTGATTATTTTACTGAAATTATTTATACGTTGTCATGTTACACTTTCAATCTAATTGAAAAGATATTGATATAGAAAAATATGTGTAAAATATTCTTCGCTTGTTCATTATGAAATAACCCAATCTTCTAAAATTTACGATAATATTCTTACTTCTCTAAACATCGCTCCATCATTGACAAACTGACTCAGTATTAGTTTTCTGTGTAGAAATAAAAGTTTACATATTTTCACACAACAAACATTCTCAAAATTATTTTTATCGTGAGTTCAATGTTATGTTGAAGTAAGGTCAATTATTTCAATAATAATAACAAGTAGAGAAAAACAATCTTTTCACAAAATGTTAGTCAACATTGTAGTAGTCACTAGTTACGGTTTTCATGAAGGTAACTCTTCTTGTGCATCGTACTCCTTCCTACATTGAGTAGTCATAGTTAGTCAGTCAGTCGTATTTCAATATTTGCTTGTCTTCTAATCATCATTTGTCGCATTCCCTCAAACATCAATTTGCGAAAGAACTTTGAAATTGTATCGAAAATTACATCAGAACAGTCAATTATCTCTTATCCTTCCATTTCACTATAATGATTATGGTGATTATTATGACGTGAATATTCATGCTTTCTTCATGAAAACATTGGTTGCATATCTATCTACATTCAAGAATAACAGTTGCCTACTCACATCACTACTCACTTATCAACGTCTGTTACTTCTAACGAATCGTATGCCGCATGTCAGCATTCTCCAACTTCACTGTGCTCAGCCTTCATTTCATGTTCAACAAAATTGCTGTTTATTAGTTTCACGTCTGCTTTCGATTCTCAGACCACACAGACCCGTCACTAATAAAGACTGCAGTCGGACAAGGTGGCTCACACGCTCGCCTCTCTAATTCGCCTGTTGGTTGACTGCATGATGTATCTGTCATCATGTGTGTTGGAAGGAATGGACACAGACAAAAATTTCAATGCATCTAGACGATTCCGTATCACTGATCACGTGCTGCAACTATCCTCATACAGCAACAAACAAATGTAGATGAGTACGGTCAGCCTAACGGTTATTTCCTTTTCAACTCATGCCATTCATCCATTGTCATGTTACACATTCTATCTAACAGAAAGCATATTGATTTACAAAAATGTATGTATAATACTGTTTCTCTGTTCAATACAATTTACCTAAGATTTTAAAGCCTACGCTTATGTACATACTTCTCTCAATATCACAGCAACATTGACAAACTCACTCAGTATTTGTTGTTTTTGTAGAAATAAAACTTTGCATATTTCTACACAACAAACATTCTCAAAATTATTTTTATCGCGACTTCAATGTTAAGTTAAAATGAGGTCAATTATGTCAATTACAATAAATAGTGAAAAACAATTATTTAACAAAATGTTAGTCAACATTATAATATTCACTAATTATTGTTTTAATTAAGATAGCTTTTCTTGGCATCCTACTACCGCAATGTGTAATCATTGTCATTCAGTCGTATTTAAATATTTTCTGGTCTTCTTACCTCACTAAGTGTGCTTGTGTCTATTACGAATTGATGTTAGTCTATGAACGCGTGCGAGACTTTTACCAGCGTCCATGTATCCTGTTTCGAATCCATACGCCACAACAGAAATTTCGACAAGCCTAGAAAGTATTTTCTACAAACACCTAGCGATCACAGTGCCATCAAGCATACAACTCTCGTTTATTCATACAACATAGAAGCGACCTTGTGACAATAAAGAAAATAGCATACTCAAATACACAGCAGACAATCACAGCCATGGATTTTCTTGGTGTGAATTGAAATCTCAAGCTCAACTGAACAGCCCATGCTGGCAAACGTGAAAACCAAAATGAGGCATATATCAGACGAGTTTCGAGGAACTTACATCCTAACCACTTCTAATTATCATTTACAGCATTCCATCAACTCCGCCTGAAGGCACTTCGCGACATCATCTGGTTCCCAGCCCCGATGAAGAAGGAGGTTTGGTTATGTTTTCGACCACCTCATCTGGTCGAAATTCTAACTTGAATTTAAAACGCTTATCAGAAGATATGATGAAACTACGCACACTATGTCCTGAGAGTTCCAAGAATAATTATGACGTCGCGTTCCCTCGGAAATCGCGGGGCCAATGCCTATTCCGACAACCAGATCAACTTTCTTTTAGGTACATGGAACGTCCGTACATTATTGGGTACAGGAAGAATATTTCAAGTCGCGGCAGATTTAAAGTTACAACCTCGAGGTGCTCGGCAACAGTGAAACGCATTGGACCCACGTAGGACAACTGAGACTAGCTTCAGGGGAACTGCTGTTATACTCTGGTCACGAAGAGGAAAATGCTTCACATACACAAGAAGTTGCACTGATGAGAATCTCATGTACCCAGGATTATCAAAGAAAGATGACATTACAATGAACGTCATCCAATGCAATTCATCGAATAATGACTTCAATGACGACGTTAGAATCAGTTCTGCGAAAGGCTGCAGTCAATCGTCGACAGATGCTCACTAAAGGATTTGAACATTCTGAAGAGAGACCTAAATGCCATGGTTGGCATTGACAACCCTAGTTATCAAGACATCGTGGGACGAAATGGACTGGAAGAAGAGAACGTGAACGGTAAACCTAACTATCGCGACACAAACGCATACACAAAGCAACATGGATTCCATCGAAACACACTACTCAGAAGGAGGAACAAAAAGACAGCAACCAATGTCGGCCGAACAGGAGCACAGAAAGTTAACGAACATGCTAAATACACAGAAGCCAACAGGGAAGTAAAGAAGATCATCAGAGCCGACAAATGAAAATATGTGGAAGATCTAGCTATGACGGCGGAAAAGGCTGCAAGAGTAGGAAACATGGGACAATAGAACGAAACAACAAAGAAGCTGGCCAAAACTGTCGTAAAGCAGAACGACCAGTAAAAAGCAATGAATGCAAAGTAATCGGCAACACTGAAGAACAGCGAAGAAGCACATTCAGGAACTCTTAAATCGACCAGCTCTACTGAACACACCCAACATCGAAGCAGGATCCATCTACCACCCAATTATTATTGGCGCACCTACAATTGAGGAGATCAGCATGGCCATCAGAAAAATCAACAGTGGAAAAGCAGCAGGACCAGACAACATTCCAGCAGAGGCAATGAAAGCAGATGTAGAAGAAACTGCAAAAACATTTCACATCATCTTCAGGAAGATTTGGGATGAGGAACAAGTACCATCAGATTGGAAAGAAGGATACCTGATCAAATACCAAAGAAAAGCTATCTGAGCAAGTGTGTGAACTACAGAGGCATCACTGTTTTTTCAATACCAGGCAACGTCTCCAACAGGGTATTGTTAAACAGAATAAAGGACTTCGTAGACGACCAACGTCGAGATCAACAGGCCGGATTTCGTGAGGATCGATCGTGTACTGACCATATTGCTACATTAGGGATCATTGTGGAACAATCAATTGAATGGAACTCACCGCTCTACATCAACTTCATTGACTACGAGAAAGCATTTGACAGCAGGGATAGGAAATCACTGTGGAGGCTTCTTCGACACTATGGTGTGCCTGAAAAGATAGTTAACATGATAAGGAATTCTCATGATGTATTCAACTGCGAAATCGTGCATTGAAGTCAGCTGACAAACTCGGTAGAAGTGAACACTGCTGTAAGGCAAGGTTGCATACTCTCACCCTTTCTCTTTCTCCTGGTGATAGACTAGATTATGAAGACATCAGCATCTAGAGGGAAGAACGGTATCCATTGGACGATCTGCACTTTGCAGATGACCTGGCTCTTCTATCGCACAAGTAGCAACAAATGCAAGAGAAGACGATCAGTGTAGGAGCAGCAGGTCTCAAAATACATAAAAGAAAAGTCAAGTTCTCCGATGCAACACAACATGCAACAACCAAATCAGTCTTGATGGAGATGCCTTGGAGGACGTTAACACCTCTACATATCTGGACATCATCATCGACAATCAAGATGGATCCAATGCAGATGTGGGGGCGCGGATTGGTAAAGCATGGGTTGCATTTCTAAAATTGAAAAATATTTGAAACTCCAAACAAATATCAATCAACAGCAAAATCAGGATTTTCAACACAAATGTCACTAAGAGTGAGCTTCGGATCTTGAACGCGAACGAGACATTTCCTAGTGTCCAGGTAGGCTACCTTGCTCTAAGAAAAAGCAAAAGAGAATTTTTGATAAGCGTGGAAAGTATAGTCTCTATACACGCAGCAGACGCAATACAATCAAGCACATGACTCTCTTTTATTTATACATACAGCAAACAGATCTATTCCTTTGCTTGTTAGAATAACTTGAATCTCCAGATTCATTCTTAACCTTCAAGGAAATACTCATCAAACAGCTACCACTACCAGCGATACTGCAACCACATTATCTTTTCTGACATTTATCTTGATTAGTTTACCTCATTTATTTTCATGCTGAGTGATTAAATCGACTCGGAGAAGCTTCGTGTCAGGTATTAAGTTTTTCTTATGAAGTGTCAGATTCAGGACACTGTGGATCATTGTGAAACAAACAAATGGATGGAACTCATCACCTTTCATCAAAATCCTAGAGTACGAGTAGGCATTCGACAGCGCACACAAAATTACAGATTGTAGGCTTCTTCAACAATATTTCCTAACTCAAAATATTTTCCACATCATATAGAATTCCAGTGATAGATTAGGTCGCAACATCATGCACGAAGGAAAACACACAGACCAGTCCCAAATGAAGACAGTAGTCAGACGAGGTGGCTCACAACCTCACTTGTTTTATCGCTTAGTGATTGACTGCATGATGAATACGTCAACATGTGAGACCACTCAAGGGACAAATTTTAGAGCTCCTGTGCAGCTAGATAATTCGCTATCACAATCCGCGCACTGCTACTATCCACACACAGCAACAAGTGCAGATGGAGACGGCCAGTGTATCAGAAGCAGCCTCAGTCGCAGTACGTTTCAACATAAACAAAAGTAAAAGCAAGATGTGTAACTGCAGCACAGGATGTACCGGTTAAATCACATTTGCTGAATATGCTTTGGAAGATTTTCAAACTTTTACATGCCAGTAGAGCAGGATTCATAATAACTAAGTTGGATCTGACTCGAATCTAAAGGAGAAGTGGAACAACACCGATCATATTAAGCCAGATTCAGAAGCTGACAAAGAAACAATGAACACCCATCTGGTAGAACTTAAAGTAAGGATTAGAACAGAAGGGGTTGAAGAATGTTGGTATGCAGCCTATGGTCCATTAGTGATAAAGGAGTACGAGCTTTGATCATAAAGTGATCTGAGCTAAAATATGATTGAATAACTGTAGTCACTGAGTGCCCATTCAGTTCTAGCTTCGATACACTCTGCAGTGAGCGTCTTAAACTTCTCATTTGTAAATATAAGCAAGTAACCCAGTGGTCATGAAAAACAGCCTATATGTAAAACCATTCAGGCGTCATTCAATAAGAAACACGACCAACACAATATTACTTAGTATTATTAGACTATTTTGATATGTCAATTACATCCTAAAAATGATTGATCGATTGACAAGTTACCTTTTCTTACTTTCATCCAAAACTGTAGGCTTCATTTCAAAAATGTTAGAAAGTTATCAAGTGTAAAAATATTGACTGACATACACAGACAGTGAATTATAAAAATTCTGTTTTTATTTCAAAAATGTTATATTATAAAAAAGCAATCTGTTAGGACATCATAAATGTCTGTACACTTCGGCGTTTTTACAAACAAACAACGCCATACAACGTGGTGATAATTCTGGATCAAAAATACGTATATAACCAGAATATTGATAAGGATCCACTACATCACTAGTTGCATTCACGTTGCCACATTCTCTTAGACACCATAAACGATCAAACAGTACAAGTGTTTCCAGTAATGGTTGAAACAATTGCTGTATAGCTAATAGTCCTGGTATTAAATTACATATCTGTTCAAAGTAATCACGATACTCCATGAAACAAGGATCATTATTGATGATTCGATCGGATCGCACAATATCTACCAGGGATTTTCGCCAGTAATTGATTATATGTGGATACCCATCATGAAAATGCAGTGACCAATTCTGATCAATTTTATGATTGTCATGATATTTGGTAGCTAATAATTTCTTTATCATATCACAATGTATCTTCGGATCAAGACCTTTAAATCGTTCAAGTACTGTAGACAAGTTGTCATACTTGATAAATATAAAATCTAAAATTATACGAGCCAATACACGTATACGATGTTTACTAGCATCAATTTCTCTGCATTTGAACCATGTTAAAGGTGAATGTTGACAGGCTAAACGTAGTGTAGCCGGTGAAATACATTTATCAATAAAGTTTTTATCACATTTTAGAATAGCTTCACGTAAGTAATTACTAGTAGGGAACTACATCAATCAAACAAAGAAAACATGGAAGTTCAAAATGTTCAGAATAATAATACAGAATCAGCACCTTTCCAAGTTAGTTCTGGCTGATCTAGCGACCCAAAAGACTATTAATCATTGACTCGCCATATGAATTTATTTCCTAATAATTTAAGTCAATATAAGATTATAAACTGCGCCTTTAGACATATTTTTATATTAATATTACATTAATAAAAGAAATAACACTAACTTGCTGATTAAGGCTTACACAATGATTCAGGGTTTCAAGCTGCACGATGACACATTCAAGTCATGAGCAAGAAAGCATCATTAGTATCACAGCTTTTCAGGAAAAGGAAATACCGAGTATCTTTCAGATAATTAGTCACAGATGAGAAAATGTTGTATAGCAGGCTAAACATCTCCGAGTAGATTGACGTTGAATCATATAAACGGCTACATAACAATCATATTGTCTCAACATAGCAATCTTATCTAAAGAACTAAATATTTTCACTTTTACACCTGGTATAATTGTATATTCCAGAACTTTAACAAAATGGTCCTTCGATTCGCTTTTTGACTCCCATCATTCCTTATCAATATCTATGCAGACTTTGTAATATTCACAATATATATAATAGTTAACTTTTAAGTATGTTAAAGTGTTTCGATAGAATACCAGCGTGAAATAACAAAACAAAATACCATAACAATACTCTGTATTACTTTCAATGATTCTTATTACAATAACTGATCGAGAAAATCATTTACTCACCCTTTCTACGGTAATTTTATGGTAACAACATCCAATTATTAAGAGACATTCTGCTAAACAATCTTGTTGAAATAATTCAATAATTGATAAACTTAAATTTCCACAATAATATGAGCCAATTAATGGGTTATCAGAACTAGAAGTGAATTGTTGGAGTCTGAAATAGCAAAAAAATAAATACAATCTGCATACATACTTACCTACATATACATATTGATATATTTGATGGAAGGTAATGAATTTCAGTCAAATTTCATTGAGATTTTATTGTCAATGCAAATGTTAATTGATTGATGCAAGATTGACTGTTTTTTCTTCTTTTATTATCTGATAATGCATTCAAGATTAAGGAGCGTTCCCTCACTCTTTTAAACACTTATCGTATAGTTACACGTGTATAGTCATTCTTTAGGATGCTTCACTCACTGTCGTTAGTTGTTTTAAACATCAGTAAAGGGAATGAGGATAGAATGTTCAGTCGAAGCCGGTACGGAGAAACGACAAGAAGGAGTTAAGAAGCGTTGAGTTGAAATCGATGTTGTACATGCACTCCATCACCCTGAAGTAACTAATGATGTTTGAACCAATACTTGAACTGCAGCTACCATGAAATCGTATCTTCTTACGTTACTCAGCTACTTCACAAATTTCGCCTTTCAGTCTAGTATTCAAAATTTTCCGTACAACACAGAAACACTTGATTTGATCCAGGTAGAAACGCTGAAATCTGGGAAACACTGAAACTCGGAAAATCAAATGACAGTTTTGAAAGAAAGAAGGGTCTTTTCTGACAGTGAGGAAATGCTGCATGAACAATCAAATTCGTCACTCGAATGGAACACTAAAGTATATAGCCATAAACACTCGGAAAAATGGTAAATGTTACCCACCAAATGCTCAAAGTTAAATTACTGATTCCTAACTGCAATATCTAAATATTCTATCCTCATTCTATGCACCAAAAATTTTACGCAAGATTATATTCTCCAATCACTTATATGACTCTTGAACACAAATCCATCAAATAATAAAAAAAACTGATTGTTGTACTCATCTCATAAGTATGATTATCAATTCGATTTTAGAAGTTATTGTACGGTAACACTCGTTAACTCAACAAGAGAACTTACTGCATAATCACATAGTATCTGAACAGAAAGGGACTGTGGTCAAATTATTGTCAAATTATTACCAATACTGTCAACATACTACTTTGACAAATTAAATAATCCACAACTAATATCAACAATTTTCAGTGAAATGTTCGATTGAAGTTCTAGAAGCGAAAGACAGTCAAAAAGACCTCCACACTAGGAAAGTTTTTAAAAAAACACACCGTCCAATCTAGATTCAAAAACAATTGAATGGGAACACGAATCAAAACTAAGTTGATCAATCGTGATAATAAAAATGTATCATATCAGGTATATATGCTTATAATACAATAAGACGATTGTTATAAAAGATGCTCAGCATTCTCACTTATTCGTGTGCAAAGTTAACATCAATTTTGTATTTGGATCATTCTCTATTTTGCTTTCATGCAAATTCATCATAGTAGCAATCATTTGAATCGGTAACTAATTGATTTCGGAACATTATCTGAAACCTGGAAGCGTTAAGTGGTTATATCAACACGTGTATAGCACTGCTGCTATGTCACATACTAGAACAAATCGTCTGTTTAGTGATTTCAAGATTTAAATGGTGGTCCGAAATTGATTGACTCACAATTTCAACGAAACTCAACAATCTTTACTGACTGAAATTGTGATTGTTGTTTAAGTTCGGTTTGTGAAAAATAAATCGAATTTTTCATCACAAAATTTCACTTATAGTCTAATAAGTTGACAACATTTTGATTTGGGAAATTTAAGAAGTTATTGGGTCAATGAGATTTATATGATGTAGATGAGACAAGAATCTAAATGAGGTGCGTAGTTATGGAGTAAAAAGTACTACTACACAGAAATGATTATAGATTTACATACTTTGAACGGCTAAAGTTCAACTGAAACGAGCATATGTGCTAAAAGTTATTCTAGCTTAAGAGTAGCTCGGCGAAATCTTTGAAAAAAACCGAGGTGTATTTGATATAGATGTAAAGTGAAGGCAAAATGCTTAAAAGTGAAGCACATCTACATCTAAAACAAATGTCAACCAACAAAATTGTCACATTTTACTGTTTGTTCAGCAATAGAGTTTCTTCTCGCTATTTGCAAACTTGTAGAACTACTGACGTTTACGCACCAGGGACACAGGTATACATTAACGGTATAGGAACAACCTGTGGAGATAGCATGACAAACTAATTTTGTAAATAGTTTTTGATACTATTTGAATTAATTTTGTTAATTCACTATGAAATTGTTGTACATTTTTTTTAAGTATTTGTTTAAGTGTTTGTTTAAGCGCACTTACTGCTTCCATTTTCCGTTCACTGTACACATAGCACGGCACTCACTGCCGCACACTATCGTATACACTTTATACACACCTTTCGCGTTCTCAAATGTTTATTGGAATACTGTATGAAGACTAATTCATATATTATCTACTTTATAGACTGCAGTCACATGTCAATGCTATTCTACAAACAATTTCTACAATCTTATCACTAACATTTCTATAATTGTGAAACCATACGACCAATCTCAATCAAACACGCACAAGTAGCTGCATAAAGTAACGTTCTTATATTTTTATTGTATTTATCGCATTTAACTGATATATTTCAATATACGTTTATTGATATTCGATAACTTTGTTAATATATAGAAATAATATATTGATTGGTCCACCGCAAACCAAATCGCAGCTGTGGAAGAAATCAGAAAGGTAAATATAAAACACATAATGCATAAATCACCCAGGCGATTGATAAAATACACGTATTACAGTAAATACGCTCACTCGATTGGTTTCATCTAAAGTCGAAACCACGCAATGATGAGTGGTTGATCAATGTTGCGTACATTGCAAATATGCAACAGTTCTAGTACTTACGAAATGCATGAAAATAGCTAATCTGACTTGTTTGAGTTATCACCATATACTTTGAACGATGTATATAACTTCTCTCTTACTACCATTGTAAATGAATTAGTTGGTAGTTGCAACAAGAATAAATATATCATTCTAATGTTGTCAGTGATGACAGAGTCGATATTGGCTATGATCACCACTAAATACAATTTATTATCCTGTCACAATGAATACAAATAAATTCAGGGTGATGATTATATTGAACGAGAAATCGGGCTATACAATTATTATCAAGTTATCAATGATGTAAGCAACGCGAAAAATAAAGTCACTTTTACTACATTTAGACAAAACGAGTATAATAAGGAATATTTTATTTTCGATAATTGGGTTTCTTTCGTACAAGTATTGTAATAGACATTTAATCTACGTACAAGAGCATCAGTACCAAACAATAACATTATTCAACTTGCTGTAAGCATCAATAAATCACACATCACTATTTATTTCATTATGCTAAATCTTATGCTCTTTTTGTCAAGACATTTTAGCGACATGTTCCTTGAAATTTATTAGAAACAATTAGTTTGTGAGGAAGAGAGCCTTATTTAAAAACGTGATTGAATATCAAGAAAAATGCGAACAGTTTTTATGTTCATTCGCACAAATGAAATGATGGAAAAGAGTATTTTGTTTTACAGGACATATTGAGAAGACAGTGATGTTTGAAAAATGAATAATTACATCAAAATCTTTGCAAATTATCCACTCCGAATTCACAATTTATCATGAACAATATTTGTCAGAAGTATTCGCAAAGGTTTCAATAGAACTGACTGTTTTTTATTTCAATTTTCATTATTGGTGATAGAAGATGTCCATAATCTTTTTGATATATAATGTCGGATGGGAATAATTCTGTCACTGATGATGTTTTTCAATGGATAGCTCATTTCGCAGAGCAAAAGAGTTAAAGTAAATGCATTGATTTTTGTTTGCTTGACGGTATTTAAAAGAAATCGTATGCTGAATTCATTCCACACACACACATTAGCGAACTTTTTTTCAAATTTCACCAACAGACATCTGTGAAGTGCATAGCAAGACTACTTTTCAAGTAGGACGTTCTACGCTTCGTTGCAGACATACGAGTGATTTGCATGAATTCCTTTACGTATTCAGTAGATGTGAAAGTCAATTATTGAGTATTTTGCAGAGAACAATTTAAATTTAGCAGAGGTGTCATGTTCCGTGACCAGTCGGTTGGAAACCTGATATATAAGGTTCAGTATTTCGATTTCTCAACTCCGGCTACTCTATAACTATTTTGAATACTTTACGAAAGTCTCATTTCAAAGTGAAGACAATCAACTCTTCTCTACGTTGAATAGTGAATAACAATGGAATGTCAGGTCTACACATAGTACATTGCAGTATCTAATTTTGAAGAAGTTATGTTGAAATCGGTCAATAATTTGTTCAGTAATCGAAAACCATTCAATCGGTCAAACCGATTTGATCATTCACATTCATATATAAATTAGCATTGTCAAACCGCTTGTCATCCATCGGAAAAATAGAAATCGCTCTCACCAGAGTTGTTTTCTTACTTAGGATTCACCTTATTACAGCTCATCTGAAATTAAACAGTTTGTATGTGATCAGACTGCTCTCTTTGGAACCAAATGTCTTTATAAATCTTCACGCTAAATATATAAGAGCTTTTATTAACAACAACATTATTCTTCATTTCAACCAGCGAAATAATTTTTCCAGTCTTGATCAAACGTCTTTCACTATTCACATTTTGAATTGATTTAAAACTGAAGGCAACGGAAACACAGTTTTTTAACATTCAAACTCTGTTGGTTACATCGAAATTTGACTCAACGCAGGGCACAATGTGAGTGCAGATTCATCCATAACCGGAAAAATTCTTTATTTTTCTTAATCACCATAAAAATACTTTCACCCAAAGTTTAATTTCTTCACACTGATTTTTCTCTTAGATTTCAGTAAGCGCTGCTAGTAAATTATCATACTGAAGAATAAGATAGAAAAAGCCTTGGATAACTAATGTGATACACGCGTTGGATAACATGAGCTCATCTCGAAATATGTCGCAATAAGTTCTCGTTGGACTAGAATAATCTGTAGAAAATAGGATTTCGTCGAGTTAGTCTAGTCGGAACAGGAGAGCAAACTTCTCAAATGCGATTATACCAACCACTTGTATACTACAAGCATTTAGAAAGTGCGAGGTCCGAGTCTAGTAGAGAATCAGGATCTATGACGAGTGATCCGGGTCTTAAAACGTTTCACATAATGCGTGTTTATGCATTGAGATCGAATAGGAAACAGCATAAAAGACTGTGGAAAGTAAGGATGAACAAAAGGAAGTAACATTTGCAGTGACATTGCTATTCAAGACAACCGATAAGAAACACTATTGGAATACGTGACTTTGATATATAGTACGACCATAGAATTGACCGGCAGTTGCACGGAAATTCTATAAATAACAAATTCACAAACTTGTGAGGAATCGGGGAACCGAATTCATTTTACCCCTTGCTCCAATATTTGATATATAAACTGGAAGATACGTACATCAACGCTCATCTTTGTTATTCCACAAAACGCCTTGTGAAACATTCATGTTAACTGGTATACAGGAATGAGGGCTAATAGTGCAGGAACATTTACACGTTCACTTGTTCCAATGATGATTTTGTAGCTCCAGACACGTCAAGTTGTTCGTATAATGCTTTCAATTAGCCTTCGATTCGGCTTCAATCAGTTCTGTATGCTGTCAATTCACATTTCATGTCAAGATGTAGGACGATACTCAGTTTCATGAACCATGAAATATTTAATTTTTTTATGCTTCATGAATATTTATTTATGCTTTTTTTCGAAATACCTCTTGCAATTAGGTCATTCATTTCCAGTTTAAACTGAAGATGCGTCCAGTGCTATGAAGAGATGGCCATCCGGTGCTATTCCAAATCAGAGTTATTAGGTTATCAATGAAGTTATCCAACATGTTCACCAAAACATTTGCATATTCCTATAATTTTAATCATCAACATTTTGAATGCATACGTTTATGTTCGCTAAACAAGTAACTGCTCGCATAAATAACGTTCTTTACTTCACAAGGTAGAGATATCAGACGAAAATCGACACATTGAAAAGCATTCATCTACATTTTTCGTTTAGAATCTGCCTTGACTGTTTGAATGTCTGTAATAAGATTCTTTTTGAAGCCTAATGTTTATCGCGAAACAGCTGTTGAATAATTGACAATTCTGTCATTAAGAATGAGAAATCAAATGATGACGTTATGCTTCAACTAGAATAAACATGCAAAGTGGGTAACTAGAGAAGCTTTTCAAGCTGCTGCGTAAATGAAAAGATATAACCTTGCTGTGCTTGTGATGAATAGAACGCAGTCGGTACAAAAATATTAGCTTCAAGAAGGATGGTGTTTTATTCTTACTGTGCAGAAAACCACACTCCAGAGAAATACGAATCTGCACTGAAGCGAAAATTCAACCTTTGGCACAAATCTCATAAACCAAATATCATCAAATCATTTTTCAAAACATATACAGACGGGTATTGCAATCACTGTCATTCGCCAAAACGGTGAAAGGTTGACAAACATATGTACGTTCATTCAATATCAAAAAATGTTAACCAAACAGTAGTACTAAATGTAAAAGACATAAGACCAGACACACAAGTTTGTGGACAAGAGGCTTGATTTCACAAACGTCGCCTGTGTAAGACCGAACGGTGACATCACGAATAATTGCGGAACAAGAAAACAGCATTCATAAACTTACTTGCCGATGAGAAAGTGTGTGGTCATTTCACGACTGGTTCATCACACGCGAACTGGAATCCTTTAGTTTCGCCCATTTTAACTTATCTTAGGAGAGAGTGCGCTAGTTAGAAACCATTCGGCAAACACAGGGCAGTTAACGTTATTACTTTCATCAATAGCTAAACTATCCCCTACATACACGACGCGAATTAAATAAACGACTTTAATTCCAAATACCGGTCTGGTCCTAGCAAAACGTCATAAAGAATGTGTAGTATTGGAGTACAAACGAAGGTACATAAGGTATATTCGGTTTAGTGAACTTCCACCGCCGCTCCATTTGACACTCCGCGGAGCGATTCCGACTATTAGAGAACGATGATATCGAAAGTAGCGCATTTACAGAGATCAAGATGCCTAAACCCATAGTTTAACCTGACCTATAAGCCAAGTTCAGCATAGAGATTTTTCCATGATAATTCTCTATAGGAGCTGTAATGCAGCAAAAAATCTCTGGAGCATATCAACCTCTCGTATAATTAATAAGATGATCAAGTTGCACTCGTATGTGATTTATTACATTTGCTGAAAAACTTTTAAAAGTTTGATTACATTAGTCACGTCGTAGAAGTAATGTTTATAAAATTTTCATAGATTAAAATCGTTGTGAACGTCGGATCCGCAAAATTTGCTTGATAAATGCCTTAATTTGCATTCTGTGTTTCCGAGCAAAGACTTAACAGATGACCTTGAAAAAACATTGACATCGGGAAAATCCTTAGCTGTGATTGGCTGCCTTCTATTTTGGTGACTGTCCCAAGAACGTTTATATGATGTATAAATAAACGAGAGTTGTGTGCTTGATTGTATCGTGCTTGCTGCGTGTTTGTAAAATATACTTTCTACGCTAATCAAGACCTCTCTTTTGTAGTTGAGGGATCAAGGTAGTCAACCTGGACTCTGATTCATTTTCTCGTTCGCGTTTATTGAATAAATTGAAGTCGTAATAGCTATAAGCGTAACCAGTGACAAATCTAACAAGTGTCGACGGTAGTATTGCAAATGTGGATCCTGCCAAACTTGAATTATTACGTAAGCTAGACAATTACTGCAATTCGAACCTGCCTCTTAACCCACGAGATCGTTCATTTTCTGAGACAGTTCAGAGAGTGAGCCAGCACTTTGGCGAGAACTCGTAAGTGTTTAGTATTTGTTGTTGACGTCCGAAGCTAGCGATAAACGAAGACGATGATTTTCTTACTCACGTGGACATTTTCAACCTTTAACGCGAACGCTTTTGGTTGAGGTATTTGTCTGAAGATCAGTTGAAAGCCTTTACTTTCAACGAATTTCGATCAAAGGTAAAAGGGGAACCTAAACCGTAGATTACAAATGAGTGAGAAATAAAGAAAAGGGCGCTAAAGGTGTATGCTGGACTCTTTGTGGAAATCACCAAACTGTTTACTACTCGTCATCGATGCTTCCAGCTAGTAGCATGACTACGGTGTCGATTGTAGCAAGATCCGAAACTCAGATTTGGTGAGATGAGCTACGAGTACCAGAGACCTAATATTCTACAACGAGACACAACAATAGTTTAGAGTGATAGTTCAAGACGATATGAAGTACATTTGGTACAGCAGCTACCTATTCAGAAAAAAACAGCACATGTTACACGCAGTTCATCCCATTCCAGCTCTGTTCAAAAGTCAAAAATGAATCTATTCGCTGCTTGTTGACACTGCAGGTCATGGCACTATGTACGGAACTGCCCATTTAGACAACATCGAAGGAGGAAATGTAAGGACATCTTGCCAGATCCGCTGCCAATGCAATCAGCCTATTATATTTCTGCTGAAGCTCCACCAGATGAGAGGAAACTCATTACTACTTATATTAACGGGTAACCATTGAGATCGCAAATAGAGACCGCATCTGATGACACCATCTTCTCACGTAAATACTGGACCAGATTGGGCAGCTCAAGCCTGCAGCACACAACACAGAAGCCTTGTACAGAATGTGGTAATTATCTTCGTTCGTTAGGACTATTTGAATGCAGAGTTACCTTCCGAGCCTCGTCATTTACCGAAGTGTGTTATATAACGCCGGCTGATCTAAATTTACTTTGTTTAGATTGATTCAACCGGCTACAATTGGCTGATGTCCCATTAAATACCATATGGCACCAGGTGTCACAGTCACATGAACCTGAATCATATACGAGGGATCTAATGACGCAGTTTTAACCATTTTTGAGTTTGGATTAGGTCGGCGCACTGCCATCAAAGCGACACTTCGGTTGAAAGCTGGGGCTAAGCATGCTTTCCATATAAAAAGACCCGTAATTATACACCATAAGCAACAATAGCTGAAGAGTTGGATCGCCTGCTTACTCTGCTTGAGCAGCACCTATAGTCGTTATCAAGAAGTTCAAACGCACCTTTAGTAAATGTGCTTACTTTTCTACAGGTCTCAGCGCAGCTCTAGTACAGTATCATTATCCTCTCCCAATCCCAGCAGATCTGTTTACTATGCTGAGTCGGGGAAGGGTTTTCGCTAAGCTCGATCTAGCTGATGCTTATTTTGATGGTAAAGTAGATGAAGCATCAAGAGAGCTGCTTACTATCAGTGCACATCGTGGTTAAGTCCAATACAACCGTTTGCCTTTTGGAGTTAAGACTGCCTTTCAGATATCTCAGGGGTCGCAGCTTATCTTGGAGATTTTCAGTTGTTGCAAAGATGATAGATCAGCTACGGGAACGCACAACGTTGGTACTACAACGCATCAATGACAACGGTTTCCGGTTACGTCCAGAGAAATGTAAGTTTTTAATGCAGTAGGTAAAGTATTTAGGATTTATGTTTGATCCCGAGAACATCAGCGCTATCAAACTGATGCCAGTTCCCAAAACCATCTCAGAATTAAGATCTATTCTCGTAATAATCAGTTATTATTCAGAGTTTGTTCCTTCGACGCATGATATTCGCGCTGCATTGAAATGTCTATTGCAGAAGAACAGCACTGGGAACACAATAACAGAGTGTCACAATTTTCTCTACATTCGGAGTTTCAAGCTCCTCACAGATCATAATTATCTGTTAGCTCTATTCGGTTCTAAATCTGACATTCCAGCACATTCTGCAAATCGTCTTAAGCGATGAGCCTTTGTGCTTTCAGTGTATGATTTCTATATACAATATCAACGCACTCTACAATTCGGTCAAGCAGACGCTTAGTCGCGACTCATTAAAGATGAAGTGGCGGCTGAGGAAAACATGGTAATCGCATTTCTGTCAGTGGAAGATCACGCAGTATAATATCTTACAATCGCAATCCGCAAATCATCGCCGTCTGCAGCAGACACACAAAATGCTTCTAGAAACAACCACATCATCAAGATGACAATCAAATATGTCATCAACGGTTGACCGTCGGAGATGTTTGATGGTGATATGAAGCAAACGCATCAGTGACGGGATTCACTTTGCATCGTGAACGACAGCTTTATGTTTGGTGAAAGAGTAGTGCTGCCAGAATCCTTTCATGCAAACGTGCTGAGAAATATCCCTCTTAGTAGTCCTGGGCTTAAACTAAAGATGTCCATAGCTAGGAGTTATGTCACAGCGATGTTTGAGAAATGCATGCGGTATCGACAGGTGGCAAAGATGAATATCAAAGTTCCGCCGGTTTCATAGCTCAAAACTGATCATGATTGGTCCAGAATACACGTTTACTTCTCTGATCCAATCAAGGAACCTATGTATTGCGTTCTGGTGGACGCCTTCTCAAAATGGCCACAAATCATTCCCGTTATGCCACCCATGACAAACAAAAAATACAGCTTCTCACTGAAATTCTTTCGCGAAATGACATACCAGATGTGATTGTATTTGACAATGTCTCTCAGTTTACTTCTACCTTATTCCTTACTTTCTGTCAACGGCTAGGTTTGTAGAGACGTTTAAAAGGGCAATGTTCAAGTCAGAATGGGAGAGGACATCAGTCGACGCGTGACAAAATTTCTTGTGTATCTGTCGAACATTACCAAATGAGTTGTTACCAAGGCAAAAGTCCACAGCAGAAATCTGGATGTGAGGAAAACTGAAAAACCATCCACAGCCTGATACATCTTAGTAGTGCATCAAAACCAGTACAGGAAGAGTCGAAGAGACAATGCACATACAAAGTGGAGTTTCTAGTGTTTGAATATGACCAAAGAACGAAATTTGGTCCTTGTACGTAAGAGTCAGTGTTCAAAAGATAGTGAGGAGTTATGTACGAAGTAAAAGTAGGCGGTCATAAATTGTCACGCCATCGAAACCAAATGGGCGAACAGCTAGCCACAGACTCCTAGTCAAGAGCAGCAAATCTTTCTCATGACATTCCGCTTGACACTTCAACCTACCGGCTGCTCCACCATGGGAAGAAACTGAGCAACGAGCTATTATCCGTTTCAGAATGTCCCCCCCACAGACAGCGGCAAACAACAGTTAGGATGAAAGTTCACTCCAGGAGCGAGTGCTATGAGAAAGGGGAGGAGTGTTTTCAACCTCAGATACCCAGAACTTGCTTGATGAATGCCTTAATTTTGCAAACCAACAGGAAAATCCTTGGCTGAGGTTGATAGCTTTTTATACTAGTGCGCTATTTGTTTTACTGTCCCAAGGACGTTTTTACGATGAATAAATGAACGCGACCCAACTGGAAGTAGGGTCATGGTCTCGCTCTGTCGCGTATTCAGAAATTGCTGGACCTGCATGCTACGTCTGCCAGCCCAAAGCAAATCACTTCCTGTGTGGAAGGAGAATGCTCCACACCCCTGGAGTTTCAAGAAGTACCTTAAGCTACTAGCATATATATAGTGCCGAGTATCACCTCTTTGTGTCAATTTTAATACATCGAGCTCTCTGCTCATCGACGTCCCGTGTTAGACACTGTACGTGGGTTATCAGACCCTGACAGTGCAATCATCTAACTCCTCCACTACACGATATATCACATTGTTCTAGAATTGAATTTATTTGTAACTAAGTAAATCAGAGCTTACATTATCAACGATTAAAAGTTTGTGAAAGGAACTTGCAGAAATAGTGTTTGACAACAGGATGTGAGACATAGAACACCAAGTACAACTCAATAGCTTCTTTTAAACATTTAACATGAGCCTAACAACACAAAAGGAGGGAGGGTGGAGTTACTGACCAGCAAACATTGATGGTGTGGGCGATAACTTCAAACAACCCATGTTTGTGGGGCAGAACATTTGGTTTGCTTTCGGCTCTTTAGATTGATGAGACGACTAATAAGTAACACTGTGGTTGCTCTTATACGCTTGCTACTTCTGTGGTTCATGTTTCCAAAACTATGCTGAGGTCGCTATTCTGTCGCTATTCTGAGACACCCGCAACATTCTTACTCAGGCGCTTACAGTATGACTTAGAGGTTGGCATTCAATAATAATAATCATAATAATAATAATAATAATAATAATAATAAACAGTTAGACAGTGCGAGATTTTGTTCATTACAGTTTTCTTTTTACAAATTCTACTCTTTCAACTAGAATTTCGATTTCAACGTACATAAATCCAGCTTCTTACTTTGACTTCTCTTCTATCCACCTGACACTGCACAACCCTCCCTTTTTTTTTACTGTACTCCTTTATCAGTGTGTTATATTCTTATATTTCTCATAATTTAATTTAAGTGGTCAGTATGAATTTTATCTTGACTTACTACTGTATTGACTACTTCAACATGACAGGTTAAGTAGTGCTTTGGTTATATATATACACTTGCAACACTGCTGCCTTTTTCTCTCTCTCTTCTCCTTTTCAGAACCCTATTCACGGTGGGGAATCCTTGGCGACTCTAGGGAACATGCACCCTATGTACATGACTGTCTGGATCACAGCTCGTATCAAGCGCGTTCCATATGACCTTTTCCAACCAATCCACTATTGATCTCGACAAATCGCCAGAAGAACCTATTATGCACCTTTCTTCCTTATTTGTACTCTACTATTGAAAATGTGGCTGTATAATACTGTTTCTGTCAGTGACGTGGTGTAAATATGCAATCAGAAACTGACTCTTATACTTAATTTAAATGCTATGACAGTAATTGTGAAAGCATTTGTGACAATTTGATCTAGCCTGTAAACCGGCGTGACTCTTGTAACTTGGAATAAATTATTATTATTATTAGTATTATTATTATTAAAACAGAATTTCATAGAACACAAACCGCGAATGCAAACGACTTTGAGCCATGCTGATCATTGTTTCTAAGAATCGGATACTATCATATCGTGCACCGCAACCATTTGGTCTTCACCTACCAACCAATCCCATTCGTTGCCCGTTTACTGACTGATTCGACTGACTAATCTCATCAAAAGAAACCAAGGATCTATCTCATAAAATTCACCACGCTCAAACTATTGATAAGTATAACTTTGTTTATTCCTGCACCTAATTCAAACGTCAGTAGTTTCCATATTTATTGCACCAGAATTGACAGTCTGACAATATTTTCATCAAAATAATGAAATAGGTTCCTCGTTATATTTCCCTTATCTTGTTCTAATTAATTACTATCAGCTTATGTGAAAAACAATGGTTGAGTTATCTTTAAGCATGACTGTGTTAAAGTATAAAATGATACATCGATTATAACCGATTGAAAGTGAAATGAATTAAATAAATTCTAATGTGAATATGAGAATGTTCTAATCAGGTCTATTGAGATGGGTATCCCTTATAAAAGAACCAAGGTCAACAAATGTACATAATAAATTGTGAGCTCTCTAGCAGGTGATATTTTCCACAACAAAAATTTTATTGTCAGTATAAAATAAGACTGAAACTATATAATAATATCAAGTGAGATAAGCACAGCTGATTATCGGCTGAGAGTTGAAACCAGCAGGCGCCCTCTGAAGATTTCATCTTCACGAGACTCCATAGAAATTTGGACAATGCGTCGGTTTTATTACCTGCTCTAATGCAATTTTCAATAAAAATTCAAAGTTGTTTTGCAGTTTCATTTTTGATGGAATGCGGTCAATCATATTAAGAATAGAAGCAAATAACTGAACTACGACTGACTAGAATTACGATGCAAAAGAACAGTTATCTTCATTAAAACAATAACTAGTGAATATTACAATGTTGACTAACATTTTGTGAAAAGATTGTTTTTCTTTTTTTATTGTTATTGACATAATTGACCTTATTTTAACATAACATTGAACTCACGATAAAAATACTTTTAAGAATTTTTGTTGTGTGAAAATATGTAAACTTTTATTTCTACACAAAAGCCAAATACCGAGTGAGTTTGTCAGCGATGCTGTGATATTGAGAGGAGTATGTACATAAGCGTAGGCTTTAAAAACTTGGGTTATTTGTATTGAACAGAGAAACGGTAATATGCAAACAGTTTTGCATATCAATATATTTTCAGGCGAATAGAACGTTTAACATGACAATGAATGTATGAGTCTAATTAAAAATTTGACATTTCTTTTGGCAAATGATTTCAGCGCATATTAAATTTCTATGTTCATTCTGTTTACCATTCCCTTTTTTGTTATTACCAGAAATTCCTATTAAAGAATCATTCACATGATAGTTTTATCACTTCGTCTCTTTAAACAAATTCACCTTTTTCTGTATACTTTTTTCTAAAAAGCTGCATGCATGAGAGAAAAATATTGAATTCATATATATATATATATATATATATATATATATATATATATATATATATATACCGGGCTCTTTAAACAGTAATACAATAGGCTGTTTGATGAGAACACTTTTTTCTAATTCAATAGAATAAGCCTTACAAAACTATCTTTCAAAACAAAAAAATGAAACCGGACGTAACGAAAATGTCATATAAAGTCTCCAGCTTTACTATCACGTCGCGTGCCACAACCAGCTACTCTGCACTCGTCAAAAGCCTGTCCAAACGTTTGTATTCGTTCTGAAATTTCATCGCCTTCTAGGCCATCAACACTGATAAGTGAAGTGATGAATATGTCAAACTACTTCGCTTCATATCAAAGACACAAGCTAATCCCGAAGCAGAATTCTGCATTTCAAGTCGTAGTAAGAAATCCCTCACGTGCTTGCATTGTCCGTTAAGGTGATCGGAAGACTAATTTCGTTGGCGTCGTCATGAAGTAGGACAATATCTACAGCAAATTCAAAGTGAACAAGGGAATCTCCCGTCCAATATCTAACTCTCGGAAAGTAACACGGTGAATGTGACGTCACTGAAGGCATGTCACTGACGAAGTTAAGCAACAAGTCAGAACGTGAACACTGACAGACAACACATGAATTACGGAATGCCGATGTCAGTTAGTCATAGTCTCTGTGTGCGTTTGTGTTCTAAAGCCGAACAACATGCGTATGTGGGTTCCGTACAGACATGTCCAGATCTGAAACTAGCTTTATTTTCTTACTAGTCTTTTTTATGATTCAAAGTTATAGCGAAGCTTACATTTGAGATACTGTTTTAGTTTAACTGAATCTTGACGGGCAGAGACAATCAATCTTTATGGACAGTCATTTGAGAATTCCGCCAGTTTTCGGATCTCACCTAATGCCGCATTCGATTGAATTGCAGAAACTGAACCCTAAACCATGTTGGACGATGAAAATGAAGAATCAGTGGAGAACATTCGGCATCCTATTTCATTCTGCTTGTTTATTATATGTGCAGTAGTAATTTACAATGAAAATTTACTCTGGATTCCATTGAAAAACTACAAATATCATATTGCGATACACATATGAAGACAAGTTAGACTTGAGTAACATTCGCTCGATTAATATATAGCTGAAGTTATATCGAGGCTGTTCGCTCAATTCTGGTTTTTCCAGGTGTATGAGAAATGTTTCGGCAATGCTAAACAGACGGCAGCTAACTGGCGTTGACAGTTTCCTATACACATTATACATGAATCCGCTATGACTGAATGACCAGTGTTCACAAAACTTACGACTATTAAGCTCCTTATTGATCTGTTTCAACACGACTTCCTTAAAGTAAGTCCTTGCTTTGTACGATACGTTAACCTAATATAACCGTAGTATGAAGAATTCAATATGTTTAAACAGCATTTGCAGTTGACTTGTGACGAATCAGACACCCACTGTTTGTTTGACTGTAACTGATATTTGATATTTTCCCCTTCTTTTGAATAAACATCTCTCAATCAAGCTGATTATATCTCTAAATCAGTCCAGGTTTTCTCACTGTTTTAAATTTATGTAATTAGATAAAATGAACATGGTATGAGTTTGTTGAATAAACCACGTTGGACGATGAAAATGAAGAATCAGTTGAAAACATTCAGCTAATATGCTTGCACTGTAACATACGTAGACATCACGACTTAATGGAATGTAAACCTGTGATACTATAAATTTGCAAACTATGCACACCTGATCAACAAACCAAATGAGTTATTACTTCCCCCTCATATTTTTTCTAGTCTTCAAAATATCGTAATCACAAACACAGTCACCTAATTTTCTGCCTTCTGATATTACCAGTTGTCAAACGTCAGTCACAAATTAATGCTTTGTGAATTCATCAGTAGCAACAATCGTACAACTGCAATTAACACTAATATGACAACACAGCTTCAAAAAATCCAATTTATTTATTGTAAAACATTATCATCAGCGGAATATTTCACGTTGATCAATATTTACGAACGTGAGTTTTCCCATTGCCTTGCAGAACCTATAACATTGAAATAGAAATGGTCAGTTTCATTGAAAGCCTCCAAAATAAATCACACAAATATCAAATCTGTTCGTGATTATTTGTGAATTGGGGCTGCATAATTTGCATACATGTAGGGTAATATTATTCGTTTTGCAAACATCACGGCTTTAATGAAACGTATACTGTTAAATAAAATATAGTTCGTCGGTTTCCGATGAAAATCCTAATTACTCACCTATTTTCCTTTTAATGATTTGCGTCTTAAGATCACGTTCGCACATCTACCAGACGATAACTCAATCTGGAATCGTTTGTAAACTTCTTCTAAAAAATTCCTACAGACTGAAAATTTCGAAAATGAACAGAAGGCTCAGCACATTTTAATGATTAGTGATGTTTGATTTCTGAGTGTTTGCAACAAGATGAATAATGTGTAAGTGGTTACTGTGATTTAATGTAGCATACTGATGTTCTTTGGTGTAATTGGAATGTTGTCGGATAAAAATGGTTCATCTAAGAAACTTTCAATATTTTTGTGGATAAAAACGTTAGTGACCAACTGTTGTATTCGTCAGGGTCTTATGCTGCTCTGTGTGGTTATCTAATCACTTTAGTGAATTAAGTAACTCCTATCAATACAAATTACATATTGAAATCACTGTATTCATGAATTTCATTCTTTCATGAATATTTCGCTCCCGAAATCTATCTGTTAATCGTAAAACCACATCAATTTGAAGTTGGAAATCTTTATTAATTGAATTTCTTAATAAATATATTTACTTTTGCTTTATTTACATTGTTTTC
This sequence comes from Schistosoma turkestanicum, assembly GCA_944470395.2. Lineage (NCBI taxonomy): Eukaryota > Metazoa > Platyhelminthes > Trematoda > Strigeidida > Schistosomatidae > Schistosoma > Schistosoma turkestanicum. Next base: position 17,543,192 of record OX103975.1, on the reverse strand, counting down.
TGATGGTGGCGTCCCTACAACTATACTCTGTTCATGTCACAGTTCCTGTATGACGTCTAGTATTTGTGATATTAATATGATTTTGAAGAAATATGTTTATGCGAATTGGCCACGACAACGCTTCGGCTATATCAATACATACCAACAATTATGGGCACACATCTGATTGGAACAATGTGGAAATACTGGGTAGGTGGAGGACAAAGAACACTACAGAATTTTTAGAAGCTTAGCACTCAGGTCAATCAGCAATCAACAAACACATCGACATTGACCCAATTTATCAGCCAATCAGAAAAATCATAGGTGACATGGGATCAAGAAACAGATCAAATAGGGGATGCAATCAAAACAAGGTGTCAAACAACGACCGGTCAAAGGTCAACAGCAAACAATCAACATCAAGGTTAGCAGAACAAGGTACAGGTAAAACGTAGAGAAATTCGAATCCTTCACTTCTATCTGAAGTTTGTGCTGATGTTGTCCAGAAGTACGGTGAAAGCACCACAACCAAAACAAACAGCTCAGAGAACGAAACACCACCACAATCATCCACCTGAGCTACAAGTTTTCGCCACCATCTCAAAAAGATGACAGGGTATAACTCGTCTTAGTAAAGTCCTACGATTAATAAGTCCACTAAATCCATGACTGTTAATATCACAGATGGTCACGCTTTGACATTCCAGTATATCTTTACTCCAAATTCTCTATGCACAGTTAAGCAATTGACTGTCTACTTACATTTTTCTAATTTGATTTGCCTCAGATAATAGTAATGCTTACTATGAAGATGATCAAGCATTTTGAAATCTAAATAAATACAAAGAAATTTAACAATATATTTTAAAAATTCTTAATATCTTGAGTCATAATATATCTATTTTCGTGCCAACTATTAACAAATCTATATATAATTCTTTCAAAAGAAGAGCTACATCTTTCAATATAGTCAGTAAGAATACGTTTTCTACTCGGTTGGTTCAATCCGTTATAATTTGAATAGAGTTTAAACATAACAGAACATCTCTCAAGTAAAATATTTCTGTCAAACGGTTTCACGGTATCCAAGCAAATTGTTCAAGTCAGTGCTCAATGCTATACAACAAAAAATCATTTGATCAATTTACCTTGTTCGTGATGTGTTAGCGGTAACGGACAAGTCTCGTTACGGTATTTGTCCACCAATTCTGTATTAGTTAGACAATACAAATTGCAATGTTAGTTGACTGCGAAATGATTCATGTACAATAAAATTACATGTTCATATCATCTTTTGCGTTAGCAATATAAACTCATAGTCTAATCAACGACAAAATGTCTAACATTATGATCGCTTGATTATCTTCTCAACTCAAACCAGTCACGTCGGTTCCTTTCACACGCTTCGTCAGTATTGCAAGTGTCACTCATTTGCAGTGCACTGAACATTGATCAATACAGAATCATTGTGCGATTCAGTAGATGGAAAGCACCGCCAAAGTCAACCATAAAACCAACAGATGATCATCGAATAATTTAAAGAAACTATTCTTGTGTAAATAATCACACTCACCAGCATACTGTGATTTCTGTTCAGTGAAATTCTTTGTCAAAGCATCCGAATCTTCCACAGTTATTTCTACAATCCAATTTTCGAAAACGGTTAGTTTTCATACAGTAAAATTACGGAATTGCAAATAAGCACTGCACAGATTATTCAAATGTCTCGATGAGGAACAATCAAACAGCTTTAACCTATTCACGACCAATCGAAATGTCAATGTATGAAACAAAAAATGGTGAATCCAACGTCTAACAAATTGAATTCATCATCTTCCTCCTGTTAGAAATGTGGAACTGCTGATGAAAGGATGATAAATAAGGATTATCATGTAAGCAAATACAATTATACTGAAAAAAATTCAACTAACCATATTTCTTTTCTTGATTTCTCATAAATTCGATTGATTCTAAGCATTGTAGAACAGGTAAATGTGAGTTACAGTCAAACACAATGAGTGGTGAATATGGTAATCGAGTTGCATCATTTCACTATTTATCTAGTCATTTACACCACAGTCTCATTACATCGTATCTGAACGCTTATTTGGCCAGTATGAATATTGTGATGAATAAAGTGGACTGCGGAAAAGTGAAAATCTAAACAACAAAAATTATATGCATAAAAACATGTTGGTTGATAGTAGAATTGTCATTTGTGTGAACATATTTGTAGGACATTTCGACTTTGGACGAAGTTAAGGCATTGAAATAGAAGTTGGTTGAATACATCACACATCGTGAAATTGAAATGATCAAATACAACATTTCATAAGTGGAAGATGACTAGTATGGACTTACTCTCAATGCGTTTTACATCTTCAACAGATTTATGAAGTTTTCTTCTACACCATATATCTAGAAATATTAGGCATAGTTGTGTAATTAATGGATATTTTTAACATACATTCGTCAATGGCACCAACTTGCGTTAACGGTTGCTGATTAATTTTATCTGAAAAGGGAACAAGAAATACAAAAAAATGAGTTTATTGTCGAATGCTGAATTTTATCCTACTTTTTATTCAAATTAGCATATAATTTTACTTATTCAAATTTCATCGTTTACGAATGAGTGATTTACTCTCTATATTTTTTAAGACTTCTTGATTCTGATCACGATGTTTTTCTTCTTGCCTGATATTATCTACAAATTGTGTGCAGTAACACAGATTTCATTATTCTCATAAAATAAATTATCATTTCGAATAATTTAGTGAACATCAAGTCAAATGTGTTAAATGAATAAAAATGCACGTTCTGATTACCACAGTTAACTAAAATATATCTCGCCTAAATATAAATGCGAATTTTTGATCATTACTGAATGCATTAGGTTGAAATAAGAATAGTTTGAGGAAAAGAGTAAATGAAATAATTATAACGTTTTGTAAAACTAAAACATACTTCTATGAAAAGTAATATCTGAGCCAATAGAATTCTTTGTTGCCATCAAATTCTCACCTAAACAAAATTGGTCGGAATAATATATAAATATTTTGAGTTGTTTTATACACAATGAATTAGTATGCAACTGTATAAATATCTAATATTCCTTCGTACCATTGTTTTTATTGGCCTATCATACTTATGTACCAGTGTTTTTTCCCGAGAATGAAGTGACTGTGTTTTATATCGGCCAGTATGGTTGTGGATGCATTCTGCTAAGGAGTATTAAACAAAAGGCATTTCAGTGATCACAGATTTTCAATCGTGATTCACTGTTCATCACTCTTCCACTTCAATTCAATCCGCAATTTATAATTTCATCGATGCATAGCAGATCGCTCGTATACATTAATATTATTGTATTGCTTCATTGTGATCATTTGGGATATCAGCGTGTAAGAGTTTATCTGATACGGTTATAACAATATGAAACTGTTTCTATGCAATAAAATGACACGATTAACAATAATTTCGTTATACATGGTTTTCAAATTGTTTTAAAGTATTCATGACAACTCAACGCTAATATCAATTAAAACACTGTGTTCAAAATTTATTACATCTCCAAATACGTTTGCGAATCTCATTTTCAAGTTTCACTTGTATTTGATATTCGTCTGAAATAATAAATTCATCAGTCATTGAAATATATTTTCACAGTTTCTCGGTATATAAAAGATATCATGATATTAACAAAATACAGCCAATGAGACAGCAGGAGATAGAAAAGTTGTGTGCTCTTCTGGTTGTTCTGGCCATACAGTCGTACGAAGAACAAACAAAGTTTTGATTCACGGTGAACAGTGACATGTTTCTCATTGTCAGACATAGATTTCAATAGAAGCAAGCCTATATATTGAGAACGATTGGTCTTGAAATTGTTTCTCATGAAAATTAACATAAATCATACCATCACAAAGGAGAAATAGATAGCTATGTCCGTGTAATTCAGTATGATAAGTGTAGTGTAGCATGGTAATGAGAAACAAGCAAATATTCGGATATGAAATTAAGTGGAAACGTACTATAGAAACATGTTGTCGATGCCTAGAAAACCTGTTATCGCTTTTTATCCAACGTATTAACCTAATTGAACATAGTGTGACTTGTAATCAGATACAAAAACTAGATTGAGTAGTGTGACTAAACGTGTAGGTGATATCTTTGTTTCGTCCTTAAATTTGTCTGATAGCGGATGATGTAGACAACGAGTAATGATGATAAAATGTTTGCTTACAGTACTAATTATTGAAAACGTCAATTTAACTCAAAAATGCATCGAATGAAGTTTGTTGATTTGTGCACGAATGTAAATGATCTGGATAAATGAGATACAGTACTGTTATCTCTAACAAGGTAGAATGAAATGAAACATTTCTGCTTCGCCTACAACTCCAATCTTTGTTTTGAATAATATTTACGTTGATAATATTTGTTGATGTCATGTTTTATTACATTTCATCAATGCTACGCTGTTCAATCAAACTAATGCTTGTTATCAAATGAACCATAAGGATTTCTCACATTGTGTAAAATATGAACAATTTATACATTTCAATGATCCTCGATGTTTATTTATAGTAGTGTACAACCGCACTCTAGTTGTATTTACACTTATTTTCTGTATTTTTCAATCAATTATTTGACAAGCATTTGATACTGACTGAGATCATGAACTGATCAATGTTAGACCGTCATTTGAAATCCGGAAGCATTGGATGATCGTTTCATGCTAGTACGGTGAACGGTAAACCTTGCGAAGGAAAGATAAACCGAGTGTATCTGGTTTCCGTTGCAAACAGGTGACTTTACAATTGAAATACAGTGTGTACAAATGATGATTATCTCTACTGTCATCAATCATGTAACACCATAAATATGATTCAAACAGTTAGTATTTTAAATGGTAATGCAAATTCAAAATAAACATGCCATCTTCAATTGATAGGTTGACTAACAGGAAAATGATGTTGATGCTCAGTACAAATGTCCGTCGCATCCTTTTTTCTTGCTGATCAGTTTCATGTTAAATCGGTATTTATAACATTATCTACTGAAATCCCTATGTCGTACAGCTTTGAGACAATACTGAGTCTCATTGATTGGTTAACTGTGAAAATACTCAGTCATTGGTTCTGTTGATCAAAATGTCATCACAGTACTGATTGACATTGTGTCCAATAAACGAACAACCTACCATAGGCAGTGATTTGAATCCAAGTGGTTTGTGTTATGATGATAATCAAATTGATGTTCTGTGTGCTCTCGAATAAAGTCACAGTTCTATCAGATTGCTAGAATATAGATCTGTCTTCATATGATAGAAATATGCTGCATTATCTCCTTTTGTTGACTGGATGATTTTTAAAGATGTTTTCACTCGATACAGAATGTTATCAGTGCGCTCTTTTTCTCTTTAAATTTCTGACATTTACCACAGCAGAGATTTGTTTTTGTCCTCGTCGCCTTTAGTTGTTTTGCGGGGTGGGCTGTAGGTTGAATTATATGTCGTGCAGCCAACATAACACTGAACAGAACACTGAACGTCTACTAACGAATAATGAAAATGTGTATGGATAACCATTGAAAATTGCATGAATGTCGGCTGAAAGGAATGAGGGACAGGAAGCGACCAATGGTGCTAAAATTGTCTCGCAAGTGTATTTCAATATTTGCTTGTCTTCTAATTATCATTTGTCGCATTACCTCAAACATCAAATTGCAAAACAACTTTGAATTTGTATTGAAAATTACATCAGAACAGTCAATAATTTCTTCTCCTTCTATTTCCCTATAATGATTATGGTGATTATTATGACGTGAATATTTGTGCTTTCTTCATGAAAACATTGGGTGCATATCTATCTACATTCAAGAATAACAGTCGCCTACTCACATCACTACTCACTTATCAACGTCTGTTACTTCTAACGAGTCGTATGCCGCATATCAGCATTCTCCAACTTCACTGTGCTCAGCCTTCATTTCATGTTCAACGAGATTGCTGTTTATTAGTTTCGCGTCTGCCTTCGATTCTCGTCATGTTACGTTCTTCGATGTTGGTCGAATGCTTTGCTCTTGCGCTTCTCAAGTTTCAGCTTACCTGATGATATGATGTCTGGTGATTTGCTCACAGTGTTCGCCATACACCTCACAGCGCGTTTTCCTAATTTCTTAATCAACTGCATTTTCCATTCTAAGCCTTCCGAACACCATAAACAAAATCCAATAACAGAAACAACACACATTCATTCGTTTGCTTGTTACAATAACTGAAATCGACACCTCACATCACAAATCTTCAGTCAGATTACGCTTACAACAACTACTGCTGCCAAACATACTGCAACCACATTCCACTTGCTGACATTTATCTTGATTAGTTTACCATAGTGAATTCCAATGGTGGATTGAGCCGCAACACCATGCATGAAGGAGAGCACACAGACCCGTCACAAATGAAGACCGCAGTCAGAAGAGCTGGCTCAAACCCTCTATTTTTTCAACGGAAGTGTCAAAGCCTACGCTTATGTACATACTCCTCTCAATATCACAGCAACATTGACAAACTCACTCAGTATTTGCTTTCTGTGTAGAAATAAAAGTTTACATATTTTCACACAACAAACATTCTCAAAATTATTTTTATCGTGAGTTCAATGTTATGTTGAAATAAGGTCAATTATTTCAATAATAACAAGTAGCGAAAAACAATCTTTTCACAAAATGTTAGTCAACATTGTAATATTCACTAGTTACGGTTTTCATGAAGGTAACTCTTCTTGTGCATCCTACTCCTTCCTACATTGAGTAGTCATAGTTAGTCAGTCAGTCGTATTTCAATATTTGCTTGTCTTCTAATTATCATTTGTCGCATTACCTCAAACATCAAATTGCAAAACAACTTTGAATTTGTATTGAAAATTACATCAGAACAGTCAATAATTTCTTCTCCTTCTATTTCCCTATAATGATTATGGTGATTATTATGACGTGAATATTTGTGCTTTCTTCATGAAAACATTGGGTGCATATCTATCTACATTCAAGAATAACAGTCGCCTACTCACATCACTACTCACTTATCAACGTCTGTTACTTCTAACGAGTCGTATGCCGCATATCAGCATTCTCCAACTTCACTGTGCTCAGCCTTCATTTCATGTTCAACGAGATTGCTGTTTATTAGTTTCGCGTCTGCCTTCCATTCTCGTCATGTTACGTTCTTCGATGTTGGTCGAATGCTTTGCTCTTGCGCTTCTCAAGTTTCAGCTTACCTGATGATATGATGTTGGGTGATTTGCTCACAGTGTTCGCCATACACCTCACAGCGCGTTTTCCTAATTTCTTAATCAACTGCATTTTCCATTCTAAGCCTTCCGAACACCATAAACAAAATCCAATAACAGAAACAACACACATTCATTCGTTTGCTTGTTACAATAACTGAAATCGACAGCTCACATCACAAATCTTCAGTCAGATTACGCTTACAACAACTACTGCTGCCAAACATACTGCAACCACATTCCACTTGCTGACATTTATCTTGATTAGTTTGCCATAGTGAATTCCAATGGTGGATTGAGCCGCAACACCATGCATGAAGGAGAGCACACAGACCCGTCACAAATGAAGACCGCAGTCAGAAGAGCTGGCTCAAACCCTCTATTTTTTCAACGGAAGTGTCAAAGCCTACGCTTATGTACATACTCCTCTCAATATCACAGCAACATTGACAAACTCACTCAGTATTTGTTTTTTGTGTAGAAATAAAAGTTTACATATTTTCACACAACAAACATTCTCAAAATTATTTTTATCGTGAGTTCAATGTTATGTTGAAATAAGGTCAATTATTTCAATAATAACAAGTAGCGAAAAACAATCTTTTCACAAAATGTTAGTCAACATTGTAATATTCACTAGTTACGGTTTTCATGAAGGTAACTCTTCTTGTGCATCGCACTCCTTCCTACATTGAGTAGTCATAGTTAGTCAGTCAGTCGTATTTCAATATTTGCTTGTCTTCTAATTATCATTTGTCGCATTACCTCAAACATCAAATTGCAAAACAACTTTGAATTTGTATTGAAAATTACATCAGAACAGTCAATAATTTCTTCTCCTTCTATTTCCCTATAATGATTATGGTGATTATTATGACGTGAATATTTGTGCTTTCTTCATGAAAACATTGGGTGCATATCTATCTACATTCAAGAATAACAGTTGCCTACTCACATCACTACTCACTTATCAACGTCTGTTACTTCTAACGAGTCGTATGCCGCATATCAGCATTCTCCAACTTCACTGTGCTCAGCCTTCATTTCATGTTCAACGAGATTGCTGTTTATTAGTTTCGCGTCTGCCTTCGATTCTCGTCATGTTACGTTCTTCGATGTTGGTCGAATGCTTTGCTCTTGCGCTTCTCAAGTTTCAGCTTACCTGATGATATGATGTTGGGTGATTTGCTCACAGTGTTCGCCATACACCTCACAGCGCGTTTTCCTAATTTCTTAATCAACTGCATTTTCCATTCTAAGCCTTCCGAACACCATAAACAAAATCCAATAACAGAAACAACACACATTCATTCGTTTGCTTGTTACATTAACTGAAATCGACACCTCACATCACAAATCTTCAGTCAGATTACGCTTACAACAACTACTGCTGCCAAACATACTGCAACCACATTCCACTTGCTGACATTTATCTTGATTAGTTTACCATAGTGAATTCCAATGGTGGATTGAGCCGCAACACCATGCATGAAGGAGAGCACACAGACCCGTCACAAATGAAGACCGCAGTCAGAAGAGCTGGCTCAAACCCTCTATTTTTTCAACGGAAGTGTCAAAGCCTACGCTTATGTACATACTCCTCTCAATATCACAGCAACATTGACAAACTCACTCAGTATTTGTTTTTTGTGTAGAAATAAAAGTTTACATATTTTCACACAACAAACATTCTCAAAATTATTTTTATCGTGAGTTCAATGTTATGTTGAAATAAGGTCAATTATTTCAATAATAACAAGTAGCGAAAAACAATCTTTTCACAAAATGTTAGTCAACATTGTAATATTCACTAGTTACGGTTTTCATGAAGGTAACTCTTCTTGTGCATCCTACTCCTTCCTACATTGAGTAGTCATAGTTAGTCAGTCAGTCGTATTTCAATATTTGCTTGTCTTCTAATTATCATTTGTCGCATTACCTCAAACATCAAATTGCAAAACAACTTTGAATTTGTATTGAAAATTACATCAGAACAGTCAATAATTTCTTCTCCTTCTATTTCCCTATAATGATTATGGTGATTATTATGACGTGAATATTTGTGCTTTCTTCATGAAAACATTGGGTGCATATCTATCTACATTCAAGAATAACAGTTGCCTACTCACATCACTACTCACTTATCAACGTCTGTTACTTCTAACGAGTCGTATGCCGCATATCAGCATTCTCCAACTTCACTGTGCTCAGCCTTCATTTCATGTTCAACGAGATTGCTGTTTATTAGTTTCGCGTCTGCCTTCGATTCTCGTCATGTTACGTTCTTCGATGTTGGTCGAATGCTTTGCTCTTGCGCTTCTCAAGTTTCAGCTTACCTGATGATATGATGTTGGGTGATTTGCTCACAGTGTTCGCCATACACCTCACAGCGCGTTTTCCTAATTTCTTAATCAACTGCATTTTCCATTCTAAGCCTTCCGAACACCATAAACAAAATCCAATAACAGAAACAACACACATTCATTCGTTTGCTTGTTACATTAACTGAAATCGACACCTCACATCACAAATCTTCAGTCAGATTACGCTTACAACAACTACTGCTGCCAAACATACTGCAACCACATTCCACTTGCTGACATTTATCTTGATTAGTTTGCCATAGTGAATTCCAATGGTGGATTGAGCCGCAACACCATGCATGAAGGAGAGCACACAGACCCGTCACAAATGAAGACCGCAGTCAGAAGAGCTGGCTCAAACCCTCTATTTTTTCAACGGAAGTGTCAAAGCCTACGCTTATGTACATACTCCTCTCAATATCACAGCAACATTGACAAACTCACTCAGTATTTGCTTTCTGTGTAGAAATAAAAGTTTACATATTTTCACACAACAAACATTCTCAAAATTATTTTTATCGTGAGTTCAATGTTATGTTGAAATAAGGTCAATTATTTCAATAATAACAAGTAGCGAAAAACAATCTTTTCACAAAATGTTAGTCAACATTGTAATATTCACTAGTTACGGTTTTCATGAAGGTAACTCTTCTTGTGCATCGCACTCCTTCCTACATTGAGTAGTCATAGTTAGTCAGTCAGTCGTATTTCAATATTTGCTTGTCTTCTAATTATCATTTGTCGCATTACCTCAAACATCAAATTGCAAAACAACTTTGAATTTGTATTGAAAATTACATCAGAACAGTCAATAATTTCTTCTCCTTCTATTTCCCTATAATGATTATGGTGATTATTATGACGTGAATATTTGTGCTTTCTTCATGAAAACATTGGGTGCATATCTATCTACATTCAAGAATAACAGTTGCCTACTCACATCACTACTCACTTATCAACGTCTGTTACTTCTAACGAGTCGTATGCCGCATATCAGCATTCTCCAACTTCACTGTGCTCAGCCTTCATTTCATGTTCAACGAGATTGCTGTTTATTAGTTTCGCGTCTGCCTTCGATTCTCGTCATGTTACGTTCTTCGATGTTGGTCGAATGCTTTGCTCTTGCGCTTCTCAAGTTTCAGCTTACCTGATGATATGATGTTGGGTGATTTGCCCACAGTATTCGCCATACACCTCACAGCGCGTTTTCCTAATTTCTTAATCAACTGCATTTTCCATTCTAAGCCTTCCGAACACCATAAACAAAATCCAATAACAGAAACAACACACATTCATTCGTTTGCTTGTTACAATAACTGAAATCGACAGCTCACATCACAAATCTTCAGTCAGATTACGCTTACAACAACTACTGCTGCCAAACATACTGCAACCACATTCCACTTGCTGACATTTATCTTGATTAGTTTACCATAGTGAATTCCAATGGTGGATTGAGCCGCAACACCATGCATGAAGGAGAGCACACAGACCCGTCACAAATGAAGACCGCAGTCAGAAGAGCTGGCTCAAACCCTCTATTTTTTCAACGGAAGTGTCAAAGCCTACGCTTATGTACATACTCCTCTCAATATCACAGCAACATTGACAAACTCACTCAGTATTTGCTTTCTGTGTAGAAATAAAAGTTTACATATTTTCACACAACAAACATTCTCAAAATTATTTTTATCGTGAGTTCAATGTTATGTTGAAATAAGGTCAATTATTTCAATAATAACAAGTAGCGAAAAACAATCTTTTCACAAAATGTTAGTCAACATTGTAATATTCACTAGTTACGGTTTTCATGAAGGTAACTCTTCTTGTGCATCGCACTCCTTCCTACATTGAGTAGTCATAGTTAGTCAGTCAGTCGTATTTCAATATTTGCTTATCTTCTAATTATCATTTGTCGCATTACCTCAAACATCAAATTGCAAAACAACTTTGAATTTGTATTGAAAATTACATCAGAACAGTCAATAATTTCTTCTCCTTCTATTTCCCTATAATGATTATGGTGATTATTATGACGTGAATATTTGTGCTTTCTTCATGAAAACATTGGGTGCATATCTATCTACATTCAAGAATAACAGTTGCCTACTCACATCACTACTCACTTATCAACGTCTGTTACTTCTAACGAGTCGTATGCCGCATATCAGCATTCTCCAACTTCACTGTGCTCAGCCTTCATTTCATGTTCAACGAGATTGCTGTTTATTAGTTTCGCGTCTGCCTTCGATTCTCGTCATGTTACGTTCTTCGATGTTGGTCGAATGCTTTGCTCTTGCGCTTCTCAAGTTTCGGCTTACCTGATGGTATGTTGAGTGATTTGCCCACAGTATTCGCCATACACCTCACAGCGCGTTTTCCTAATTTCTTAATCAACTGCATTTTCCATTCTAAGCCTTCCGAACACCATAAACAAAATCCAATAACAGAAACAACACACATTCATTCGTTTGCTTGTTACATTAACTGAAATCGACACCTCACATCACAAATCTTCAGTCAGATTACGCTTACAACAACTACTGCTGCCAAACATACTGCAACCACATTCCACTTGCTGACATTTATCTTGATTAGTTTACCATAGTGAATTCCAATGGTGGATTGAGCCGCAACACCATGCATGAAGGAGAGCACACAGACCCGTCACAAATGAAGACCGCAGTCAGAAGAGCTGGCTCAAACCCTCTATTTTTTCAACGGAAGTGTCAAAGCCTACGCTTATGTACATACTCCTCTCAATATCACAGCAACATTGACAAACTCACTCAGTATTTGCTTTCTGTGTAGAAATAAAAGTTTACATATTTTCACACAACAAACATTCTCAAAATTATTTTTATCGTGAGTTCAATGTTATGTTGAAATAAGGTCAATTATTTCAATAATAACAAGTAGCGAAAAACAATCTTTTCACAAAATGTTAGTCAACATTGTAATATTCACTAGTTACGGTTTTCATGAAGGTAACTCTTCTTGTGCATCCTACTCCTTCCTACATTGAGTAGTCATAGTTAGTCAGTCAGTCGTATTTCAATATATGCTTGTCTTCTGATCATCATTTGTCGCATTCCGTCAAACATCAAATTGCAAAACAACTTTCAATTTGTATTGAAAATTACATCAGAACAGTCAATAATTTCTTCTCCTTCTATTTCCCTATAATGATTATGGTGATTATTATGACGTGAATATTTGTGCTTTCTTCATGAAAACACTGGTTGCATATCTATCTACATTCAAGAATAACAGTCGCCTACTCACATCACTACTCACTTATCAACGTCTGTTACTTCTAACGAGTCGTATGCCGCATATCAGCATTCTCCACCTTCACCGTCCTCAACCTTCATTTCATGTTCAACGAAATTGCTGTTTATTAGTTTCGCGTCTGCCTTCGACTCTCGTCATAATATAGAATCCTTTTAATGTTTTGTGTTTCGGAAAATCCCTCCATGTTTACATATTTTTGTTATGACATGACGGACTTTTCTGGTTCTTCGATGTTTGTCGAATGCTTTGCTCTTGCGCTTCTCAAGTTTCGGCTTACCTGATGGTATGTTGAGTGATTTGCCCACAGTATTCGCCATACACCTCACAGCGCGTTTTCCTAATTTCTTAATCAACTGCATTTTCCATTCTAAGCCTTCCGAACACCATAAACAAAATCCAATAACAGAAACAACACACATTCATTCGTTTGCTTGTTACATTCACTGAAATCGACACCTCACATCACAAATCTTCAGTCAGATTACGCTTACAACAACTACTGCTGCCAAACATACTGCAACCACATTCCACTTGCTGACATTTATCTTGATTAATTTACCATAGTGAATTCCAATGGTGGATTGAGACGCAACATCATGCATGAAGGAGAGCACACAGACCCGTCACAAATGAACACTGCAGTCAGAAGAGCTGGCTCAAACCCTCTATTTTTTCAACGGAAGTGTCAAAGCCTACGCTTATGTACATACTCCTCTCAATATCACAGCAACATTGACAAACTCACTCAGTATTTGTTATCTGTGTAGAAATAAAAGTTTACATATTTTCACACAATAAACATTCTCAAAATTATTTTTATCTTAAGTTTAATGTCACATTAAAATAAGGCCAATTATATCAATAATAATAAATAGGGAAAAACACTTTTTTAACAAAATGTTAGTCAACATTGTATTATTCAGTAGTTACTGTTTTAATGAAGATAACTGTTCTTGTGCATCCTACTCCTTCCTACATTGAGTAGTCATAGTTAGTCAGTCAGTCGTATTTCAATATTTTCTTCTCTTCTAATCATCATTTGTCGCATTCCCTCAAACATCAAATTGCAAAACAACTTTCAATTTGTATTGAAAATTACATCAGATCAGTCAATGATTTCTTCTCCTTCTATTTCCCTATAATGATTATGGTGATTATTATGACGTGAATATTTGTGCTTTCTTCATGAAAACATTGGTTGCATATCTATCTACATTCAAGAATAACAGTTGCCTACTCACATCACTACTCACTTATCAACGTCTGTTACTTCTAACGAATCGTATGCCGCATATCAGCATTCTGCACCTTCACTGTGCTCAGCCTTCATTTCATGTTCAACGAAATTGCTGTTTATTAGTTTCGCGTCTGCCTTCGACTCTCGTCATAATATAGAATCCTTATTGAATGTTTTGTGTTTCGGAAAATCCCTCCATGTTTACATATTTTTGTTATGACATGACGGACTTTTTCTGTTGACATTTTTGGTATTTTATTTGATTCCAATTTGAGATTTTATCATTGTATGTTATTCCTACTAATTGAAGTTTATGGTTCTTCGATGTTGGTCGAATGCTTTGCTCCTGCGCTTCTCAAGTTTCAGCTTACCTGATGATATGATGTTGGGTGATGTGCTCATAGTGTTCGCCATACACCTCACAGCGCGTTTTCCTAATTTCCTACTCAACTGCATTCTCCATTCTAAGCCTTCCGAACACCATAAACAAAATCCAATAGAAAAAACAACACACATTCATTCGTTTGCTTGTTACATTCACTGAAATCGACACCTCACATCACAAATCTTCAGTCAGATTACGCTTACAACAACTACTGCTGCCAAACATACTGCAACCACATTCCACTTGCTGACATTTATCTTGATTAGTTTACCATAGTGAATTCCAATGGTGGATTGAGCCGCAATATCGTGCATGAAGGAGAGCACACAGACCCGTCACAAATGAAGACTGCAGTCAGAAGAGCTGGCTCAAACCCTCTATTTTTTCAACGGAAGTGTCAAAGCCTACGCTTATGTACATACTCCTCTCAATATCACAGCAACATTGACAAACTCACTCAGTATTTGTATCATGTGTAGAAATAAAAGTTTACATATTTTCACACAACAAACATTCTCAAAATTATTTTTATCGTCAGTTCAAAGTTTTTTGAAATAGGGTCAATTATTTCAATAATAACAAAATGTTAGTCAACATTGTAATATTCACTAGTTACGGTTTTCATGAAGGTAACTCTTCTTGTGCATCCTACTCCTTCCTACATTGAGTAGTCATAGTTAGTCAGTCAGTCGTATTTCAATATTTGCTTGTCTTCTAATTATCATTTGTCGCATTCCCTCAAACATCAAATTGCAAAACAACTTTCAATTTGTATTGAAAATTACATCAGAACAGTCAATGATTTCTTCTCCTTCTATTTCCCTATAATGATTATGGTGATTATTATGACGTGAATCTTTGTGCTTTCTTCATGAAAACACTGGTTGCATATCTATCTACATTCAAGAATAACAGTCGCCTACTCACATCACTACTCACTTATCAACGTCTGTTACTTCTAACGAGTCGTATGCCGCATATCAGCATTCTCCAACTTCACTGTGCTCAGCCTTCATTTCATGTTCAACGAAATTGCTGTTTATTAGTTTCGCGTCTGCCTTCGACTCTCGTCATAATATTTAGAATCCTTATTGAATGTTTTGTGTTTCGGAAAATCCCTCCATGTTTACATATTTTTGTTATGACATGACGGACTTTTTCTGTTGACATTTTTGGTATTTTATTTAATTCCAATTTGAGATTTTATCATTGCCTTCTATATTTTGTACTTATATTGAAGTTTTTATGTTTGCTTCTGAACTGTATATATGTTGTTTAAATTTGATTAATATGGCTACCGCCACATTTTTGGATGTATGAGTATAGGAGTCTGACTCGGATTGATATCGTCCAACATACGTCTATTGGAATCGAATTGAACTGCCACGATAGAAATCCAATTACAAGTTCTTCGATGTTGGTCGAATGCTTTGCTCCTGCGCTTCTCAAGTTTCAGCTTACCTGATGATATGATGTTGGGTGATGTGCTCATAGTGTTCGCCATACACCTCACAGCGCGTTTTCCTAATTTCCTACTCAACTGCATTCTCCATTCTAAGCCTTCCGAACACCATAAACAAAATCCAATAGAAAAAACAACACACATTCATTCGTTTGCTTGTTACATTCACTGAAATCGACACCTCACATCACAAATCTTCAGTCAGATTACGCTTACAACAACTACTGCTGCCAAACATACTGCAACCACATTCCACTTGCTGACATTCATCTTGATTAGTTTGCCATAGTGAATTCCAATGGTGGATTGAGACGCAACATCATGCATGAAGGAGAGCACACAGACCCGTCACAAATGAACACTGCAGTCAGAAGATCTGGCTCAAACCCTCTATTTTTTCAAAGGAAGTGTCAGAGCCTACGCTTATGTACATACTCCTCTCAATATCACAGCAACACTGACAAACTCACTCAGTATTTGTTTGCTGTGTAGAAATAAAAGTTTACATATTTTCACACAACAAACATTCTCAAAATTATTTTTATCGTGAGTTCAATGTTATGTTGAAATAAGGTCAATTACTGCAATATTAACAAGTAGAGAAAAACAATCTTTTCACAAAATGTTAGTCAACATTGTAGTAGTCAATAGTTACGGTTTTCATGAAGGTAACTCTTCTTGTGCATCGTACTCCTTCCTACATTGAGTAGTCATAGTTAGTCAGTCAGTCGTATTTCAATATATGCTTGTCTTCTGATCATCATTTGTCGCATTCCGTCAAACATCAAATTGCAAAACAACTTTCAATTTGTATTGAAAATCACATCAGAACAGTCAATAATTTCTTCTCCTTCTATTTCCCTATAATGATTATCGTGATCAATATGACGTGAATATTTGTGCTTTCTTCATGAAAACATTGGGTGCATATCTATCTACATTCAAGAATAACAGTTGCCTACTCACATCACTACTCACTTATCAACGTCTGTTACTTCTAACGAGTCGTATGCCGCATATCAGCATTCTCCAACTTCACTGTGCTCAGCCTTCATTTCATGTTCAACGAAATTGCTGTTTATTAGTTTCGCGTCTGCCTTCCATTCTCGTCATAAAGTGTTCTTCGATGTTGGTCGAATGCTTTGCTCTTGCGCTTCTCAAGTTTCAGCTTACCTGATGATATGATGTTGGGTGATTTGCTCACAGTGTTCGCCATACACCTCACAGCGCGTTTTCCTAATTTCTTAATCAACTGCATTTTCCATTCTAAGCCTTCCGAACACCATAAACAAAATCCAATAACAGAAACAACACACATTCATTCGTTTGCTTGTTACAATAACTGAAATCGACACCTCACATCACAAATCTTCAGTCAGATTACGCTTACAACAACTACTGCTGCCAAACATACTGCAACCACATTCCACTTGCTGACATTTATCTTGATTAGTTTGCCATAGTGAATTCCAATGGTGGATTGAGCCGCAACACCATGCATGAAGGAGAGCACACAGACCCGTCACAAATGAAGACCGCAGTCAGAAGAGCTGGCTCAAACCCTCTATTTTTTCAACGGAAGTGTCAAAGCCTACGCTTATGTACATACTCCTCTCAATATCACAGCAACATTGACAAACTCACTCAGTATTTGCTTTCTGTGTAGAAATAAAAGTTTACATATTTTCACACAACAAACATTCTCAAAATTATTTTTATCGTGAGTTCAATGTTATGTTGAAATAAGGTCAATTACTGCAATATTAACAAGTAGAGAAAAACAATCTTTTCACAAAATGTTAGTCAACATTGTAATATTCACTAGTTACGGTTTTCATGAAGGTAACTCTTCTTGTTCATCGCACTCCTTCCTACATTGAGTAGTCATAGTTAGTCAGTCAGTCGTATTTCAATATTTGCTTGTCTTCTAATTATCATTTGTCGCATTACCTCAAACATCAAATTGCAAAACAACTTTCAATTTGTATTGAAAATTACATCAGAACAGTCAATAATTTCTTCTCCTTCTATTTCCCTATAATGATTATGGTGATTATTATGACGTGAATATTTGTGCTTTCTTCATGAAAACATTGGGTGCATATCTATCTACATTCAAGAATAACAGTCGCCTACTCACATCACTACTCACTTATCAACGTCTGTTACTTCTAACGAATCGTATGCCGCATATCAGCATTCTCCAACTTCACTGTGCTCAGCCTTCATTTCATGTTCAACAAAATTGCTGTTTATTAGTTTCGCGTCTGCCTTCCATTCTCGTCATAAAGTGTTCTTCGATGTTGGTCGAATGCTTCGCTCTTGCGCTTCTCAAGTTTCAGCTTACCTGATGATATGATGTTGGGTGATTTGCTCACAGTGTTCGCCATACACCTCACAGCGCGTTTTCCTAATTTCTTAATCAACTGCATTTTCCATTCTAAGCCTTCCGAACACCATAAACAAAATCCAATAGAAAAAACAACACACATTCATTCGTTTGCTTGTTACATTCACTGAAATCGACAGCTCACATCACAAATCTTCAGTCAGATTACGCTTACAACAACTACTGCTGCCAAACATACTGCAACCACATTCCACTTGCTGACATTTATCTTGATTAGTTTGCCATAGTGAATTCCAATGGTGGATTGAGCCGCAACACCATGCATGAAGGAGAGCACACAGACACGTCACAAATGAATACTGCAGTCAGAAGAGCTGGCTCAAACCCTCTATTTTTTCAACGGAAGTGTCAAAGCCTACGCTTATGTACATACTCCTCTCAATATCACAGCAACATTGACAAACTCACTCAGTATTTGCTTTCTGTGTAGAAATAAAAGTTTACATATTTTCACACAACAAACATTCTCAAAATTATTTTTATCGTGAGTTCAATGTTATGTTGAAATAAGGTCAATTATTTCAATAATAACAAGTAGCGAAAAACAATCTTTTCACAAAATGTTAGTCAACATTGTAATATTCACTAGTTACGGTTTTCATGAAGGTAACTCTTCTTGTGCATCGCACTCCTTCCTACATTGAGTAGTCATAGTTAGTCAGTCAGTCGTATTTCAATATTTGCTTATCTTCTAATTATCATTTGTCGCATTACCTCAAACATCAAATTGCAAAACAACTTTGAATTTGTATTGAAAATTACATCAGAACAGTCAATAATTTCTTCTCCTTCTATTTCCCTATAATGATTATGGTGATTATTATGACGTGAATATTTGTGCTTTCTACATGAAAACACTGGTTGCATATCTATCTACATTCAAGAATAACAGTCGCCTACTCACATCACTACTCACTTATCAACGTCCGTTACTTCTAACGAATCCTATGCCGCATATCAGCATTCTCCAACTTCACTGTGCTCAGCCTTCATTTCATGTTCAACAAAATTGCTGTTTATTAGTTTCGCGTCTGCCTTCCATTCTCGTCATAATGTGTTCTTCGATGTTCTCCGAATGCTTCGCTCTTGCGCTTCTCAAATTTCAGCTTACCTGATGATATGATGTTGGGTGATCTGCTCATAGTTTTCGCCATACACCTCACAGCGCTGTTTCCAAATTTCTTACTCAGCTGCATTTTCCATTCTAAGCCTTCCGAACACCATAAACAAAATCCGATAGAAAAAACAACACACATTCATTCGTTTGCTTGTTACATTAACTGAAATCGACACCTCACATCACAAATCTTCAGTCAGATTACGCTTACAACAACTACTGCTGCCAAACATACTGCAACCACATTACGTTTGCTGACATTTATCTCGATTAGTTTAGAATGGTGAATTCCAATGACGGATTAAACCTTCTTGGTTTATTCACAAAGATACCTTACGAAAATATAGATCATTATATCATTGCTGTTTATTTTAAGGTGGGAACTAAACTACCAAGCTCAACCGTCTTCCCATTTTCGGGAACATGGAATGCAATTTTAAGGCACAATACAAGCAAGGTAGGGGTATCTCACGTCATCACCACTCCTCCTATTTTTGTTAGTGTGCGCTCCTTGAGTGGACGTGCATTTTGATAGCCGTTCGCCGCTGTCTGAGAGGATACCTTCTGAAACGGAAAACAGCTTGTTGCTGAGTTTCTTCTCGTGGTTGCGCTCCCAGTAAGTTTAAGGTATCAAGCAGGATGTCAAGGAGATTCGCTGATGTTGCTAGGCGCTCTGGGACCAGCCGTTTGAGTATCTGATCTCGATGTCGTGACTATTGATCACCTCCTACGTATACTTCGTACATAACTCGCCCAACTCTTCTTTCCACTCACGCTTCTGTCCAAGATCCATGGTTTGTTCTGTATACACGAGCAAACACAGGGCATCCTTGGTCACACAATCGATTGCGCGTAGTGTGGTGGCGAGCATAAGTTTTTAAAGGCTAGCCGTTGACAGATAGTTTGGAATCGGGAAGAAGTAAACTGAGAGCCATTTTCAGATACGATCATATGTGGCATGCCATTTCAGTGAGGAGCTGTATTGTCTCAATTGTCATAAGCGGCAATTTCATATTAATAGACTATCTTGATATGTCGATTACATCCAAAAATGATTGATCGATTAACAAGTTACCTTTTCTAATTTTCATCTAAAACTGTAGGCTTTATTTCAAAAATGTTAGAAAGTTATCAAAAAAATATTGACTGACATACACAGACAGTGAATCATAAAAATTCTGTTTTTATTTCAAAAATGTTGTATTATAAAAAAAGCAATCTTTCAGGACATCATAAATGTCTGTACACTTCGGCGTTTTTACAAACAAACAACGCCATACAACGTGGTGATAAATCTGGATCAAAAATACGTATATAACCAGAATATTGATAAGGATCCACTACATCACTAGTTGCATTCACGTTGCCACATTCTCTAAGACACCATAAACGATCAAACAGTACAAGTGTTTCCAGTAATGGTTGAAACAATTGCTGTATAGCTAATAGTCCTGGTATTAAATTCCATATCTGTTCAAAGTAATCACGATACTCCGTGAAACAAGGATCGTTATTGATGATTCGATCGGATCGCACAATATCTACCAGGGATTTTTGCCAGTAATTGATTATATGTGGATACACATCATTAAAATGTAGTGACCAATTCTGATCACTTTTATCATTGTCATGATATTTGGTAGCTAATAATTTCTTTATCATATCACAATGTATCACTGGATCAAGACGTTTATATCGTTCAAATGCTGTAGACAAGTTGTCATACTTGATAAATATAAAATCTAAAATTATCCGGGCCAATACACGTATACGATGTTTACTAGCATCGATTTCTGTCCATTTGAACCATGTTAAAGGTGAATGTTGACAGGCTAAACGTAGTGTAGCTGGTGAAATACATTTATCAATAAAGTTTATATCACATTTTAGCATAGCTTCACGTAAGTAATTACTAGTAGGGAACTATATCAATTAGAGGAGAAAAACAAAAGGTACATTAAACAATCAAATTAAAAGTATAAATAAAAATTGATATTATTCTAATTTACTGACATATTTTACGAGTTCACCATACTCGGATACGGAGCAAAGATCAATGATACAGTGACACGATATGATATTGTATTTCGATTGTTCCCGGCCCACAGCCAACTAGAGCAAGTAGTTTTGATAAGGCGAAGTGAATGTATTCAACAGGCACTCGTAAACGTTTAGTTTGCTTAGCACACAAATCAAGTTTGGTGATGGAATGATAGCAACGCCCCTGGTGAGGTCATAAAATCGCGTACTAAAATAATCCATCAAACAATGACAGTCAAAGATTTCTCGAGTAGCAAATTTATGATGAATGGAACTCACCACTGTACATCAACTTCATCGACTACGAGAAAGCATTCGATAGCGTGGATGGGAAAACATTGTGGAGGCCTCTTTGCCTGAGAAAATAGTTAACATCATACGGAATTCTTATGATGGATTCAAATGCAAAATCGTGCACGGAGGACAGCTAACAGACTTTTTCGAGGTGAAGACCGGTGTCAGACAAGGTTGCTTACTCTCACCCTTTCTCTTTCTCCCGGTCATCGACTGGATTATGAAGACGTCGACATATGGAGGGATGCACGGTATCAACTGGACAGTTGGGACACAACTGGACGATCTGGACTTTGCAGATGACCTGACTCTTCTATCGCGCATGCAACAACAAATGCAAGAGAAGATGATCAGTGTGGCAGCAGCCTCTGAAGCAGTAGGTCTCAACACACATAAAGGAAAAAGCAAAATTCTCCGATGCAACACAACATGCACCAACCAAATCGCTGTTGATGGAGATGCTTTGGAGGACGTTAACAACTTTACATATCTGGGCAGCATCATCGACAATCAAGGTGCAGATGTGAGGGCGCGGATCGGCAAAGCAAGGGCTGCATTTCTACAGTTGAAAAATATCTGCAACTCTAAACAACTTTCAACCAAAACCAAAATCAGGATTTTCAATACAAATGTCAAGACAGTTCTACTGTATGAAGCAGAAACTTGGAGAACTACGAAAGCCATCATCCATAAGATATAAGTGTTTGTTAACAGTTGTCTATGCAAAATACTGCGGATTCGTTGGCCAGACACACCATCAGCAACAACGTACTGTGTGAGAGAACAAACCAGATCCCAGTGGATGAGGAAATCAGGAAGAAGCAGTGGAAGTGGATAGGATATCCACTACGAAAAGCACCTAACTGCGTCACGAGACAAGCCCTCACATGGAACCCTCAAGGCAAAAGGAAAAGAGGAAGGCCAAAGAATACATTTCGCCGAGAAATAGAGCAAGATATGAGAGGAATGAACAAACATTGGACAGAACTGGAGAAGGAAGCCCAGGACAGAGTTGGTTGGAGAAAACTGGTGGGCGTCCTATGCTCCTCTATTGGGGGTAACAGGCGTAAATAAGTAAGTAAGTAAATGTAAGCTGAAAGTCAACTAAGCGTCTCTGAGAGAAAACATGGAAGTTCAAAATGTTCAGAATAATAATACAGAATTAGCACCTTTCCAAGTTAGTTCTGGCTGATCTAACGACCCAAAAGACTATTAATGATTGACTCACCATTTGGATTTCTTTCTTAATGATTTGTCAAGTATACGCGCCTCTAGATATATTCTTATATACGTATTTCATTGATAAAAGAAATAACACTAACTTGCTGCTTAAAGTTAACACAATGATTCAGGCTTTCAAGCTGCACAATGACACATTCAAGTCATAAACAAGAAAGCAACACTACAAATAATTAGGAGTGTTTACAAATGAGGGTTGAAGTTTTTTTATTGTTCTGAATGAAAACGCATTATTAATGCCAACCCTTAACTTTGGTAAGAGAAGTCAGAACTGTCAAGTATCACAGATAGTAAATTAGGTTTAAACTAGCGTATTAACAACCAATAACTTGGAATATAAGCTGTTTCATGATATATATCTACTGTATCACGGACGACATCAGTCTTACTTTCTAAATCTATGTTGAAACTCATCAGTATTACAGCTTTTCAAGAAAAGAAAATACCGAGCATCTTTCAGAAAATTAGACACCAATGTTGAATAGCAGAGTAAATGTCCCTGAATAGATTGAAGTTGGATCATATAAACGGCTTCATAACAATCATAGTGTCTCAACATAGTAATCATATCTAAAGAACTAAATATTTTCAGTTTTATACCTGGTATAATTGTATATTTTAGAACTTTAACAAAATGATCCCTTGATTCGCTTTTTGACTCCCATCATACCTTATCAATATCTACACAAACTTTGTAATATTCACAATATATATGATAGTTAACTTTTAACTATGTTAAAGTGTTTCGATAGAATAACAGCGTCAAATAACAAAACACAATGCAAAAACAATACTCTGTATTATTTTCAACGATTCCTATTATAATAATTGATTGAGAAATACATTTACTCACCTTTTCTATGGTAATTTTATGATAACAACATCCAATTATTAATAGACATTGTGCTAAACAATCTTGTTGAAATAATTCAATAATTGATAAACTTAAATCTCCACAACAATGTAAGCCAATTAATAGATAATTAGAACTAGAAATGAATTGTTGGAGTCTGAAATAGCAAAAAATTAAATACAATCTGCATACATACCTACATATACATATTTATATATTTAATGAAAGTTTATGAATTTCAGTTAAAGTTCATTGAGATTTTATTGTAAATGTAAATGTTTATAGATTGATACAAAATAGACCCTTTTTTCTCCTTTTCTGATCTGTAGATGCAGTCAAGAGTAAGGAGCGTTCCCTCACTCTTTTAAACACTTATCGTATAGTTACACGTGTATAGTCATTCTTTAGGATGCCTTACTAACTGCCGTTAATTGTTGTTAACATCATTAGGAGGATGGAAACAGAGTGTCCAGTCGAAGCTTAAATCAAATTTACGGGTACGGAGGAATGACAAGAAGGAGTTGAGAAGCGTTGAGTCGAAATAGGTGGTGTACATGCACTTCATCACCCTGAAGTAACTAATGATATTTGAACCAATACTTGAACTCCAGCTACCATGAAATCGTATCTTCTGACGTTACTCAACTGCCTTGTGCATTTAGACTATCGGTCAAGGGTTCGGAGAGCAGCCATACTGGAAAGAAATAATTGCTTTGGTTTGGGTACAAACGTTATATTGTGGTGCGCGCTACTTATAAGTAGTATATGACGCGAGTAAAAACGTCATGTCTGGCAGCAGATGATCAGAGGGAAGATCAAGAAACGAAGAGTGGGAACACAATGGAATTTGTATGAGACGCATGAATAGTGAAATGTCAGACAATGGATTGATGATGGATTGAAGATTTGCAAATTAACCGTTTACGATATGGTTTTCCTATTTTACTGAGTAACTCTGTAATTTTCGTTAAATACAATTCGGTTGCCTTCACCGGTGTTCTCCTTCACTACATTTGGTGTCGCTGCCTGCACGAAGGAAGGAGCTCCCGTGGCCGAAAAAGTTTGGGGACGGAGATTTGCGGAGCTTCCTGGAGTAGTTTGGGGCCATGGTGCGGCTGTTAGGTGTGAAGGGGCCCGTGGGGGAATCGGTGGTGCTTGGGACGCTGCGGGAAGGTGAGGCAAAGGCTGTATACGACAGCCCGGACGGTGCCGCCGAGAAGACGGCGTGGCAGATGGACACGGAGCGAATAGTGACGGAGTTCGTCGGCCTAGTGGACAGGGAGGAGGCGCCACAGAAGCTCCAGTTGGCGAGGTTGTCTGTCGATTGTGACCCACTGATACTGGCTGTGGAGCTCACGATGTTGCTGCGCCGTGCGCTGCCGTTTATGGATGGGGAGTCGGGGGCACAGTTCTTGGCGTCGCAATTTATCGAGAGTGTGCCTGCCGCCGTGTCCCAGCAGCAGGAACTAGTAAACGCTACACGTTGGATAGATGCCGTATCCACTCCAGACCAGCGGGCAAGAACAATGACCGAAGTGGTAAGCCGGCATATTGTAGCGTGTCACGGAATATGGAAGGTGATATTAACTGACCAGGGTCCCTGTTTTGCAAGTGACGAGTTTAAAGCCCGTCTAAAACAGTTTGGCATCAAGAGGATACGAACTACACCGTATCATCCGCATATAAACGGGTTTACAGAGAGAAACAGCCGGACGTTAAAGGAATGGTTAGCATCTAAAGGAGGGGGATTGGGAGAAAGAGTTACCATGAAATTTGCTGATCCCAAAGTGTGAAGGACCGTACGTTATCACGGAGAGACGCAGCGCGGTTTACACGATCCGGAGAGAAGACAAGTTGAAGCGCGTAAATGCTAGTCAACTTCAGAGATGGTTTCAAGAGTGGGAACACAATGGAATTTGTGTATGAAACGCATGAATTGTGAAATGTCAGACAATCGATTGATGATGGATTGCAGATTTGCAAATTAACAGTTTACGATATGGTTTTCCTATTTTACTGAGTAACTCTGTAATTTTCGTTAAATACAATTCGGTTGCCTTCACCTGTGTTTTTCTTCACTACAACATCCTAGTAAACTCTGAAATTAGATAAACTCAAAATGACTCACAATTTCAACAGGAAGGAGAGTAGTTTGTAAAGTAAAAGATAAATTATAATTATAATCACTGAAGGAATCACACTACCACAACACCTTACCGAAGATCGAACAGAGAAGAAAAGCTACACTATGGAATGAATTTTGACCCTGAATGGATCATTCAAGAATATATACACACATATATGGTGGCCGATGCCTCACTAGTTTCCTGGCCGTCAGCATACAATATGTTCTAAGACTTTGTATGCCGCTCTTGCAAACAACTATTACTAAATAAAGGCTTAAGGTTTATAAATCAGAGGAGGAATACGAAGTATTGAATAAGTTTCTTTGGTAGACCAATAAATAGGCCACAAAAAACCACAGGCACAGAAAGCGACATTCAATAAGTCAGTGCCAAAAGTCAGATAAGCAAATAATGAGCAAGTTATCGAATGGATGAATAAGATTGAAATGCACATATATATATAGATAGGAAAATGAATGAGTCATTGAAATAGGATGAATACGTACGTAGGCGGTAAGCAATATTCAGTCATACTGTTAAAAAATACTCGAAAATAACCTAAGCCAATGATACATATATTCAAGTTTTCACCATACAAATGACTCATCTAAAGAAGCTAATCAAAAGGCTTAATCCAAAATAAATATGAACTAACTCAAATGTATGTGAATGTACTACACACACTTTTAAAAAATGTCTAATATCTCAATGACAAATTTGGCATATATAAATCCTAGGCTGACAGCCTTGATATTAGCTTTAGGTTGAAATCATTCACAGAGAATATGTACAATGGCCTCAATTACAATTAAGGACATGGGTCACATCAAATAAGTACTTTTCAACTGCATGTACCAGCTTTATGCAAGAGGTAATATTCACTCTGAGACTGAAACTCAGCAGTACCTTACGCTCTAAACACCATCACTATATCTACTTAGCAGCTTAGTTCTTTTTATGAGATTAGTCAGTTATAACGTACCAAGACAATGAATGCTAGTGTTCACAAGATGCCACCAACTGGTCAACCTCTATAACAATGTATGCATTCCCAGTGAATTACTTCAATATTCCTAAATCAACTAGACAACTTAGTAAATAATCTGATAGTATTTCAAGAGAAAAAGTACAAAAAGTCAAATTATTAACGATATCACCAAAATACTACTTAATTCTTTTTAAGTAGCTAAACTAGAAAAACAATAAATACAATTTGCACAAACTATTTATTCATCAACCATAAATCAATCAACCAACCAACCAACCAACTAACTAACTAACCTTGTTTGTAATAATTGTAAATTAGTTGATTCAACATGAAATAATATACGTTTCACAATTGAACTCAATGATTTCACTTGAAACATTGAATTGTATTGTGATAAATTTGTTAAAGCTTTTGAATGTAAACTTAAATCACATTCAATAGATATAATTTGAGGTGTAATCAATGGATGATTATCACAATCAGTGGTTAATATTAAACGATAACCAAGATAATTTGATAAATAGCCTAAACCAGCACCGATATCAACAATTTTCAATGGAATAGCTGATTTACAATCTATAAGTGAAAAAAAATTTTTAAAAAAGAGAAATTCGCATAATTTCAAGGTACACTCACTAACTGTTAGTGCGACATAGATGGAATTAAAGCATGATTACGTTGCTGCGCGCTGATTGGCTAATTTCCTATCCAATCAGCGCCTGATCGAATAATTGGAGAACAAGGTAGAAGATTCTCGTATTGTTAGCTGCATGCTGATTGGTTAAATCTAATCCAGTCAATCATGTGAATTTCTATCCAGAAGCTTCTTTGCATGCTATAAATAGACTAACGTTGTACCTATTTTTTGCCTTCTTGCCTTCGCCTTCACCAATCACCTTTGGCTTCTTATTTTCCATTTAACCTTGCTGTTTGAAATATAATCTTTTACTGTTCAACCGTGTTTTTTGATTCTTGGGAACTTGTATTGTGGTTAGAGAATACTAAGAAATAGGAATTAGCCGGGAATTTTCTAATCAGGCATTACAACATTAACCATCTCTATAATCATTTAATGCGAAATTAATAGTGGTATTATTCAATGAAATCAGTAACTGATTGATATTTGAACATCATTTGAAACCTGAAAGGATTGGGTAGTTGAATCAAACCAAAAAAGGCACTGCTGATGAATCCCATCAACGTCGGACTGATTTAACTGAAATAATGATAAGAAATGAAGTAGTTGAGTGTGTTGATCACTTCACCTACCTCGGGAGTTTCATCAGAGCTGATGGTCTAGTGACTGACGAAATCTCAGTACAGATACATACAGAAAGCTCGATTAGCTTTTGCCGATTCGCGTCACCTTTGGCGAAGGCGAGATATCCGTTTGCTGACTAAAGGAGGGGTGTACTGCGCAACAGTTCGTTCTGTCCAACTATAGGGATGCGAAACATGGCCGTTAACAGTAGAGGATATTCATAGGCTATTAGTATCCGATTACAAATGTCTTCGAAGCATTGCTCGCATACCCTAAGGCAACCGAGTAAGCAATGACATTGTTAGGAAACGAGTATTAGGTAGGGATGGCAGGTCAATTGATAAAGTAGAAAGGCTCCATCAGTTGAGGTGGTTGGGACAGGTATTACGTATGCCCAAACCGACTGCCTCATCAAGCTATATTTTTTGGTGTAGGAGTAGGTTGGAAGAAGGCTACGAGACGCCAAAACAAAAGATGGCACAAATCCATGAAGTCACTGACAACTAGACTGAGTCATGCTGGCAGATGTAGTCTACCTGGTTTGGGTCCGCTAAACGAAAGTCACCGACGGTTCGAGACCTTGAATGACGTGGCTCAAAATTGTCTGAAATGGCACTGGTGTATCTACTCTATTTGTTCTCTCAAATTCTAATCTTCAGAATTCCTCATCATTTCTAGCTTTCTCTTTCAAAATTAGTCTCACGGAATTAAACGTCTCAAATCATATCTTCGAACCATAATCTTCTCCATTACTGTTAATACTTCTACTATCGCTACCACTATTGCATTTGAACTGACGGTGGCGTCTCTGTGCTGATGTGGTATGGCGACATGAACTTATGCATTGTTTAGTGTCTCCAAGTTTTAAATACTGATCTAACATTGATTAAGTCACAATTTAAACAAAACTCAACAATCTTTACTGACTAAAAATTATAATTGTTGTTTTAGTTAAGTATGTGGACAATTAAACTAAATTTTTCATCAAAAAAAACACAGTTCCACTAACCTTTCACAACAATATTATGCATTGATTCTTTACTGATCAAGGGGACATTTTGAAAATGATTCACAATATGTTCATTGTTCAATAGAAATTCATTTGAGTTGAATATTTCATTTGATGATGAACTACTACTACTATCAAGTAGTTGATGATTATCATTCACAGCTGATAATAGGATTGTTTGAATCAATGTAGAAATTTGTTTAATTTCATAAGATTTCTTTTTTGACATTTTTGAAAGATAACACTTCTCCAATTGATCAATTTCAATACATGTGATCAAGTCGGTGCACATACTTACTGGATTGAATGAACATCCAGGAAATCGATGATTATTCGGTTTAAATGCAATATATTGTGATAGTAGCCTGGTTAGTTGACGACATTTCATTGAGAAATTCACCAAGCTATTAGGCCAATGAGATAAATTTGAAGTATCTGAGACAAACATCTAAATGATGAGATGTGATGTGATGTGATAAAGTAAAACAAAAGGGTCAAATTACAACTGAAAGAAGAATCTATGCTAAAAAAAAAGGGTGGAATCTTTGACATAACTGAGCAACATTTTTGATAGCAAGTAAGGAGTATCTGATACACATGGAAAGACTTGGATTGGTAAAGCTAGGGCGGAATTCTTGCATTCGAAGATCACCTGCAACTCAAAACAACTATCAACTAACACCAAAGTCATAATTTTTTACACAATCGTCAAGATAGTTCTCTTGTATGTAGAGGAAACTTGAA
This sequence comes from Schistosoma turkestanicum, assembly GCA_944470395.2. Taxonomy (NCBI): domain Eukaryota; kingdom Metazoa; phylum Platyhelminthes; class Trematoda; order Strigeidida; family Schistosomatidae; genus Schistosoma; species Schistosoma turkestanicum. The sequence goes on along the minus strand of OX103975.1, from coordinate 17,513,090 downwards.
GAACTACGAAATCTATCATTCAAAGGATACAGGTATGCATTAACAGTTGTCCATACAATAGACTACAGATCTGAAATCATCAATCAATCATTGTTAGACCACCATTAGAAACCTGGAAGCACTGGATGGCCGTTTCGTCCTGGTATGGGACTCATCAGTGGCAGTGCGAATCCACGACTTCTGCACCTGGCAGGATTCGAACCCAGGACCTTTGGCACTGTAGGCGAACGCCTTACCATCGGACCACTGGGCCGGCATCCAGCGGTGTTAATCCCTAGATCAATCAGAGTTAGACATTAACACCGCTGGATGCCGGCCCAGTGGTCCGATGGTAAGGCGTTCGCCTACAGTGCCAAAGGTTCCGGGTTCGAATCCTGCGAGGAGCAGGAGCCGTGGATGCGTAGTAGACCTATTACAAGAATAATTCCAGTAGATCTTGTGCGCAAACTTCATTATAGAGAATATCCAACTTTAAAAAACATTCTATTAAGCAGAATTAATTCACGGAAATGCTAACATATTGAAATCATGAATGATGCATTGTTAGACCAAGATTAGAAACCTGGAAGCACTGAAAGATGGCTGTTTCGTCCGGGTATAGGACTAATCATCGTCAGCAGTGTGCAAAACCAAAGGTGCCCGGGTTCGAATCCTGCCAGTAGCACGACTCCAACTTGGAATAAGGAACTCAGTATTTTAATGAGAATGTCAATAAATGCTTATGTTAGGATATTCATCCAATATCCTAAGAGAACTATTGCTGAATTCCTATCGGTTAATTCCTACTGGTCAATATCTTATGGTCATCCTAGATTTCAATGTCACCTACTTCAATGTTGTTTCTCATTGGTCGTCCTGATTATCAATGCCACTTCATATGTTTTTCCTATTGGTCATCTTAACTGTCAATGTTACAGACTTCAATGATGTTTACTATTCGACCAAAATGTATAAATACGCATTATCTGTAACGTTTTATGACCCGGACACGGATCCTTAGTCCAGAAAAATAGAAAAGAATACAAATTCTGCTTCATATCAAGTCTTCTTTTATTCAGAGGGGGTCAGTCAGTCAACGAAAACATAGAACTTCGTACCTACGTACATCAGTTCATGTTGCCATACCACATTAAAGCGCACAGAGATGCGATTGTCACTTCAAATCCCATAGTAGTAAAGGTAGTAGAAGTATTATCAGTAGTCGGAGAGATTAGGATTCGACGAGATCAAATCGGTCAGAATAAAATCACACCAAGACTATTGATGACAGTCAGTCAGTCAGTCAGATGCAACGTAGAACTTCGTACGTAAGTACATCAGTTCATGTTGCCATACCACATCAGCACAGAGATATAATTGTCAATTCAAATCCAATAGTAGGAGAGGTAGTAAAGGTATTAGAAGTAATCGGAGAGGTTAGGATTAGAAGATATTATTCAACAAGTATGATTCAGTGAGATAAGTTTAGAAAGACAAAACTAGAGGTGTCGAAGAATCCAGAAGATTAGGATTTATGAGAGGACACAAAGAATAAATGCACATGCGCCATTGCAAACGGTTTTGAGCCATGTCATTCAAGGTCTCTAACCATCGATTATTATCATCACGCGGACCCCAACCAAGTATTCAATGAGAGGTTGAGATAATCGGATTAGACTAGCATATGTCGTGTCGCTGGATCCTCCATCCTCACTCTCGTTTTCCGACTACGCTAAACTCACACTAGTTCAAGCATATCAAAATGACATTTTTACGTGCATGTTAGTGTTCTTTTTGTTTACATCAACTAACTTACTTGTAATTCTTTAAGATTTGCATTTTCTAATGCTATTTTCCATGATTCTGGTAAATTATCTAGAATTGATGTAACGACTATTGAATGTGATGAATCTTTTTGAAATTTGCATAAATCACCAATCCATTGAAAATTATATAACCAATTATATTGTAAGAGAAATATAAGTAAATTATCAATGAGTTCATTTAAATGATTGGTTAACATATTATCTTGATAGATAGGTACATATATATGTATATGGATGTATATAACTGAAAATGAAAAGAAAATCGATAGATAGAAATAAATTAACTAATCGATACAGAATTTGAATAGATTTATGCGAATCATACACTTACTATGGGTTTTGGTTTTAGAACATCATTGAAAAACCTGTACTGTGGTGCGTACTACTTATAAGTAGTATATGACCCGAGTGTAAACGTAATGTCTGGTGACAGAAGAAGATGGGGGAAGATCAAGAGAAAGGAAGTAGAGTGGGAACACAATGGAATTTGTGTATGAAACGCATGAATAGTGGTGAAATGTCAGACAATGGATTGATGATGGATTGAAGATTTGCAAATTAACGGTTTACGCGATATGGTTTTCCTATTTTACTGAGTAACTCTGTAATTTTCGTTAAATACAATTCGGTTGCCCTCACCTGTGTTCTCCTTCACTACAGTACGACTCTTTCAACCTAGTATGAAGCTCCTGAACAGTGCACATACACAGGAACTTCAGTCTTGTGTATGAATATGCCTGATCTCTAGACTAGTGAACCAGTATCTTATAGTGTATAGTTTGAATTTCATTCATATCAAGTGAAAAACCCCCCAACAATTCGATAGAGGTTCTAACAGACAGACAGATACAATGCAGAACTTCAGACGTACTAACGTACATCAGTTCACGTTGCCATACCACATCAGCACAGAGACCCAACTGTCAGTGGTAGCGATAATTGGAAGTATTAGCAATAATGGAGAAGATCACGGTTTGAAGATATGATTCGAGAACTATAATTCAGTGAGACGAAGTTAGAAACAGAAAGATAGAGATGATGAAGAATTCAGAAAGTTAGAATTTGAGAGAACACAAAGAGTGGATGCACCTGTGCCATTGCAAACGATTCTGAGCCATGTTATTCAAGGTCTCGAACCAACCGTGACTTTAGTTTAGCGGACCCGAACCAGGTAGTCTACATCTATCAACATGACTCAGTCCACTTGTCAGTGAGTTCATTGATTTGTGTCATGTTTTGGTTTTTGGCCGCCCCTAGCTTTCTTCCAACCTATTCCTAAACCACAAAACAACGCTCGTCGAAGCAGTCGGTGGTTAGGCATACATAAAACATGTCCCAAACACAACAGAGGTTCTGCTATTAATTGAATTGATTGAAGCAAGACATTTACGCCATCCGATGGCAAATCAATGGTCTGAAGGTTAAGTAATCCTGTATACCAAACTTAAGGTTCTGGATTACATTCTCCGTAGTGAGATCGTGTGTACAGACTGCTAAATAATTTGAAGGCATTCTAGTTCTGAATAGTATTCTAACTAAGAACAGTTCGTGATTTGATTTATGAAAATCGAAAATTATCAACATTGTTAATTCAATTCAATGAAACAGAACAAAAAATCATCAAATTCCCAATTTATTAGTTATGAATTTTTTCTCTTGATGATGAGACTCATCAACGGTGCGCAGCCACAACTCCTGCTACCCGCATAATTCGAGCCCAGGACCCCCAATCAATCCACAGTCTTATGTGACGCGTTCGCGCGCACCATTGAAGGTCGTAGGTTCGAATCGCGCATGTAACAGGAGTCGTGGATGCGCACTGTTGATGAGTCCCATAATAGGACGAAACGGCTGTCCAGTGGTCCCTGGTTTCTTTTTAAATGGTGCTCTAACATTGATCGATTCATGATTTCAATAGAATAACTTAACAATCTGCACAACCCTTTCATGGAAATCAGTAAGTATATAAATAAATTTAGTTTCAACTACGACTGTTGTTATATTTTGAAGGGAACCTAACGTTAACATTTTTGTAACCCGCCTATGGTGTTCCTACTTCACGTTGTAGGAACGGTAATGATATTCATTAACAGATACAGATTAAGAAGTCTCTGATAACCAAATTGATCTTAATAAAAAGTAGAAAAGTTTAATGGATATTTGATAATAAGTGAAAGACAAATAATAATGATAATAATTTCTGATTAATTCGAAATAATCATTCAACTTATAGGCAATTGAACATTTGTTTGAATTTCATTGTTGTTTTTTTTTAAGTCAACAAATTAGTACTACTACTTTTTTAATTAAGTAGTTTGGCTTCATTTAAAAGTTATCAATCATTGGTATTGATCCTATTACAATGAAGTAAAAAAATAAATAATTGATTAAGAACATATTTTTATTCCAATTAAAATGTTCACTTGCTCAGCAAATTTAAACAAAGTGTAATAACTTGTTTCACTTTACAATTCTCTAGTTAGTATAGATATACTTGTTAGACGGCTTACAACATGTTCAAAAATCAATAAAAATTTATGTTCACTTTTCAATCAATAGGTGAGATACCAGTTTAAACATGAACAATTGAAGTTTCACTTTACAGAAGAATTTCAATCGGACAACTATTGAAAACTATTAGCAAATGCATTAATTTCCAGTAATGATAGGTTATTAATTAGAGGTTGAAATGAAATCATAAATCAACCACAGAAAACCTGGATGACACTCTCAATCTATTGTAATACTCCTCAACAGTGAACATACACAACTACGCACGCAAGAACCAAACCCAGGACAGCATGTCTCACGTGTGAACACTTGACCTTTGTACCACGAAGTCAACATCCAACGGTGTTAATGTCTAAATTCAACCAATCTACAGCATAATGCAACCATAGTTCACTATCATCGGTGAGAAATTGCCTCAAGTAGATCATGGCTTCTCACCAGAACTGCGAAAAAACTTCCTCTTGAAGCTTAAAGCTAGTCAGACAGCATACTAATCAGTAGCTCAATCCTTGAACATATAGAAAACTAGGGTCACGAGCCACTGAGTGGATAGTCTTTCTATATCATTTTTAAGACAAAAAAAACTGGTCCCAGTAACATTTGGGTGCGGAACTTGCACACAGCTAAGGATTTAGTAATTCGCTATCTTCAATCCGACTTCCGTATAAAGAAGAGTCATGTTGAACTCTTTACTCTCCCATGTTCATAGTGCCAGTTTAGATTTGTACAAATTATTAGCGCTAACTATTACCTACGTCTTCTCTTCCTTTACAAGAGATAATTAATGTTAGGTTTTTTATTGTCTAAACTTTTACCTCTTATTGCTTCTAAAACTACTACACAATGTTACCTGTTAACAGTCTTTGATTACCTAGCTAAATGAAGTAACCGCTCTTCAATCAATATTTGAGAACTTTTATTACATCGGAATAATACCTTTCCATTTATAAGTCATAACTATACTCACAACTCGGAATGTTTATGATAATCTTGACTATTATCAAGCATATCCAGTATAAGTTTAACTATCGTTGGTAAATCCTTTTTTATAAAAAAAAACTCCTTTATTATAGACTATAGTGCGTGACATAACTCGTCCTGGAGCCTTTCTGGGGTTACTGCCAGTCCCAAGACCGAATAAAGGACAAGGGTTAAGCATAGGGTTAGCGACCCTATCCCGTAGAAATACAACTCGCTGAAAAACAATAACGCTAACCAATAAAATAATAAATAATTCACTAGTCGGCGACCTATGCTCCATTAGGAGTAACAGGAGTAGGTAAGTAGTCAGTCATTTGCAACGTAGAACTTAGTACGAACGTGCGTCAATTCAGGTTGCCATGCCCCATCAGCACAAAGACGCCATCGTCAGTTCAAATCCGATAGTGGTGGAGATAGTTGAAGAATTACTGGTAATGGAGAATATTAGGGATCGAGGGTTTTATTCAAGAAGTGTAGTTCAGTGAGAAAGATATAGATAATAAGGAATTCTGAAGATTAGAATTTGAGAGAAAACTATGAATTGATGCACCCGCTCCACTGCAAACGGTTTTGAGCCATGTCATTAAAGGTCTCTAACCATCCGTGACTTTCACCTCGCGGACCCCAACCAGGTAGTCTACATCTACCAACATGACTCAGTTCACTTGTCAGTGACTTCATGGATTTGTGCCATGTTTTGGTCTGGCCATCCCTTACTTTCTTCTAGCCTAAACCTACACTACAAAACAAAGCTCGTCGAGGCAGTCGGTGGTTAGGCATACGCAACACATGTCCCAACCACCTCAACTGATGAAGTTTCACCACTTCATCTATTGATTTTCCATCCCTACCTCGAACTCGTTTCCTAACGACAGTATTGCCTACTCCGTTGTCCCACGATATAGGAGCAATGCTTCGAAGACATCTATAATCCAATACTAATAACCTACGAATGTCTTCTACTCTTACCGGCCATGTTTCGCATCCATATAGTTGGACGGAGCGAACTGCTACACAGTACACTCGTCAACAAACGGATAACTCGCCTACGCCATAAGTGACACAAGTTGGCGAAATTCAATCGAGCGTTTTGTATCCGTGCTGAGATTTTGTCAGTCACCAGATCATCGGAATTGATGAAACTCCCAAGATAAGTGAAGTGGTCGGCACTCCTGACTACTTTACTCTCTATCACTAGTTCAGGTGCCGACACAACATGATATTGAAGCAACATTTTGCATTTCGGCGGGGGAAAACCGCATCCCGAACATGCTTGCATTGTTGCTTAGGGTAGTCAGAAGACTCTGCAGTTTGTCAACATCTTCACCAAGTAGAACTATGTCATCAGCATACTCTAAGTCAGCAAGTAAGTACATGAAAAACCTTCATCATAGACAATGGTGCGTGACATAACTCCGCCTGGAGCCCTTCTATGATTACTGCCGATCCCAATCCCCGGGTTAAGGACAAGGGTTAGGCATAGCGTTGGCGACCCTATCCCGTAGAAATACAATTGGCTGAAAAACAAAAACGCTAACCAGTAAAATAATAAATAATTCACTAGTCGGCGACCTGTGCTCCATCAGGAGTAACAAAAGTAGGTAAATAAGTAAATGAGTAAGTACATGAAAATTACTCATTACAACTCCATCGAATTGATATCGTCAACAGAGTGATGAATTTTCTTCGCCCGACTTTTTTCATCAATCCAAATTATTGATAGTAATAGTTGACAATTTTATACAAATTTTATACAAATTACCATTTTAAAAAATCAATTAGATCATATTATTTTATGATACTTTATGTAAAAAATGATGATAATAATAATAATAATCAACCATACTACTGTAGAAATAAATAAGTAATAAATCTTTTTTAACAAAAAAAAATTTAATTTTCTATATATATATTCAAAATAACATCAAATGGAATAGTTTCACATGTAGAGTAAAAGTGTACGATAGAAGTAAAACATAGAAACAGTTCAGTGTTTATCACAGAAATTAATTCAAATCATTAAATTTAATCATAATATTTATTATGATGATGATGAAGATGATGAGAAGGATGATGATAATGATTATAACCAGAAAACATTTGAGAATATAATTTAGAATTGGAAATATTGCTGGATATTTGATGTTTCGATGTGAAATAATTGAAATAAGATATTAATTTGAATAAAATCCAACCAATAAAAGTTCCTAAAATAGCACCAATCACACATGGTATAGGCCATGCTTGCCATGGTCGATCCCAATCTAAAATTAGAAAACCAGCGGATAACCAAGCACCTAGAATACAACCATAACTAATGAATGCTACATATTTTTCTTCTGGTAGCCTACAGAAAAGAAAAACAAAAGAATTAAAGTGAAAATTTAATTCTTACTACTATGAATATAGTGTAGTAGTATAATGAGATTGTAGACACTTATGAAAGTTGAATCTCGTTTGCTGTTATGTATATGAGAGCGACGGTCATTTAGCGGTTGTTCACACCATGGAAGGGTACTTTTTTTTCTTCAGGAACGTGAAAAAGAAGTTGGATTAGTGCTGGACTTAGCAACCTAGGAGTTTGACCGTAGAGCCCAAGGGACAATTGCTTGAAGCAGGTCATGCACAGCCTTTTTATGAGCAGTTTTTGAATTGTTAGCTACGCCGAAGACAGAAATCCGCCGGGTAAGGTGAAGTGTGACAGTTTTAAGGTCGACCTATTCTAACTCCATCTTTTCAATATGAGAAGGCAGCATCGCTGAGGAAGCTGGTTGTCCAAAAGGAACTTTAAAATCAGCAGTACGACTTCTCCTCAGACCTTAAGTTGTTGCTTCTAGTTTTACCGTTTTTCGACCGTCCTATCAGGCATGGTAAGACCTAAAGAAACATATGTTCCGGTCAATATAGCTCGGTTGAGTGATCACGATAGGCAAGCCCGGCCACTTCGTCAAGGTAGTAGCTACGGTCGAGAAAGTCGAATTTAGTATAAACGTACATATGTTTGCGTGTTGTTACATTTCACAGTGATAGATTAAATTAACCAAATGAGAAGTGAAGGACGATGAGGAGAACAGAAAAAGAGAATAAGAGTAAAATAACTGAAGAAAACTCAATAATAAATATGATTTTTTTTTAAAAACGAATAAATCCCAACAATGAAAAGAGACTGTGATTAAAATATTAAGCAAAAAAATATATAAATGCAATTCCATCAATGGAAACGATCTTCAGTCATCACATAAAGTTTTCAATCCGTTGACTAACAATGCTATTCTAACCTAACAACAGAAAATCTGCACTTACGACACAGGATTCGATCAACAATAAATAATAGTTTGAGATGATACTTCTTGATTCCATTGTTGCTAAACCTTATTAGTAGAAAAGAGGCACCCAAATATTTATGCACCACATATATTGAATTTAGGTGGGCAGCGCCCCTCCCCGAGTCTTTGATTTAGACGTCTAATCCATAAGACAATGGGGCAAGTCTGGAATATACGGTAACATAGTAGTCAGTGGTTAACAACAGGTTCATACGCCAGTTAACCTTGAGGCCTTGTGTACTGTTGGTTTGTAATCACTCCACTAAGTGGATCCTTCACTTTTAGTCATCGTAAACATCTCTGCCACGGAAATGTAGTGAGTAAGACTTCTGTGACCGAGGCTATGTACGTTCAGCTATGTAAGAACACTTCGAGAGGAAGAGCTGACTCTACCCACACTTTCGCCCATACCAGAACTTTTGAAGGTCAACATATGAATGTCAAATAAACTCCAGCGTCAAGATAGATAGTGCCCGGTGGTAACCCATGCTTTGACCACTTTCATCAATCAAGATTTATAGTCATATCGAATGATTTAGCGGTATTACCTGCGGGTCAGCCAGTCAGACTTGGGATTTTACAACGGATCATTCAGAAATTTGGTAAATAACACAATTTTGGGGTATTTGTGACATAAACGGTATAAAGGTTCATCATTTTTAACATTTAACACTTTAACTCACTAAAATGACTTATTTTGACCTTTTCAGAATAACAATAACTATAGACATAACTTTAGAGACTGATGACGACGTTTATGCAAGGTTTAATTCAGTGAATTATACGCAACCCAGAACCTGGTACATATGTACACTGATTCAAGTTGCTAAATCCAATTAACATAGCAGGATGTCGAAACAAATACCAAAGAAGTTCAGTTATCAACTGTATTAGCAATAATAGAAAATAGTAATCAACCACGATAAGATTTGAGAAAATACAACTTGGAATAAACAAAACAAGAAATTTATGAAGAATCTAGAAACTTACAATGTAAAGACAGACAAAAATTAAGTGTATCTGCACTGTTTGAAAGATTTTTAGGCATGTCATTTAAAGTCTTTAACCCTTGGTTATGATAATCACACAGACTTCAAGCAAACAGCATCTAGTTACCTATATAGCTCAGTCTAACTGTCGGTCTTTATCTGGTAATCCCACCTTCAGGTTTGGTAACTTAATCCTACACCGATTATCATCACATGTCCAGGTAGTGGGTGGATGGGTATGTGTAAAGCACATCCAAACTATCTCGTTCAATAAGGATTGGCTATATCATCAATGAACTGGTCGTACTTACCTAGTACCTTACAACTTCAGAATTAGAACAACACATATAAGTGAACAATATTGTTTTCGATTAGATCGTCATCAGGCTTTACTCTAATATACATGAATATTTATATGAAAACGTTAAACCAATCATTGTGATTATCACTCAAATTGCCTTGATTGGTTTAACATTTTCATATAAATATTCATGTATATTAGAGTAAAGCCTGATGACGATCTAATCGAAAACAATATTGTTCGCTTATATGTGTTGTTCTAATTTTCACAATCGGAATCTTTAAACTTCAGAATTACCAAATCAATAGTCCTAAAATACACCAACAATGATTTGTATACAGCTATGATAAGATATTAGTAACTAACGAACATCTGCCAAACGATATTTTCACCTAATCATAAAATTGTTTCACTAACAAAAGGCAATGCCGAACTACATCATAGGAAATAATCCTTTGATAAGTTTGTGGAAGGCTACCGTACCACTGAGGTTATGAAATTTTTGAAAGAACAGCACGAGCTTCCTTTGTGAAGATAGCGATCCCGTTAGTTAACACTCACGAGAACTGATAAATCTTTATCGATTAGTCACTTTGTCAACGTCAGTACAAAGGGGCATCAGCATATATAAGTGCCACATAAATTACTGGATTGTACCAACAACTTTATTCTACACGATCAGATCACTGATCATACAGTGACGTTTTGTGTGATATGGTGAATCCTAAATGGTATTGATTAGTACGATGTTGCTTGTTAACATTTTAGAATTGAAATGAGATGACACTTCTGCGTTAAAAAACTCAATTCAAGAATCTTATTAAAAATCCTGAGTGGTTTGGAACAGTTTCAGTGCTGAGATAACAGTTATTACTGATAAACCAAGTCATGTATCTATGTGTATAGAGTAATGACAACTACACTGCTACACCTCAAAATACTTAACACTATTCACAATGCATATCATCCTAGTTGTTAACGATATCTATGTCCGAAAATTACCCTACGAAGGAAATCACTTAAAATCATTTGAATTATCAATAGACTTGAAAAATTTGTATATTATATGTTCTACTATGCAACATAATGTTGTCTGAAAGCACATATTCACTGGCAACAATTTCTTCTTTAAAACCTGAAAACAGCCAGGTGCATAAAACAGAAGAGAGAGTATTGGCTAGCAAGTGAGAAAATTGAGATGCGAAACTAGCAACTGTGAATTAACGGGAGTAGATAAACTGGAAAAATTCTATAGGTTAGTTAGGTTAACAGTATAAATCAGTACCAAGGTTTGATAATATGAATAGCGTAAACAGACTTAAAGGGAAAACGTGACTTACGATGGAGCAAGAACTGATCTCAAATTATCCAGATTTCCTTCGAAAGACATGAGGAATGGTACGTTAGTACAAACAGTAAGGACAAGTGACATCAAACCGGTTTCTTTCCATTGTCTGGATGTAACTATAAAACATATGACCATATAAACTTACTCAAAGATAGGGGCACCGAGGAGAATGCAAGTAATGAAATAAACGCAAAAAGACCAGGCAGCAAACTTCAGCTGTTTCATTATCGATAATTTCGCCATGCAAGTACGAAGCAGCCTAGACAACCAAATAACGTTACTGTATCAGCCTTGACATACAAGGTCACATCCAATATCCAATATCTTCTTCATGAGCTAGTGTAAACCAATTTGATTTCTTCGCGCTCGATTCTCGTCCTTTCGATACGGTTCCAGGTGTTCGGTAATTTCCAATGGATGGAGGTCTAGCCACTCGACTGTCTTATTCTAGTCAGTTGGCAGTCGGTTATGAGTTTGTATGTCTCGGGATTTGAATGAAAACGTTTGTTTCAGGGCAGTAGGGTTTCTGGATACCATTACCATTACCAAACGGGAGATCAGTTAGTTGCAATGTGGCGAGTAATAAAGGTAATAAGGATAAAAATTCTAATGATGATATGAATAAAATTTCAGAACTGAGTAATATATAGATGAATTTAGTTTATTAATTGGTAGTGAAGATTGTGAGAGAGGACCGAAGTGTAAGCGAGGGAGAGGAAACAGAGATAATAGGCGAGTGAGATTAATTGAGTGATCTGAGGAGATGGCAATGATACCAAGATATGCATTTCGGGGTGATAGCCCCAAGCTGTCTTCGCATAAAGTGAAGAGTCGCATTTGCCTTGGCTGCATCCCCTACATAGTTTGGACTGGTGTGGAGGCTTTCTGTGGTTATTAAACCAATATCGTGCTCTGAGGAGACATTAGGGAGCGGACTTGAGGGTATAGGTCGTTTGCATCATATGAGGCAGGAAATGCATGACGGGGCACTGCGGTTGGCTGAGTTTTAAACCGTTTTTCGCTGCACAATTCTCAATAGATGTCAGGTCCTTTTGAAGCTCAGTCGAATCCTCTTCACTTCTAATGGGCCCCCATATCTTCGCATCGTCTGTGTAGATCAATGCCGGTGAGCTAACTGAGTCTAGCAGGTCGTTAATAAATATCAGGAAGAGAAGTGGGCCTAGAATGGTCCCCTGTGAAACTCGCGATGTAGATACTCGCCAACTCGCGTGCAATCTGTTTACCTTGGTGCTAAACTCTCTCTTCTCAAGGTGGTTTCTGAGCAAAATAGTAGTGGATCAGTGAAGCCCATTTCCACAACCTTTTCGATTAGGCGTGCGTGGGGCACTGTGTCAAAGGCTTTTGCAAAGTCGAGAATTATTACATGCACCGGTATTTTACGGTCTAAACAGGATGCCCAACTGTCCCATGCGATGAGAAGATTAGATGCACACGACCTGCCTTACCGAAACCCGTGTTGAGCTTCATGGAGTATATTATTCTTTTCCATGTACTCCCTCATTTGTTCGTCCACTAGTCCTTCCATAACCTTTGATAATATTGGTAGTAGTGCGACTGGTGTGTAACAGGCTAAGTCCTTTCTATCTCATCCTTTGAAGATTGGAGAGAGTAGCTTATTTCCATTCAGCTGGGAATTGGTGTGACTCCAGTGAATGCCTGAACAGCTCGCATATCAGTGAACAGAGGACTTCAGCACATTGTTGTAAGACTATAAGACGGATTTTGTCACAACCTGGTGACTTATCTGGGTGTAAAGATTTAAGTTTCCTTAGTACTAAGTCAGGATTGATATGGATGTTCCCTAAGCCGTCAGCCGGCAATGGGTTAGCGTAGTACTCTGAACATTTAGGCGCCTGGTTTAATTGATCAGAAAAATTGTTGTTGAAGATCTCGGCCATCTCTAGGTCGGTGAGGTCTCTGTTTGGTGCTTTTAGAGAAAACAACCCTTGATGAGAGGTTTTCTTTTGGACATGAACCTAGCTCAGGTTTACCTCCATCTTGGCGGATAGCTTCATCTGAAATTGTCCTCTGTCACTTCGAACTTTGGTATTGCATCTATTTCTCAATCCCAAGTAAGAACTGCGATGGGAATTCTTCAAGGAGGCCTTCCATTTGTGCCAGGCTCTCCTCTTCGCCTGTAGCAAGCGTTCAGTGCAGCCCCTAACTCAGGTTCTTCTATTCCCGCGTTTTTGGTGTGACTGAGGTACATTGTCTACGACAGCATTCTGGATGATATCTCTGACTGCTTGCCAGTGATCATCTACTGTCGGTCTTCACGACTCCCTTGGCCATGCGGTATGTAGGAAGAAATGAATGAATGCGATCAGAAAATTAGTAAGGAATTATCGTCAAGACAAATTCAATGGCATTTCAACCCTCCACTAGCCAGCCATAGAGGTGGAGTCTGAGAACGAATGATTAGATCTATACGAAGGCTGCTATTATTGATCACCAGGGAACAAGTGTTAACAGACGAAACCTTAGGTACGTATCTGATTGAAATTGAGAGAATTCTAAACGATCGACCCCTAACCCCGGTACTCCAATGTGCAAATGACCGACTAGCTCTATCACCAAGTAGCCTACTGTTATTGAGAGAGTGTGACGGAATAGCTGAGAAAGGAAGTATTAGTGACAAGTTCCACAAACGTTGGAAGCAGGTAAATTATTTATCCAATGTATTCTGGAAAAGGCGGTTAAAGGATTATTTGACTTCATTACAAACTCGTCAAAAATGGCTAAAAGAGCATCGCAATTTTCAGAAAGGAGACGTAGTTATTGTCGCCTCGGATATTACTACTCGTGGAAAATGGCCCTTAGGGATAGTAGAGGATTGCGAGACAGATAAGGACGGAAAGGTCAGAACAATAGTCGTTCGTACTAATAACGGGGTAGCGAGAAGGGACATAAGAAGTGTGTGTCTCTTAGAAGGTTCCAACTAGATAGGTTAAATCCATATTGAAAACGGGTAGGCGTACTGCTGTAGGTCCTATTCGTTATTTCGGTATGGATTAGGGATTGAGAGGGAACCCTAACTTGAAATGTCATTAAACGCTTGCCTTTTCTGCATGGAGGGATTTTGCGGGCCGGTGTAGAAACTTTTTTGAATGTTTTGTTTTTTTGGAAAATCCCTCCATGTTTATATATTTTTGTTATGATATGACGGATGAGAAATCAATTGATGACGTTATGCTTTCACTAGAATTAACATGCAAAGTGAGATAACTAGAGAAGCAATTCAAGCTACTGCCTCAACGATAAGATATAACCGTAGAATCTGTTTTGAATGTTTCGTTTTTTGGTAAATCCCTCCATGGATTTATATTTGTGTTATGATATGACTGACTCTTTGTGTTGACATTTTGGTATTTTATTTGATTCCATTTTGAGATTTTATCATTGTATATTGTTATTATTTCTATATTTTGTACTTATATTGAAGTTTTTATGTTTGCTTCTGAACTGTACACATGTTGTTTAAATTCGATATAATATGGCTACAGCCACATTTTTGGATTTGATTTCGTCTCAGTATACGAGTTTCACCTAGTCTCTGGAACCTGGATACTCATCAGAGTAATTTCGAATTGGAAGACGTAAAAATCGTTAGGTAACGTTTGTATTTCCATTTCTTCTATATAAATAGACCACTTTCTCCTAGAATTATTGTGTTTTGATATTCGAATACGGGAAGGTGCGTTCAGCATACGTCTATTGGAATCGAATTGAACTGCTACGGTAGAAAATTCAACTACAGTCTGTTCTTGGGGGCATGGAGCAGTTCTGGCTGCTGCACGTACCGACCATGACTTGTCATGCCTGATGCGAATCGACGAGGGTCTTTGGGATGTAAGGATGATGTCTTCAGCAAATCGTGCCGAGTCAAGAATTACCCTCATCGGAGGGGGTTTTCCTTTCGAGACATTTTGGCCTTTGATTAGCGACATATTTTAGCTGGGACGTTGCACATTCCAAGGGTTGTGCAGTGTTTATCTCACTGCTCTTTGTCGAAGGCAGCCCTACATTCTAGCATGCCTTCCTTCCGATACTTGGAAATTAAATAAAATAAGTGAGTTAAATCTGTCGTCCCTGTCCTTGGGTGGTAGCTGCCTGTGAGTTGAGATGTTGCTATTTCCCTTCTTCACGTTCACTCACTGCTAACAGATACTGGTGGTTAACAACAGCCGTCAGTTCTGTCGTTGTGTTAGGCGGGGTTGTGTTAGCCTCGGTCACTTGTTTTACTGGTTTAGTGCCACGCGATTTTGGTTTGGTCGTTTGGATTTTAGGGCTGATTTTGGGTAGGACCTGTGGGTTTGTCAGTGCCTCAGAAACTCTACACCGAGGGCAAATATACCAGAACCATGTGCAGGGGTGACTCAGCATGAATCCGTAGTACTCTCTAGCTACTGTAGTGTCGCAGTGACAATGCTCCCACGTACTACAGAAGTTGCATTCGAAAGCGCGGTTGCTGATTTTGACTGGTAATGAGCAGACAAAACAGTCATCCTTATGCTGTGTTTATGCGTTGAACTGTGTCGACTGAGCCTTGCGGCGTCTTCTTCTCCTATTCTTAACTAGCTTACTGGTCTTTTTAGGAATAGGAGTGGTGTCTTGCTTCCTCTGTGGTGACTGCATTGAGTGATCTAAAGTATGGACACTGAGAGGCGTACTATCGACTGACTGTTTGGGTTTTTTAACAACTCGTTCGCACGATATTGGGATTTTCGACGTACTATCGACCCCGGGGTTCATGCCTCAAATACTGTTCCCGGTTGTGGTTGTGTAATGTGTACTAGCGACCTTATTACTTAACATGATACCAGGGAGATTAGGAGAAGACCGAGATAATTAGAATACGAGATACAAAATATAGGGATTTAGGAAAGAAGAAATTTAGTAGTACATAATAAAACTACAAGGAATAGAGCCTGAAAATACTTTGAAATTGCAACTTTAGCTTTGACCGTATTAGTAAGTAACTTTGCGTGTATCTAGTAACTTGTCCACAAGTCCTGTGTTTGTGAGTGACATGTTTCTGTATCAAGTAGCATTGACTCACCTCAGGCAGAAACCCAGGTATATTGAAAGGGTAAAACAGAGTTAATTCCAAATTTTAATGGCATGCTGTTTCAAGCCCTGAATAATGTGTCAAGTTTCACCTTGAAGAACTACCATCAAATTCGAAAACGAATCCGTAATTCGACGACTCGCAAAAGGTAGATGTGCCGGCATCCCATTTCACTATGTTTGACCGCTATTTTCTTCGCATTTCCCTTAAGTCTTTCAATGGAACTTAGCTTAATTAATTATTTAGGTGGATGCTCATGGTCATTTAGAATGCTGTGAATAATAAGAAAGTCATCTCTGAGACGCCTACGCTCTAACGGGTGAAAATCCACGAACTTAAGGAGCTGTTTATTAGATGTGAACAAGAGTGTACTCTTGTCAGATTTGAGTGAATGAGAAAACACCTTATTTTCATACTCCAAGTGAGGCCAAATAATACTGTTAAAGCTGGTCAAAAATGGGCTGTTACTTCACTAGTTCTTGGTCCATTCGGAAAGCATTTTTTTCCCTAATGGCGTAAGATCATAGGGTACCGAGATTCTTAGATCTACTTCAACTTGAAACATCTCTAAATGAGAGTCACCTAGTACGTATGAATAGTCCGCAGAGGTTTTATGCGGTTAAAGTAATTCCGTTGTCGTTCATCCGACTTTAAAGTAGAATCGGATCGTCCTGAATAGTCAGCTTGTTGTCCTGAATCGAAACCTCTCTACAAAGTTAACACTGACAGCTACCGAAACGACGATGTATCAGATATTCCTATCAGATGAGTATTGTAGGTGTTCCTTAGTCCACGCAACTCTTCTGTTTTGTTCAGTAAGCTTGCAGCGTTCTTATACATGCAGTTGACACTTTTGATGTGAAATGCATGAGAGTCTTCGTCTTATTTGACTGAACAAGCCTCCCCTAAATAGACAGACGACCTACTTACAATGGACTTCCCGAGTGGGTGATCTCCATTCCTTCTACTTCTTTCCCTATCGCTTGGAAGTTCACAAGTGGGGTGGTTAGGCATAATTTGCTTTTGTGCCTAATTCTTGGATCTTATGGACTGTCTGAATGGATGAAAATCCTACTTGGCAACCCATGTCCATCGCCACTGAACGCCTCTAATGTGGTGGCAGGAAGGAAAGTATCTTCATTACAATTTAACTAGAATTCCTTTCCTTCTTTCCAACTTGTCGTGTCAATATATTTCTGTATTTCGAAGTGTTCTCTCAATTTCCACTGTTAAGTTAGGGCCCACATTTTCTGAGATCCCCTGCAAAATTATATTACTGACGATGTGCCTCATGAGGCTCCCTTGAAATACTGTAGTAAGGAATGTTCGCCGATACAGTATTACCAACGGCATTCTCGAAGCCAGAGGTGTAGGGAACACAACTTCGCAAACAGCTATCAAGCTGACTGAAATCAATACTATTGAAAAGGTAAACTACGCATCACCTGCTGTATATTTCCATAGGCGTGGAACTGGGCTGGGACAGCAATTAGCAGGCACAGCAAGATAAGTTGATTTACACATGCTAGTTGGAAAGATGTCGGATATTAGGATTAGGAGCAGTGATCGAAAATAATTACAAATACTTACTTCGTAAATTAGTCCATTGTACCAACAGTACTACCTAATGATGAGTTACGTTGACTAGCAGATGATTTTATTACTCAGTGCATGATCTTTTAGGCGAGTTATTTACTTGCGAAACTTTCTTTTGTTTTCAATTAAAAAAAACATGGTACAGGTATTGGGAGAATTGAACACAAGGACCAAAGCACTCAAACCTAAATTGATCATATCAGCTCGATCTCATTTCCACACTGAAAATTCTAATCACTTTTCAATCTATCAAGATGTAGAACCCCGTTGAACCAGAAGTGTCGTACATAGGTTTGTATAGCAGTAATGCTGAATGAAATCATTTGACTTCAGATCACTCTAGTTTCCTTTGTACTTCAATTTCATCAAAAAGTTGTCAATCTGTTTGCTAATCAAATACCCAACAACCAGACAAATCATTTTTCTGCAAGATAAGATTCTTGAACCGACTTTTAGAGGTAATACGATTTAGTTTCCATATCTACAAAACTTAAAGATCTTCAATTGTGAATATTACCAAGATTGGACTTCGTTTTCTAATTCAATATGACCAAAAATCCCAGGAACCTTTAATCGACTATTCTGACTTCTGCGAGTTATTACTGTTAATTTATAATTACTCTCGCAGTTCGCCTTTAACTTGAATAGTGTATGTTCATACGCGTCCCACCCAGTCCAACTCTAAAAACGACTATTCTGGGAGAGAACGGTTCTATAATTAATTAAGAAAGGAAATACTGAAAATTATCAAAAACAATATTACACCTTCGAGTTTCCAATTACCACAATAGGTTCCATTGCTGGAAGAATAAGTGCCTCCAGTCCGTTACTGCTAGAGTATCAAATCCAAATATGGATGTAGCCATATTAAGTATCAAATTTAAACAACATATGTATAGTTCAGAAGGAAACATAAAAACTTCAATATAAGTACAAGATATAGAAATAATAACAATTTACAATGATAAAATCTCAAAATGGAATCAAATAGAGTACCAAAATATCAAACAGAAGAGTCAGTCATATCATAACACAAATATATATACATGGAGGGATTTTCCAAAAACAAAACCTTCAAAATAGATTCTACAATCACCAGTAACGAGAAAGATAAACATAAATCTAACAACCATCTAGTAAGCAATAGCTATAATTTAACATTCGTTCATATAATTAGTAGTGTCCTAAAATT
Organism: Schistosoma turkestanicum; assembly: GCA_944470395.2. Classification (NCBI taxonomy): domain Eukaryota; kingdom Metazoa; phylum Platyhelminthes; class Trematoda; order Strigeidida; family Schistosomatidae; genus Schistosoma; species Schistosoma turkestanicum. Next base: position 17,493,952 of record OX103975.1, on the reverse strand, counting down.
CACAGACAGTTTCTCAATCACGGTTGAACAAAACTCAGATTCAAACTATTGATCATGATAATAAACGTAGCGTTGATAATGAAAAAATAGTCATAGAAAAGGTTACTAAACGTTATCATATTAGGCGGGAACAAATTCATTACAGTAAGCACTAATAAAAGTTCAAAACGAAGATCACTCAAAAAAACGAATATTCAGAAAGAACAATGTGCATGCACATACATTTACTGAAAGTGTTGCATTGTGGAATCGAATATTTATACTTTACAAAAGATGAAATGCCTGAAATCTTTCGGATAAATACCGGAAATTGACGACATTCATATTACGCATTCAATATAGTAAGGATGTAATGCTGCTTTAGATCTCAAAAGCAAGACTTTCTTGATGGAAATACCTCTTTTAAAATTACTTACTGACAACTATCACCCGTCATGGAGCATAGGCCGCTGAACAGTATTCTCCAACCTACTCTGTCTTTGACCTTCTTTTCCAGTTTCAACCAATCGCTATTCACTTTCTTCATATCTTTATTCAACTCTCTAACCATTCATTTATTGTAGGTCAATGATTTGTTGTTTAAATTATTCGATAATTGTATCGACCATTTTTTTTTATATTTGTAATAATTCGGTTACAGTATTGATTATTGTATATTTGCTTGTTTGTGCATACTTACTCGTTTATCACATGTCTAGCCTAATTATTGCTTGACTACAAATACTTTGTCATTCTTCAACTCATGGAGAGTTGGTTCACTCGCCTTGTCCATTTCATCACTTCGTTTTGCTTGTATGCTTTCCATTATCATGTCTGTTTGCACAGAGGAGTGCATCAAATAAATTCATCCGTGAAACCATATTTGGCTTCTTACTAGCCCCGTTGCACGAACAAGATTTGGCTGAGTATGATATACGGAAATGGACGAGATTTATATAATTGGACACCCGATCATTCGTCCAATCGGAGTCAAGTGTCGAGTCAATAAAACGGCGAGCTTTACTTGGAATTCAAAACAAGCCGCTAAATGTTCCTTAGTCTACCTCCTTTCTTCTGACCATCAGGAGTCCGAGTAACGGCATGCCAATTTACTCACTTACGTGATTTCCAAAATGTGTTTCCTACCCATTTCCAGTGCATTTTCTCAATTTCTTCGTCTGCTGGAATCTACTTTGTCTTCCTCCACAGAAAATTGTTGTTAATGGTATCATGGCAACGAATCCGAATTATTTAGCGTATGCAACTGTGAATAAACATTCCGTCTGCAGTCCTTCTAGGGTTACAAGTGGCTCAAAGCCTGGACACAGAAGGAGTGTTAGGCATAGAGTTAATGACTTCATACCATAAAAAACTAACTTGCTAACAAAACGCCCATCACAATAAAATTCAAATCATGGAATTATATTTCAGTACCTGACTACAGAAAAAAAAATGAACTTTTAAAGGATTGATTTGATTTCAAGATTTCATATAGCTTACATAAGAAATCTACTTTAACTAGTTTAAAGGGCATTTCTTAGACTGAAGATATTGAGATATGATGATACCTAGTATTGATTGATCGATTTCAGATATTGAACTGCGCTTAATATCGACAAAACAACAACAACTTTAGAATGTACAGCTCAAAAATTTTAAGTGAACATCTTTTGATAGAACAGATAATCAAGAAAATGCACATGATTTCATGATTCCTATCAAACAAATCCCTCATCCGTATCATCACTGACATTAAGACCGTCATGTGCCCGCTAAGTGGTCCAGAGGTTTCGAGGTTCTCGTGTGCAAGACCAAAGCTGCTAGACTCGATCGAATCCAGCGACATTCAGGAGTCGTAGATGCGTACTCCCACTGATAAGTCCCATAACAGGACACAGCAACTGTCTGAATAGTACTTCCAAGTTCACTTCTAATAATGATCTAACACAGATTAATTCATGGTGTCAATGTATAGTCAGGACGACCAATCAATGCCTTAACTGTCAATGTCACAGACTTCGGTGCTGTTTCCTATTCGACCGAACTGTATAAATACGCATTATCTGTAACGTTTAATGACCCGGATCCCTAGTCCAGGATCATGATTCTCTTCTGGACCCAGACCTCGTACTTTCTGGATGTTTGTAGAATACATGTTCTACTTCATATTAAGTCTTCTTCTCTTTACTCAATGGGGGGGGGAGAGTTGGGACAATCGAATTACAATAACATGTCGTGCGTCACCGGATGCGCTCGATCCTCATTCTCGTTTTCCAACTAACATAAACTCTTACTAATTCAAGCATATCAAATGACGTGTTAACATGCATGCATAATGAATATACTGTAACGGAGTCAAAATTACCACATATAATGTTGCTAACCCGTTCTGTTTTCTTTCTATTTCAGAAAGATCAAACATAAACACTTTGGAAGCTGAAGAACAAGCCCTGAGTGCTCTGAACTTACACGATAACTCATAAGACTTTGTTTCGCACACTATCCACCCTATTTATTTCTGTAGAAACCCCGCGTATTTCGTTTTCAAATAAAAAAGAGTGCCTGCCTTTGCTACCACTTCGTGTTCTCCCTAAGTATGAAGTGTTGAGCTAACTCTGTGTGTGTTGCAATTTTAGATCTGATCCGCTGTTCGGTCGGTGACTACTGTTAACACGTTTTGTTTGATTGAAATAAAACAACACAATATATCTATCTATCTATGTATATATTTACAAAAATTGAAAATTGAACAAACACACACACACACACACTTTTTGAAAAAAAACAAGTACCAATTGTACTTCTCAAATATTTGCATGTATTAACTATTGATTATTGATCACAAAATGATAAATAAATACAGAGAAAAAAGAGTTAAGCGAGAAAGAATGAAAGGAGACTCAAAAAAAGCAAAAAAAATTGATCATTCCTTTGTTTATATACCATACCACATGAAGATATGATATTGTGTTATGTATGATACATGAACTATGTATGCGAACAGTGTGATTCTAACGTTCAGAGAGAGGGAGAGAGAGACAGACAGACAGAGAGCGAGGGAGAGATAGACAGACAGGTAGAGTGAAGTAAACGAGACTATAAACAATAAATATGGTATAATCATACTTAGAGTGCAAGAGAGAGAGAGAGAGCAAGACAGAGAGTGAGAGAGACAGACAGACAGAGTGAAGTAAACGAGACTATAAACAATAAATATGGTATTAATCATACTTAGAGTGCAAGAGAGAGAGAGAGCAAGACAGAGAGTGAGGGAGAGACAGACAGACAGAGTGAAGTAAACGAGACTACAAACAATAAACATGGTATAATCATACTTAGAGTGCAAGAGAGAGAGAGCAAGACAGAGAGTGAGGGAGAGACAGACAGATAGACAGACAGAGTGAAGTAAACGAGACTATAAACAATAAATATGGTATTAATCATACTTATAGTGCGAACGATAATTTGGATTAGATTAAAGCTTAAAGAATAATCATTCATTAAGTAGTATTAGTTAGTAGTAGTTGACTAAATCGAAGAAAAAAAACACAACACAAGACAAGACAATAATAACAATGAATTATTTTTTTTATATTAAAATTTAAGTTTTAAAATAAATGTCACAATTTGGAGCAGTAGTTGATAAATTTGAATAATTTTTTAAATGATCAGTAGTAGTATGCATTGGGATAAATCGATCATTATAATAATAATTATTATTACTGTAAGAATTCCATATATTATTCATATTTGAACATAATGGTTGATAAATAAATTTACTACTAGTAGTACTACTATTTATATCTTCGGTGTTACAAGGATATAAACTATGTGCAACAATGTTAGTGTGAAGACTATTATGACTTAGATTGTTAGATCGACTATAATGATGATGATGATTGTAAGTATGAGCTGTGCCAACACGATTACGTGATTGTGTAGAAGAGTCAATAATTGGTATTTCAATAGCACCAGGTATATTGTCATCTGTTTCATCTTTTATTTCAAAACCAATTTCCAAGGAGTGTTCACTTTGAAATGATGAACTGCCGTCGTCGTCATCATCATCATTATCATCACGACGATTGGAAAGATGTTTACAATTTTCAGGCAGCTGTAAATACGGTGGAAAAAAACAGACTGAATTAAAAAATGGAAAAAAGATGTGAATATATGCTGAGATTTTCTAAACTACTACTGCTACCCTCAATTGAGCATAGGCCACCTACTAGAATTTTTAAACCTACTCTCTCTCTCGCCTCGGCATTCTTTTCCAGTTCTATCGAATTGTATTCTATTCTGTTCATGTCTGCTTTAGGTTGTCGGCGCAATCTGTTCTTTAGTCATTCTCTTCTCCCATAGCCTAGAAGCTTCCGAGTTAAGCGCTAGCCTTGTAACCTACTTGAGTGATTTCTCCATTATGTGTCCTATACACCTCCAGCTCTTCTTCCGAATTTCTTCCTCCACTTAGATCTGGTCTTTTCTATCCTACAGTAGGTTGTTACTGATTGTATTTGGCCAGAGGATCCGCAGTAGCTTGCGTAGATTATTCATTTGAAAAAAAATGTTGCCATTGCATTGTCAATCCATGACTTCCCATTTGCGTCAGATCCACCTTGCTCATCAATGACTCTGCCCAGTTTATTTAAAGGTTTCTATATCCTCCAAAGCTTCTCAGTCAAGTGTGATTTGGTTGATACATACTGTGTTGTATCAGAGAATATTACCTTTTCCCTTGTATGTGTGTTGAGAGTTACTGTTTCAGAGGCTGCTCTAACACTGGTCGTCTTTGCATGCATTTATTGTTGCGTGTGGGATATAACAGGTAGATCATTTGCAAAGTGCACGTCGTCCAGGTGCATCCTAACATCCCCCCAAATGTTGACGTATTCATAATCAAGTTGAGCTATCTTGCGTAACACCAGCATTCAATTCGAGTGAGTCTGCGAACTGTACTCCATGTATGATCTTACAGTTTAATCCATTAGAATTCCATAGTGTCTAAAGAAGCTTCCATACTGGTCGTCTTGTCCAAGATGTCGACCGATTTTTCCCATCCAATGAATTCAATGTAGATTAGTGAATTGCATTCAATTGATTCTTCCATCATGATCTGTAATGTCGGGAGTTCGTTGGTGATGAAATATATATTAATGTGAGTAATCGATCTCCACCACTATCGAATTCGAATAGATTACAAAACATATATATATATATATATATATATATATATATATATTTAGGCGCAGTAGGCCTCGACGAGCTATGTTTTGTGGTGTAGGAGTAGGTTGGAAGAAAGCTAGGGGCGGCCAAACCAAAACATGACAGAATTCCATGAAGTCATTGACAAGTGGACTTAGCCATGTCCGCAGTTGTCGACTACCAGTCGACTACCCGAGATGATAATAATCGATGGTTAGAGATCCTGAATGACATGGCTCAAAACCGTATGCAATGGCGCAGGGGCATTTATTCTTTGTGTTCTATCAAATCCTAATCTTCTGGATTCTTTAATCCCTCTAGTTTTGACTTTCTAAACTTTTCTCACTGAATCATACTTCTTGAATAATATCTTCTAATCCTAACCTCTTCGATTACTTCTAATACCTTTACTACCTCTTCTACTATTGGATTTGAATTGACAATTATATCTCTGTGCTGAGGTGATATGGCAACATGAACTGATGTACGTACGTACGTACGAAGTTCTACATCGCTCTAATGATGATGATGAATAGGCGCAGTAGTCCGAGTTCACCGATTCAGCTGTTAACGGTATTGTAGACGCGTTTCATGTGACTGAAGTCATAATAAAATCAAGGACAAGTGTTTCATCCTATTAAGACACGTAGTTTTTTGATTAAGCGCTTCTCCTATTTTTTTTTAAATTGATGTAAATCAACTTTGAAATAAACAATCAACAATTAATTGATCAATGATCAATGTTACACATTTTTTGAAACCATGAATCGATCAATGTTAGACCATCACCATTAGAAACCTGGAAGCACTGGACGGCCGTTTCGTTCTGGTATGGGACTCATCAGTGTGCAGTGCGCATCCACGACGACTCCTGCACCCCGCAGGATTCGAACGCAGGACCTTCGGTATTGTGCGCGAACGCCCTAACCGTTAGACCACTGTGCCGAAGGTCCTGCGAGGTTCAGGAGTCGTGAACGCGCACTGCTACTGATGAGTAGTCCCATACCGGGACGAAACGGCCGTCTTTCAGTGCTTCCAGGTTTGTCTAATGGTGTTAGTCTAACATTGATCGATTTTCATGGTTTCAAAAAAAAGTGTAACTTAACAATCTTCACAACCCCGTCATGCAAATGATCAATGTGTCGAAGAAAAAGAAAGAGAAATAGACACGTTTTACGTAGAAAATTCAAATCGAATCCAGGTTATTAACAAACAGGAAAAACTATTTGAAATCATGATCGATAGAAATATGAGTTTTTTTTGTGTTTCTTCTTATTGATTGTCATTTTTTTTTTAAAAAAAAAATACTAAACGATCTAACTAACCTGTGTTGAATCCACAATGAATACATCCGATTCAGTTGGAGATGATGGTTTTACAGAACTCTGTTCAATGGTATCATCTGTATGAAGATGAAATAAAAAGTAAAAACATTTAAAAAAAAACAGTTAATACACATATATTATTAGTTGAAAAGTTCAGTCAGATTAAAAAAACATAGAAGTTCGTATGTACGACGTGCTATTACGCATGCATGTGAAGAACACGTCAACTTGATATGCTTGAACTATTTATTACAAGTTTACTTTTGTCAGTAAACGAGAACAAGGATCGAGCATCCGACTCTATAATCCGAGTGTCCCAACACCCCAGCCCCACTGAGTAAAAAGAAGAAGACTTGATATGAAGTGGAACATGTACCATACAAACATCTAGAAAGTACGAGGTCCGAGTTCAGAAGAGAATCAGGATCCCAGACTAGGGATCCGGGTCCGGGTCATAAAACGTTACAGATAATGCGTATTTATACAGTTAGGTCGAATAGGAACCAACATTGAAGTCTGTGACATCGATAGTTAGGACGACCATACTATAAACCAGTAGTGGTAGTCTTGTGACTACCATATGCAACAATGCAAGCATGTTCGGGATGCGGTCCTCACTCTCAAAATGCAAAATGTTTCTTCAAGATTAGGTTGCACCGGCACCTGAACTAGTGATAGAGAGTAAAGTAGTCAGGAGTGCCGATCACTTGACTTATCTTTAGAGTCTTATCAGTGCTGATGGCCTGGTGACTGAAGGAACCCCAGAGCGGATACAGAAAGCTCAATTGGCTTTTGCCAATTTGCGTCATTTATGGAGTAGGCGAGATAACCGTTTGCTAACCAAAGGTCGAGTGTACTGTGCAGCAGTTCGCTCCGTTCTCTAATATGGATGCGAAACATGGCCGTTAAGAGTAGAAGATGTTCGTAGGTTACTAGTATTCGATCGTAGATGTCTTAAAAGCATTGCTCGTGTATTGTGGGACGACCGTATAAGCAATGCTGCCATTATGAAGCGAGTACTAGGTAAGGATGGTAGATCAGCTGATGAAGTAGTGAAACCTCATCAGCTGAAGTGGTTCGGACATGTATTACGAATGCACAACCACTAAATTCCTCGAGGAGCAATGATTTGTGCTGTAAATTTAGGCTAGAAGAAAGTTAGGCGTGACCAGACCAAAACATGGCAGAAATTCATGAAATCACTGACAATTGGACTGAGTCATGTCGGTAGTTGTCAACTACCTGGTCGGAGTCCGCGAGATGATAATAATCGATGGTTAGAGACTTTGAATGACATGGCTCATAATCGTTTGCAATTGCGCAGATGCATTCATTCTTTGTGTTCTCTCAAATCCTAATCTTCTGAGTTCTTCAACACCTCTAGTTTTGACTTTCTAAACTTATCTCACTGAATCACATACTTCTTGAATAATATCTTCTAATCCTAACCTCTCTGATTACTTGTTATTTACCTTTACTTCCTCTTCTACTATTGGATTTGAATTGACAATTACATCTCTGTGCTGATGTGGTATGGCAACATGAACTGATGTACTTACACGTACGTACGAAGTTCTACGTTGCATCTGACTGACTGACCACAATAATTCAAACATATTTCTTTAAAATGAATAATTCTTTTATTTTTTTGAAAAATAAAACCATTTTATAAGATGTAAATTTGATTTTTTTCATAAAAATCAAACAAAACATTGAAATATATATATAATTTCATATGTAAACTAACCTTCTACAAGAACACCATTAATGGGTACAGTTACAAATGGTATACTACTACTGTCTAAAACATTTTCACCAATATTATTAATAACATTGTCAATAGCATGATTGGCGCCATTATTACTATTACTAGTATTATTATTATTACTAACTAATATGTCGTCTTGTTGTTGATGCAACAGTGTTGAATGAGATTGAATAACAACACGTTGAGGTGATGATACATGGTCATCAGCAGTAACAGTATGTACACCAAGTTTAATACTATGATCATTTGTAATCGTACTAATACTACTAGTAGTGGTACTATTAGTAGTAACAATCGTCGGATTACTATCGTTATTATTATTATGATTATCATCAGTGGGATTGTCAGTACAAACAACATTATTTGGTAGAGTTTTATCAATTTCACTATGGAATAGAAATTCTGCATTATCATCCGTTGAATTTAAAGCAGCATAAAGAATTTGTAAATCTTCCTTCACATTTGAATCAATCGATAAATCAATAAAAATGAGAAAAAACAACACCAATAACAACAACAAGAGAATTAGTAAGTAATTAAAAAAAGCAATGTATGTATACGATAAAAAAAAAATTCGTTGAGATTGTGTATAAACGGCTCATCTTGAGAACCACTGACAATAAAAGCATGTTCCGGGATGTGGGTCTCAATCACGAAATGCAAAACAGGTTGATTCAAGATTGAGTTGTATCAGTGTACCTAAACTAGTGAGTGAGTGAGTGATAGGGAGTGAAGTAGTTGAACGTGTAGACCACTTCATTTATCTTAGGAGTCGTCTCATCAGTGTTGATGGCCTAGGTGACTAACAAAATCTAAACTTGTGTCACTTAGGGCGTAGGCGTGATATCCGTTTGCTGACCCAAGGATGAGTATACTGAGCAGTAGTTCTCTCCGTCTTACTTAATGGCTGTGAAACATGACCAGTCAGAGTAGAAGATATTCGTAGGTTACTGGTATTCGATCATAGATGTTTAAGAAGCATTGCTCGTATATCGTGGGACAACCGAGTGAGCAATGCTGTTGTTAGGAAACGGGTACTAGGTAAGGGTGACAGGACAATAGATGAAGTATTGAAACTTCATCAGTTGAGGTGTTTGGGACATGTATTACGAATGCGCAACCACCAACTGTCTTGACGAGCGATGAGTTGTGCTGTAGGTCTAGGCTAGAAGAAAGTTAGGGGTGGCCAAAACAAAACATGGCACAAATCCATGAAGTTACTGACAACTAGACTGGTTGGGGCCTGCGAGATGATAGTTGATGATAGACGATTGTTAGAGACAATGAATGAAATGGCTCAAAATCGTGTGCGATGGCGCAGGTCCAAACATTCTTTGTGTTCTCTCAAATCCTAGCTTTCTGAATTATTCATCACCTTTATCGTTTTCTTTCTAAGTTTATTTCACTAGATTCTACTTCTTAAATAATCGAACCCTAAAATTTCCGATCACTGCTAATACTTCTACTACTTCTATTACTATGTGATTTTTGAAGTGATAATTACATCTCTGTGCTAATGTGGTATGGTAATTTGAACTGATGCATGCACGTACGTACAAAGTTCTATGTTGTTGGTGTTGTTGACTGATATACATAGAGGAATATGAAGAAGTCATTGGATTATTTTAAGAGGCTAACATTACAGCGAGTAAAGAATAAATATGCACGTTAGGCACGGGGTAAGCAATACTCAAGCCTAAATAAGCTTATACAAGCACAACAATCATAAAGACATAATGTTACATGATAAGTTATGGCTATACATGAATGAATCTATCTGTTAAAACAAGTTAATCAAAACGGCTTAACGTGAACAAACTCAAATGTATGTGAGTTATGCTATAATTAATAATACATTTATAGTGAAGGAGAACACAGATGGGGCAACCGAATTGTATTTAATGAAAATTACAGAGTTACTCAGTAAAATAGGGAAACCATATCGTAAATCGTTAATTTGCAAAATATCAGTTCATCATATCGAACTGGACTGTTCCTGTTGCAAAACATCAATCCATTGTCACTATTCATGCGTTTCATACAAATTCCATTGTGTTCCCGCTCTTCTTACTTTCTTGATCTTCCCCCATCTTCTGCCGCTAGACATTACGTTGACACTCACGTCATATACTACTTATAAGTAGCTCACACCACACACTGAATAGGATAAACTTTTGTATGTCTCTCACTCAATGAAAGATACAAACTACACAGTTGTAGTTTAGTATAATTAACTAATGTGAAAGTATAATGAGCTTGTGATGATTGAATGAAACTTTAATTGAATGCACTAATAGACATTCTGCTTGCTCTTAATTTTTCTCCCAGTGGTTGATTGGACTAACAAGACATCAACATCTAAAGAGAGGCGAAAAGGATAACATAAACAGCTAGAATGTAGCTGTATGATTCAATCTTCACAGATCACCTTACACCTTATATGCCATACACAACAACAAATGTGGATGAAGACCGCTAGTGTAGCGGCAGCACCAGCAGCAGCATGTGGTGCAGTAGTAGTTTTCAACAAACATAAAAGGAAAAACAAGGGTCTTAGATACGACACTACATGAACCAATCAAATTACATTTGATGAAGAAGCGTTGGCCAATGTACTTAATTACTTACTTACGCCTGTTACCCCCAATGGAGCATAGGCCGCCCACCAGCAGCATTCTCCAACCAACTCTGTCCTGGGCTTCCTTCTCTATTTCTGTCCAATGTTTGTTCATTCCTCTCATATCTTTCTCTATTTCTCGGCGTAGTGTGTTCCTTGGCCTTCCTCGTTTCCTTTGACCTAGAGGGTTCCATGTGAGGGCTTGTCTTGTGACGCAGTTAGGTGCTTTTCGTAGTGGATGTCCTATCCAGTTCCAACGTTTCTTCCTTGATTTCCTCATCCACTGGAATCTGGTTTGTTCTCTCCCACAGTTCGTTGTTGCTGATGGTGTCTGGCCAACGAATACGAAGTATTTTGCGTAGATAACTGTTAATAAACAATTGTATCTTCTGGATGATGGCTTTGGCAGTTCTCCATGTTTCCGCTCCATACAATAGAACTAACTGTCTTGACATTTGTATTGAAAATCCTGATTTTGGTTTTGGTTGACAGTTGTTTGGAGTTCCATATATTTTTCAACTGTAGAAATGCAGCCCTTGCTTTGCCAATCCGCGCACTCACATCTGCATCGGATCCACCTATCTCGTCGATGATGCTGCCCAGATATGTAAAGGTGTTAACGTCCTCCAAGGCATCTCCATCAACAGTGATTTGATTGGTAAATGTTGTGTTGCGCCGGAGAATTTCGCTTTTTCCTTTATGTACGTTGAGACCTACTGCTGCAGAGGCTGCTGCTATTGGCCAATGTGGAAACCTTTATATCCATGCCTATGTAACAACACCATTGGTAGTAAGCAAAAAGGCTCTGATGTATATGTACAGACACGGATTGACAAAACAAAGGCAGCCTTTCTACAACGGAAGAACATGTGGGACTCAAAACAACAATCAATCAACACCAAAGTTTAAATTTTCAATACAAATAACAAAACACATCTACTGCATGGAAACTTGGAGAACTAACTACAAAAGTCAGCATCAAGTGCTCACTAACAATTGTCGTTACGCAACATACTCCGGATAAATTGGACAGACAGCATCAGGGAGAACCTACTATGAGATAGAACAAACCAGATTACAACAGTTGGTGAAAAAATATTAGGGAAAAAGCACTGGAAGTGAATAGGACACTGTTACGCTTGCACATAAACACGTCAACTTGATATGCTTAAACTATTACGAGTTTACCTAAGTCGGAAACGCGAGATCGAGGATCGAGGATCCGGCGACACGACATGCTAATCAAATCCGATTATCCCAAACCCCATATTGAGTAAAAATAAGACAAGACTTGATATGAAGTAGAACATGTATTCAACAAGCATCCAGAAAGTAGGAGGTCCGAATCCAGAAGAGAATCAGGATTACAGACTAGGGATCCGGGTCATAAAACGTTACAGATAATGCGTATATATACATTTAGGTCGAATAGGAAACAGCATCGAAGTCTGTGACATTGACATCTAAGACGACCAATAGGAAGCAACATTGGAGCACGTGACATAGATATCTAGGACGACCATAAAATTGACCAGTAGGAATTGACCAATAATTCTCTTAGGATATTGGATGAATATCCTAACAGACACATATTGAGGAAATCAACCTACTGCATTCACAAGGCAAGCCCTAACTTGGAGTCCTCAAGGTCAAATGAAAAAAAAACGGAAGACCAAAGAACACATTGTGTCGAGAATCCGAGAGAGATGGGAATAGAATAATAACTAATGATTGAAAAGGAAGCCCCAGGACAAAGTTAGTTTGAGAATGCTTATCAGCGGCTTATGCTCTTCTTATAAAAGATAACAGGTGAAAGGTAGCCACTACTAACAGACCATCATTTATACTCAGATAAATAAATCAATGCCATAGGTAGAAAGTTATGTTTATCAATAATAATAAGCCATTGATATCATGAAAGCTGAATTTAAAATATCCAATAAAAAAAGAGTCAACGACTGATCAATTGTTTGATTGATGAGAAGCTTAGAGTATTTGCAAATTGAAATCAGGCTTAACGTTTAGAAAAAAATCGGATGTCATAAACTTAATACTGTTCTAGTAATCTTTGAGGCATTTTACAGCTTATTTATTCTATTCATATTTTCCTAATTTATTTTTGTCTCTATTTTTCTGGAAACTTATTACTTTTGATAATTCAAAATGATGAATCCTTCTGAGTCAGATCACAACTGAATGCTCGGAAGCATTGAATAGCTAGATCGTCCTAGAGAAGAACTCCTCACCAATGAGCACTCATGACATAGGAATTCAACCAAAGACCTTCAGTTCCCCTCGTGAACTCCTAACCTCGACTATACCAAAGTTCTTAGTGTCCAACAAGATACAAGTGTGTTTATAAACAGTTATCTACGCAAAATACTTCGGATTCATTGGTCAGACACTGTTAACAACAACTGATTTTCGATCATAGGTGTCTTCGAAGCATTGCTCGTATATCCTGGGACACCCGAGTGAGCAACGCTGTTATTAGAAAACGGGTGCTAGGTAAGAATGGCAGATCAATAGATGAAGTAATGAAACTTCATCAGTTGAGGTGGTTAGGACATGTGTTGCGTATGCCTAACCACTGACTGCCTCGACGAGTTTTGTTTTGTAGTGTAGGAGTAGGTTGGAAGAAAGTTAGGGGCGGCCAAACCAAAACATGGCAGAAATTCATTAAGTCATTGACGAGTGGACTTAGCCATGTCGGTAATTGTCGACTACCTGGTTGGGGTCCGCGAGATGATAATAATCGATGGTTAGAGACCTTGAATGACATGGCGCGAAATTGTTCGCAATGGCTCCGGTGAATTTATTCTCTGTCGTTCTCTCAAATCTTAATCTTCTGGATTCTTCAACAACTCTAGTTTTGACTTTCTAAACTTATCTCACTGAATCACATACTTCTTGAATAATATCGTCTAATCCTAACCTCTCCGATTACTTCTCATACCTTTTTACTACCTCTTCTATCTACTATTGGATTTGAATTGACAATTCCATCTCTCTGTGCTGATGTGGTACGGCAACATGAAATGATGTACTTACGTACGAAGGTCTACGTTGCATCTGACTGACTGAACAACAACCTATTATAGGACAGAAGAAACTAAATTCCATTGTAGGCAGAGATTAGGAAGAAACGCTGGAAGTGAATAGAGAACACACATTGAGTCAAACATCCAACCACATCACAAGACAAGCTCTCACACATCAAATCCTCAAGGTCACAGAACACAATACACCGAGAAACGGAGACACACATGAGAAGAATGAACAAAAATTGAACAGAACTAGAAAAAGAAGGCCCAAGATAGAATAGTTAATTGGCAAATGCTCTATTGGGAGGTAACAGGCGTAATTAAGTAAGTAAGTAAGTAATTAAGTCAACCAATCCACAATGTTACGTAATTATATATTCATTCAGTGATTGTTCTATGATGGATAATTGTCGCTTCACAGATTTACTGATTCATTGAAAACATGATCAATAAAAATAACGAGAGAGAGAGAGAGAGAGAGAGAAAAGAAAAAAAACTACCTACTTCCAAATATGGCCATTCACCATAGATTGAATTCAATCGGTCATGTTCTGATGCAGATGTGATAGTCGGTGTTGTGAGATGATCATTCGGATGATTTTGATTATCAACAGTTTTATTACTGCTACAATCGAATTCAATTAATTGTTTTTGCAACGATTCCACTGGATAAACAGTATAACGTAAATTACGTAAAGTACGAATGGCTGAATGAAAATCCAGCGCATAAATTGTCATAATGTAAGCAGCAACTACGGCGACATTAGCTGACAAACCAGAATCACTGTTTGTGGTCACACAAAAAGTAAAAAGCAAAAAAGCAAAGAGTAAAGCGTACAGTAAAAAACATGAGACAACAAATTGGGAGTGAAGAAAATAAAATGAAAAAATATGTTTGAAAGTAGCGGGGAGACACAGATTAGATCGCCAGAACTCACTTGATCAAGGTACTAATTTTGGATTTTGATGTTTTCACGTATGGACTTGATTAGTTGACCTTGAGATTACATTTCCCAGTTGGGAAATCCTTGACTCATTGTTAGACCAACATTAGAAACCACGACTCGTGCACCTCGCAAGATTCGTCAGTCAGTTGCAACGTGGATGCGCACTGCTGAAGAGTCCTCCCATAGCAGGACGAAACGGCCGTCCAGTGCGCTCCAGGTTTCTAATGTTGGTCTAACAATGATTGTTGATTTCAAATGTGTAAAAAACACTAAGCTCCATAACTCTAATTGAAAAAATCCTTGATTGTTATTGGTTGATTTAGTATTGTAGTAGGCTGTTTTTGTGGCTCCCCTAAGGATGTTTCTATCACGTATAATAAAACTCGATTTTTGTGCTTGCAGACCTCATATTTTCTGGGTGCTTGTAGAATACACATTCGTGACACCCCTATCTCTTCCGTGGCCGGATATGACGTAACTAACGATTGACATTAAATTTTTTTATTTTATTTTTATTTTTACACATTTGCTTATTACGTAATGTTTTTGATGTTTTTTGATGATTATTTGAATTCTATTCATCCACCTTTGACCTACTTTAGTTATCATATTTTATAAATTTTCCTACTACTATCGGTTCACCTCTGTCTTCCTACTATCCACTTGTACTTTTGCTTTTTTCATTTCATTGTGATTAATGACTCAAATTGCCTTGATTGGTTTTAACATTTTCATCTTGATAAATATTCATGTATATTAGAGTAAAGCCTGATAACGATCTAATCGAAAACAGTAATATTGTTCGCTTATATATGTGTTGCTCTAATTCTACGTCTTGTCAAAACTTCTTCTGCTTACTGAAGCATTGGGACGCTCGGATTAGAATAGCCTATCGTGTCACTGGATCATTTGTATTTACTCTCGTTTATAGAGTAGGGTGAACTCGTAATAGCATTCAAGCATATCAATTGACGAGCATAACAAACAGAAAACAGTCATGAAGTACTAGACAACTGTTTAATCCTAGCGCAAAACGTTTTTTAGCCACAAAAAGGCTCTCTCGATTCGGAGAACACTACCGGTCGTCGAGTGTGAGTTTATGATGAACTAACATCGGAATTGATTAATTCAAGTGATATGCGAACAGAGTTGTTCATTTTCTTCATTCTTATTAAACTTTGATTATTGACACACTTTTGAAGATGACACTTTCATCACTAGTTGACTTTTTACAAGTTGACCTTTTGTACTAGGAGATTCAAATGTTGTGAAACATGATCATTAAGAATAGAGATTATTGGTAGGTTACTTGTGTTCGATCATACAAGTCTTCGCAGAAATGCTCGTTTTTTTCCAGGGACAATGGAGTAGGTAGGAAATGCTAGTGTTAGGAAAAGGGTACTAGGTAAGGATAGTAGACAAGCTGATGAAGTAGTAGATCTTGGTGAGTTGAGGTGGTTGGGATATGTGTTGCGTATGCTTAACCACCGACTGTCCTGACGACCAATGTTTTGTAATATGGAGGTAGGCTCGGAGATAGCTAGGGGCAGTCAAACCAAAACATGGCACAAATCCATGAAGTCACTGACAACTGGATTGAGCCATGTTGTTAGGTGTAGACTACTAAGGCTGGGGTCGACGAGATGATAATAATCGACATGGCTCAAAATCGTATGCACATGTGTATTCTCTTAAATTCTAATCTTCTGAATTCATCACCACCTTTATCTTTCTCTTTTAAAATTTAATTTACTGAATTATACTTCTTGAATAATATCTTCGAATCTTAATCTTCTCCATTACCGTTAATACTTTTACTACATCTACTACCACTACGATATTTGAATCGACAATCCCATCTCTCTGTGTACTACGGGAACTTGGATTGATGTGTGCATGTACCAAGTTCTACGTTGTAGCTGACTGACTGAATCAGACACCTAACAACATCGTATTTCAAGATATTAGATGATGCGACATTCGTAATACATTTATTACTCAAACATCTCCTCCATTAATGAACATCCTCTATCTGCATTCAAATAAACGGAGTAGACAATTCGAAATCGGTTCACAACGATCAACTATCCCCAAGATCAATCAGCTTTACACAACACATTTAGTACAATGAAGATTAAGCGACTTTTATTTATCAACCAATCAGCGCTTACGAATATCAAGCAATCAGCTGATTGAAGTTACGTGGACAAGTTACGCTGTACAATTTATTCTATACACACCTAGTTAACTTGTTATCTTGTACAAGATCTATTCTTGATCCTAATTCAGCTGATTTGAAGTGAGGCAGATTTTATTGATTGAAGATCCCATCAGCTAAATAATAGTTGATAAAAGAGTACACATAGCTCATTTGTTTGTTCATAGGAATATTTACAAGAAATCGATAAACAGTATTCTCTACCTAACACGTATATCACATGGAATTATAACGGTAAACGTACTACAGTGTTAGGGATGTTATATCCCCAGAACACACTTGATAAAGGTCCTAATTTTTGGGTTTTTTTAGGTTTTCGCGCACAGACTGATCAGTTGACCTTGAGATTACATTTTCCAACCGCAAAATCCTTGACTGTTGTTACTGGCTGATGCTCTCCCGAAGACGTTTCTATCATGTTGTATAAATAAACTCGATTTGTGTGCTTGTTAGCATACACTTTCTACGCCCCTTATCAAGACTTCTTGATTTAGTCAACAGGGGGCCTTGGAACGCTTCGATTAGAGTAGCCTATCATGTCACTGGATCACATTGTCTTCGCTCTCGTTTACCAAATCAGCTGAACTCGTAATCGCTCTTCAAGCATATCACACAGTCACACAAATACCATCATCTTACATGTATACATATATATACATATAGATATCACTTACCTGCACACTAAAACATTTCCACTATCCAAACGAGCTTGATGAATAAAATCATTAGATAATGGAATTTGTTTTAATAAACTATTCTCTAATTTTTCATTGACAATAAGATGTAGATATTGACGACTGATCGACTTGGATTATTTTAAACAAATGTTACAGACAAACAAACAAAAAAAGAAAGAACAATAGAAAAAATGTAAGTGAAAAGAAAAGAAATGTTGCATCACAATGAGACAAAATTATACATTGAAATTAAATTTTTGAATTATATTATAGTAAGTCAGATAGTAAGTACTTCTGTGGTGTGAGCTACTTATAAGTAGTATATGACGTGAGTGTCAACGTAATATGTCTGGTGGCAGCAGAAGAAGATGGGGGGAAGATCGAGAGAAAGGAAGAGTGGGGGGAACACAATGGAATTTGTATGAAACGCATCATGAATAGTGAGTGACAATGGATTGTTGATGTTTTGTAACAGGAACAGTCCTCCAGTTCGATATGATGGACTGATATTTTGCAAATGAACGATTTACGCGATATGGTTTTCCGATTTTACTGAGTAACTCTGTAATTTTTCGCTAAATACAATTCGGTTGCTCTCACCTGTGTTCTCTTTCACTACACTTCTAGGGTTATTGCGAGTTTTAAGCCTTGATGAGAAGGCAAAAGAAATGGACATGGAGTTCGCAACCTTATCCCGTAGTAAGCGAACTTGATTCGCTAAAAACGCCAACCAAAAATACACAATAATTCAAACCATTTTTACTTTGCCCTGGGAATTGGAAAGTTAGTGGGATATAGATTGAATTAAAGCATGATTTTGCTGCTGCATGCTGATTGGCTAATTCTCTATCCAATCAGCGCTAGTTGATACTAGGAGAACATTCTAGAATCTTCTCATGCAAAAATATACTAATATCTTTTTCCTGTGGACCTTCTGACTTCCATCTAACCTTGTTATTGGAATATAATCTATATTTCCTGTTCAACCGTATTCTGATTTGGGAGAACGTCTTGAGTTAATTGGTGTCCGAGAATACCAAGCAATAGGAATAGCTGGGTTGTAATGAAGAGAGAATTATAACACATACTTTTACAAGAGCTAAGATGCTTCATTATGAAAACCCTTGCAGAAATGAAAAGATACAACCTGTTGGTGTTTGAAGTTAGTAGAACCCATTGGACTCTATCTGAACCAAAGAGATTAGCGTCAGCAGAGATGCTGTTGTACTCCAACCATGAATGAGTTGTACTGATGCAACAAAAGCATTTATAATCTCATGGACAAATTATTATCAAAGCATCCTTCAAAACAAAGAGGGGATTACCATGAACTTTGTCCGTGAGGACGTTAAAAATCAATTCTATGACAGGCTGCAGTCAAATGTCGAAAGATGCCCAACAAAGGACTTGACCATTCTGATGGGGGACATACATGCCAAGGTATGGATCAACAACACAACAGAACCAAATCGATCATACCTGCGGTATCAAAGAGTTCAGTAGGACGATGGAGGACGTAAGAATCAAGAGAGGAGCCGACACAGTTTCAGATTATCACTTGGTGATATCGTAAATGAGGCTGAAACTAAAAAAGCACTGGACAATTGGATCAACATTATTGGAAAATTTTAATACGGCCTTTTTGGGGATACTGGAAAACTCAACGAATTCAATATAACTCTCAGCAATAAGTTCTAAACCCTTAATGATTTGTGTAATGGACAGAGAACTACCATGGAGAAAAACTGTAAACGGATCAAATAAGCAGTAACTTTAGCATGTCATATAGTTTTGGACCACAAGAACCGCCATCACGAGGAATGGATAGTAAATGATACACTTGGTAAGATTCACGAATGGGAGAACAGGAAGACAGTAATCCATAACAGTCAAGTAAGAGCAAAGAAAGCCAAAGAAAACAGAAGGAACATATAGAAGCAAACATGCGAGTCAAAAGAAGTATTAAAATGGAGCAACAAAGGGCAACAAAGCAGCAGGACTGGAGAACATATTGGCTGAAGCACTGAAATCAGACATAGAACTAACTGCAAGGACAACGCACACTCTCTTTAGCAAGATTTCGAAAACAGAACAAGTACCAAAGGACTGAAAACAAAGACATCTCATCAAGATATCATAGAAAAGAGAACTCAGCAAGTGTTAGAACTACACATAAATCACTATACTCTCAATGCTAGGGAAAGTTTTCAACACTGTTGCTAAACCGCATGAAAGATTCAGTAGACAGATACCCAACTTTGAGAACAGTAGGCTGGATTCTGTAAACGTAGGTCGTGCACTGAACAAATCGCGACACTGTGGATCACTATGGAGCAATCAACTGAATGCAACTCACTATTAGTCATCAACTTCATTGACAACGAGAAAGCATTCGAAAGCATGGACAGAAGACCGGTTTCAAAGAAAACTGCTTATTCTGGCCCTTTCTCTCTCCTCTGCTGGTTGATTAGATTATGAAGACATCAACATCTTAGGGGAAGCAATACATACAGTGTACTACAAGGCATGCAGCTAGATGACTAGGACATAGCGGATGGACCACCCCCACTATCCCACACAGAGTAAGAAAATGCGGAAATCCTCCAACCGCATCACGAAGCAACCCTTAATTTGAAATCTTCAAGGCCAATAGAAAAGAGGTAGACCAAATAACACACATTACTTCTAGAATTGGAAACAGATATTAAAAGAATGAGTGGCAATCAGAAATAACCGGAAAAGAAGAACCAGAACAAACTTGGTTGTAGAACCCCAATCGACAGCTCCATGAAGGGTAACGGGCATACGAAAGATATACAACGAAAGAATCAAACTACACATAGTAGCAATAAGGTTAAATTTAACTCGACAAAGAGAATATACTCGATAATCTAGCGAAACAATACATCTGCAGCATTAACACGGGGGTTTTATATATATCTTATGTCGACCAATTAGCATTCCACAACATATAAGCAGTCGACATATAAAAGAATAAATATACTGGGCCAATCACAGGTCACCTAATGAGAAGGCCATTTAATGACCATTGGGAAATACCCTAAAAAAGCCGAATGTATAATCTTGGAACCGCGCATCATAGCATACAGAACTCAGATGTAACAGTTCAGATTTTTCTTTCGATATGTGTAAACTTATTTTGCAAACAATATCTGCAAACCTTCTTTATAGTCACTCTAAATTTAATATTGTTTCATTTTACTACAGTATTTACAAACATCTTCATCGCTATTATGAAAGATCTTACTTTTTAAAAACTCGTGGTTACTATTCATAATGAATATAATTTATAAGGAAAAATATTTGAATTTTACGCCTTAATTGGTAGGTTTCAACATTGTTTCACCTATTCTAATTTAAACAAGCAAATATTATCATTATTACCCATAAAAAATACGGTATGACTATAAGCTAAGTGACTTAGGCGTTAGGACGTGCGATTCTCAGTCACTAACTTCAAAATTCAAGCCCCGGCTCCACTCATTTTCGATTGGAACTGTGGCTTACGCCTAAGTATTCGATAAATGAGTGAATTAGTATAAAAAGTGTTACAATGTGCACTGTTCAAAATCTTAACGCGGTACATGCGGACCCACCAAAACTGACTACTTAAGTAAGGTAAGAGTGGGAGAGGAAGTCTATTTGGCTATGGAATAATATGTACATTCGTCTACATATATATATATATATATATATATTCTGTGGCATTAGAAAATGAATTGTTAGGATATTCATTCAATATCCTAAGAGAATTATTGGTCAAATCAGTCAGTCAGATGCAACGTAGAACTTTGTACGTAAGTACATCAGTTCATGTTGCCATACCACATCAGCACAGAGAAGTAATCGTCAATTCAGATCCAATAGTAGAAGAGGTAGTAAGGGAATTAGAAATAATCGGAGAGGTTAGGATTAGAAGATATTATTCAAGAAGTATGATTCAGTGAGATAAGTTTAGAGAGTCGAAACTAGAGGTGTTGAAGAATCCAAAAGATTAGCATTTGAGAGAACACAGAGAATAAATGCACCGGCGCCATTGCGAACGATTTTGAGCCATGTCATTCAAGGTCTCTAACCATCGATTATTATCATCTCGCGGACCCCAACCAGGTAGTCGACAATTACCAACATGGCTCAGTCCACTAGTCAATGACTTCATGGATTTCTGCCATGTTTTGGTTTGGCCGCCTCTGACTTTCTTCCAACCTATTCCTACACTACAAAACAAGGCTCAACGAGGCAGCCGGTGGTTGGGCATACGCAACACATGTCCCAACCACCTCAACTGGTGAAGTTTCAATACTTCGTCGATTGATCTGCCATTCTTACCTAGCACCCGATTCCTAATAACAGCGTTGCTCACTCGGGTGTCCCACGATATACGAGCAATGCTTCGAAGACACCTATGATCGAAAACCATTAACCTACGAATATCTTCTACTCTCACTTGCCATGTTTCACAGCCATAAAGTAAGACGGAGCGAACTACTGCGCAGTACACTCGTCCTTTAGTCAGCAAACGGATATCTCGCCTACGCCATAAGTGACGCAGGTTGACAAAAGCCAATCGAGCCTTCTGTATCCGTGCTGAGATTTCGTCAGTCACCAGGCCATCGGCACTGATGAGACTCCCAAGATAAGTGAAGCGGTCTACACGTTCGACTACTTCACTCCCTATCATTAGTTCAGGTGCCGATGCAACCCAGTCTTGAAGCAACATTTTGCATTTCGAGGGGGAAAATCGCAACCCGAACATGCTTGCATTGTTGCTTAGGGTAGTCAGAAGACTCTGCATTTTGTCAGCGTCTTCACCAAGTAGGACAATGTCATCGGCATATTCTAAGTCAATCAGCGAGCCACCTGGTAGAAGTTCTACTCCTGAAAATTCAGACGAGGATAATGTTATGTCTAGGAGCATGTCTATGATAAAATTAAACAAGAATGGAGAAAGTGGACATCCCTGACGGACACCACTTGATGTAGAGAATTCCGTTGACAGTTCGCCATAAGCCCTCACTCGACCAGTGGTGTTCGAGTAAAGAGCTTGTATAAGGTTAATGTACTTCTGTGGTACACCTTTCAATGACAGACACTGCCACAGAACCTTACGATGCACTGAGTCAAATGCCGCCTTAAGGTCTAGGAAAACAACTATTGTAGGACGCCTAAATGTGTGTCTATGTTCCAGGACCTGTCTGAGTGTGAAGACGTGGTCTATACAACCACGTCCAGGTCGAAAACCAGACTGGTTTCCTCGAGTCTGCTCTTCACGAGCTTTCGTTAAGCGTCGAAGTATTATTGAGGCCAGTATTTTAGATACTATTTTAGATACTATAGACTTATTCCCCTGTGATTGTCACAAGAAGACTTTTGTCCTTTCTTATAGATTGGGACAATCAGTGATTGAGACCAGTCGGATGGGATTACGTCCAGTTCCCAGATTCTACCTAAGATCTCAGTCAACCTAGCTGCTAAAACTGGACCACCATCCTTAAATATCTCAGGGGTCAGTCTATCAGGACCTGCAGCTCGTCCTCGTTTCAGATTTCCTAACGCTTTCTCAACGTCATCAAGACTAGGGGGACTTAGGTCGATTTGCCATTCAGGATGACTGGAGATCGTGGGTAACCGAAGAGTGGCTCGTGGCCAGTTGAACTGATCCCTAAAGTGTTCTGCCCATCGATCCAGTCTCCTGGATTGAGAATGGATAATAAGACCATCCTTTTCCGAGATAGTCTCACTCACATTCGGGTTCTTAATACCAGTTTCTTTAATAAGGCGGAAAAGTTGTCTACTGTTGCCGATCGCCGCTGCCTTTTCCATCGCTTTTGCTTTCGCCACCCACCACTGTTCGCGGTCGTTACGCTGACTTTTTATAAGTCTACGCCTAAGCTGACTACGCTCTTCATCATGCTCAGAGTCAGGTGGGATGCGTTTTCGAGCATCCATCAGTTCGGTGGATGCGACTGATATCCACGGCTTCATCCTAGCCTTATGGTTTACCTTACTAGCAGATATCACTGCTGTTTCCACAGCCTTTTTGATATCATACCAACCTGCTTCTGGATGGGAATCACTTACATCGTTGCATAACTCTCTTTCTAGTTCCTCCTGAAATATTTTCTTGGTTTGATTATCATTAAGTAAAACCCTGAGAGGCTTTCTTACGGTGTCTTTCCTACGCCCAGTAAGCCTTAAACAGATACGAGCTCGCACTAGAGCATGATCTGAATCCAAACATGTGCCCCAGAACGAGCGACAGTCTTCTATCGAACCCCTCCATCGGTGACTGATGGCGATGTGATCTAGTTGAGTCCAACGTTGAGACGACTTTGGAGGTCGCCAGGTCAGCAGATGCTTTTCCTTATGCCTAAAGTTGGTGTTCGCTAAGAATAGGCGGTTATCTGAGCATAGTTGCAACAGACGGTCTCCATTGTCTGTTCTCTCAGTCGCTACACCATAACATCCACCAAGATGTCTTTCCTTTTCACCTAGTCTACCTACTTGAGCATTAAAGTCACCAGCCATTATTACTATATCAGAGCGCCTAGCTTTTTGGAGGAGGTCCGAAAGCTTTCTGTAAAACTCATCTTTGACCTCGTCTGCACTGCAGTCAGTGGGGGCATAGGCAGATATGACGAAGAGGCAACGGCGAGTGTCCCTATCCTTACGAGTCCTTACTGTCCCGTTTAGTCGGACAGCGCACAAACGACTATCTACTGGGATCCAGTCTAGGAGAGATAATTCTGCCCTAGGACTCAACGCTATGCCTACCCCAGCAAGACCCCTGGAAGCAGCATCAGGGCTACCGGATACACGAAGAGTAAATCGAGCTGCTTCTACGTTTTGACAAGGTGAAATCAGGTTAATGACTTTACTAGGATCCTGTATGCGCGTTTCCGAGACGCAATGCACATCGATGGCACGAGATTCTAAAGTCCTAGCTAATGATGCCTGTTGCCCTATTTGACACAATGTCCGTACATTAAAAGCTCCAATATGTAGTCTAGAACGGGGTTTCAAGAGACCAGGAACGACGTTTCGTGATCTCACTTCGTCTGCATTAGCGGTGCAGTGAGAAAAGGGAGTGTGAGTAGAGTTAGTCGTAGAGATAAGAGAGACATTAGGGGGTGTAGGAAGGATTTGATTTTGACCAATTTGGTCTCGTGTGCTGGTACGGGTATGAGGGCGGTTGTCACTTCCCGGCTGCCCACGCCGTGGAAGGTTGTTTCTTGAGGGACCTGAAAAGGAAGATGGATTAGTGTTGGTGCGTGACCGCAGAGTCCAAGGGACAACTGCTTGAGGCCGGTCACGCACGGCCTTTTTATGAAAGGTATTTTGAGGATTAGCTCCGTTCTTAAAGGCCCTTAGTGGGCACCCTTACCGACGGAGACGGAAATCCGTGAGTTAGGGGGAGTGTGACATTTTTAGGGCCGACCTTTTCTAACCCTTCCTTCCTTGTGAGAAGGCAGCATCGCTGCAGATGCTGCTTGTCCGAGGGAAACACCTTACTGCTGTCACACCCCTCTGCAGTCAGCAGTACGACTTCGCCCTCAGACCTTGGGTAGCTGCTTTTAGTCTCATCGTTCTCCAATCGACCTGCCTGGCATGGTAGGACCTGCAGGAACATATGTTCCAGCCAGTATAGCTCGGTTGGGTCATGACGATAGGCAAGCCCGACCACCACGTCAAGGTAGCAGCTTCGGTCGGGATTGGTCAAATCCTGTTGGTCGATTTCTATTGGTCAAAATTATGGTCGTTATAACTGTCAAAGTCAAATACTTCAATGTTGTCGCTCATCGGTTGTCCCAACTATCAATGTCACTTCAAATGTTACTTGCTATTGGTCGTCTTAACGGTCAATGCCACAGAATTCGACGCTGTTTCCTATTCGACCAAAATATATAAATACGCATTATCTGTAACGTTTATTGACCACGACCAGGACCAGGGCCCGGTCCCGGATCCCTAGTCCGGGATCCTGATTCTCTTCTGGTCTCGGACCTCGTACTTTCTGAATGCTTGTAGAATACAGGTTCTACTATATATCAAGTCTTCTTATTTTAACTAAATATGGGGGTTGGAATAATCGGATTTAAGTGGCATGTCATGTCGCCGAATCCTCGATCCTCGCTCTCGTTTTCCGACTAGGTAAACTCGTTATTGTTTAAGTATATCAAGTTGACGTGTTTACGTGCAGGCGTAACATGAATCCACGTCTTGACCAATGAATGATATGCATTCGTCCTTTAGGACATTTTTGATTCGTCATCAAATGACCTTCTCATTTGGCCATTTCTGATTGGCTCAAAAAGCACATAAACATATGCTTGATAATATCATGTGATAGGGAACGCTAAGACAAAGCTAAGACCACTATTCATAGGATGATAACTAATGATCCGCAAAATCGATTTCTCATGATCCTAATCATATTACTTTTTATGCTGGACGAGAGACGAGATTGTCTAGACATGTTAACGTGATAACACTTATTTAACACACAGCCACACATGTGGTTAGCACTAGTTGAAAAAAAAAAAAAACGCCTCACAATTCACCAAACTAATTATCCCATGACTTGATAATGAATGCAGTCGAATCAACATTTTTATTCTCTCTCTCTCTCATTTTAATATGTAGAGAGAGAGAGAGAGCATTTTTTTATTTGCTTTCCAAAATAATATTCACCATTATTTACCACAACATCATGTCTAGCAAGGGTCGATGGTTAAATAATAACACTGAGTACACGCACAATTGATGAATGTCTGGATTATTGATCGATCGATCGATCGGTCGATTGGTCGATTGGATGATCGATTCATGAACAAAAACAATGTGAATATAGTAGTGAAGGTAAAAAAAAATTTCTGATTTCAAATTTTACAATAACACTAGACAAGTATTAACTCGTAGAAATTCCAGTGTACAAGGAATAGAATATTACGAAAAACAATCTCATACTATCGGAACAAACAATACTACTAATAGTAGTATAATCATATAACAAACAATAAAAGTACTCTGAAATGGTAGATCATGTGAAAATGATAACACACATACCATACCAAACAAACGAAAATTTTGGTGTGTGTGTGTGTGTGTGTGTTATCGATCATTTTATGTGTGTTTTAGTCATTAAGTGACTGACGAAATCTCAGCATGGATATATATAGAAGATGTGGTGAATGGCTTTTGCTAAACTTGTGTCAGTTATATGGTATAGGTGAGATATTCGTTTGCTGATTGAAAGGATGAGTGTACTGTGCGGTAGTACACTCTGTCCTATATTTTGGCTGCGAAACATGACCGTAAGAGTTGAGGATATTCATAGGTTACTAGTATTCGATTATAGATGTCTTTGAAGCATTGTTCGCATACCCTGGGACAGCTGAGTAAGTAATGCTGTTGTTAGGAAACTAGTACTAGACTTCATCAGTTTGAGGTGGTTCAGACTTGTGTTACGAATGCCCAACCACCAACTGCCTCAACGAGCGATGTTTTGTGGTGTAGGAATAGGTTGGAAGAAAGTTAGGGGCGGCCAAACTAAAACATGGCACAAATCCATGAAGCCATTGACAAGTGGACTGAGTCATGTTGGTAGATGTAGGCTACCTGGTTGAGGTCCGCGAGACGATAGTAACCAATGGTTAGAGACCTTGAATGACATGGCTCAAAATCGTTTGCAATGGAGCAGGTGCATCCACTCTTTGCGTTCTCTCAAATTCTAATCTTCAAAATTCCTCATCATCTACATCTTTCTCCTTCCAAAGTTTTCCCACCGAACTATACTTCTTGAATAATACCCTCGATCTCTAATATTTTCCATTACCAGTAATTCTTCAACTATCTCTACCACTATTAGATTTGAACTGGCGGTGGCGTCTCTGTGCTGATGCGGTATGCCGACTTGAACAGTTCTATGTTGTAAATGACTGTGTGTTCAGTCATAACGTAAATGGAAGTGAATTGATAAAAACACAGTATAAAAATTTAGCCAGTCATTAACATGAAACACAGTTGCTGGTGCAACGGTGCATCATTTCCAATTGCTACATTTTAAAATCAGAACAGTTAGAAGTCGATAAACAGAGAGAGGAAATCGAAGGAAACATGGTAGTAGGCCTGATAAATTAGATTGAGTATGAACTGACCAAACGAAAACTGCACAATACTGACCAAGAAATAGCTTATATTTATTAGAGACACAAAAAATGTGTGAATGGGTATTTGGTTAACCAAATAAAATTTCTTTCTCACGTTGTCATTTTGTTCGAGAGGCTGATAGGACTAGTGTATGGGAAGAGTGCATGAATTTCGCACGTATATCCGTTTCAAATCACCATACAACATTAGCACAGAGATGCGATTGTCAATTCAAATACCATAGTGATAGATATAGTAGAAGTATTAGTGGTAATGGAGAAGATTAGGTTTCGAAGATATTATTCAAGAAGCATAATTCAGTTAAATAAATTTAAAAAGAAAAAGACAGATGTGATGATGAATTCAGAAGATCAGAATTTGAGTGAAGATAAAGAATGCATGCAATTGCGCTATTACAAACGATTTCAAACCATGCTATTCAAATTTTCTAACCACTGGTTACTAGTGTCTCGAAGGCTCCAACCAGGTAGTCTACACCTACTAACATGGCTCAGTCTAGTCGTCAAATGCTTCATGGATTTGTGTCACGTTTTAGTTGGGCCACCGCCCCTAGCTACCTTACAGCATTTGTAACACATGTCCCAACCACCTCAACTGATGAAGTTTCAATACTTCATCTATTGATCTGCCATCCTTACCTAGTACCCGTTTCCTAACATCAGCATTGCTTACTGGGTGATCCCAGGATACACGAGCAATGCTTCAGAGACACCTATGATCGAAAACCAGTAACCTACGAAAATCCTCTATTCTTACTGGCCATGTTTCACACCCGTATAGTTGAACAGAGAGAACTGCTGCGCAGTAGATTCGTCCTTCGGTTAGAAGACGCATATATCACCTAAGCCATAAGTGACACAGATTGGTGAAAGCCAGTACAAACTTCTGTATCCGTGCTAAACTTTTGTCACACACCAGGTCATCAGTACTAAACAGGCTCCTAAGATAAACGAAGAGGTCAACTACTTCACTCCCTATCACTAGTTCAGATGCCAAAGAAACCCAATCCTGAAGCAACATTTTTTTCATTTCGAGGGAGCAAATCACACCCTGAACATGCCTGCATTGTTGCTTAGAACGACCACACATCAACACCTTTGACAGTAATGACGAAACTTATCAAACGGCTCCGATGATCATTAGACTTTGTTAATTTATTCATCTACAGTTTAATTTGTCATTTATGCTATGAAACTTCTTTTTATCATGGTATATACAAACTCAATGATTGTAATGATCAAAATGGTGTTAAATTTGATATAAAAACTGTACCAGACTGCAGTCAGTCAGTTACAACGTAGAACTTCGTACGTGTGTACATAAGTTCATGTTGCCATACCACCACATTAGCACAGAGACGCAAATGTCAAATCAAATCTCATAGTGATAAAGATAGTAGAGGTATTAATGGTAATGAAGAAGACAAGGGGTTCGAAGATATGATTCAAGAAGTATATAATTCAGTGAGATAAAGTTTGAAAGACAAAGGTAGATGTGCTGACGAATCCAGAAGATTAGGATTTGAGAGAACACAACGAATCAATGCACTTGCGTCATTGCAAACGATTTTGAGCCATGTCGTTGTTCAAGGTCGCTAACCATTGGTAACTTTCGTCTCGCGGACCCCAACCAGGTAGTCTGCATCTACCAACATGACTCAGTCCACTTGTCCACTTGTGACTTCATGGATTTCTGCCATGTTTTTTGGTTTGGCCGCCCCTAACTTTCTTCCAACCTACTCCTCTACACTACAAAACATAGCTCGTCGAGGCAGTCGATGGTTAGCCATACATAACACATGTCCCAACCACCTCGAACTGATGAAGTTTCACTACTTACCAGACTGCAATGAGACATGAATGTAGTTTTTTCCACCTCAAATTATCTATACACCCACTCACTACCTTTTAAATAAATCCCATATATGAAGGACAATGTGCACAAAATCCAAATAGATGATGACTATTTCATATTCATCATCAAAAGATGGTACAAAACCACAATGAACCACCAATGATGAATAATTATTGATAATTTAACTTAATAAATAACAATATACTTACTTTTTCAATGTCATTTTTTGAATTTTGTACAATAATAATATGTGATATACAATTAGCCATTAATTCTTCTTCATTTTTAGCATTATCAAAACCACCAACATATAAACCAGGTAAAATTTTTGTCATACTACCACCCATTTTTCTTTTTTTACTGTAATCAAGAGAAAAAAAAATGACAATACTAATTATTTTTAATGAACTAAATGATCAGTTCATAAACAATTTCAGTCAGTCAGTCAGTCAGATGCAACGTGTAGAACTTCGTACGTAAGTATATCAGTTCATGTTGCCATACCACATCACCATAGAGAGATGGAATTGTTAATTCAAATCCAATAGTAGAAGAGTTAGTAAAGGTATTAGAAGTAATCGAAGAGGTTAGGATTAGAAGATATTATTCAAGAAGTATGATTTAATGAGAAAAGTTTAGAAAGACAAAACTAGAGGTGTTGAAGAACCCAGAAGATTAGGATTTGAGAGAAAGCAAAGACTGGATGCACCTGCGCCATTGCAAACGGTTTTGAGCCATGTCATTCAAGGTCTCTAACCATCGATTATTATCATCTCGCGGACCCCAACCAGGTAGTCGACAATTACCGACATGGCTAAGTCCACTCGTCAACGACTTCATGGATTTCTGCCATGTTTTGGTTTGGCCGCCCCTAACTTTCTTCCAACCTATTCCTATTCAAGTACAGGTTAGTGCATTTGGAACTGTAAGCAAACGAACTGAACAAAGTAAAGTGTGACGTACAGCTTTGAACTGATGGTTGAATGCCGAACACCTTAATCAATAGGATCTTTAGAAATTTGGTCCATTTCGATCATGTGGTTTGGTTGGAATTTACGTAAGTTATTATGGCTTGAAAGGCCATTTAAAGGTTTTAAAATGGCAACTAACCTACTCTTGTAACTACTGACTTACTTACTTACGCCTGTTACCCCCAACGGAGCATAGGCCGCCCACCAATTTTCTCCAACCAACACTCTTGCAACTAAGTAGAATCGAACTAGATACATTAATATTTAGCGGATTGTAACTTGAGCTGAATCAGTAGTAGTTTTTGGTCTTTTAGATTCGCAGTAACTTTTTGTTTTGACACGTTTAATTTTCCTACAACCTAAACAATGCATTTCGCCTACTGCTGTCTAAACAGGGCAATGCTTGGAGAACGAATCGCACGATCTTCAGAAAAGTCAATAGCAGTGTAGTAAGCATCAAAACCAGTGACATACTTGTACCCATTACTCTAGGCTTAACATTTACACTTATAACTAAATCGTTTCGCCACATTCGAATATTTGAAATCGTGAATCGATCAATGTTAGATCACCATTAGAAACCTCGAAGCACTGGACGGCCGTTTCGTCCTGGTATGGGAATCATTCGAATATGCCGTTGAAAACGATAATAAATTACGCATGTCTTTTACTTTGTTATTACATTTCCGATCGGTCCAAACACAGTCAATAGAGTCCTATAATACGCCATTGGATATTTAAAATGGGATAGAAGTAGTAATCAGAAAACAAGGGTGCCATCAGTATTCCATTAAACAAAAACCAACCATATTTGAAGTGGTCCATTGGTAAAACTATACTTTTCAATATCACACCAGCTATTATTACAAACTGGTCCAAAAATAACACTAGATTTGTAAGATGCGGAGAATTTCTCACTATCTTAAATGCTAGCTAAGGTACTTTGAAGTGAGCATTTATGATCAATTACAGAGAAATGAATTCCATCTAGATATTTCGTCGTGACTTCGTACGAATTTAGGTAAGAAATCAATCGATAAGGCGTTAGTTAAAGAACAATCTATCTTAAGATTAACACAAAGAAGTAAGTATAGAATGAAACTGTAACAAAGACTTGAAATAATAACCGTGAATAAAAATCCTTTGTTAGCTAAACGGTCACTGATTTGTTTGACAGGGTAATAGGCTAATTTGATAGATAGTGAATTGACAACGGCAGTTCACATTCTACATTTGGACTGAAACATGAATACGTGGAAGTTCTTTGTGAGCATAAACATTCCTCGATATTTAACAGAAAATGATAGTTTCATTTATCATGAGGTTTTGCTTTTTAGTTTTCTAGCTTCATATTGTTATAGCATGAATTCGGACCTTAGGGGCTGTTACTAAACATTTGTTGTCATTTTAGAATAAAAGGGACGATTCAATAAATGAATACGAAATATTAAAGTCTTTAGGTTTGAATGTGACTTACAGGTTTACTATCAATCATAAAAACTGGGATTTGTTCTAATTACAGTACAATAAACCACACCAAGCTCTAAAGACCGGGTTGTTATAATACTCTGAAACTCCAAAGGAAGTAATTGTGCATTATCTGACGTCAGATAATGCCCTAAATAACACCGTTTATCGACTTTCCCAAATACAATAGCAAAAATATTACCTCAGTAAACGAATTCTTTAACTATGGCTGCCACGTGTCTTGATTTAAGCAGAATTAGAATGTCTAGAAAATTACAGAATGGCTCCATAAATTTGTGACCTAAGTCACTATCCATATAGTCTGACATGTATCTGAGTTAGAAATGGAAGCTATATTTGGAGACCACTCAGTGAACATAACCAATAAGTAGAACATGAAAGTAGTGCGGTTTAACGTCACAGTTCTACGTACTTTGCAGAATACCAATCCTGATAAAACATTTAAATCTTTTCATATTTCCTTGTTCCATTGATATATTTCTGATATTCCATATCATAAATACATCCCATATCCAATATTTTTTCACGAGCTAGTATAAACCAGCTGATTTCTTTGCGCTCGATCCTTGTTCTTTCGGCACGGTTCCGGGTGTTTGGTAGTGTCCAATGAATGGGGGTCTAGCCACTTGACTGTCTAATTCTGGTCAGTTAGAAGTTGATTGTGAGTTTGTATGTCTCGGTATCTCAACGAAAATGTTTGTTTCAGGGCTGTAGGGGTTTTGGATACCAGCAGCTATCACATTACCAGACCGCAGATCAGTTAGTTGCAATGTGGAGAATAATAAGGATAAAATTCTAGTCTTATTATGGATAAGACTTTAGAACTAAGTAATGTATAGATAATTTGGTTTATTATTTGGTAGTGAAGATTGTGAGAGAGGACCGTAATGTAAGCAAGGGAGAGGAAACAATGATAATAAGCGAGATAGGTTAAGTAAGTGATCTGAGGAGATGGTAATGGTCACAATTCCTATTGCAGCTATCACCAGTACACAGAGTTTCTCTTATGTGAATGAGAATACGATACCATTAACATAATCATACAAATGTAACATAGTAAGCAACTTACAACAGACTTCCTGCAAATCAGAAACGCAACGTTCAAAGTATCGCGATACATTACAAAGTTCAGTCCAACCATCAATATAGCGACCAATATGTAATATCTTTTTCACGAGTCAGTATAAATCAGATGTTCTCTTTGCTCTCGATTTCTGTTCATTTTGTACTCTTGCACGTATTTGTTAGTCTCCAATGGATAATAGTTTAGACACTTGACTTAACTAATTCTAGTCTGCAGTTACTAATGAATTTTTATGTCTTATGATTTACCTGAGTTCAAATAATTCAAGGGATCAGAGTCTTTTGATACCAGCAGCGATAACATTATCAGACTGGCGAATAATGAAAAAATTCCAATGCCAATAAAATCTCAGAACAAACTAATAAATGGTTAAATAAGTAAATCAGTTGGTAGTGAAGACTGTGACAGAGGAAAGAAATGTAGGCAAGAGTAGAGAAGCACAGATAATAGGCCAGACGGATCGAGTTACAGATCTGAGAAAGTGGTAATCATAACAACTAACAGGTTCCAAGACATGCATCAAGCAGAGCTGGTGGCTGCTGCAGATGGTAAGCTGTATGTTGGTAGTGGTTTATCAAGTCTGTTTTTGAGGCACTGAATTCCCTGATGCTAAGCCGAATATCCACCATCTTTCCCATCAGTTTTTATAAACCAATTTATTTCAATGTGCCTGCTAATGGCTGTTGCAGTTAGGTTCCAAGCCCATGGTAAAATGCGGAGGGCGAAGGGCAGTTTACCGTTTGAACTGCACTGATCCAAGGTCAGCTTGGCAGCTGTCTGTGAATCTGTATGCCTTGTGATCTGCAGTGACAAGTAAGTTTGGTAAATGACCATGTTTAATTTTCTTTCGCGATGCTTAAAGTGTATTCACACTGATTGTCCTTATTTATTGTTTGCCTGTACCGTTTATAGATAGGCTTTTTTAACCGGCTGATCGATATTCGCCCTACACGTTGTGTTCAGAGAATTTTACCCGCTCGCACCTATTTCTGCTTTACTGACTGCTGCCTGATAGCAGGTTATAATACAGATGTTACGACCACTTGAATTAACTCCACACTACGCAGAATTGTTGACCTGGATTACTACCCCATAATGCTATTGAATTTATTTTTCTCTTCGCACTGTTCGCACCAGCTGTGTAGAGAAACATTTGAATATCGAGAAAAACATTTTTGAAGGTTTCCTTTACAGAAATCTCCATGTAACGTTCATCACATGACTTTCCTTACCTATCGACCGTTCGAAACATGGATTCATGAGAGTTAGGCTATACACTACATACCTGATAGATTTCTTGAATAAGGTTACCAGCAGAGGCGATCAAAAGCAACGAGTGATTATGCTGTATTTTTATGTCAGCCAAATTAAATCCCACTCTCAGCTAGAATGTATTGTCTAAACTTTGATCAGCAAACTGACCTGATACTGAATTACTGGAACAGACTAAACTTTTCCTATAATATTTTCACCAGTATCCTATATGAGAAAATAGATATATTTCAGTTTGCGTAGTTTCCTTCACAATGAATCTAGAAATATTCTGTACCAAATATGTCTAAGGCTTGCTGCAGAGTACTTTTCGTTCTTACTTTCCGACTTTGCCTGTCTGATTTGCTAGAAATTCAATCTAATTCTTTCCTCCGAGCTCCTGTAATGCAGTCTTTATCCTATGCACATTTTCACACAACTTTTGAGATAAATCACAGACAGTCAAACTTGGGAAGTATGAAGCAAAAACTCGAGAGGACTGCATGCACATTAAGTATGCACTGATATAGGAAAGCCTTCTCTTGAAAATACTCATTGCAGAAAGACTGCATATGTTTGTAATTCTTCTTGATGAAGCCATCGTCGGCGTCGGTTCCCCTGCATACGTGAAATCACTCACATCCTGTACATCCATTGCTGGCTCTACACTTTCAAGCTATGTCGAATCTGGAGCTGCATTTCCTCCTCTTTGGAGTACTGTCAAATTATTCTTTTTGGATATAGGTCTATCTTTAATTTCGACTTGAAATTGAAAAATTACTCACTTGCCGATTAGTACTGCCTGTAGAATCCTTTTTGAATGTTTTGTGTATTAGAAAATCCCTCCATGTTTACATATTTTTGTTATGACATGACGGACTTTTTCTGTTGACATTTTTGGTATTTTATTTGATTCCAATTTGAGATTTTATCATTGTATATTGTTATTCTTTCTATATTTTGTACTTATATTGAAGTTTTTGTGTTTGCTTCTGATCTGTATATATGTTGTTTAAATTTGATCTTTAATATGGCTACAGCCATATTTGGATTGATGCAGTGGCCGCTGGACTTAGCGTCACTTATCTATCACTGTTTCTGATACTCTTCGGAGTAATTGTATCCTGGAAGAGGCATTATTTCCAGGTAATGCTTTGTATTTCCATGTTTTTATTTAAATAAGACGCTTTCTCCTAGAATTTTTGTCCTTTTTGATTTGTTGGGACCTGGGACTGGGAGAATCGTACAGGAGTGCACCTATTGGAACCCATTGGAACGGCCACTGTAGAAATTCATTTACAGTCTGCAATTATTCCTAAGAACATTTATATTCTGGAATTATCTATTACCTTTTGATTAGAAGACCAATTACAGTTGGATTATTAAGAATTATAAAGAAACATTTGGAAATTTAATCGTTTATCACACTGAACTTTCTTCGAAGAAGAATTTTGGATTATTTATCATATTTTCGTATTCGAATTGTATCTTGGAGGAAGAAATTTGGATCCTGGACATTTCTTCTTGAACTGATCTGTGGAATTACTATATTTTGTATTTGTTATTTTTCTTATATTGAACTTCATTTATGATGTCAAGTCGAAAGAAATCAAACATGAGGAGGGTGGAAGAGCTCGACGGATCCCAGAACTCTAAGCAAGTCGTTAATGATGAATTTTTTATGGGTAACCCACATGTTATGTCTGATACTTATTATTGTAAGTCACCTTTGGCAGGCATTAAGGAACCAGGATTAAGTGAGAGTTCTAAGGTACCAGAGACCGATCAGATGCTTAGGACACCGATAGTAGGTTTAGAACTACCTAAGGTCGAACTTTCATATTTTGATGGAAAGTCTCGCGACTACTTTAGGTTTATGCGCCAAATCGAAACGTTTATAGAACCCAGAATAAAAGATGACCAAGTTCGTTTATTGTATTTAATTCATTATTGTAAAGGAAGGGCAAAAAATGCGATTGAAGGTTGTATTATTATGGATCCACAAGCAGGATATAAGAGAGCTAAGGCCATTTTAAAACAGCTCTTTGGACAGTCGCATGTAATAGCCCGGGAAACCTTAGAGGACTTATTTAGAACTGGGAACGCAGATTTTAATGATCCTGAATTATTGACGAATTTGGCTATTAAAATGCAGAATGCTGCTTTAACCTTAGAACAGCTAAATTGCACAACGGAACTTAATTCCTTGGTTACTTTAGAACGAATAGTCAGGCTCTTACCTCGTCGAATGCAAGCCCAGTGGGCAGAGCTAGGAATCAAGTGGGACGAAGAGGAGAGAGAGCCTAATTTCAATGATTTGACGGAATTTATTATGTCTCGCGCTAAGATAGCTAGTAGTAGGTTCGGAAGATTAGCTTATCGGGCTAAAACAGGAAATAATACGGAAGCTACTAGTGGTCTGCGTGCGAGACATGAGGATTTTTCGTTTCTACCTAACGCACGCTCGGAAGATAAGAGAGTTGTCAATTATATCACGAAAGCATACGCTGATGAAGGACGAGTATGTGACCGTAACGATGTAAAACCTCTTGATGCGAGTCCTAGTAAGAAGCCGGTTGGTGTAACAGATAAGATGGCTTTTCTAAGTATGGAAAAGAAAGAAAAAGGTGAAAAGTGTAGGCATCAAGATGGATCCGAAGTGTGTGATGATAAAAGCCTCTTAGCTGCTCGAAAAGCCTGGAACGGTTATTTGGATTCGAGTAATCAGAGGTTAATGGGTTCAGTAAATATGAAGAAGGCCCAGGCAGGATTGTCTGAACGGAATAAAGCCTATTTTCGGAACCCTTCATTTAGGGTAAATTATATAACTGGACCTAGAGTAGATTCTAGGATAAGTGATGGTGGTACTGTAAAGGCTAAGAAGCCTAGGAGACAACATGATGCTACTATTATAAAGAAGCCTAAACCTCATTCTCTTTCGGATGCTATGACTAGCAATGGAAATAGTAGCCATCAGAACCTTAGTAGTGACAGTGATAATAAGGAGACAGAAAGTGTCAGCAGTCCACTTATAGTGACTAGTCTATCAACTTCATCGAATGAGCCTTCTAGTGTTTTGACGTCATTGGACCTCGTCACGAATGTTAAGTTGATTGAAGATGCACAAGGTTGTGCAACTGTAACTGTTCCTATTCCGGTTGACTGTCAGTCGAGTGATGATGAGAAGAAAGTGTTTGATGGTAACAGCCAGTCTACAGTGTTGTGTGATGACGATGCTATTGATGAGCATATGTCTTGTGTCTCTGAAACGGAACATGAAGAACAACAAGTGAGTATATCAGTTTCGAATTGCGATACTAATGCTGTTCTTTCATGTAGTGATATGAGTTATACAAAAATGGAAGAGTCTCACTCTACGGATACTAGTGCAGACCGAATCGACGCGACTTGTCTGACAGAACGGAATCATGATGGCGTTGATAATAATCTGGATGTCACTGATGTGACAAATGAGTTACCGACGATGACGAATACTGATCAAACCTCCTCTGTATCAGGAGATGGAAAGATAAATATTGATCCCACGTCATGCTACTTAAAGTCTTCTGGAGACGATGAAATGTCAAAATTGGAGATCCCACCCTTGCATATTATCTATGGGTCAAGAATTTCTGTTGATAAGTTAGCATCACGGACTTCATTGTATCTGCTGATCGGAGCAAGTGGTGGTGGATTGGCGACTCGTCCCCATGATAGGGAATGTAGTTCCCGGATAGGATATGACCAGTTTTACGACGTGTTGTACATGTTCGTGTGGGTTAATTGGGTAAGGTTTATACTACCGTTAGGTCATGCCACGATAGATAGGGGAATCAAGGGCCTGATGGGAAAGTATAGGTACCTAGTTAGCACGATAGGTCATATCCATGTTGGATGGCGGGTAGGCGTACTGCTGTAAGTCCTACACGTTATTCCGGTGTGGATTAGGGGATAACTGGGAACCCTAAATAGAAGTGTCATTAACGCTTGCTTTTTGAATGGAGGGATTTTGCGGGCCGGTGTAGAATCCTTTTGAATGCTTTGTGTTTTGGAAAATCCCTCCATGTTTACATATTTTTGTTATGACATGACGGACTTTTTCTGTTGACATTTTTGGTATTTTATTTGATTCCAATTTGAGATTTTATCATTGTATATTGTTATTATTTCTATATTTTGTACTTATGTTGAAGTTTTTGTGTTTGCTTCTGATCTGTATATATGTTGTTTAAATTTGATCTTTAATATGGCTACAGCCATATTTGGATTGATGCAGTGGCCGCTGGACTTAGCGTCACTTATCTATCACTGTTTCTGATACTCTTCGGAGTAATTGTATCCTGGAAGGAGCATTAATTCCAGGTAATGCTTTGTATTTCCATGTTTTTATTTAAATAAGACGCTTTCTCCTAGAATTTTTGTCCTTTTTGATTTGTTTGGACCTGGGACTGGGAGAATCGTACAGGAGTGCACCTATTGGAACCCATTGGAACGGCCACTGTAGAAATTCATTCACACTGCCTAACGGTAGCTGCCAGAGATCAACGCACTTTCTTGCCCTTATGAGTGGTCGCTCGAACGTCACTATTTGCTGCCTACCCTCTAATGGTCATGTATCCACTCTTCAAGTGGCCATCAAACGTTTCGGATTGGAAAAAAATTCATAGACATACACAACTTCATAAGTCCTATATTGCTTATTATCAGCTTACTGATTTCGCACGCACTCTTTTGGGTTAATATTGATTCCATCGCGCTACCCATTGCCCTATGTATAACTACGATACTTTTACAATCAATTACATTAAGCCTAGCAGCAGAAAAGGAGAAAAGGGGAAGTTACTCACAAACAATCACTGGTAGCGAGGGGGATTATTTCAATCCACCCATATACGTGGGGCAGAACATTTTGTTTAGATTGTGCGCTTTTTGGTTGGTGAGGCGACTAATCAGTGATACTGAGGTTGTAGTTGAATTCTCTATCGTGACAGTTCAATTCGATTCCAATAGACGTAGGTTGGACGCACTTCCCGATTTTGAAATTAAAACACAATAATTCTAGGGGAAAATGGTCTATTTACAAATGACAAACGGAAATACAAATAATACCTAACTAATATTACGTCTTCCAATTCACAATTACTCCGAACGAGTATCAATGTTCCGAGGTCTAGGTGAACTCCTATACTGCACGATGTTGAATCCAAAAATGTGGCGGTAGCCATATTATATCAAATTTAAACAACATATGTACAGTTCAGAAGCAAACATAAGAACTTCAATATAAGTACAAAATATAGAAATAATAACAATATACAATGATAAAATCTCAAATTGGAATCAAATAAATTACCAAAAATGTCAACAGAAAAAGTCCGTCATGTCATAGCAAAAATATGTAAACATGGAGGGATTTTCCAAAACACAAAGCATTCAAAAAGGATTCTACAGAGGTTGTTCTCAAACTCTAGTAACTCTCTAGACCCATATTTCCGAAAATATGCTGAGGTCGCTTTTCTACAAGAAAAAAAAACTCAACATGCTTATTCAGTCGCTAACAGTATTACTTACAGGTAGGCATTTGATGCACAGACGTCCAGGTTCGTACTTCAACTTCTCGTCTATCCACTTGATACACTCCATAACTCTTCCTTCTTCATTACTATACTCCCTTGTTTGCGGGTTATTTTAGTACAAATTACTTTAATTTTAGTAGTCAGTGTGAAATTTATCTTCAATTTTCTTTTCATTGTCTATTTCAGCATAAAAGGTTGAGCAGTGCTTTGTATATATATATATATATATATATATATATATATATATATATATATATATATATATATATATATAACTGCCTCGTTGATGCTATATTCTGTCCTTCTCTTTTGTCATTTCTCAGAATTCTGTTCACAGTGCGCCTCCAGGTTAAATGCACCTTCAGTATGCTCTTGCCATGGTTATAGCATAAAAACGCATTGTGGTAGACAATTTCTGAAAAATAGGGACTTACTAATCGTGCCATTACACAAATAATATGCAAGTACATTTTGATTGAAATCGTCCCGCGAATCACTTTTAAATTATGTTAAACCCTAAATCTCTGCTAGGCAGTAAAGATATCAGAAATCAGAAGCTGAAAATGTGACTATATTAAATTATCCATATCGGAAAAATGGCTTTGCGAATGGCTCTGTCATTTCTACCTACGGTACACGATAGGTAACGATCAGCCTGAACAATCGACGACAATGCCTGTAGACGTACATCCTTGCTGATTTTCCCATAGACGTATTTAGTATCGATTCCCAACAGCTCGATGAACTGCCATTCGATTCACGTAGGCTGCAGTTAACCGATAGTTCGCTGAATGTTAAACCCAAGGGTTTTAACGCTTAAACAGGTGTGTACCAAATCACTTATGCATTTGTTTGCATGATTATTTATTTCATGTTATATTTGATCAATTCCCGAAAATAATTAAATCGATGAGATTCAACTGATGATTAATGCCGAAAATGTTGATCCAAGTTACCACATTTCAAAAGAAATACAGTGTAATGAAACTGGGACGATAAAATAGATTCGGAAATAACATTCAGATAAATGAGCTGAAATCATGAGACAATATCTATCTGGAAAATACTGCTATGTTATTATGATCGATTTAAAATAATATATCTTTCCTTCTTAAAACAGTGACTTCTAAACTTAACGACTCGAATTAGTCTTACAGTGAGTAAGTGATTATGTAAGGGTAAGTCGAACGTATGTCAACACATTGCCTACCACCACTAATTGAATCTACTGACATTAGAATCTCTGTTATATTCTCAGTCAATCTCAACACAAATAGGATAATTTAGACTAATTGAAGAGAGAGATGAATATGAAACCGCTTTAAAGTAACCTCAACCTGGTATCCAATTGATTCGATACTTGACACAAACCAACTAATGATATTAAGTGCATTGTGATCGATGTTTGTCATCAATAACTGAATACCTGCATTCTGCATAACATCAGATTTTCGAAATTAATGCCTAATTATTATTATTATTATTAATATTATCATTATTATCTTGTCATATTAATACACTGAACACTATTACACAGTCACTTCAATAATATTTGGAAATTATTTTGCCAACGTGCAAAATAATCAACATTTTAAATAGTGCCATATGTGGAGTGTGTACGAAAACATCCAGTGCACATGAGTTGTTCCAGAGAGTGGAAAAACTGATTCATTCATTCTTCTAGAGTTATTCATATGTCTTTGAACCTCGTCATTTATTCATTTACATCTTGGTCGCTTTGAAACTAGTTCATATGTGCACTTCTTACTTCACTTAGTCATACTTGATCTCATGTAGTTGACTAGCTCGTCTTCTCCACTTCGTTTTGCTTTGCTTCATATGCTTAGCATTCTCATATCTG
Organism: Schistosoma turkestanicum; assembly: GCA_944470395.2. Classification (NCBI taxonomy): domain Eukaryota; kingdom Metazoa; phylum Platyhelminthes; class Trematoda; order Strigeidida; family Schistosomatidae; genus Schistosoma; species Schistosoma turkestanicum. The sequence goes on along the minus strand of OX103975.1, from coordinate 17,451,899 downwards.
TCTAAATGTACGATTGAGTGAAATAAATTTATTTATTAAAATGCATTCGGCTTCTTAGTACCTTCATTGCCACTGTAGCGATGTGCACTATATAGAATTAAACACAACAACTGAACATAAAGAAGATATGGTATGATTAAGATATTTATTCAAGAGGGTTTATGAAAACCACAAAATATTCAACTAAGAATATCCATCTCCCACAACTCAATCCCTTGAATAATTTAGGTTATGCGTGGTGAACAATCTTCGCATAAGAAAATAAATTCACTAAATAAGGACCACAAAGGCGCTAAACACACACATCGATGTCAATACAATACATCAAACCATTATTAAATCATTCTAAATTAGATCAATACCCATCCTGAGTTCAGCTCTAAATCTAATTAACGAATTCGCCCGAAATAGTGAAAGGAAGCACTGACGAAGAACTGAAAGACGATCATTTACAAGGTTTTCGGAACACATTCAACAACAGTTATATCCAAAAAGAAACTAAACCTGCCACAATCTCAATCACAAAGTGTTAAGTGGATAAGGGACACAACGAGGATACGATAAAGCCATTCGTAATGATAAACAGACAACTTAAACCACTTTTACTCCACTGAGCAGATGCAACTGTCAACAAGCTAATTTGGCATGACCTTTGAACACAGAAAGAAACTGTAGGTGGACTAATCATTTCTACGGTAAGGGAGATATCGTGTTTACAAGAATGTTCGCTAGATTATATTTTCATTAGGACCCATGAATTAAAAAATTAAGAGTCACATCGATGTCAACTTTGATGATACATTCATTAAACGACTGTTCAATATCAATCATTTCATAACAAATTGTTTGTACATATAAAATCTTCTATCATCCCCTACAGTTCTACTCAATTCTGCTTCTACGATTTCATCCTCAACATATTGACTAACTTGACTGACTGTTACTATCTACCACTTACAACTGTTGATCGATGGATTAATAGATATAGAGAGAAACAACTTTCAAAATCAATCAGACTTCTTACAATCACCAGAAAATTAAAATTCACTGTTGTTCAACAACTGCTCTATTTATTCATATTTTAATTTGCTGATGACAGTTTCACTTTTAATTAATTCAGATTAAAATTATTAAGTCATCATGATGAAAATTTGATTTCATTTTCTGATATCATTTCAAATATATATGTGTGCGTGTGTTCGTGTATACAGAGAAAGATCTCTCACTTTCTGTTGTGCTTAACAACGAAATAATTTCAAGGAATAATGGAAATTTTTCGCTGAATTTTTCTGTACAAACAAACAAACAAATAAAAGAATCAACAAGCAAATAAGAATTTAGTGGTGCTGTGATTTCTTTTCATTTAACTAGTTGATTATAACTATTGCATTATGCAATGCAATTGTACACAATCATAGCCTTAATTATGGTGTTATTTTTAATCAACGAGTAGATAAGTGAGAATATTCTAACAACCTCTGAGGTCATTGACTTGACTGCGCGCGCACACTCACACTAATTGACACACACTGACACACACGCACTCACGCACACACTGATACACACACACACACTCTGGAAAATGTGTATTTAAAACAAATTATATCAATGATTCGAATATTGATCATTGATGCAGATATTTAATCTTTCGCAAAGGTGACCTTTCAAGTGTGAACGTACATTCATATGCCCATTGATATATACCGCATAAATACGCATATGCATGCATGCACTCATACGGGGAATGATTGAGGACTATGTCGAAATATCCCGTCTTCGGAGTTCTCTCCAGTAATTGCAAAGATTCGATGATATGATTGCAATGAAGTATGTCTTGTGAGGAGATGAAGTGTTATGACACCAATTTGATTAATATTGTTAATAACATGAATGAATCAAGATATAATGGCTCTTTGAATGTGAATGGATACAGTTCAGGTGATATTGTTTTTTACGGCATAGTTTTCAGTAGAGCTTCCAAGTGTTTACTTCCTTTGTATTTGTTAATACATTGTAATTTTGATCAACGGGTATTTCCTCGTCCTCAGAAAATATCAACACTTATGATTTTTGGTGCTAATCAAATGAGTTGAAATTTGTATTTTTGATATCGTGTGACTTATTGTAAGTCACTTCTTCCGAATAGAAGATAAACATTGGAAATACAAATTTCTACTCATTGTCAAATCCCTATCTAATTACTCAATTTATTTGAAAGTATGAAATTTAATTGTAGTATTAAATAAACAATATATTTTAATTACGAATATATTTCGGGATTATTTTCTGCCTTCGTTTATTGACATTTTCTCTTTCTGACTTATTCCCCCGGTAAAGTTTTGTCAGTTGGTACTTTCCAATTTCTCCTGTTGTGATCAGTTACGAGTAAAACAATAATCACTCTTTTTAGACCGATTGCATTAAATCAAACTGTTTTATGCCGAACGACCTTGAGATATTGATCGTATTCAGTAATATTACTGAGTGATTACAAGTCTGAAACAAGAGTAACAGGTGTTTCAATACGGCTAAGGGATTTCATTCAGCTTAGCTCTTATATGCTGACACCTTACGTTCATTTATATGAAAACTAGAACAAAAAATAACAGAAGCATCAGAATGCAAAAGTTAGAATACACTGGTAACTTATCAAATCATTGATCACTCATTGTTCAATGTTCACTGTTCAATAAACTGTAAAGCCTATATTATTATTTAATATAGGGAATAAACATAATAAGGAGTTATTTGCTTACAGTTAGTAGAACATAAAATGATTTTATTTATAGCAGTTGATCATATGTTATGAACTAGTGTCAAGTTGTGATCATTAGTTTCAATTCTGTTTGATTTTCAATGATCGAGAGCAATTTTTAGAAAATAATCAAAACCAAATTCCATGTGAACGATTGCTAGGGGTTAGAATGTACAGATACTGAAATGTGAACGTTATATATATATTCTAAACTAGGAAAATGGGTACTTGAGTGAGAAGATGAGAGTGGAATAGAAGTTTATTTGGCTACGGAATCATACGAACAGCAATCAAATTGGTGTAGTGACACTCCATCTCTTCACAAGACATCATCGAATCTTTGCAATTACTAAGGAAAACTCCGAAGAAAGGATATTTCCACATAGTCCTCGATCATTCCCCATATGAGTGCATGCATCCATATAGGTATTTATGTAGTATATAGCAATAGCTGTATGAATGTACGTTCATACTTGAAAGGTCACCTTTGCAAAAGATCAAATATCTGCATCAATGATCAATATTCGAATCGTTGATATAATTTGTTTTAAATACACATTTTCCAGAGTGTGTGTGTGTGTATCAGTGTGTGCGTGAGTGCGTGTGTGTTAGTGTGTGTGTGTGAGTGTGCGCGTGCGCAGTCAATTCAATGACCTCAGAGGTTGTTGGATGAATGAATGAATATTCTCACTTATCTACTCGTTGATTAAAAATAACACCATAATTAAGGCTATGATTGTGTACAATTGCATTGCATAATGAAATAGTTATAATCAACTAGTTGAATGAAAAGAAATCACAGCACCACTAAATTCTTATTTGCTTGTTGACTCTTTTATTTGTTTGTTTGTTTGTACAGAAAAATTCAGCGAAAAATTTCCATTATTCCTTGAAATTATTTCGTTGTTAAGCGCAACAGAAAGTGAGAGATCTTTCTCTGTGTCCCTCTCTCTCTCTCTGTATGCACAAACACACACACATACATTCATATATATTTGAAATGATATCAGAGAGAATGAAATCAAATTTTCATCATCATGATGACTTTTTAATTTTAATCTGAATGAATGAAAAGTGAAATTGTCACAGACAGATTAACATTTGGATAAATAGAGAAGTTGTTGAATAACAGTGAATTTTAATTTTCTGGGGATTATAAGGTGACAGCTGAGTTTGCAGGTTGTTTCAATCTCTCCAGAAATAAATTAATCCAGTGATCCACCATTGTAAATGCAAAAGTGTCTCAATCAATCAAGGTAATCATTTGTAATGATTAAGTTATCTACTGGTTGTGAAATTGTGTGTTTTAGCAGGTTTTCATTAAAATATATTTTGTTTAGTGTAGGCCAAGGGGTGATGATTAACCGAGTGAACATCAGCTCGGAGATGTTAGTGTATAATAGTCAGTTGATAAGTCCTGACTAGGACGAACTGTGTATGCTGGTTCATCCCACTCATAGCCACTGTTACACTCTGTTTGAAATAGTCGAGTGTGTTACGTAATACTTCCCTTTGTCATTGTTATTTTTTGTCTATCATTTGCGTCCATCCTATTATCAATAATCTTGTTATTATTACTAATATTTTAAATTCTTGGTTAAATATGGCGGCCATATTAAATTGTCAATACAGATAAACAATGACTAATTCAATTTGTATCTTTTTTTAATGATTTTTTTTAGCATGAAATGATGTTTGATTATCCAAGTGATTATTTAGCTGAGAAATTACGTGAAAATTGGTTAACTCGTAGTACTACTATTGAACAATCCATATGGAATTTCCCAGTACAAGATGATTCATTGACAAATTTAGATTGGTTACAAGTAAGTCAGGATGATGAATATGCATGATGCTTAGTGATGTGTAAGTTAATATTTAAGAGAAGTGAGGTGAACATGATTGATAGATAAGAGAATACATTCATTATATTACGGGGTTGTCAAGAATGTTAAGTTACACATTTTTGAAACCATGAACTGATCAATGTTAGACCAGCATTAGAAACCTGGAAGCACTGAAAGACGGTCGTTTCGTCCAAGTATGGGATTCCTCAGCAGTGCGCCTCCACGACTCCTGCACCCCGTAGGATTCGAACCCAGGACCTTCAGTATTGTAGACGAGGAGGAGTCCCATACCAGGACGAAACGGCCGTCTTTCAGTGCTTCCAGGTTTCTTCTAATGGTGGTCTAACATTGATCGATTCTTGGTTTCAAAAATGTGTAACATTCATTATAGTCGAAAGCATCTCATCATCTACAACATACGGCATGTCATTACATATATTAATCAAATTGGTATAATGAAACTTCAGTTAAACAACATAACATACTATATTCATTAAAGATGTTCAATGTTATATTGATTAGATGAGAAATCTGAAGATAAGCGATAACGAACTGAAGGTGAAACAATATAACCCTCCTATCATGGACATGATTAGTTCATCATACATTCTTTCTGTGTGAAAAGGTCGTATTGAAAGCGATTGAACGCAAAGGTCTCTTTCAAACGATTAAAATTTTAACGTTGTCTGTTCAATTTTTCGAATATTTGTGAGTCATCCACGTTGTGTCCATTAAATACTTACATATATCAATATGTACTTACTTCAGGATTTAATTTGTTTGAAATCATCAATCAATCATTGTTAGACCACCATTAGAAACCTAGAAGCACTGGACAGTCGTTTAGTCCTGGTATGGGACTCATCATTGACAGTGCGCATTCACGACTCCTGCACCTCGCGGGATTCGAACCCAGGACTTTCGGTCTTGCGCGCGAACGCCTAACGTCTGGACCACTGAGCCGGTATCTAACGGTGTTAATGTCTAACTTCGATCAATTAACGATCTTGCACAACCTCATACACTGTCTTCGGTAGTTACTGTCTACACCCGAGCAGACTGAACTTCACTGGTCCCAACTTCCTACTAGAACTCAGAAAAGATTCCTCACGGAGCTAGTCACTAGTTAGCACAAGTAATTGCATAAATAGGTGGTGAAGATTTTAAATCATGAATCGATCAATGTTAGACCAGTATTAGAAACCTGGGAGCACTGGATGGCCGTCTAGTCCTGGTTTGGAACTCATTAGCAGTACGCATTTACTTTGTGTTGAATATGTACCGTAAACCCTTGCAGACAACCCTCTTTCAGTCTTTCCTAACTGCTCACTTCCCCAAGTACACGCGAATCCGTGAACTCAAAAGCGTATTGATCTACTTCTGATTAATTTTAGGAACAGACATTGGTAATACAAAGCATAAGCGCGAAAGAGAAGGGAATATAAAGAAGTCGAGTAAACCAACTCCATGAGATTTAGCATGACTTAGTATTGATCGTCATACAAAATTAAGCTGCTCTTACTCACTTACTTACTTAATTACGCCTGTTACCCCCAATAAAGCATAGGCCGCTCACCAGTTTTCTCCAACCAACTCTGTCCTGGGCTTCTGTCTCCAGTTCTGTCCAATGTTTGTTCATTCTTCTCATATCTTTCTCTATTTCTCGGCGTAATACGTTCTTTGGCCTTCCTCTTTTCCTTTTTCCCTGAGGGTTCCATGTGAGGGCTTGTCTCATGACGCTATTAGGTGCTTTCCGCAATGTGTGTCCTATGCACTTCCACCGTTTCTTCCTATTTTCTCCTTCACTGGAATCTGGTTTGTTCTCTCCCACAGTACGTTGTTGCTGATGGTGTCTAGCCAACGAATCCGAAGTAATTTGCGTAGACAACTGTTAATAAACACTTGTATCTTCTAGATGATGGCTTTGGTAGTTCTCCAAGTTTCCGCTCCATACGGTAGAACTGTCTTGATATTTGTATTGAAACTCCTGATTTTGGTTTTGGTTGAAAGTTTTTTGGAGTTCCAGATATTTTTCAACTGTAGAAATGCAGACCTTGCTTTGCCAATCCGTGCTCTCACATCTGCATCGGATCCACCTTCGTTGTCGATGATGCTGCCCAGATATGTAAAGGTGTTAACGTCCTCCAAGGCGTGTCCATCAAGAGTGATTTTGTTGGTACATGTTGTGTTGCATCGGAGAATTCTGCTTTTTCCTTTATGTATGTTAAGACCTACTGCTGCAGAGGCTGCTGCACTGGTCGTCTTCTCTTGCACTTGTTGTTGCGTGTGCGATAGAAGAGTCAGGTCAACTTCGAGGTCCAGACCGTCCAGCTGCGTCCTAGCTGTCCACTGTATACCGTACTTCCCTCCAGATGCTGACGTCTTCATAATCCAGTCGATCACCAGAAGTAATAATAATAATACATTAATTTCGCGAAATCTGATGTTATACAGACTGAAGATATTCAATTCTTGATTATAAACATCGATCACAATTCACTTAATATCATCGGTTTCGTTTCGCTTCAAGTATCAAATTAACTGGATACCAGATTGAGGTTATTTTGAAGCGGTTTACATATTCATCTCTCTCTTCATCTAGTCTAAATTACGCTATTTGTGTTGACATTGTCTAAGAATATTTCAGAGACACTAATGTCAGTAGATCCAATGAGTGGTGGTAGGCAATGTGCCGACAAGCGTTCATTACAGCCCTACATAATCACTCACTCATTCACTCATTGTAAGACTAAGTCGAGTTGATAAATGTAGAATTCACTGTATTAGGTAGGAAATATATCTTGTCTTAAAATCGATCACAGTAACGTAGCACTATTCTTCAACTTGATATTATCGCATGATTTTAATTTATTGTTCTGAATGTTTTTTCGCAGCGCCATTTATCTCTTGTTAAATCTTTTTCACTGTATTTCTTCTGAAATGTGGTAACTTGAATAGGCATTTTTTTCTGCGTTTTATCGTGATTTTGTACTAAACTGATGATAGTCTAATTATCTAAGGTGAATACTTGCTAATAGTGGAATTTAGGATGCGTGTTTGTCACGTTCTGTGACCTGCTAGTTCGTTGTACTTGCATCTCCAAAGTTAGTTGATGTTCATTGTATGAATTAAGTTGGTGATAATGTGGAATTTCATAAACTTGTCTTTTTACCTTATATCATCTAATGATCGAATTAAACCGATAAGCATGGTAGAAGGTGAACAACTTAAATCTTTATGCAGTTAAACAACTTATCATACTGTATTCTGGGGCAGAGTTTTGGAGGTTTGCGTTTTTACACATTTGAAATCATCAATCAGTCATTGTTAGACCACAGTTAGAAACCTGGAAGCACTGGAAGGTCGTTTCGTGCTGGTATGGGACTCACCGGCAGTGCGCATCCACGACTCCTGCTCCTCACAGGATTCGAACCCTGGACCTTCGGCATTGTAGGCGAACGCCTTACCATCGGACCACTGGGCCGGCATCCAACGGTAACTACCAAAGACAAATGGGTGAGGTCACGCAAAATCCCTAGATCAATCAGAGTTAGACATTAACACCGTTGGATGCCACCTCAGTGGTCTGATGGTTAGGAGTTCGCGCACAATACCGGAAGTCCCGAGTTCGAATCCTGCGAGGAGCAGGAGTCGTGGATGCTCACTATCACTGATGAGTCCCATACCAGGACGAAACGGCCGTATTTCAGTGTTTCCAGGTTACTAATGGTGGTCTAACAATGATTGATTGATGATTTCGAATACATACTGTATTCGTTAAAGGTGTTCAATGTTACATTATGGTTAATTTGATTACAGTCGATAGTATATTAACTCATCTTGAACAGACTAACATAGAAGAAAACATAGACGATTCAAAAGCTTGTTGAATTTTCACATATTTGTTGTGTCCAGAAGAGGTTTTTCAGGTTTAAATTAAGTCATTTCACCATTCAATATATTTAATTTGTTTTAAATGAATAATTTAGTTTCAGTTTTATTTGTTTTAATTTGAAGACCAAGAAATACTAATATGGTGACTAAAATTCCTAATAACTTATTGAGACCGTTAATTCACTCTTTTATCGATTGATGATTCGGCACTGAAATAATAGCCAAGCTAACCTTTTAAGCCTATTTACTTACCTACTTACTTACTTACTTACTTACTTACTTACTTACTTACTTACTTACTTACTTACTTACTTACTTACTTACTTACTTACTTACTTACTTACTTACTTACTTACTTACTTACTTACTTACTTACTTACTTACTTACTTACTTATGCACTTACTTACTTACTTACTTACTTACTTACTTATGCACTTACTTACTTATGCACTTACTTACTTACTTATGCACTTACTTACTTACTTACTTACTTACTTACTTACTTACTTACTTACTTACTTATGCACTTACTTACTTACTTACTTATGCACTTACTTACTTACTTACTTACTTATGCACTTACTTACTTACTTACTTACTTACTTACTTATGCACTTACTTACTTACTTACTTACTTACTTACTTATGCACTTACTTACTTACTTACTTACTTACTTACTTACTTACTTACTTACTTACTTACTTACTTACTTACTTACTTACTTACTTATGCACTTACTTACTTACTTACTTACTTACTTATGCACTTACTTACTTACTTACTTACTTACTTACTTACTTACTTACTTACTTACTTACTTACTTACTTACTTACTTACTTACTTACTTACTTACTTATGCACTTACTTACTTACTTACTTACTTACTTACTTATGCACTTACTTACTTATGCACTTACTTACTTACTTATGCACTTACTTACTTACTTACTTACTTACTTACTTACTTACTTACTTACTTACTTACTTACTTATGCACTTACTTACTTACTTACTTACTTATGCACTTACTTACTTACTTACTTACTTACTTATGCACTTACTTACTTACTTACTTACTTACTTACTTATGCACTTACTTACTTACTTACTTACTTACTTACTTACTTACTTACTTACTTACTTACTTACTTATGCACTTACTTACTTACTTACTTATGCACTTACTTACTTACTTACTTACTTACTTACTTACTTACTTACTTACTTACTTACTTATGCACTTACTTACTTATGCACTTACTTACTTACTTACTTACTTACTTACTTACTTACTTACTTACTTACTTACTTACTTACTTACTTATGCACTTACTTACTTACTTACTTATGCACTTACTTACTTACTTACTTACTTATGCACTTACTTACTTACTTACTTACTTACTTACTTATGCACTTACTTACTTACTTACTTACTTACTTACTTATGCACTTACTTACTTACTTACTTACTTACTTACTTATGCACTTACTTACTTACTTACTTATGCACTTACTTACTTACTTACTTACTTATGCACTTACTTACTTATGCACTTACTTACTTACTTATGCACTTACTTACTTATGCACTTACTTACTTACTTACTTACTTACTTACTTACTTACTTACTTACTTATGCACTTACTTACTTACTTACTTACTTACTTATGCACTTACTTACTTACTTACTTACTTATGCACTTACTTACTTACTTACTTACTTACTTACTTACTTACTTACTTACTTACTTACTTACTTACTTACTTATTTGCTTACTTACTTACTGACTTACTTATTTACGAACTTATGCCTGTTACCTACGATGGAGCATAAGCGGTCGACGACCAGCATTCTTCAACTTAGTACTCTGTCCTTAGCCTTTCGTTTTTACTTCTGTCCAACTGTTGTTCATTCTTTTCAGCTCCGTCTCTATTTTTCGGTATAATGTGTTCCGTTGATCTTCATCTTTTCCTTTCACGTTAAGAGTTCCAATTGAGGGTTTGTCTTGTGATGCAGTTTGGTGCTTTCCCTAATGAGTGTCTTTTCCACTTCTAGCTCTTCTTCTCGATTTCTTCCGAAGCTAGATAATATCAAAACGCAGTATGTGAAATGTTAAGTTTCTTAGAGTGACAATAACAAACTTAAAATCGGTTATTCTGTCAGCATAAATATTTCAGATCTATAGAAGATTCAATACACACCGAATAATTTAACGGTGATCTTACTAACTGAGATATTTAATGTAGTTTGGATAAATTCAACAAGTGAACAGGCATCAATTTCACCAACATTGTTTGCACAAAGTGCTTACAAATGTCAATAAGTCAATCAATCAATCAACAGCAACGTAGTACTTCATACGTACGTACGTAGGTACGTAAATCAGTTCTAATCCCATTTTAGTAGATATAATAGAAATATTAGCGGCAATAGAGAAGATTAGGGCTTGAAGACATTATTCAACAAGTATTATTTGCTGAAAGATTAGGGTTTGACGATATTAGTCAAGAAGTAGAATCTAGTGAAATAAACTTAAAAAGAGAAAGATAGAAGTGATGAAGAATTCAGAAGTTTAGGATTTTAGAGAATACAAAGAATGAATGCACCTACGCCATTGCAAACGGTTTTGAGCTATGTCATTCAAGGTCTCTAACCAACGATTATTATCATCTCGCATGCCACAACCAGGTAATCGACACCTACCAACATGACTCATTCCACTTGTCAGTGATTTCATATATTTCTGCCATTTCATTGTTGATAAAAGCATATAATCTCTCCTTAAAACACAAATATTTTGTTCAATATTCATTGTATAAATTCATAATTGACTCAATAAAATAAAAAAAACAAATTAAAAAAATTCAAGGACGAAAGTGTAACCCTAATCAAACAAACAAACAAACGAACGAAAAATAATTGGTTCACTATGAAAACAACAATAAACTCTAACAAACAAACAAACTAAAAAAGAAACAAGTTAGTTATTGTTTAAACGCTGTTTTTTTCTGTAAAGATATTTCAGGTCAACTTACTTTTTTTTTGTTTTCAATAATAATTGACTGATAACTTCGATCAAAAAACTATGTGCATTACGGGGTTATTGTGAAGATTGTTAAGTTACACATTTTTTTTTGAAACCATGATGAATCGATCATCATTGTTAGACTAACACCATCAGAAGAAACCTGGAAGAAGCACTGAAAGACGGCCGTTTCGTCCTGGTGTATGGGACTCATCAGTGTGCAGTGCGCATCCACGACTCCTGCAGTCCGCAGGATTCGAACCCAGGACCGGTGTCTCCCGAAGGCTGTGTATGAGGTTGCGCAACTCTGTGAATTTGATCAAGTTAGACATTAACACCGCTGGATACCGGCTCAGTGGTCTAACGGTAAGGCCGTTCGCGCACAATACCGAAAAAACTATGTATCGTTGTGTTGAATTATGTTGTCTGATATTGAAATCTTCTTGAATTAGTCATTGTTAGACCATCATGAGAAACCTAGAAGCGTTGGGTGGCTGTTTCGTCTTGATGTAGAACTCATCAGCGCTTGGCATCTACGATTCCTGCTACTCGCAGTGTGGTGTGAGCTACTTATAAGTAGTATATGACGTGAGTGTCTACGTAATGTCTGGCAGCAGAAGATGGGGGAAGATCAAGAAAGGAAGAGTTAGAACACAATGGAATTCGTATGAAACGCATGAATAGTGAGTGACAATGGATTGTTGATGTTTTGCAACAGGAACAGTCCGGTTCGATATGACGGACTGATATTTTGCAAATTAACGATTTACGATATGGTTTCCCTATTTTACTGAGTAACCCTGTAATTTTCGTTAAATACAATCCAGTTGCCACAACTGTGTTCTTGTTCACTGTAGCAGGAGTCGTACCCGGGACCTTCGGTCTTGCACGCGAGTGCTTAATCTCTTAATCATTGATCCAGAAACCAATGGTATTAGTGTCTAACTCTGATCAATCTAAGGTTTCGTGCAACCCTACACGGTTGGACTCCACTCGTCCTCACGGAGTTAGTCACGAGTGAGCACATTTCACGATTTTTCATTATCGGTTTCCTATAAGTTGTAGTGCCTCCATGTATAGTCGAGTTCGCTTACATCTAACTTGGTTAAGCCTTTTCGATTAATTTATTTAACTAAGCCATTTGTATAATAATAACTTAAATGTACTATTGGTATTTTTTATTGTGTGGTTTGTATGAGCTGGTATGACTGAGCATTGCTCAACGCCTACGCGCTTACTCATCCTATTCGCTTTAATATTGATCTCTTAAATATCACGATGACTCAGACATTTTCCTATGTATATTTATATACGAACATTTTAATCTTATTAATTCACTCTCACATTTGCCCATTCACTCGCTAGTGTGCCTGCCCGGTCTGCTTGTGGTATGCCCAAAATAAACGTATTCAACACTTCGAGTTTACTTTCTGATTTATAAGCCGTCAGACACTATTTAGTAACGATTGCCTGGACGAGTTAATTACGAAGCTTAAGAACACGTCGAAATTGGCCACCGCAAGGTGATCTAACTGTAGTGAAGGAGAACACAGGTGAGGGCAACCGAATTGTATTTATCGCAAATTACAGAGTTAATCAGTAAAATAGGAAAACCATATCGTAAACGGTTAATTTGCAAATCTTCAATCCATCATCAATCCATTGTCTGACATTTCAATATTCATGCGTTTCATACAAATTCCATTGTGTTCCCACTCTTCTTACTTTCTTGATCTTCCCCCATCTTCTGCTGTCAGACATTACGTTCTCACTCACGTCATATACTACTTATAAGTAACGCGCACCACACTCGTCCCCCCCCACACTGATCATTTTTGTTTATCAGTGCACTCTGTTAAAAGTGCCTGTTTGTTGAAAACAGCCAAAGATGGCCTAAACAAGATAAATTCATTTTCTAATTATAACTTTACATAAATTCAAATTTATAGTCTTATTTACGTCATTCTTATTTTGTCTTACTTATTAAAATACATTTCCCTATCAGAATTTCAATATTCATGAGTACACATCTACAGGTGTACCATTTTCTCCACGACGCTCCGCATCCTCATTACATTTATCAACTACTACAACTATTACAACAACAACATCGACACACAATTCATTATCACAGCATTCTTATCAAACACACAATTCCCATTCAACAACATTCAATCATTATAAACGAAATGATGATTGTTCAATTTCCAATGGATTACAATATCGTCATGAAACGGACAATTTACCATTTGTAAATTATTTGAAACATTTATCATCATGTAACAACAACAACAACACCAATACAATGACAGATTACACTTCTTATTCTACTCCCAATGACAATACTACTTATAATCATCACAATCATTTAAGTAGTATTGGAGTAATGCACAAACAATGTAAAAATTCATCGATACACTATTTAAATAACACTATACATTTCTATCCAACCAATAATCCTGCTCGACTAGATCATACTCCAATCAGTAGTACAATGAACACTGCAATTCAGCATCACACATTACGTAATACTAATAACAATAATGGTGTTTATTATTATTATTATTATAGTGGTCAACCCACGTTAAATACTGTTCAAATGAACTGCCATAATTCATATCCCAGTATCAACAATCATAATGAAGATTATACCAATGGTCACTTACTTAAAACTCCCTCACATCATGATACTACTAGTAACATTAATATTATGAATCATTCCAACCCAACCTACATTTGTTCATTACGTAATGGAAACACATTGAAATTGCAACATTATTATACCGTCGGTTCAAATAACGCGCCAAATCTATTTCAAACAAACAATCAACCATTGATCAATGGAATAGATATGAATTTAACGGGCAATTCATCAACTACTCTAATCAATAATCATAATCATAATCATAATAATAGTAGTCATTTGTACTACAATCCGTTCAATACTACTGACAGTAGTAATAGTAGTAGTAGTAGTACTAGTAGTACTAGTAGTAGTAATAGTAGTTGTAATAATATTATTGACAATAATAGTAATAATAATCCAGATATTGATTATACAACATCGTTGAGTCATCATAATTTATTAGAGAATAATGAAAATTATCAACATCTCACACAGAACAATCGTTTATTTGTAAATTATGATACTATGACATTGGATGAGAAAAATGCTTATCAATTTAATGAAAATTGCCGACCTGTATTCAATGCACATACATTAATTTATATGGCAATGAATGCATTGAAAAAGAATAAAATTACATTGAATGATATATGTGAATGGATTGAAGTACATTTTGCATTTTATCGTTGTAAAAAACAAGATAAACTATGGTGGCAAGTAAGTTTACAGATGGTACGGTTTGGTGAATATTGGCGCTACAAGTGTGGTTTTTTTTCTTCCGTCGATTATGTCAATTCAGCATCAAAACTTATTCAGGTGTGTGTGTGTGTAGTTGAAATATTTACGACCAATCGGTTTACATGATAAAGAAATGTACAATATGAGACATCAAGATGGCTGACGATATGTACTGGAAATAGTCACCACTAAGAGAATTCTCCATATTGTATGTAGGATCCAAAATGAGGTTTGGAATGAGGAATAACTAACTGTCTAGGTAGTTTAGATATGCGTCTTACCCAGTTGAAATCCAAAACAAGTGATTTGGGTAAATAACAGTTCTAATATTCATCATGAATATAAATATATCTTTCATTACTTACTTACTTACTTACTTACTTACTTATGCACTTACTTACTTACTTATGCACTTACTTACTTACTTACTTACTTATTTACTTACTTACTTACTAATTTACGAACTTATGCCTTAAGTTGATTCGTTCTAGAATTACTTACTTACATACTCACGCCTGTTACCCCCAACGGAGCATAGGCCACCCACCAGCAGCATTCTCCAACCAACTCTGTCCTGGTCTTCTCGCTCCAGTTCTGTCTAATGTTTAATCATTCCTCTCATATCTTTCTCTATTTCTCGGCGTAATGTGTTCCTTGGCCTCCCTCTTTTCCTGTTGCCTTGAGGGTTCCATGTGGGGGCTTGTCTCGTGACGCAGTTAGGTGCTTTTCGTAGTGTGTGTCCTATCCACCAACTCCACCGCTTCTTCCTGATTTCTTCCTCCACTGGAATCTGATTTGTTCTCTCTCACAGTTCGTTCATTTCCTAAACAATATTACCACCCAGTTATTCCACCAGCAATTGTTCAATTATTCAAATAAATGATATTCTATCCCTCTTGGATAGATCAGATTCGCTCGACGGATAATATTTGCTTGCTTTATAACACACAGTGTTTCCTATTCTGCAAAAGTGCTTCAATTCACAATCAAAATGCACCATTCCAGTCAGTAGCAAGCAATCCAATCAATAGAGGAACAAATCAATATAGCTGTCGCCATGAATAAGTATCAGTTTAAACAATATAAATGCAGTTCAGAAAGAAACATAGAAACTCATTGTCATCAATGAACTGATGCTTCTAAGCTTTTAACCATCAGTCACAAATTCTCACTATTTGAGAATTTTATTCAGTCCATTACGAAAGGAAGAGTTGATGGACATGAGTTTCATCCTACTGAATTCTCACTAAAGATCAGACAAATGGTATGCTGATTAGTATTCACTGATTAATCAAGGGTAAATATCTCAGATTTAAAAATGATTATTTGTTGAGAGAAATAAAGTATAATCATAATTCTTTTAGCGATGACACAGTAAAATGAGGTTGAATCTAGAGTGAAGCATCAGTTCCTTGAAAATCACTGACACACTTTATTGAAGAATGTCAACAACCTGTAAAACCAACAAATTCATGGCTTATAGGTTAGTTATCTAGGAGTAACAGAAGTGTATCAAGTTTCAGGTAGTGGCAAGATCTCATGATTATGCTTAACTAAGGGATATTAGCTAGTTACTTATATACGCCTGTTACACCTAGTAGAGTATAGGCAGCCGACCAGCATTCTTCAACCTACTCTGTCCTGGGCTTTTCTTGAGATGGAGAGAAGATTTGTAGCTCAGGTGAATGATTGTGGTGGTGGTGTTTAGTTCTCTGAGCTAGATGTTTTGGTTTTGGAGCTTTCATTGTTCTTCTGAACAACATCATCAAACTATCTGAAGTTTGTGCTGATGATGATGTTCAGAAGAACAATGAAAGCTCCACAACCAAAACATCCAGCTCAGCGGGCCTTCCTTTCTAGTTCTGTCAAATTGTTGTTTATTCTTCTCATGTCTGTCTCCATTTGTCGACGAGTAATGTATTCTTTGGTCTTCCTCTTTTCCTCTAGCCTTGAGGATTCCAAGTTAGGGCTTGTCTTGGGACGCAGTTTGGTGCTTTCCTCAATGTGTAATATTAGCTAGTTGTTTTCATTGTAACTAGAATGTTTTGTAAATCTATTTACTTTAGGGAGCGATTTACCATTACACTTTCAATCAACTTACATCTGAAAATTTTACATGAAAATGTAGAATACTGAACGTGATATATTATTGAATTAAATCTCAAAGCAGTTGCACGAATCAGTTAGAACTCAGACTCAGTAGCTAGGTGAATAACGCAATGGCGTCTGAGGCAAATGGTTCCGGGTTCGAGTCCTGCGGTGAACGTCAACTGGGAAATGTAGACATATCTAGCAGACGAGTCATACATAGAACGAAACGCTCATCGTGTATTTCAGTGCTAACCAAGATATATTTAGTTTACATAAATAAGGCTAGCGCGTGGAGGGATATAACTGATTTACAACGGTTGATTTCAATTTCTTCTGATATGAAAATTCGTTTGAGGTGTTTACATATCAACTGAATAAAAGTATCAGTGTTTTGATTCAATCATTTCGGTAGTATATTGTTCAAATATAATGAATAGAAGTTGAAAATGTATTGAAGATCATTTTGTCACTGTATGTTCGCACCACGTTTTCAGTAAATGTGACGTGGGAAGCAGTAGAGAAACTGCCTGTGTTCGGAGATAGTCAGTAGGAAACCCACAGCCGAGATGTTGGGTTACTAATTCTCCATCATCAAGAAATATCCGGATGTCTAAGTAACCGATGCTCCCTATGGTGATAAAACTACCATTAACAACATGCCCAGTTTCAGGGTGTTTTCACCAGGCTATTCAAGCCTCCATTAAACTCTTTTAGGAAGTTGATATTTACAAAAGATTGTTTATTGAGTAGCATTATCTATTTTTATGCTTATCTAGTCCTTAAATATTGATCGATTTCTATCAATCAAGTTTAACTTGGACAATAATTTAAGTGAGTATAAATCAAATGAGCTACTTCGATCTCTTAGTTGGTTGCATACAGTCAGTAGGAGGCCGTAGAACTAAGTGACGCATGTTCTAATCTACTGAAGAACATCAGTTCCCCAAAACATTGCAAGTACGCCCTGCTTCTGTGACAACTATCATAAACACTAGGTCCAGGATCTTCTTCCAACTTTGTTCAACCAGCCAACAGCTCGACATAGTTCACAGGACTTGGATTCACTTAGACTAGCGATCATACTGAAATCTGAAGGATAGAATGCATTTAGTACTTTAAAGACCAAACAAACATGTATCTGGTCCTTACTCAATGATCTCCCAATGGTGCATTGGTGAAATATACTACAGTTCAGTTTAAAAATCTTAGTCACTTGTATGAATATATATATACTTCTTGATGTAAATTATGGGTCAGCGAGATGGAAGTCATTAATGGTTAGAAACCTTGAATGACATGGCTCAAAATCGTTTGCAATGGTGCAGATTCATCCACTCTTTGTGTTCTCTCAAATCCTAATCTTCTGGATTCGTCAACATTCAAACCTTTGTCTTTCTAAACTTATCTCTTTGAATTATACTTCTTGAATAATATCTTCAATTCCTAATCTTCTCCTTTACCAGTAATACTTCTACTATCTCTACCACTACGGGATTTGAATTGACATTTGCATCTCTGTGTTAATGTTTTATGGCAACATGAACTGATGTACTTATGTACGAAGTTCTACGTTGCAGCTGACTGATTGACTGAGTGATGCAAATTATCTAGCATGAGCAGCGTTTCACTCCATCGGTTAATGCCCTGAGTTGATTGTCTCCTCATAGCTACGAACTTACTTGAGCTGTTTACAGAAATTTATTTACTAGACAGTAAAAGATAGATTTTAGTTGTGAAAGTAGTGAACTTGACAGGTGTTAGATGTATATGAGCAATTGTAACATACTAGTTGGCCACATTATTCAAATATATTGCTTACTGAGCTACCGAAAAAGACAACTAGATTATTGTGGATCTTTGAGACCTGGCAGCATGAGCATTGAGCTCAAAGAACAAGATGAATGGTCCTTGATGCGTTAGCCCGATAGCAAATTAAGACTTGTCCTTCCTTACGTCGTATGGAATAAAACAGAATTTATTCAGAGGCCAACTGGAACGAATATCCTACCATTCTCATCCCCTTTTACAGTCAGTAGTACGGCATCACTGCTTTCTAATCGCCCTGCTTGATAAGTTTCCTAGCCAGTACAGCTTGATTCTGTCATTAAAATATTCGATTCCTAACATTATGTTAAAACAGTAGTAACAGTCAATATCTTAGCAGTTTAACTTTCTAAATTCATATCATAGTACAAATATGGTACAGCACCCTTGGGATAACATTCACAGTGATTAATATTCACCCTAACTTTGATTAACTGACTGTACCTTATTTGTTTATACTAGTATACATATATATACATATATACATATATATATATATATATATCCTCAGATAGAGAGACACTGATTTATCGATTTCATTCTAATCTAGGATATTATTCGTAAACATCTTACATCTAGTCGATGTTTTCAACGTGTTCCAAGACGTAAAGAAGAACTACATAGTCGTAATGATCTATGGCGTATTCATCCAGAATTACAAAAACAATTATTAAACAATAGAATTACTAATCAATTCTTATGTGCTTGGCAAAATCAAACATCACCTAGATTAACTGATTTAAATGATATCATAGAACAAAATATTAACAATCATAATGATACTACTACTAATAATAATAATGATAGTAATATATTAAATCAACCAATAAATTCATCATTATCAAATTTAACAGAACAAGAACAATGTGATCTACATGAATTGTTCAATGATCAAGAAACGCATTCAATATTCAATGATCATTTCTATTATGCATCCACGTCATCAATTTCATCATTCGATTTGAATGATTCTGTTGACAATAATGATAATAATAATAACGATGATGATCCCAATCAAACTAACAATCCTAGTAATCATAATCATGGAACCATTGTGGAAGAATTATTGAAAGCTAGTGGTTTGAATGAAATTCCACCATTGAATGATGAATTAATCGATCCGCTGGATTTAACTATTCATAGTGTGAATTCACGTTTAACAAATGATTGTTGGTGGTCGAACAATCCTCCTGCTCCTCCTCAACAGCATCCACATCCTAATCATCTAAATGATATAGATCAAGATTGTTTATCTGAATCAATGACTAATTTCATTAATTCAACATTGAATCAATTTGAAAATAGAAAAGAAGTTGATGATGATGATGATGACATTGACAATGAACAGTGTACTACTGATGTTATTGAGGATGTTGATGATACTGATAATAATGATGACTATGAGAAATTGCTACAAATTGATCAACATGAAGATGTCAGCCGAATGAAACAACTACATACTGAAATGATCACAAATGAATTATCGTTATGTTGTCATACAACAGCATCATTTCTATCGAATGATATGACTGTATTATTATCATCACCAAGATTATTATCGTTGACAAGTCAGATAGAATTAATTTAAACATCTTCAATTATTGTAGATTCATGTATGCTTCCAATGAAGATGATTATGCATTTCTAACATGTATAAATGATGATATAGTACAAGAGACTACTGATAAGCATAACAGTAGTCAAATTAAAAATAGACAAAAAAAAATCAATAATGAAGTCAAAGTAGATTATCGTAATCAAACCACTTTTACCGTGATTAATTTTGTTTTATTTAACTTAGTGATTCACTTGAATCCTTTTGAAATGACTCAATTTGACCATGAGATATCGATCATATTGTATTGAATGGTATCAATGATTGATTACAAATGTCTTACTTACAATATTGATAAGTGACCACAGAAGAATATATTACACTTTGTTCTGGTCAGAGTTAGGATTTTCATTTATCTCCCTTGAATATCGATTTTTTTACCGGTCATTTCTATCGGTGTTTTTGAATGCCTTCTTATTGATAACATTCAAATGATCGTACTGTTTACAACAATTAGTATAAAGTATTCTACTATTACATACAAGCAAATGTACTTCTACGTATTGTTTGTAAAGAAGAAAATTTTTTTTTCGTTTCAATGAACTAGGAAATAATTTTTAATGTTATGACAAAATTTTACACAAACAAACAGACACTGATGAGATATGTAGGAAACATTGTGCGTTTTTTTTTAAAAAAATAAAAACATTTATGCTTGGAAATGAATTTCTGATTAAACTCTTCTAGTCTTCATCCTATATATCAGCCAGAATCATGAATCGATCAGTGTTGGACCATCATTAGAAACCTGAAAATCACTGAACAGCCGTTTCGTCCTGGTATGGGATTTATCAGCAGTGCGAATTCACGACTCATGCAACTAGCAGGATTCGAAGACAGTGTGTGACGTTAGACATTACCAATATCGGCTTAATGGTCTAGAGGTTAGGCATTCGCAAGCAAGACCGAAGATCCTGGATTCGAACTCTGTGAGGTGCAGGAGTCTTAGATGAGCACTATCAATGTATCCCATTCCAGGATGAAATGACCGTCCAGTACTTCCAGGTTTCTTTCTACTGGCAGTCTAACATTGATCGATTCATGATTTCAAAAACTAACTCAACAATCTACACAACCCCAATAATACATATCAGCTGAATGTACTAAACATTCTGAGAAAAGGCTAGTAAGTGAGTGTTACATCGAGACTTTAATTCATAAAATAAAAACCCATACCAAAAAACTTTGAAGATCAAGAAGCGCTGAATAACTGTCTCGTCTTTCTGCGAAACTTTCTGTTAGCACAAATTCATGATCTTAATAGATATTGAGTATAAGACCACATGTTTGTTTTCTGTAAAGATAATGTTGTACAACTGAAGATGTTTAGGTAACTTGATGAAATACACTCTCCCATTGCATGTGGAAATTAAAAGTAGTCATACTATTAACAGAATGACAGGATGGGTTTATAAGAAAGAATCTACGCAAGTAAAGTACCTACCTGGACAAGAGAGTACATGCATTAACTCAGCTTTTTACCTATCAGTGTAAGAGAAACCTGATAAAATCTCTTAGTGAACGAATATTTACTATATGTTCTTATCGATATAGTTGAAGATGAGTTAAACACCCTACGGAATACACTCAGGAAAAACGGATACGCTGAGAAGTATCTTAACTGAAATCGGTGAAATACAAACAGTGAATAAGAAATCCCTGTCCCATATACTTAAAAAATTCATTGGTGACGCACTTAGTGAGATAATAATTCAGTGATTGCGTAGGGCGACTGAAAGAAAACCCAACCTAACTGACAACAACAATGTAGTTACTTCTAGAGTCTGTCAACCAACCAAAACACTTTATGCAAACTACATTTTTGAACATAGTTCAAATGGTTCAGCGAGGTAAGAAAGACTTCAAACTTTACGATTGTCGACAGCAACAGCTTCCCTAAGATAGAATAATTTATATCGAGAACCAATCAGAATTAACCAAATGAAAAGGCCATTTAATGACCTTTAGAAATGTCCTGAGGTATCAATAAGGTGAAATGTTAGCTTATATAGACAAGTATTTTTACGTATGTATGTATGTTTACACCTCAAAAGAAAAAATATCTGCATCAATGATCAATATTCGAGTGATTGATATAATTTGTTTTAAATACACATTCTTCAGAGTGTGTGTGTGTGCGTGCGTGCGCAGCGAAGTCAATGACCTCAGAGGTTGTTGGATGAATGAATGAATATTTGCACTTGTCAACTCGATAATTAAAAAATAACACCATAATTAAGGCTACGAGTGTGTACAACTGCTTTGCATAGTGCAATAGTTATCTGGTTTTCTTATTCATGCACAACCTACCATTTATATTAAAAAGCATAACAATAAATCCTTGTTTACATTGGAGACGAACTAATGATAATACTATATAACAGAGATTGTGATCTGATCAAAATTAGACCACCACCGAACAATCGTTTGGTTAGTAGACATTCACACCAATGGATGCCGGTCGAATGGTCAAAAGTATATGGGTTCGTGAGAGTGACTGAAAGTCCTGTGTTCGATACCAACCCAATGGTTTGTGGGTGCGATCTGTTGAATAGTTTCGTTCGTACTAGGACGAGATGGTCATCCGGTGATTTCAGGTTTCTAATGGTGGGATTAAACAGTGATCACTTCATGATTTCAATGGAACTCAAGAATCTCCACAACCTTATCATGAAACCATGAATCGATCAATGTTAGACCACCATTAGAAACCTGGAAGCACTGGACGGCCGTTTCGTCCATCTTCACAACCCCGTAATACAAATTACCCGTGCACACTAGTGACTAGTTTGGTGAGGAATCTTCTCCGAGTTCTAGTGAGAAGTCCATGACCAGTGAAGTTCAACCTGTTCGGGTGTAGACAGTAACTATTACCGAAGACTGTGTATGAGGTTGCGCAACTCCGTGAATTTGATCAAGTTAGAAATTAACACCGTTAGAAACCGGCTCAGTGGTTCAAATGGTTAGGAGTTCGCCTACAATACTGAAGGTCCTGGGTTCGAATCCTGCGGGGTGCAGGAGTCGCGGATGCACACTGTGGAGGATCCCCATACCAGGACGAAACGGCCATCCAGTGCCTGCAGGTTTCTAATGGTGGTCTAACATTGATCGATTCATGGTTTCAAAAAACTTAAAAATCTTCACAACCCCGTAATATTACTTATCATGAAAGTTTGATCAATAGTCGGTTGACCAGGTCGAATGGTTAGTTGTCGACCGATCATCCATAAACTAAGTATACTTTATTTAGATTGAATGGTTTCGCATTATAAATTACTAAAGACTTAATTCTCTGTTCTCAATAGTTTCTCATCTAAGTCGAAATGCATTTATTTATATCAGACATTATTTTTAGTAGTAAATGGTGTTGAGTTCAATTAGACCGAATCATGGTAATTTAGTCACCTGCTAGCAAATAAGATCACTTCAGATTTGAGGTATTTTAATTACGACGCAATACAGATTCCCAACGTTAGGCAGTCAATAGTTTATCTACACACTAAGTGTGTTAGAAAATGATGAAATTTTCTGACGGATTTCATTGAATAATTAAAGGCCCACTTTTTCTGGTCTATGCGTTTGATCGGTATGCCCTCCAGATGTAAAAGTTCTCTTCATTACTGATCTGTGTCAACGCTGGAACTAAAAGTAGGCAGTAAAATAGTTGTGTGTGTGTATGCGTGTTGATGACTTCACTTAACTTGGAAGTTACATCAGCTTTGATTGCCTGAAGTCTGATGGAACCTCAGAACGAATTCAGAAAGCACATTTAGCTTTGGCCATTTGCGTCACTTGTGGAGCAGTCGAGAAATCCATCTGCCCACCAAAAAAAATTGAGTATATTATGCAATAGTTTATTCTGCTTTAATCTAAGGCTAGGTCACTAGTATTTGATCATAGATGTATTCAAACTGTAGGTCGTACATTTCAATACTACTAAGTTAGTAATTCTGCGGTTATACACAAATTGCTAGGTAAGTATAATCTATCTTCTATTCTATGCACCCAGCTGTTTTCAGATTTTTGTAGAAGAAATTGTTGTTAGTGAATATATGCTTTCAGACAATAAACGTCATGTTGCATAGTAGAGCGAATAACATACACATTTCACAAGTCTCTTGATAATTTAAATGTTTTTAAGCGATTTCCTTCGTAGATTAATTTTCGTACACAAGAATCGTTTAAAACTAGTATAATATACATTGTGAACACTGTTAACTATTGTTAGGTGTCACTATGTACTTGTCATTACTCTATACACATAGCTCAATGGCTTGGCTTATCAATAATAACAGTTGGCTCAGTACTCAAACTGTTCCTAACCATTCAGGATTTTTAATAAGATTCCTGAATTGAGTTCCTTGACGCAGAAGTGTCATCTCATTTTGGATTCCAAAGTTTTAACAAACAACATCGTACTAATCACTGTCATTGAGGATTCATCATGCCAAACAAAATGTCACTTTATGATCAGTGATCTGATCATGAAGAATAAATTTGTTGGTACAATCCAATAATTTATGTGGCGCTTATATATCTTGGTGCTGCTTTGCACTGATGCTGACTAATCGATAGCGTTTTGTCAGTTCTCATGAGTATTCACTAACGCGATCACTATTTCAATGAAGGAAGTGTGTGCTGTTCTTTCAGATGTCATAACCTCAGACGTACGGTAGCTTCCCACAAACTTATCAAAGGATCATTAGCCTATGACATAGTTTGGCATTGCCTTTTATTGGTGAAACAATTTGCAAAGGTGGAAAACACGCTTTTATCGCAAGGACTTGATCATAATTGTCAAAATATCGTTCGGGAGTTGTGTTGTGTCTACAACGTAGAACTTTATACGTAATTTCATCGGTTGAAGTTTCTATTACCACACCTATGTAACCTTGAGTTAAAATCCAATAGTATTAGAGGTTTTAGTAATGAATTTATGCGCAAAATTCTGCCTAAAAACTAGTCAATCAGTGTTATAATTCTCTCTCTTTATTACAACCCAGCTATTCCTAATGCATAGTATTCTCGGGCGACAATTCACTCGAGACGTTCTCACCAAAATCAGAACACGGTGGTTGAACAGGAAATAGAGATTATATTCCAATAACAAGGTTAGAATGGAAGTCAGAGAAATCCAAAGGAAAAAGACGTTAGTCTATTTATAGTTTTCTTACATGAGAACATTCTAGAATGTTCCCTCAGTATCGACTAGCGCTGATTGGATAAGAAAGAGCCAATCAGCATGCAGCAACACAATCATGTCCCACTAACAGTCAGTCTTAATCTAAGTAGGACTTAGTTAACATTGCGTATAAGATATCAAGTGTTTAAGTACCGCTCATACAAACCGGATCACAGTAAACTACAATGTGAAAATATTTGGGTAACCCTTCTTTACCTTTAACTACACAGAAGTGCTTCATGATTAATCTGCGTCAACAATGGAACTGTGAGTCAAGTAGTTCAATATGTCGATGACTTTATTTAAGTTGGAAATCTCAGTTGCCTTAGTAGCTTGCTGTCTGACGGAATCTTAGCATAGATTCAGAAAGCGCTGTTGGCTTCCGCCAACTTCTGTCGCTTTCAGAGTAGGCAAGAACAATTATACTATTTAGCAGTCCATATGACCTTGATCTATCCGACCAAACCTCATTCGTGACTTCGGTAACTGGTCATTTTTATTACTGCTAATACTGTTATACTACCTCTAACTACTCAAGGATTATTTTTTCTTAAGAATTTCACATTACTGTGCTGCTAATCTATCGGGGACATTAGATTCCCAGAACTCACTTAAAAAAAGTTCTAATTTTGTAATTTCATTCAGAAATTGTGAATCCCATTATTTTCGCATCAAAGACGCTCGGTTGACCTTCAGCTTGTATTTCCCACTCGAAAAATCCTTGCATGTCATTGGTTGACGGATTTTTTGTAGTACTCTAATTTGTGGCTCTCACCAACGGCGTTGCTATCATTGTATAAATAAGCTTGATTTGTGTGTTTAGCAATCTCATTCTTACTGGGTGCCTGTAGAATACATTCTCTCTACGTCGTATTTAGACTACTTCCTCTATTTAGCGCGGCCTTGAGACAATCGGATTTTTAATACAAATGGAGCGGAAACCTGGAGAGCTACCAAAGCCATCATCCAGAAGATACAAGTGTTTATTAACAGTGGTCTACGCAAAATACTTCGGATTCGTTGGCCAGACACCATCAGCAACAAAGTACTGTGGGAGAGAGAACAAACCAGATTCCAGTGGATGAGGAAATCAGGAAGAAGCGGTGGAGTTGGTGGATAGGACACACACACTACGAAAAGCACCTAAGTGCATCACGAGACAAGCCCCCACATGGAACCCTCAAGGCAAAAGGAAAAGAGGAAGGCCAATTAGCACATTACGCCGAGAAATAAAGAAAGATATGAGAGGAATGAACAAACATTAGACAGAACTGGAGAAGGAAGCCCAGGACAGAGTTGGTTGGAGAAAACTGGTGGGCGGCCAATGCTTCATTTGGGGTAACAGGCGTAAGTAAGTAAGTAAGTAAGTGAGACAATCGGATTAGAATAGCCTATCATGTCACTCACTGTATAACAGCTGATCTTCGTTACATTTACCAAGTAAAGTGAACTTGTAGACAGCCGCAAGCATATGACCATTTGAATCGATCTACACATATTAATCACGTTCTACATTAGTTATTATTATTTAGACTGGCTTGCTAGTAACAACAGCAATCAAGAAAAAAAAACCCGGTGAACCCAGAAAAAAGAAGAATGAATTCTACTCAACAAATTTGTATTTTCGTGTGTGCGCGCGTGTGTGTGTGAATGTGTATACATGAT
This sequence comes from Schistosoma turkestanicum, assembly GCA_944470395.2. Lineage (NCBI taxonomy): Eukaryota > Metazoa > Platyhelminthes > Trematoda > Strigeidida > Schistosomatidae > Schistosoma > Schistosoma turkestanicum. The sequence goes on along the minus strand of OX103975.1, from coordinate 17,424,629 downwards.
GAGATAGAATGCATATGCAAGCACTGTATATGTACATAGAGTGATTGGTGGGTGTTTTTGGGTGCATTTCATGTATTCTTCTTCATCTTCATAGCTGTACGTTTTTGTTTACGAGTTTGTTTGTATTTTGGTTTTGATGCTACTGCAGACAATGTAGATGATTGGCCACGATGACGATGACGTTTTTTTGGACCGAAATGTTTCGGTAGTACAATGGATTTATGTGGTGTTTTAGACAAATGGACTTTTTTTGCTAATAATTTATTATTATCCGATTTAAACTTTTTAGAGATGCCAACGGTATTCGTTTTTTGATTAGTTCTGTTAATATTCAATGGTGACCATGATGATGATGATTCTGTGGTTTTAGATCGAAGCATCTGTTGATGAATCAATAAAGAGACAATTAACAATTAACTATGCGAAATTATAATGATCAGTTGTATAGACAAAAATATGTTGACATATATATATAAGTAGTTACATATGAACAGAATAAAAAATCTTAACTAATAGAATACATGTGTTACGTATGCCTAGCGACTGGTTGCCACGACAAGCAATGTTTTATGGTGTAGGATTCAGCTAGAAGAAAGCTGGATACGGCCACACCAAAATGAGGCACAAATCCATGAAGTCAGTGACAACTGGACTGAGCCATGTTAGATGTAGACTACTTGGTTCGGATCAGCAAGACAATAGTAACAGATGGTCAGTCAGTCAGATGCAACGTAGAACTTCGTACGTAAGTACATCAGTTCATGTTACCATACCACATCAGCACAGAGATGTAATTATCAATTCAAATCCAATAGTAGAAGAGGTAGTAAAGGTATTAGAAGTAATCGGAGAGGTTAGAATTAGAAGATACTATTCAAGAAGTATGATTCAGTGAGAGAAGTTTAGAAAATCAAAACTAGAGGTGTTGAAGAACTCAGAAGATTAGGATTTGAGAGAACACAAAGAATAAATGCACCGGCGCCATTGCCAACGATTTTGAGCCATGACATTCAAGGTCTCTAACCATCCCGAACATGCTTGCATTGTTGCTTAGGGTAGTCAGAAGACTCTGCATTTTGCCAGCATCTTCACCAAGTAGGAATATGTCATCGGCATTTTCTAAGTCAATAAGCGAGCTACCTGGTAGAAGGTCTACTCCTGAAAATTCAGACGAGGATAAGGTTATTTCTAGGAGCATGTCTATGATAAAATTAAACAAAAATGGGGAAAGTGGACATCCCTGACGGACACCACTTGATGTAGAGGATTCCGATGACAGTTCGCCATAAGCTCTCACTCGACCAGTGGTGTTTGAGTAGAGAGCTTGTACGAGGTTAATGTACTTATTTGGTACACCTTTCAATGACAGACACTGCCACAGAACCTCACGATTAACAGAGTCAAATGCCGCCTTAAGGTCCAGGAAAACAACTATTGTAGGACGCCTAAGTGTGTGTCTATGTTCCAGGACCTGTCTGAGTGTGAAGATGTGGTCTATACAGCCACGTCCAGGTCGAAAACCAGCCTGGTTTTCTCGAGTCTGCTCTTCACGAGCTTTCGTTAAGCGTCGAAGTATTATTGAGGCCAATATTTTAGATACTATATTAGTTAGACTTATTCCCCTGTGATTGTCACAAGAAGACTTTTGTCCTTTCTTATAGATTGGGACAATCAGTGGTTAGGGACCGTGAATGACATGGTTCAAAATGGTTTGCGATAGCGCAGGTGTATCCACTCTTTGTGTCTACTCAAATTCTAATCTTCTTAATTCCTAATCACCTCTAGCTTTTTAAATTTATGTCACTGGATTATACTTCTCAAATCAAATCTTCGAACCTGAACCTTCTCCATTATTGTTAATACAATGAGTATCCCTACAACTATTGCATTTAAACTGGCAATCGCGTCGCTGTACTAATGTAGTATTGTGGTGTGAGCTACTTATAAGTAGTATATGACGTGAGTGTCAACGTAATGTCTGGTGGCAGCAGAAGATGGGGGAAGACCAAGAGAAAGGAAGAGTGGGAACACAATGGAATTTGTATGAAACGCATGAATAGTGACAATGGATTGATGTTTTGCAACAGGAACAATTCAGTTCGATATGATGAACTGATATTTTGCAAATGAACAATTTACGATATTTTTTTTCTGATTTTACTGAGTAACTCTGTAATTTTCGATAAATATAATCCGGTTGCTCCACCTATGTTCTCGTTCACTACAGTATGACAACATGAACTGATGTACTTATGTACAAAGTTCTACGTTGTAGCTGACTGATTGATTTCTTAGTTTACTCACTTATTTTTCTTTTGAAGCAAAAACCCTGACGATACCGTCTAGACGGATGATGATAGCTTCACGATAAAATCCCCCAGCTAAGATTACAGAATTTGAACAAAATCATTCTCCAAAGTTACAAATCTTCTTCATCTCATCTCAAGTGATTCAATGCACTTCGACTGTACATGGTTCCGCAATCCATGTCCATTTTATTTCTAGAACATCAACCGACAGGTGACAGTGAAGCAAAATGTGAATATGAATTATTATTCATTTTCATACCCACAATACCGCGTGATAATAAGTTGATCATAGTTCGACTGTTTTATCTTGTTCCCGGGAGTCCGCAAATCATACATGATATGCGAGCCGCTGAAGATGGATGATAACACGATCTAATCGACAAAAATGTGTACAAGTGAAATACCTGTAGACTGCCTGTCGAGCACACACGGCTTGTTCCAGCTTTCGGACAAACTAAAAAACCTCTCGTGTTCAAGTCATTATTCACATGCCTTACGAGCTTGTCAATTATTCGCTTATAACCTTGGTTGCTTTTATTCCACTATGTGTATGTGCCGCTTGCTTAGCTTAATATATGTCTAGGTAATTATTGCTTGACCATAAATACTTAGTTATGCTTTTACGGGTATGAGGGCGATTTTCACTTCCCGGCTGCCCACACCGTGGAAGGTTGTTTCTTGAGGAACCTGAAAAGGAAGATAGATTAGCGTTGGTCTTAGAGACCTGGGAGCGTGACCGCAGAGTCCAAGGGACAACTGATTGAGGCCAGTCACGCACGGCCTTTTTATAGAAGGTTTTTTGAGTATTAGCCCGCTCTTTTCGAAAGCCCTTATTCGGCAACCCTTACTGACGGAGACGGAAATCCGTGAGGTAGGGGAGGTGTGACATTTTTGGGGTCGATCTTTTCTAACCCTTCCTTCTTTGTAAGGGGGCAACATCGCTGCAGACGCTGCTTGTTGTCCGAGGGAAACACCTTACTGCCGTCACACCTTTCTGCAGTACGACTTCGCTTTCAGACCTTGAGTAGCTGCTTTTAGTCCCATCGTTCTCCAATTGACCTGCCTGGCCTGGCAGAACCTTCAGGAACATATGTTCCAGCCAATATAGCTCGGTTGGGTCATCAGGATAGGCAAGCCCGATCGCCACGTCAAGGTAGCAGCTACCGTCGAAGCAAACCAAAACACTGACAAGTTGTTAGGATATTCATCCAATGTCCTAAGAGAATTACTTGTCAACTTTATGGACGTCCTAGATATCAATGTCACGTGCTCCAATGTTGTTTCTTATTGGTTGTCCTGACTATCAATGTCACTTCAAATGTTGCTTCTTATTGGTCATCCTAACTGTCAATGTCACAGACTTCGATGCTGTTTCCTATTCGAGCAAAATGTATAAATGCGCATTATGCAATCTATGACCAGGACCATGATCCGGTCCCGGATCCCTAGTCCGGGATCCTGATTCACTTATTGACTCGGACCTCGTACTTTTTGAATGCTTTTAGAATACATGTTCTACTTCATATCAAGTCTTCTTATTTTTACTCAATATGGGGGTTGGGATAATCGGATTTGAGTAGCATGTCGTGTCGCCGGATCCTCGATCTTCGCTCTCGTCTTCCGACTAGGTAAATTCGTAATAGTTCAAGTATATCAAGTTGACGTGTTTACGTGCAGGCGTAACACAAGTGGACTGAGTCATGTTGGAAGATGTCAACTACCCGGTTGGGGTCCGCGAGACGTAAGTTACCAATGGTTAGAGACCTTAAACGACATGTCTCAAAATCGTTTGCAATGGCACACGTGCATCCACTCTTTGTGTTCTCTCAAATTCTAATTTTCTGAATTCGTCATCATCTCTATCTTTCTCTTTCTAACTTTATCACATTGAATTATATCCTAATCTTCTCCATTACTGCTAATACTTCTACTATCGCTGCCACTATTGGATTCGAACTGACGGTTGCATCTCTGTGCTAATGTGGTAAGACAATCTGAACTGATGTACATAGGTACAAAGTTCTGTGTTTTATCTGTCTATTTAGTTATGCTTCATCAAATTGAAATGGCTCACTCGCCTTCTCTAATTCGCTTTACTTTGCTTTTACGATTTGTATTCTTATATCTGTCTACGTGAACGATTGCGAAACTGTATTTCGTTTCTCATTACTGCCGTCGCATAAACAGGGTTCGCCTAAGTATGATATACGGAAATTGAAGGAAAGATTTTTTTTTCATCGCATACTCGAACGTTCACACGAACTGGAATCAGATCGCTGGTCACTAAATACCACATAACATTAATTAATAGTAAGTAAACCCATAGATGAACATTTTCAACTCACCAAACATTTTTCAGCTCTTTTCTGTCTCAATTGTAACGCTTTCATGTTTTCCACTGAAAACTCAACGATTGGTCGCTATTGAATAGAATAACAAGAGAACAAACAGGAGAAGAGGGAGAATGGGTAAGTATATCTATTTTTGTAATTAATAAGTCTATTGAATAAATGTTAGATTTGATTTCCAAGCCATTTCTAATAATCTCAGGCTAAATCTACACAGAATACATCGATAGCACGAGATTCTAAAGTCCGAGCTAAGGAAGCCTGTTGCCCTATTAGACACAATGTCCGGATATTAAAAGCTTCAACATATAGTTTAGAACGGGATTTCATCAGATCAAGAATAACGTTTCGTGAACTTGAGTCGTTTGCATTAGCAGTGCATGGTGTTAAATGGATGTGAGAAGAGTGAGAAGTGAAGAGAAGAGAGATGTTAAGGGGGTGTGCTGTTACGAGTATGCGGGAGGATGTTACTTCCCAGCTGCCCACACTGTGAGTGTTTCTGACAAACCTGAAAAGGAAGGTAGATTAGCGTCGGTCTTAGAGACTTGAGATCGTGACGTTGTAACTGACTGACTGACTGACAGGAAAATCCAGAGAATTTATAGGATTCTACACGGCCTCGAGCTTCTGAAAGTTCCCACAATCTTGTTAAACATAGTACCGGCGTAGATAAATATCCAAAAAAGCTTTTAGCACGTGATTCTTCATTTTCTAGATATCTTTGTACGAAGGCCCTACTCAATGCTGATTGGATAAAATGTTTTTAGGTATTTTTTGAACCCCTGTAAACTTTTCTAATTAATACTTTGAAGCTACCAAACAATAGTTAGACAAAGTTTCATATTAAATCCACCCACCCGATAAAAAACCACAATGTATCAGTAAGTGGAATGGACATGACAAAAGTCATATAGTCTTGTATGTTTATCATAGTTAGATATATCTGTCTACCTAAAATCACTGACCAATCATATACCACTCTCGCTCCTTCTCCAAATGCCCTGGTACGGCAGAGAATGAGGAGAGTCTAACCACGCGAATATGGCTACTGCTAAAAACGTCCTACTCACTGCCTTCACGCGGAAAGGGTGTTTGTTGCTTATAAACTTGAAAGGACGAAAGGTGAATGTAAGTCCAGGGTGTAAACCGGATTGGTGCGTCTAGTAGGAGAATCGGGAAACCCTGATTCCAAATTGATAGTACGCAAGGAACGACCGGCGTCTTGACCTATTATTGGTCACTGGCTACCATGGTACCGCATTTGCTGACGTTGCTCCACGGACTTGTGGATTAAGACCTTTGAGTTAAAGGCTCGACGAGTAACCCCCCCGCCCTAATAAAATCACCTACTTCAGAGTTTGGCTTCTGGTCACTATCCTAACCAGCTCACACACAAATCCAATGATTTCTGTGGTGCATAAATATTTAAATACCCTTTTGTACCAATGTTTATGCGTTTAAATAATAATACGTCACAGTGATTGGTCAAAAACAATTCTTTTAAACAAATAACCAATAGAAATCACTTCTTATAAAGTATACAATAGAAAAACTTATATCACACTTACTCGATTACTTGGTGGAAATACATTTGGATTATTATTTAAACCATGTAATACACTTAATGCATTTTCATGATTATTCAATCCAACAAATCCATAACCTAATGAACGATATTGTTGTTTGCCTGGTTGAAGATTACGCATAATACGACACTGAATATATTATGCAAGCAGGGATAAAAATGGTTGAGTGTTTTTTTTTGTTTTCAAAATAAATAAACAGAAAGAAAAATTGAAAAAAAATAATTTTAAAAAATGTACAGAATTTTTTATTAATGACAAATAACTCTGCCTGGAGCCCTCCGTTCTAGGGTTACTGTCCGGTTCCAAGCCTGAAAATAAAGGAGAGGAGGGTTGGGCATGGTGTCGTTAGCCACCCCATCCAGTGGAAATTCAACTCGCTACACATAAAAAACGCTAACCAGAAAAATAATCTGCTCGTCGGCGGCAGCCTATGCTCTATTAGGGGTAACAGGCGTAAGTAATACTGATAAATAATTTGGCGGGAGTAACTATGACTCTCTTAAGGTAACCAGGTCTAGCTCGAAAAGCCCGCCTTGCCGACCGGGGATTGTGGATAGTGGATTGATTGGGGGGATCTTGCTGATTCATAAGTGCCCGAACGCGTGCTTTTTGGACGTCCACTTGTCTGCAGACCAATCTAGACAACATGGACGTTACCATGTGGGGCAGGGGTGATCGCAATATTGGCTCTTGTGAGAATCCTTGTGTTGCTTAAAATGCAACGGCATGCATGTGTAGCAGGCATGCTGGTTAATCAAGAATATAGAAGATGGTTTCAAACACAGAGTGCATTTAAATCCGTTGATCAATGAGCAGATGACCGCCAGATGATTTAGGAGGGCCTTATCAACATGGAAAGTTTAAAACAAACAGTACTACACGTAAATAAGTCTAGCTATATTACTATCTCAACTCCGTCTGGAGCCCCCTCCAGAGCTACTGTCAGTACCAACGCCGGATAAGAGCAGAAAGGTTGGGCATGATGTTGTTAGCGACCCCATCCAACCAGAAAAATATTACTATCTCAGATGATCATCTGTTATCAAGTATTTAATAACAGACTAGTGAGTCTAGTTGAAAATAACTTATTAGCCACATATGACCAACGATAAGAATAATGATTTGAAAATAATACTCAGGCTACATGATGACATGATAGAATGCAACCCACTTTACCGAATAACCTTTTGCAATGGCGCACAGATGCATCCATTCTTTGTCTTCTCTTAAATTCTAATTTTTCGAGTTCCTCATCACCTTTAACCTTTCTGGTTTGAAATTTATTTCACTGGATTGTACTTTTTGAATAATATCTTAAAACCCTAATCTTTCCGATTACTACCAATACCTTTACTACCTCGACCACTATGCGATTTGAAGTGACAGTTCCATCTCTCTGTGCTAATGTAGTATGACAACTGGAACTGTGATGTACGTACACGTACCAAGTTTAACGTTGTAGATAACTGACTGACCAGTAACCTATGTATTCACTACATTACTATGAGTTATCGTATTCCATTTACACAAAACTTTTCAGTCCATTTTCTTAAACCATATTCTCAGTGGTTAATCAGTATCTCAGTATCACTGCTACTACAATTATGTCGACTACTTTGTTATTCATCTTTAGAAATTCATCTCATGATACTAATGTGACATGAGAAAATAGACGTACGTACATCAGTTCAAGTTGCCATACCACATTAACACAAAGAGATCGAATTGTCAATTCAAATCGTATAGTAGTAAAAACAGTAGAAATATTAACTGCAGTCGGAAAGATTAGGGATCAAAGATACGATTTGAGAAAAATATCCCAGTGGAATAAATTTACGAAGAAAAACAATGGTCATAGGGAATTCAGAATATAAGAATTTTTGATGGACGTATTTATGACATTGTAAGTAGTTTTGAGCCATTCAAGGTCCCTAACCACCGGTTGCTTCTATCTCGCGAACCTCAACCAAGTAGTCTACACCTACCAACACAGCTCGGTATAGTTGTCAGTGACCTCATGGATTTGTTCCATGTTTCGGCCTAGCCATTACTAGCTATCTTCCAGCTCGTCGAAGCAGTCGGTGGTTGCGCATACGTCATATATGTCCCAAACACCTCAACTGATGAAGTTTCAATACTTCATCTGATGATCTGCCATCCCTACCTACGAATGTCCTCTACTCTCATCGGCCATGTTTCGCATCCATATAGTAGGACGGAGCGAACTGCTACGCAGTGGACTCATCCTTTTCTAAACAGACGGATATCTCCTCTACGCCATAAGTGACACAGGTTACCAAACACCAATTGAGACTTGTGTATCTGCGCTGGGATTTCGTCAGTCACCAGGTCATCGGCACTGATGAGACTCCCCAGATAAGTGAAGTGATCAACATGCTCAACTGTTTCACTCCCCAACACTAACTAGTTCAGGTGCCGATGCAAGCCAATCCGGAAGCAACACTTCGCATTTCGAGGTAAAAAAAATCGCATCCTGAACACGCTTGCATTGTTGCTTAAGGAGGTCAGAAGACTCTGCATTTTGTCAGCATCTTCAACATATTCCAAGTTAACAAATATATCTCCACGTAGAAGATCGACTCCTGAAAAAACTATTGTCTCCAGTTATCACCGAATAACAATTACCAATGAATATATATATATATATCGCTTTAAAAACCAACATCAAACTAATGCACAAATCAATTGAGCACAATTAAAATATACTACTTACTTCTAAAATTGGATGATTAGTAGTATTCTTTAGAAATTTTAAACAAGCCATCTTTAAATCATTATCTGTGATATGTAATGGTAAATTCCGTAAACACAATCGAACATCACTAATAAAATAATTTGGATTAGTTAATTTTTTCTTCTTCTCTTGTAATAATGCATCTCTTTTAGATAAATCTTCTTTACTTAAACCTTTCGCTTCCAATGAACCAGGACGAATAACTATAGAATGAACATACACAATGCAGTGGAATAAAAACTTCTTTTCGTTTTACTATATCAATTGATAGGGAAAGTAAGAAATTTAAATGGGAGCAATGTGTAAACATGTCCATTTGATATGCTTGAACTACTACGAGTTTACCTTAGACAGAAAACAGGAGAGAAACGATTGAGGATCCGGTGACACGATATGCTACTCTAGTCTGAGTGTACTAACACCCATTGAGTAAAAAGAAGACTTGATATGAAGTAGAACAAGTATTCTACCAGCATCTAGGAGTACAAGGTCCAAGTCCAGAAGAGAATCAGGATCTCGGACTAGCGATTCGGGTCGGGTCACAAAGCGTTACAGATAATGCATATTTATACAGTTAGGTCCAATAGGAACCAACATTGAAATCTGTGAGAATGATAGTCAGGACGACCAATAAGAAACGACATTTGAAGTATGTGATATTGATAGCTAGGACGATCATAATGTGGACCTGTAGTGCCTCCACATAAACTTGAGTTCGCTTACATCTAACTTGGTTAAGCCCTTTCGATTAACTTATATAACCATGCTATTTGTATAGCATCAACCCATATGTACCATTGGTATTTTTTATTATCTGGTTTGTATGAGCTTATACGACTGAGCATTGCTCAACGCCTACGCGCTTACTCATCCTTTTCGCTTTAATGTTAATCTCTTAATACCCCTATGAACACACGTGACTTGTCTGGCTTGCTTTTGACCTTGACAATCATTCGTCGCTTTTATTCATATGTGTGCATACCTATTTCGCTTGTCATATGTCTGTCTTATTTTTGGTCTGACTATATATTCTTAGTCCTGCCCTATCTCTTTGAGTTGGCTCTTAGCCTTCTCCAATTCGCTTCTCCGCTTCGCTTTGTGGTGTATCCCGAATAAACGTATTCATCACTACGAGTTCATGTTCTGATTTATAAATCGTCAGACGCTATTTAGTAACGATTGTCTGGACGAGTTATTTACCGAGCTTAAGAACACGCAACAAATCGACACACTACAGACCAGTAGGAATGAACCAATAGGAATTGACCAATAGAACTAGGATATTAGATGAATATCCTAACAGTGTGTCAATCACAACAATCTGCAGTGTGTACTAACATAAGTAGAGTCCATGCGGTTTGTTCTCAGGCCTTTGAATAAATCAATTAATTTATTTTTCTAAAGTCATTATTATTCCCACGTCTTTTGACCTTGTCCATGATTCACTTATATATTTTGATTGTTTTTATTTGTGTGTGTGTGTGTTTGTGTATGTGCCGCCTGCTTCGCTTGTTGCACTGAAAGCGAAATAGGTAAAGTGGTGCTTCAACATGCAACTCTTAATGGCCGAAATTCAAAAGTATATCCAACCAATGAGCCTAACCACCGACTACCTCGATGAGCTATATTTTGTGGTTTAGGAGTAGTTTGGAAGAAAGTTATGGGGGCGGCCAGACCAAAACATGGCAGAAATCCATGAAGTCACTGACAAGTGGACTGAGTCATGTTGGTAGATGTAGGCTACGTGGTTGGGGTCCGCGAGACGAAAGTCACCAATGCTTATAGACCTTGAACGGCATGGCTCAAAATCGTTTGCAATGGCGCCGGTGCATCCAATCTTTGTGTTCTCTCAAATTCTAATCTTCTGGATTCGTCAGCACATCTACGTTTGTCTTGCTAACCTTATCTCACTGAATTATATACTTCTTGAATAATATCTTCAAACCCTACTCTTCTTCACTAACATTAATACCTCTACTATCTTTATCACTATGAGATTTGATCTGACATTTGCTTCTCTGTGCTAATGTGGTATGGCAACACGAACTTACGTACATACGTACGAAGTTCTGCGTTGCAACTGACTGACTGACCAATGAGCAATAGCCACGCCGAAGAGAGATGTTTCAATCAACAATTTTGATACATTCACGGTAAAATAGTGCAAATTAAACATTATTTTTCTTCTCCCTAATTCAAATCAAATGAATAAACAAACTTAATGTCATTGCTAAATGGCAATTAAAACAATGATGATCGAAGTTCGCAATTCAAATATATTCACCTACCACCAGTGAATGGTCAGTTTTCTGTCAGTTAGTCAGATGCAACGTAGACCTTCGTACGTAAGTACATCAGTTCATGTTGCCATACCACATCAGCACAGAGATGTAATTGTCAATTCAAATCCAATAGTAGAAGAGGTAGTAAAGGTATTAGAAATAATCGGAGAGGTTAGGATTAGAAAATATTATTCAAGAAGTATGATTCAGTGAGAAAAGTTTAGAAAGTCAAAACTAGAGGTGTTGAAGAATCCACAAGATTAGGATTTGAAGGAACACAGAGAATAAATGTACCGGCGCCATCGCAAACGATTTTGAGCCATGTCATTCAGGGTCTCTAACCGTCGATTATTATCATCACGCAGACCCCAACCAGGTAGTCAACAACTACCGATATAACTCAATCCACTTGACAATGACTTCATACATTTCTGCCATGTTTTGGTCTGGCTGCCCCTAACTTTCTTCCAACCTACTCCTACACTACAAAACAAAGCTCGTCGAGGTAGTCGGTGGTTAGGCATACGCAACACATGTCCCAACCACCTCAACTGATGAAGTTTCATTACTTCATCTATTGATCTGCCATTCTTACCTAGCACCCGTTTCCTAATAACAGCGTTGCTCATTCGGTTGTCCCACGATACACGAGCAATGCTTCGAAGACACCTATGATCGAAAACCAGTAACTCAGGAATATCTTCTACTCTTACTAGCCATGTTTCACAGCCATAAAGTAAGACGGAGCGAACTAATGCAAACGGATATCTCGCCTACGCCATAAATGACGCAGGTTGGCAAAAGGCGATCGAGCCTTCTGTATCCGAGCTGAGATTTCGTCAGTTACCAGGCCATCAGCACTGATGAGACTCCCCCAAATTTTATCATTATGGATACGGGAAAAATCCGTAGTCATTTCAATGTCAATCGTCATCATCAATCCTAAGGTCAAGATATATCATGGAATTAGATGATAAAGTCACTAACTGGTGATCTCAGATAAGTGGAACGATAAAGACTTCCTCGTTAAGGTGTACGATTGCAACGACAGTAAGCCATTGTATCAAAAATGATCAACCTATATAAGCTGATAGTCAGTCAGCTACAATGTAGAACTTCGTACGCACACATATCGGTTCAAGTCACCATACCACATTAGCGTACAGACGCAATTGCCAATTCAAATCCCAGGTAGTAAAAGTATTACAGGTGATGGAGATTAAGGTTCGAAGATATGATTCGAGAAGTATATCAAAGTTAAATAAATTTGTAAACAGTAAAAACGGTCATGAGGAATTTAGATTAGAATTTGAGAGAATATAAACAATGGATGCCTCTATGCCATTACGAACGATTTTGAGCCACGTCATTTCAAGTCTACAACCACCGGTTACGATTGTCTTGCGGAAACTAACCAGGTAGTCTACATTTACAAACATGACTCAGTATAGTTGCCATTGACTTCATGGATTTCCGCCATGTGTTAGTCTAGTCACCCTTCGCTATCTTGCAGCTCGTCGAGGTAGTTGAAGGTTGGGGTATATGTAATACGTCCCAACACCTCAACTGATGAAGATTTACTGCCTCATCTATTGATCTGCAATCCGTACCTAGTACCATTTTCCTAAAAGCAGCATTGCTAACTCAACTGTTCCAGGATACATGAACAATCCTTCGAAGACACTTATGACCGAATACTGGGAACCTACGAATATCCTCGTTTCTTATTGACCACGTTTCACACTCATAAAGTAAGATGGAGCGAACTGTTGCTCAGTAGACTTGTCTTTTGGTTAGCAGAAGTATATCTCACCTACATCATAAGTGACGCAGATTGGCAAAAGTCAATCGAGACTTCTGTATCCCTGCTGAGACCTCGTAACACCAGGTCATTGCGACTTCCAAGATAAGTGAAGCGGTTAAAGTGCTCAACTACTTCACACCCTAACACTAGTTCAGAAGACTCTACAGTTTTTTCAGCGTCTTCAGCAAATAGAACCATATCATCGGCATATTTGAAGTCAACTAATGAATCTCCCGTTAAAAGTTCAACTCGTGAAAAGTTAGATGATGAAAGTGTCCTTTCTGTAGAAGCTGATATCACTAGAGCAATCAACATCACCATCGTATGAAACGAAACTACATCTTGTGTATACACGAAGATAATTCAACTTACTTCCAATAGATGCTAAATGTAAATTACGACCTTTTTGTTTGATAGCATCTGCAGGGCCAACAGACAACTCCTCAGGATCATCGACTTCATGTTTTCTTTTCCGTAGATTTTGTGCCTCCGTTCTCGACACAGCAATCGATATGTTTAAGGTTCGATTATCCAGTGAAAATTGATGAGCATTCTAAATTTTTTTTTAAAAAATAGATTAGTTGTCAGATGAGATTATTGAGTATATTATCGAAAGTGTCATGTCAATACAAAAAGGATATCGTTCAACTAACCTCAGGTTTTTCAGATTGTTCTAAGACAAATGTTGCATCGTCCACATTTACAAATTTAACAAAAGCTGAACCACGCGAATGTCGCGTTGCTGGATCTTTAACTATTTTTGCAAATTCTAGCGGTCCAAATTGTGAAAAGAATTCGTATAATGCCTTTTCGCTCAGGTCAAAAGATAAATTTCTGAAATAATATATGTACAGAGTGATGTAATATTTGTATTAATGACAATTATATTTACAAGAACATAATAAGTAGCAAAAACAGTCAACTTCAAAAAAGTACCTGGTATAGTCAGTCAGTCAGTCAGTTACAACTTAGAATTTCGTACGTACATACTTATGTACATCAGTCCCAGTTGCCATACCACGTTAGCACACAGAGACGTAATTGTCAATTCAAATCTCATAGTAAATTAGAGGTAGTAGAAGTATTAACAGTAATCCGAAAGATCACGACCTGAAGATATGATTCAAGAAGTATAATCTAGTGAAATAAACTTAAAAAGTGAAAGATATAAGTGATGAAGAATTCAGAGGATTGGGATTTAGGAGAACTGCAGTAAATGACCACTTAACAAGATGTCCAACGAAAAAAACTTTTTAGATCATTGAGAGAAAAAGTGCTTTGAAGTAACTCTATTGAAAAAAGACTGATAAAATGAAGATCGTTGTAGAATAGGCAATAAAACTGAAGAAACACGAAACAGAAAGTAATTCTTTCAAAGTTCTTTATGATAAAAAAAAGATAGAACTAATAACTTAATTTTCTTTACATCTCTTTGTTTTTAGGACGAGTGTACTGTGCAGCAGTTCGCTCTGTTCTCCTATATGGCTGTGAAACATGGCCAGTGAGAGTAGAAGATATTCGTAGGTTACTGGTTTTTGATCATAAGTGTCTTCGAAGCATTGCTCGTATACCGTGAGACACCCGAGTGAGCAATGCTGTCCTTAGGAAACGAGTACTAGGTAAGGATGGCAGATCAATCGATGAAGTGCTGAAACTTCATCAGTTGAGGTGGTTGGGACATGTATTTTATATGCCGAACCACCGACTGCCTCGACGAACTTTGTTTTGTAGTGTAGGAGTAGGTTGGAAGAAAGTTAGGGGCGACCAAACCAAAACATGGCAGAAATCCATGAAGTCATTGACAAGTGGACTGAGCCATATCGGTAATTGTCGACTACCTGGTTGGGGTCCGCGAGATGATAATAATCGATGGTTAGAGACCTTGAATGACATGGCTCAAAATCGTTCGCAATGGCGCCGGTGCATTTATTCTTTGTGTTCTCTCAAATCCTAATCTTCTGGATTCTTCAACACCTCTAGTTTCGACTCCCTAAACTTTTCTCACTGAATCATACTTCTTGAATAGTATATTCTAATCCTAACCTCTCCGATTACTTCTAATTCCTTTACCACCTCTACTACTATTGGATTTGAATTGACAATTACATCTCGGTGCTAGTGTGGTATGGTAACATGAACTGATGTACTTACGTACCAAGTTCTAGGTTGCATCTGACTCTGACTTTGTTTCTGATTGTTAGTGGGACATAGATGGATTTAAAGCATGATTACGTCACTACGCGCTGATTGGCTAATTTCCTATCCAATCAGCGCCTGATCGAAGCTTGGAGAACAGGATAGAAAATTCTCGTATTATTAGCTGCATGCTGATTGGTCAAATCCAGCCCAGTCGATCACGTGAATTTTCTTCCAGAAGTTTTCTCATGTAAAGGCTATAAATAGACTAGCATTGTATTTATCTTAGCCTTCTTAGCCTTCAAGCCTTCTAGCCTTCTTCGCCTTCAAGCCTTTTTGCCTTGGCTTTTGCCATCACCTCCAGCTTCTTTTCCTTGCTATTTTGGAATACAATCCTTCCTGTTCAACCGTGTTTTGATTTGTGTTACTTGTCCAGTGTTTTGTGTCAAGAATACTAAGCAATAAGATTTAGCCGGGAAATATCGTAAGCAACCGTTACAACACTGATCGTCGGATACAAAATATCGATGAATTGCTTCAGAGAAGTCAAGTATAATACACATTGAATGGTAATGCACCCTAATTTGCATTCATTCATTGTGTGGTCTCAAATTCTATCCTTCTGGATTCTTCATCACCTCTATCTTTCTCTTTCTAAAGTTATCTCACTGAATTATACTTTTTGAATGATTTCTTCAAACCCTAATCTTCAAGAGCGGAGCTAACACTCAAAAAACTTCTCATAAAAAGGCCGTGCGTGACCGGCCTCAAGCAGTTGTCCCTTGAGCTCTGCGGTCACGCTCCCAGGTCGTTCAGACCAACACTAATCTACCTTCCTTTTCAGGTCCCTCAAGAAACAACCTTCCACGGTGTGGGCAGCCAGCCGGGAAGTGGCAACCGCCCTCATACCCTTACCAGCACACGAGACCAAATTGGTCGAAATCAAATCCTTCCTACACCCCGTAATACCTCTTTTATCTCCACGACTAACTCTTCTCATATTCATTTACCACACTGCACAGCTAGTGCAAACGATTCGAATTCACGAAACGTCATTTCTGGTCTCCTGAAAACCCGCTCTAGACTACATGTTGGAGCATTTAATGTACGGACATTGTGTCAAATAGGGCAACAGGCTTCATTAGCTAGGACTTTAGAATCCCGCTCAATCGATGTGCGTTGCGTCTCGGAAACGCGCATACAGGATCCGAGTAGCATCAATCACTTGACCTCGCCATGTCAAGGTAAAGAAGCAACTCGATTTACCCTTCGTGTATCCGATAGTCCTGATGCTGCTTTCCGGCGTCTCGCTGGTGTAGGTATAGCATTGAGTCGTAGAGCTGAACAATCTCTCCTAGACTGGATCCCAGTAGATAGTCGCTTGTGCGCTGTCCGACTAAACGGAACAGTAAGGACTCGTAATGATGGGAACACACGCCGTTGCCTCTTCGTTGTATCTGCGTATGCCCCCACTGACTGCAGTTCAGACGAGGTGAAAGATAAGACCACCCTTAGAAACTTGGAAGCACTGGACGGCTGTTTTGTCCTGGTATGGGACTCATCAGCAATGCGCACCCGTTGGATGCAAATGACTGACTGACTAATCTGCTCCAATAATGGTAATACTTCTACTATCGCTACCACTATGGGATTTGAACTGACAGTTGCTGATGTGGCGTGGCAACCTGAACTTATGTACTCATATACGGAGTTTTAGTTGTAACTGACTGACTGACTGGGTGCGCCCTAATTATAATCATAGTAAATAGACCATCTTAATATATATCATGAAAACAACATGACATATACTCGCTAAACCGGTCAAATTCATAGTTGAGACAGATAGTGACACAAATTATATCAAACATAGAAGAGCGTTGTATATAGCATAAAAACAAAGTGGAAATACATTCAAATAATTTAAGTCACAAATCTGAGATGAATTTACTCGTTTGAAATTACTAACGCTGATACAAAGGATCACGTACTTTAGGTGCTACACATAACTGAATTAGTGTGGGCTGGCTAGGACACTGACTGGCAGCAAACCGAAACAGATGGTTGTATTAGGAGGCCACTTACAAAGCCTTTAACTCAAAGGCCCAACCCATAGGGTAGTGTAGCAACGTCAAGCGATGTGGTGTCAGAGTAGCCAGAGACCAATAAAAGGTCCAGACGCCATTCTTTCCATCAAGATCCAGGAACCTATGTATCCTATTGGTTTGGAGTAAGAGTTTCTCAACCCTCTACAAGGTGGATACCCTACACTCACCAATCCGGTTTACGCTCTAAACTTACATTCACCTTTCATCCTTTCGATTTTATACACAATACCCCTGCCATGAGAAGGCAGTGAGTAGGACTATATAGGCGTGGCTATATGAGAGCATCCTCAGAGGGAGAGCAAACTCTGCCCACTATCTGCCGTACCAGGGTAGTTTGAAATACGGCAGTTCAAAGACTAATTACTCAGTAATAAAAATTAAAAGCCTGAATTAAAATGTATCTGCACTATTCTAGCGACCGATTTTCAGTGATGCCTGTAAAGACAATGATTTCCAAATATAAAACAATACTTCCAAATGTAGTCAACTATTTTAACAGTAAGATCACAGATTTTAAATATCCTAACCAACAGAAATGTTTGACTAGTCAAAATAAAATCCTTCAAACGCTCAACATTCATCTGCAGATTGAGTGAGGGATATTTACAGAGTCAGGAAGTCAGTTGCAACGTACAACCCCGTAAGTAAGTAGATCAGTCCAAGTCACCATATCACATTAGCACAAAGATGCAACTATTAATTCAAATCTCATAGTGGTATATATACTAAGCTACAAAATCTCATATATTTTTAAAACTAAAATACTGTCAAAATAAATCGCAAAATAGATTTTAAAACGCTTTCAACACTTCCTGATGCAAACGATAAGAATAATACTTTTATGTATACTGTAAAGATAATGCTTGTAGGCTATGACGTCCTGTAGTATACTAGTTCTACTCTTATTATGTTTGCCCTAACGATTTACTTCCGCTGGCATTTTTATTGCATACAACGAATAAGTTCTAGTGAAACTTAAAAAGTAAATATCTGTTATTCAGGGCTTGGACCAGGCGAACGTAATACACTGTTAAATACCAACTACATCCAACTCCGCCTATCACCCCTCCGGGGCTACTGCGGTCCCAAGCACGGATAAAGGAGGGTTGAGCTTGAGGTTGGCGATCCCATACTGTAGAAAACTAACCCGCCAAAAATCGCTAACAATAAAAAATAATTCAAACCATTTTAACTCTGCTCTTGAAGCTAGAAGGTCTTCATTTAGAAGAGTTATGACGTCTCATGATGAAAGCCGAGTTCCCTCGGGAGTTACGAGGTCGACTCTCTTCCTGACAACCAGAGCGCTTACACGGTGTGAACACCCAGGAAGTGAAAACCACCCTTATACCCGTAAAAGCACACGAGACCGAATCGGTCACAATTGAATCCTCTCTACACCTCCTAATAACTCTCGGACTGACCAACTACATCCACATGTCCAACTAATCAGTGACAAAAAAACATTTGTCAATCTTTCTAAAGGTTCACACACTACAGTGATACATGGAAAAGTCAAGTAGGAGGTATTCACCATAAGCTGGAAGCTGAAAATCAGTTAGCCATTATCATATTTAAACCTGGGACATATATTCATCGATTTCAGTACGCAACTTACACCGACCAGTATATATTATTCCAACAGTCAACGACTTCATGGGCCTGCAAGATACTTTGATTCGGAATTTCTCTAACTTAGCTTACTTAAAACACATTCCTACACCACCAAACATTGCATGTTGAAGTAGGTTGAGGTTAGGCGTACATAAAGAAGGCCCGTCAACTCAGTTAGTAAAAATCCAAAATCGCTTTAACTAACTTACACTATGACTATTTCTCACTGTGGTTTGAATAAATGCAAGTAGTGCTTTGAAAACAAATATGATTTAACGCTCTTAGTATACTTTCGATCCTATAAAATAAAACTATCATCCGAAATACAGTTGAGTTGTTTTTATTCTCTAGTGGTTTGGATTCTACGACGTTTATAACATGATATTATTACTCGTTTTACGGGCTTCGAATATGTAAGAAGAATGCTGAATAATGTGTAGATGGATAAGAACCTTCAGCTAATTATAGGGTGACAAGCATAAGTAATCGCAGACATGTTAACATCGAGGGAAAAAAAATTTTCTATTGGGCAAAGGAACTTTGGTTCGGTGTTGACATTTATCTCAGGGAGCAGACTATATATTTTGGGGAAATGTATATATAAATCCAATCTCAATGAAGCCAGAGCACCAACATACAATTTAGGTTAGTCATTATCATTTTCATACCAAAAAACATACTCGTTAATTTTCATTAACAAAAGTTATTGACACTAAATTTTAAGCAAAAGTAACAGATCTATGTTACCTTATGAATATCGTTCTACCCTCGGATGTATCAGACGTCATTAGTTCTTGAGTAGCCTTGAAATGACCTCAAGGACGTTTGGGACTAATGTAGCGTAAATTTTTGACCAGTTTCCACGTGTCCCTTCTCAATCTTCAGTGGCAAGGATGGGACTTATATTAATTCTTAGAATCTGAAGTACTGAGAAGAAATCATCTCTCTCTGAATGTCACAACAGGTTGTTCTACTACATATAATGGTAGAAAATTCCAGTATTTCACCACTTAGTACGAGCAACGGAACCATTCTGTGTAATTAGCACGAAAATCCTCATTCATCGTACAGTAACCAAGAACTAAAGCATCACGCAACCTGAATTAAGATAACCGAAATAAGTTGAGGCACCTCATTGTTTTTTCATAGATAGGTCAGGGAGACCCAACGCTCTTTTCGTCTGGCTCAGTTTAACTTGTTCTCCAACACCCACTTCATACTTCAAACAAGAACTTGCTTCTTCAACACCATATTACAAATGAAAAGCTATCGAACTTCGGGTACACCACTGTGATAGATACTACTTGGAAATTATCTACTTAGGCCTGTTAACCTTAATGGAGCATGGGTCGTCAACCAGCATTCTCCAACCTTCTCTGTCCTGGGCCTTCCTTTCTATATCCGCCTAACTGCTCTTCGTTCTCATGGTGTCATCATTTCCCTAAGCAATTTACTTTTGGGTCTTCGACTTTCGCCTTAAGGATTTCGGGCGAAGGCTTGTCTTGTGGCGACTTTTGGTGCCCTCCCCAATGTGTAGACTATACACTTATAGCTCATCTTCCTGATTTCATACGCAGGAGGAATCTGTTTTGTCCTCTGCCACAATAGATTGTTGCTACTGATGTGTTGCCAATGGATCCGAAGTATTTTGCGTTGACACCTGTTAACCAACGCTTCTATCTTCTGGATGATGGCTTTGATAGTTCTCTAATTTTCCGTCCCATGCAGTGGAACTGTCTAGATATTTGTTTCTGAAATTATGACTTTGGTGATGGTCGATAGTTGTTTTGAGTACTGTATGGTCTTTTACTGTAGACGTTCCACCCTTGATTGACGATCTGTGCCTTCATATATGTATCGAATCCACCTTTCTTGTCCGCGATGCTGCCGGAGCTTCTCCATCAAGTAAGATTATATTACTTGCAAGATGGGTTCTAATAAGTATAGTTCAGTGTTCCCCAGGAATTTAATACTGAAGAAAAGAGTGACATGTTTAACTCATAACGTAGTCATGGTGTTTTGAAGGCCAGAAGAAACATGAAAGAAAATAGTCATTATTGTGATTCCTTTGAGAATGGAAGTCTGGAGAAGTTCATATATTTCGTTAGTAAACTGTCTTCCATAAAAATATCACTATTACACCTAGTATTAATGTCTTCGTTCACTAGATTACCCTCAACGTTTCTTCATTCGAGCCAGGGAATGACTTACACAGAGACTATGATACCATGAAGACTTTGGCAGCGGTACTCTCACAGTTATTCGTAGTTCCAAGTTAAATGCTTACTGCAACTCTTTGATTGTTATATTCTTATCTTAACCATTGTATTTGGGTTGTCCTGTAACATTATGTTATCTGACAAACAATATGTGACATTGTACGACACATGTAAATGTAGGAATGGTTACTTCGATGCCGTAAGTAAATTAATCAAATAAGTTAGAAAATAAATAGGGTCAAGGATCGTATAGTGAGGAATTTTGCCTCTAACATATTTCTATTTTGACAAAGCTCTTTTTACCCTTATCGGTGATCACCTTTCACTGTGAAAGCTACTTACGCGGTTCCTAAAGTCATGATGGACACCACAATTTTCCAGTTTCAGCTTGAGACTCTGAGTGAGAAACCTTGTTGAGAGCATTTACATAGATCTCTGAAAATCGCATATACCAAGATATTGCTACTTCACGCCGTTAATCTACTCAATGATTGATCTTTCACCACCATCTGCAGAAAGCCTTTCGCTCAAATACTCCGATAAATCCCAAGCTTTTCTAACACTATGTTAATGGATCTTTTAGAGTTAATAGTGGAGGTATATCTTATACTTTCCGAGTGAGCACTTATTTTTACCAGAATAACAATTTCAAACTCCGTGCACAATCCACAACCAATTATTTATCATAGGAAACTGTAGCCTGATTTATCAAACCTGTGAATGAATTCCAAGTCCAACATTAAGCGAATTAATGCCATTCAGAACCTGCAGAGTTAATCGTAATCCAACACCGTTTCATTCGGCTGAGGAAGCTTTTTGACCCGGTTAGTTATCTATGGTCTACGTAAAACTAAGACCTGACTGGACCCGGTGAGTTGAAATATTACCAATCTGATCAGTGTGCAGCTTATTTGATATTATAAATTCAGAACTCGGTAGTGATACTTGTACCACCCTTTTTCAGTTGATATGACATAATTCACTGACCACTTCATATTTACAGCATACTATTGTGTGACTGTTGCGCTTGCTCTCAAAACACTTGGTTGAGGTTCAGTCTGATCGTGCACCACGTTACAAGCCCCAAACATCAACTCTAAAACACCATGGTAGATATTAGCTAGCTTTTTGAAAATATTATGACAGATAGTATCCTTGGTAAATGAGTGATTACTAGATCCTTGGTTTTAATCAAAACTTGTGCGTTCGGATACCTGATTTTTCAAAGTATGTTCCACCAAAATTCACTATGTTGGTGGGTTTCTTTTCTACCTAGAAGGATCTTCCGTTGCATGCCCTATTAAAGAGACATACCGGGCCTAACTCGAATGTCAGAATTATCTTGAGGCACTAGATAGAAAGAGATGCATTTGTTTCTCTTACCCTAGGATTACCTTCAAGAGTCTAAGTAGCTGGTCCACAGAATTTTCTTCAGCTCTCCTACAAATTCCATTCATCTTTTACCTATACTATTTTTGAACTATAGTAGAAGTCGATATAACGAGCATTTTCGGAAACTACAGAAATACTGGTAAGGTGTAAGCCCTGGGGAATCCTTGTGTTTTTGTCACCAGTAAGTAATGGACTGGAGGCATCAGATTCGGCTGGTCAAAAACAGGAGGAATAGAAAACTGAGCCATTACTAATTAGAAAATATTTTTCACTCAGTACAGTGTAATGAAAAAGACTATCTTCAGGAATCCTTGCTGAATTGTTCCTGGATTGCTTATAAGTGCACGTAAATGTCATTGCTCTTGATTCCGTTGTATTCTGTTCAAAGTTATAAAACCAGTTTTCTGCGTTTCAGTAATATACTACCTGAAGTTTCACTAAATATATTCAATCTGTCTTATTAACACACTGATAGATATTGTACGAATGATGTACAACAGAAATTGTCAGTCAGCACTCACCAATGTGAGGAATTTCTTTCGCTATTAGGGGGTTACTAGTTATCAAAAGCGATAATAATGTTAAGTTTAAAGAATAATTAAAAATTCCGATATCAAGATAGAGATCGAGAAACTTAAAAACGAAGATGACTTCGTTGTGGAGATATCCCTAATATCATTCGTTTAAACCATGTATTAGCCCACTTGACAAGGTCGAGAGACTTTTAAAATCTTGACAGTGGGTAATTTTTTAGTCACTTTTTTTTCTTTCACTAGTAAGTAAAAGGCAGCGAAAGTCCTAATAAGTTTTCATAAAAATTACTACTGAATACAAAAAGACGTCGAATAAGTTCAGGAACAAATAAATATCTTCATTGTAATATCGTTAGAGAAACATAGTAAACGGATTAGTTTCGCCTGTAGTAACCAACCGTAATTAAAACACTGTGGGTTTTAACGTACCATAGATCCCATGTAACTTTGTGAATACCGGTAAGTAATTTCGAAGACATGAAGGTATTATGCTTCAGCGTGCCAGCTTTTGAAATGGTTTCATATAATATTTAGCTCAGACAAATTTGAAGTCTGATTGACCAGTAATAAACCATTTCCTGACTAATAAGTTTTGTTACATACTTTAGTGTGTACTGCATGCCGCACACTTGCCAACCTCGAGAATTTGTTTTCGAAATCTTTCCCCGTTAATTTAATCAGTATTTTTGTTATTGTTTAGGTATAGGACTGCAAATGATTGTCATTGCTCGTAGCGATCGTATGGTGAAAACTGTGATAATGAAGATAATACTTAGCGTCCCTGTATTCACATTAAATTATCTTGACAATGTAATTGTCTTAAGTTTTGCCTGTCATCTGAGGATACAAACGTTTAGACCTAATCCACCCAGAGATCTATGATGTCAGTCGGTATCATGCCATTAGTCTACATAGCAGTTAAAATGCTTTATTCAAGCTTGTTTATCGAAACTGAAGACTGCTTAAGATCTTTGGACCCATCTTGGTTTCTATTAAATGACGATATTATTAAAATATATGTCATCATCGTTCAACCGTCGATCATCCGAATCATGATTGGCCAATGACCGTCAGTCATATCATTCATAGTAGCATACACCTTGCAGTTTCATTCTCATCAAATAATTCTTGATCATTCGATTCCGGAGATGCAATCCATCTGGTATTGGTGATTTTCCAGGTTTGAAGTTAGTGAAGATCTAAAAAACCATCTTCCCAAGTCACAAGCAATAATCCCATAGCTGTTCTATCGGTAATGTAGATGTTATTGACAGCGGGATGGACAAAAATGTAACAGCCTTGAATGCTATTTTTCCTTAACATAGCAATTTGTCAAAATGACGGTTCCTGACTGCAAGCCCGACCGAAGCTGCTACCCGACCGAAGCTGCTACCTTGACGTGGTGGTCGGGCTTGCCTATCGTGATGACCCAACCGAGCTATACTGGCTGGAACATATGTTCCTGCAGGTCCTACCATGCCAGGCTGGTCGATTGGAGAACGATGAGACTAAAAGCAGCTACCCAAGGTCTGAGGGCGAAGTCGTACTGCTGACTGCAGAGGGGTGTGACAGCAGTGAGGTGTTTCCCTCGGACAACCAGCATCTGCAGCGATGCTGCCTTCTCACAAGGAAGGAAGGGTTAGAAAAGGTCGGCCCTAAAAATGTCACACTCCCCCTAACTCACGGATTTCCGTCTCCTTGGGTAAGGGTGCCCACTAAGGGCCTTTAAGAACGGAGCTAATCCTCAAAAAACGTTTCATAAAAAGGCCGTGCGTGACGGGCCTCAAGCAGTTGTCCCTTGGGCTCTGCGGTCACGCACCAACACTAATCCATCTTCCTTTTCAGGTCCCTCAAGAAACAACCTTCCACGGTGTGGGCAGCCGGGAAGTGACAACGCCCTCATACCCGTAAGAGCACGCGAGACCAAATCCTGACTGCAAGAACGTTCAGTCAGTCAGCTACAACGAACAACCTCGTGCGTACGTATATCATTTCGAGTTGCCATACCACATTAGCACACAGATCTAATCGCCAACTCAAACTCCATAGTAATGGGGCTAGTAGAAGTATTACGTTAGCTTGCCGGATATCAGGACGGGGTTGGACAGATGCAAACTATATTTTGCGTCCGGAACTCGAAGTACAGTACATCATGATCACCGTTTCTTAGTGGGAGTTGCTACTGAATGCCGATGACATCATCATGTGTGTGAAGACGAGGTTCGGCAATGGTGGTCCAAAGTCATTATGTATCGGTCTCCTGATACACTGTGCAGCTGTGTATTGAATAGTAGTTGACGGCGAGCTGTCATCAAAACATTTATTTCAAGTTGTAACCCATATCCAGTTGACATGTGACGCGTTCAAATCTCTAACAGAAATACTTCAACTGTTGTAAACTAAATTAAAAAACGCGTTAGAATTTATTCCACAAATTCAGAATAGCCTAGAAGGCGTTAAATATAAGTTTAGTTTTCTTATATAATGAACGCAATAGAAGCATTCATTTCCATTTCTCAGATCGCACAAAAATTCCTAATTAACTTTTTCGACTAAGAGTAAAGGACTTTTCATTTTAAACTTAGTAAAATTGTTTATTATATCAACATGTCAGAAATATACACCACTTGCTTCGATTTAGGCACCCATACGGTATCCTAGCCCACTGACGAATTCAGTAGTTTGTGTGACGCATTTGTATCAATCTTTATATCTTTAAATAAGACGAGCATGGATAAATAGTTATTCACCACGGCCCCTTCCCCTAAACAACTTGATGGATACAGTCAGTAGTTTTCTTGATAGAACAGTTAGAAGACGTAATCGTGATGAAAAATGTGATGTATTTGCGCTATGCATTTTTCGAACAATCTGGTCATTTGATACAAAGATTAATAAAAGTTCAAATAGACACAAGATGATGATTGTAAATGAAGGAGAGAGAAAATTAACGTAATATAGAAAGAAAAATAAGAAAGGGTAGAAAATTGTCACATTACCCTCAGACCATAAAATGGCTTAAAGATTACCAGGGTTTAAACTGAAGGTTATGCCAAATCGTGCATGACTACACACATATTTCCCAAAGAATTTTATAAATTCTTACAATCCAATAAACAGTCATTAGTGTTTTTAGGTGAACTGTCAGTCAAAAAAATCCTAGGACCTACTACAAATATGTATTCTTCTAAGTTGTTACATTTTAAATTGATACATTGGAAGTTATTATGGTTGCTTTATTCTCGTGGTTTAGTTTGGTTTAATAAACTAATAACTAGCTATCTGATCTTTTTAACTTGTGTGTAACCGAGTAATTTAATTTGATCATTTCTAAAACAAATACTCTGCATTTTTTACTCTAAAGGTTATAATGAATTCTGAATAATTGTAAACAGTGAAAATTATTTAGTGAAGTAAGTTTCTCCTCTCATTTATTTATTGTAAGAAAAGAAATCTTACTCGAAAAATTGAATGATATATCTTAAATTGTAGCACTAACTGTCATTGATCAGTTTATCTCTGATTTTTGAACCGAATTAACCAAAAACATAATGATTTCAAATCAGTACGGTTTCCATCAAGTGTGATACTTTAGAAATATGCATTGTGACTAATTTGTCTAACTGGATTTGAACAACCCAAGTGAAGACGCTGACAAAATGCTGAGTCTTCTGACTACCATAAGCAACAATGCAAGCATGTTCGGTATGCGGTTCTCACCCTCGAAATACAAAATGTTGCTTCAAGATTGGCTTGCATCGGCACCTGAACTAGTGATAAAGAGTGAAGTTGTCGAGCGTGTTGATCGCTTCACTTATCTGGGGAGTCTCATCAGTGTTGATAGCCTGATGACTGACGAAATCTCAGCATGGATACAGAAGGCTCGATTGGCTTTTGCCAACCTGCGTCACTTATGGCGTAGGCGAGATAACCGTTTGATGACTAAAGGATGAGTGTACTGCGCAGCAGTACGCTCCGTTCTCCTATTTGGATGCGAAACATGACCGTTAAGAGTAGAAGATGTTCGTACGTTACTAGTATTCGATAATAGATGTCTTAGAAGCATTGCTGGTATGCCGTGGGACAACCGAGTAAGCAATGCTGTCGTTAGGAAACGGGTGCTAGGTAAGGATGGCAGATCAATAGATGAAGTAATGAAACTTCATCAGTTGAGGTGGTTGGGACATGTGCTGCGCATGCCTAACCACCGACTGCCTCGACGAGCTATGTTTTGTGGTGTAGGAGTAGGTTGGAAGATAGCTAGGTGCGGCCAGACCAAAACATGGCACAAATCCATGATGTCATTGACAGTAAAAGACATTTTGAACCATGTCGTTCGAGGTCTTTAACGACATGGCTCAAAATCGTTTGCAATGGCTCAGGTGCATCCATTCTTTGAGCTCTCTCAAATCCTAATCTTCTGGATTCGTCAGCACATCTACCTTTGTCTTTCTATCCTTATGTCATTGAATTATAACTCCGCCAGTAGAACCTTCGGGGCTACTGCCGGTCCCAAGCCCGGGTAAAGGAGGAGGGTTGGACATGGGGTTGGCGACCCCGTTCCGTCAAAAACTAACTTGCCAAAAAAAACGCTAACCAGAAAAAATAATTCAAACCATTTTAACTCTGCCCTGGGAGTTGGAGGAAGAATTATGACGTCGCGTGATGAAAGCCGAGTTCCCTCGGAAGTCACGGGGCTGATGCCTCTTCTGACAACCAGAGCAACCATATTTTTAGGTACATGGAATGTTCGTACATTGTGGGAGACTGGAAGACTATTTCAAGTTGCGGCAGAAATTAAAAGATACAACCTCGAGGTGCTTGGAATCAGTGAAACACATTGGACACAAGTAGAACAACTGAGACTTGCTTCAGGGGAACTGCTGTTATACTCTGGTCATGAAGAGGAAAATGCTTCACATACACAAGGAGTTGCATTAATGCTGTCCAAACATGCACAAAAGGCACTAATAGGATGGGAATCTCATGGACCCAGGATCATTAAAGCATCCTTCAAAACAAAGAAACAGGACATTACAATGAACGTCATCCAATGTTATGCACCTACCAACGACTACAATGACGACGATAAAGATCAATTCTACGAAAGGCTGCAGTCAATCGTCGATAAATGTTCACCAAAGGATTTGACGATTCTTATGGGAGACCTGAATGCCAAGGTTGGCATGGACAACACTGGATATGAAGACATCATGGGACGACATGAACTGGGAGAAAGAAACGAAAACGGTGAGAGATTTGCAAACCTATGTGCCTTCAACAAACTGGTCATCGGTGGCACAATATTCCCGCACAAACGCATACACAAAGCTACATGGATTTCACCGGATCACACTACTCAAAACCAGATTGATCATATCTGTATCAACAAAACGTTCAGAAGGACCATGGAGGATGTGAGAACCAGGAGAGGAGCTGATGTAGCCTCAGATCACCATTTGCTAATCGCCAAAATGAAACTGAAACTAAAGAAGCACTGGACAACGGGACAGACAACATCACAGAAGTTTAATACGGCCTTTCTTCGGGATACTGTAAAGCTCAACGAATTCAGGATAGCCCTCACCAATAGGTTCCAGGCCTTTCAGGATCTACACAATGGAGAGGAAGCAACATTGGAGAACAATTGGAAAGGGATTAAGGAGGCAATCACTTCAACATGTCAGGAGGTCCTTGGTCGCAAGAAGCAGCATCATAAGGAATGGATCTCTGTTGATACTCTCGCAAAAATTGAAGAAAGGAGGAACAAGAAAGCAGCAATCAATGTCAGCCGAACAAGAGCGGAGAAAGTTACCGCACAAGCTGCATACACAGAAGCAAACAGGGATGTGAAGAAGAGCATCAGAGCTGACAAACGAAAATACGTGGAAGATCTAGCAACGACGGCGGAAAAGGCTGCTAGAGACGGAAACTTGAGACAATTGTATGAAACTACAAAGAAGCTCGCCGGGAACTATCGTAAACCAGAACGACCAGTGAAAAACAAGGAAGGCAAAGTAATCAGCAACACTGAACAACAGCGAAATAGGTGGGTAGAGCACTTTAAGGAACTCCTAAATCGACCAGCTCCTCTGAAGACACCCAACATCGAAGCAGCATCCACGGACCTCCCAATTAATATTGGCGCACCTACGATTGAGGAGATCAGTATGGCCATCAGACAAATCAAGAACGGCAAAGCAGCAGGACCAGACAACATTCCACCAGAGGCAATGAAAGCAGATGTAGAAGCAACCGCGAAAATATTTCACATCCTCTTCAAGAAGATTTGGGATGAGGAACAAGTACCATCAGACTGGAAGGAAGGATACCTCATCAAAATACCAAAGAAAGGCGATCTCAGCAAGTGTGAGAACTACAGAGGCATCACTCTTCTTTCAATACCAGGCAAAGTCTTCAACAGGGTATTGTTAAACAGAATGAAGGAGTTCGTAGACGCCCAACTTCGAGATCAACAGGCCGGATTTCGGAAGGATCGATCGTGTACTGACCAAATTGCTACATTACGGATCATTGTGGAACAATCAATTGAATGGAACTCACCACTCTACATCAACTTCATCGACTACGAGAAAGCATTCGATAGCGTGGACAGGAAAACACTGTGGACTCTTCTTCGACACCACGGGGTGCCTGAGAAAATAGTTAACATCATACGGAACTCTTATGATGGATTCAACTGCAAAATCGTGCACGGAGGACAGCTAACCGACTCTTTCGAGGTGAAGACCGGTGTCAGGCAAGGTTACTTACTCTCACCCTTTCTCTTTCTGCTGGTCATCGACTGGATTATGAAAACGTCAACATCTGGAGGGAAGCACGGTATCAACTGGACAGTTAGGACGCAGCTGGACGATCTGGACTTCGCAGATGATCTGGCTCTTCTATCGCACACTCAACAACAAATGCAAGAGAAGACGACGAGTGTAGCAGCAGCCTCTGCAGCAGTAGGTCTCAACATACATAAAGGAAAGAGCAAAATTCTCCGATGCAACACAACATGCACCAATCAAATCACTCTTGATGGAGATGCCTTGGAGGACGTTAACACCTTTACATATCTGGGCAGCATCATCGACAATCAAGGTGGATCGGATGCAGATGTGAGGGCACGGATTGGCAAAGCAAGGGCTGCATTTCTACAGTTGAAAAATATCTGGAACTCCAAACAGATATCAATCAACACCAAAATAAGGATTTTCAATACAAATGTCAAGACAGTTCTAATGTATGGAGCGGAAACATGGAGAACTACCAAAGCCATCATCCAGAGGATACAAGTGTTTATTAACAGTGATCTACGCAAAATACTTCGTATTCGTTGGCCAGACACCATCAGCAACAACGAACTGTGGGAGAGAACAAGTCAGATTCCAGTGGAGGAGGAAATCAGGAAGAAGCGGCGGAAGTGGATAGGACACACTCTACGAAAAGCACCCAACTGCGTCACTAGACAAGCCCTCACATAGAACCCTCAAGGCAAAAGGAAAAGAGGAAGGCCAAAGAATACATTACGCCGTGAAATAGAGAAAGATATGAGAGGAATGAACAAACATTGGACAGAACTGGAGGAAGAAGCCCAGGACAGAGTTGGTTGGAGAAAACTGGTGGGCGGCCTATGCTCCATTTGGGGTAACAGGCGAAAGTAAGTAAGTAAGTAAGTCATTGAATTATACTTCTTGACCATTATAATTCATGACCATTAATACCTCTACTATCTTTATCACTATAGGATTTGATTTGACATTTGCGTCTCTGTGTTAATGTTGTATGGCTACATGAACTTATGTACATACGTACGAAGTTCTACGTTGCAACTGACTAACTGACTGACTGAACCAAAGTACTGTACTATATTTTCTTTGCATAAACGTAGAAGTTTTTTTTTCAGATATCCAGATGTTTTCCAATCGAGTTCTACTGATGTTTATATATTGTTTTACAGATTAAGAACTTATGTAAAACGAACTGCTGCTTTCACTCGTTCATTGACCTAAAATTTCAATAAAATCAATGCGCCCAACATTCCAATCATGCGTTATATATCTAAACAAGAACAATTTTGGATTGCTTGTAGTTTTGGACGTGAAGAAGCTGCAAAGCGATTAATTGAATCTGGTGTTGATGTTAATTGGCGATCATATGTGGTATGTTTGTTTATGGAACTTATTCTGTTGTTTTTAGTACGAATGTTATCCTATACATGTTTGTTCTCAAGGTAAACCAAGTATTTTACAAATGATTATTGAAGCTGGAGCTGATATCAATGCCCTTGATTCAGTAAGTATATCAATATATATATATATATATATATATATATATATATATATATATATATATATATGTATATATATACACCTGACCATTTTTGTCATTGATCACTTTATAGGCAGGTAACACAGCATTACATCATGCTGCTATGTCAGGCAATGAAGTGAATGCTCGTATGTTATTATCTGCTGGTGTCAATGTGGATATCGTTAATAAAAATGGTTGGACACCATTATTTAATGCTGTCTATTGGAATCATCCATCTATAGCTGAAATGTTACTTGCCAATGGTTCAAGTCCATTTTTAAAGAATAAAGTAAATACTGCTCACTAATCTTAATATGATAATCATCTTTTTCTTATTTGTTAAAAGGTGTTCATTTGACAGGTTGATGTTTATATACCTGGTCAATAGATCATGTTTTTAAGGTTCAGTAGTAACGTAGAACTTCGTACGTATGTACATAAGTTCATGTTGCCATACCACATTAACACAGAGACGCAAATGTCAAATCAAATCCCATAGTGATAAAGATAGTAGAGGTATTAATTGTAATGAAGAAGACCAGAGTTCGAAGATATTATTCAAGAAGTTATAATTCAGTGAGATAAGATTATAAAGACAAAGGCAGAGGTGCTGACGAATCCAGAAGATTAGGATTTGAGAGAGCTCAACGAATAAATGCACTTGCGCCATTGCAAACGATTTTGAGCCATGTCGTTGTTCAAGGTCTCTAACCATTGGTGACTTTCGTCTCGCGGACCCCAATCAGGTAGTCTACATCTATCAACATGACTCAGTCCACTTGTCAGTGACTTCATGGGTTTCTGCCATGTTTTGGTCTGGCCGTCCCTAACTTTCTTCCAACCTATTCCTACACTACAAAACAAAGCTCTTCGAGGCAGTCGGTGGTTAGGCATACATAACACATGTCCCAACCACCTCAACTGATGAAGTTTCAGCACTTCATCTATTGATCTGCCATTCTTACCTAGTACCCGTTTCCTAATAACAGCGTTGCTCACTCGGGTGTGCCACGATATACGAGCAATGCTTCGAAGACACCTATGATCGAAAACCAGTAACATACGAATATCTTTTACTCTCACTAGCCATGTTTCACAGCCATCAAGTAAGACGGAGCGAACTGCTGCGCAGTACACTCGTCCTTCGGTCAGCAAACAAATATCTCGCCTACGCCATAAGTGACGGAGGTTGGCGAAAGCCAATTGAGCCTTCTGTATCTCTGAGCTGAGATTTCATCAGTCACCAGGCCATAAGCACTGATGAGACTCCCAAGATAAGTGAAGCGGTCAACACGTTCGACTACTTCACTCTTTATCACTAGTTCAGGTACCGATGAAACCCAATCTTGAAGCAAAATTTTGCATTTCGAGGTGGAAAACCACATCCTGTTTACATAAATAAATATTCTATAAAAATTCTTCAATTTTGAACTGTTTTATTTTCAATTTTTTTTCTGTGGTAGAATGGACGAATTCCTTTGCATGAATTATGCAGAACTAAATCGAAAGATTCAGTTCGAATTCTACAAAATTTCGAATTACTTCTTCAATGTATGCATAAATGTAAACGAGAAACACTAGTCAGCATTATTGATTACAAACCAAGTGTCACTACGGTTGCTTCTGATACTGCTACTACTACTACTACTACTATTACTACTACGTCGACGACTAGCACCGGTGATGATAGTTTAAATTTGAATAAACCTACATTGGATTGTCATTGTGAAGAAAAATCAATCGATTTGGATAATATGAATTTAAGAGCATGTTCTCAAAATGATTTAGATTCGGAAGTAAATAATAATTTTTTGCATGAAAGATACTTTGTTTTTTTGTACCCACGATTAATAGTTGTTTGAATTAGTGTCAGAATACTGGTAAATTATGTCTGTGACGTCGGAAAACCGGGAAGCATTATGAAATCTTAAATGAAATGGTGATGTCATGATATTACAATCAGATAACAGCTCAAAAGGTTGTTTTAATCAACACAACTGATTAATTATATCGTTAAGATTTAGTGTATGTTCAACAACTGTATTGAAATTCATGGTAGATAGAAGTATCATAGACTTAACCAAGAGGCGAATTATGAATGTACTTAGGGATCTCTTGAGAAAAAGGATTAATAGTTTTACCTACAATAACCTAAGACTTTTTGGGTCTCGTTTACCTCCACATGTATGGTTTACCAAAGACGTATAAATAAGATTTTTCACTTAAGACCTATTGTGTGAGTATTCGATTCATTTTACTGCGAAATTGCACGCTGACTGGTGGATAAGTTAGAATTAGTCCGTCAGTATATGTATTACGGGGTTCTTTTGAATTTGCTAACAGTATGAACTATACAAATATTTCTGATAGGTCGCTGATTTCTTTTGATGCGAAATTTGCTGCTTAACAGACTACTGCTTCTTGAAACCGCCAGCATTCTGACATCATATCTCTACTAAAATAAGACATTTGTTAAACATTCTCATTTAAGCTTCAAATTTCATCATGGACTGTTTGAAAGACTAGAAAAGCTAAGCAACTGTTTTGTTTCTTGATTTGGGATTCAGCGGTTTTCAGTTTGAATACATGTATAAATTTTGTGGTTGAACACTACTAAGAAGTTTCAAATTGGAATAATATGATTGTTTAATGATGGCTGATTTCTAGTAGTTCCTCAGTTGTGTGATTCTATTACCTGGAGTAAGACCTTGAGTATGCGGATGAGATTGTCTTAATGAGTGATGATTCCCAAATCATACCAGCCGCACTTAAATCAGTTGATAATCAGTGTCCATAGGTATGGCCTGTACTTTTCACCTTCTAAGTGTAAAGTACTTTTACAAGACATGCAAAACGCTGAATCCACACTCACTCTTTGGTGGTAGTAAGCGGACAGAAGTAACCGAAAAGTTCATGTATGTGGGTAGCTGTGTAAGTGCTGGTAGTTGTATGTTTGGGTGGTGAAACCAGTTCACGTACATTGAATTCCAGAGCGGCTTACACCAATGTTAGTCTGGTTCTAAAAGGTCAGATCCACAACGCGTCAGTAAGAACGGCTTTTCTCTATTCTTGTGAAAGCCGCCCTCAGAATCGAAGATATTAAGCGAATTTCTGTATTCCATCATCTTTGTCTCTTAAGTATTGCTCACACTCAGTGACGAAAGCTTATTACAGATTAGGCAGCGTGTGTCCAAGCATATTGACAATAGTTCGGTTTGTGTCACTATCTCGAAACACCGACCTTGATGGCTTAGATATAAACTTCAAATTTTCCAACGAATTCCGCTTCGTGCAACCAATCAATGAGTAGCAACGTAGAACTTCGTACGTACGTACGTACATCAGTTCATGTTACCATACCAAATTAGATGTAATCGTCAATTCAAATCCAATAGTAGTAGAGGTAGTAAAGGTATTATCAGTATTCGAAGAGATTAGGGTTCAAAGATATTATTCAAGAAGTAGAATCTATTGAAATAAACTTAAAAAGAAAAATTTTATGATTTGAGAGAATACAAGGAATGAATGCACCTGCGCCATTACGAACGGTTTTGAGCCATGTCATTCAAAGTCTTTAACCATCGATTATTATCATCTCGCGGGTCCCAACCAGGTAGTCGACACCTACTGACACGGCTCAGCCCACTTGTCAATGACTTTATGGATTTCTGCCATGCTTTGGTCTGGCTTCCTTCCAACCTATTTCCTACACCGTAAAGTCGGCGGTTAGGCATACGTAACACATTTCCCAACCACCTCAACTGATAAAGTTTCATTACTTCATCTATTGACCTGATATCCTTACCTAGTACCTGTTTCTTAATAACACCATTGCTTACTCAGTTGTCCCACTTCATGCATTATTCGCCAACTCTTAAACTGGTTAGAAAAAGCTGAGAGGTGATCATTGTATTACATTGTGTTGCAATATGAAAGAAAGCTATACAAGACTGGTATCTATTGGTCCTTGAAGACTCCCTTAGTTAGGTGCCAAGCGACGATGTAACTCAGTGGATTCAGATGTTATCAGAAATGGCTGAAAATGAAAACCATTGGCTGTTATACTGTAACTTTATCTCATTTTGTTCACATAAGTAAGAGGAATTTCGTAAACTAAATAGATTCTGTCTAATTGTATTTTCTTTAACTAAACTGTTTCTCTCATTATTATTACTACTATAGTGAAGGAGAACACAGGTGAGGGCAACCGAATTGTATTTAACGAAAATTACAGAGTTACTCAGTAAAATAGGAAAACCATATCGTAACCGTTAATTTGCAAATCTTCAATCCATCATCAATCCATTGTCTCACATTTCACTATTCATGCGTTTCATACAAATTCAATTGTGTTCTCCCCACTCTTCCTTTCTTGATCTTCACCCATCTTCTGCTGCTACCAGATATTACGTTGACACTCACGTCATATACTACTTATAAGTAGCTCGCACCACACTACTACTACTACTAATTCACTAATAAGACAAGAAAAAATATATATATACGCACTTCCTTTCTCCATCTGTTCACAATCTTATTTTTTATCGTTTTCTACTGCATATACATTCTGGTGGTCATTTTTATTCATCTTGATGTGTATTAAATTACCATAAATAAATTCCTCATTTGATTGTTTCCTAAATGAAAACTAATTTAAGGCATATATATATATATATATATATATATATATATATATATATATATTATTTCTGAATAAAATGACACATTAATACCTTTACAGGCTGATTTTACTCCACTTCTATTCGCATCGTATCATGGACATTTGGAACTTGTTCGAGCACTATTGGATCGTGGTGTTAATGTTGCTGTTACGGATAAGGTAAGTAGGTATTGATTTTTTTTTTCTAAAACAAAAAAAATTCCCAGTGTTTTGGAGAAATTCCCTAATCTACTTTATCGAATTTGTCATTTTGAAAATTGATCAATATTATTTACTAAGAATTATTGATCATTGATCAAAGAAAAAGACACTTTCACCATTGTATAGATCATTAGAGAAAGTAGTTTTAATGAATGACTTGTGAATTTATCGCTTACTTCCTTATGTTATGATCTACAATTATGATTCATACTTGATCAGTAGATTGATTTATAAAAGGATCAAACAAGTTTGTAACTTTAGGAAGCTGTACTATGAAAAACTCATGTGGATTTTTAGTGGATTGCAGAATAACTCAACTATTAATATAAAAACAATGATTTTGATATCACTAATACGAGCCGTAAATGGCATGGGTCCACTCTCCCTTTCTCGAAATGTTCATATATGGCTATGCGTGTATGGCTACGACCATGGAAATCCCTACACACGAACTTCTCATGGACGGGATGTTGTTTACGAAATTCAGAGGATTAAAAGCGAATGTCCGGCACTATCTAGGGTTGAGAAACCTTGATTCTTAATTAATGATGTACATGGGCTCCAGGATCTTTAGATAATAAGTGATATGTGAAGTTTTTATAGGTCAGTGGCTACTATAGGACTCCATCTCCTAACTTCGCTTCACTGTCGTATGGATCAAACCTGTAGATGAAAGGTTCGGTAAGTTACCACCTGTTTCGGTTTCGTACGGTCAGCATGCTAACCAGCCCACGAGCTCATAACCTCTGGTTGATGGCTAAGTCCCTGCCAGGTTGGGATTCATTCCTTGCCCTGCTCTTTGAGTCCAGAAGTCAATAAACTGCCTCCGATAAACGAAGCGAATCGTATATTTCAAATATATGTGGTCTATATACAAGTATGCTTGACCACATCATACCAATAAGTGGAAAATAACAATTTATTGGAAGGTATAAGAAGGATTTGGTCGCGACCTATTTGGTCTCATGCGTTGTTACGGGTGTGAGGACAGATGTCACTTCCCGGCTGCCCACACCATGGAAGGGTGTTTATTGAGGAACTTGAAAATGAAGTTAGATTAGTGTCGGTCTTAGTGACCTGGCAGCGTGACTGCAGAGCTCAAGAGACAGCTACTAAAGGTCAGTCACGCATGGTCTTTTAATGCGACGTTAAGGTGTTAGCTCCGCTCTCCAAATAGCCTTACCCCGGAAGACGAAAATCGGTGGGGTAAGGTGACGTGTGACATTTTTAGGGTTGACCTTCTCTAATGCATTCCTTCCTTGTAAGTGGGCGACATTGCTGCAGATGCTGGTTGTCCGAGGGAAACACCTCACTGCTGTCACACCCCTCTACAGTCAGCATTACGACTTCGCCCTCAGACCTCGAGTAGCTGTTTTTAGTCTCATCGTTCTCCAATCGACCTGCCTGGCATTGTAGAACCTTCAGGAACATATGTTCCAGCCAGTATAGCTCGGTTGGGTGATCACGATAGGCAAGTGTGACCATCATGTCAAGGTAACAGCTGTGGTTGGGCTAAAATGAAAAGATCAGAAGTGGCTATAGATAAAAGAGACCACATACAACAGAGCAGCAACAGATTGATAGTATATATGCGTATATATATATATATATATATATATATATATATATATACTTAATAATCTAGGTACTTAGTAATTACACAATAATAATAGCATATAAATTAATCCTGACAATTACCATCCTTTCCATTGTTGTTCTGAATTGATACATATGTATCTGTACAGCAATATCTACTTCTAGTATGAGTATGTCATTTGATTAGACAACTTACTTACACCTTTTGCCCATCATGGAGCAAAGGCCGCCAATCAGCATTCGACAGCCTACTCTGTCCTATGCCTTCCTTTCCAATTCTACCCGATTGCAGTTCGTTCTTTACATATCTGCTTCCAATTCTCGACTTAATGTATTGTTTGGTTTACCTCTTTTCCTTGGACCCTGGAGATTCCAAGTGAAGGTTTGTCTCATAATGCAGTTGGGTGCTTCCCGCAATGCCTATCCTATCCACCTCCGGCAGTTTTTCCTGACTTCACCTTCATCCACAGTCTGGTTTATTCACTCCCACAACAATAGGTTGTTACTGATGCTGTCTAGCCAGTGGATCCGAAGTATTCTGAACAGACACATGTCAATAAACACCTGTCTCTGGTAGACGTTGGCTTTCATGGTACTTAAAGTTTTCACTCCATACAGTGGAATACCAAATTAATAATAGATATGAATTGTAACAGATGTCTTTCATTAGAAATAACAATGTCTGCTTTTATCTTGGTTTCACTTTTAAATTAATGTACAAGTTATTCCATTCTGTCTACTTTGTTGTTGTTGGTGTTGTTATTGCTAGAATCATTGGACAGCTTTACATTGGGCTGCACAACAATGTCATGCTGATATTGTAGAATTATTATTGGATTATGGTGCATCGATTTATGCAAAAGATTTGGTATGTATAAATTATCCTCTCTTATCTTTAAGAATTCTACTAATCCTTTTCCACTTAGTCAGTCAGATGCAACGTAGAACTTCGTACGTAAGTAAGTACATCAGTTCAGGTTGCCATACCAGATTACCACAGAGATGTAATTGTCAATTCAAATCCAATAGTAGAAGAGGTAGTAAAGGTATTAGAAGTAATCGGAGAGGAGGTTAGGATTAGAAGATATTATTCATGAAGTATGATTCAGTGAGAAAAGTTTAGAAAGTCAAAAGTAGAGGTGTTGACGAATTCAGAAGATTAGGATTTGAGAGAACACAGAGAATAAATACACCGGAGCCATTGCGAACGATTTTGAGCCATGTCATTCAAGGTCTATAACCATCGATTATTATCATCTCGCGGGTCCCAACCAGGTAGTCGACAACTACCGGCATGGCTAAGTCCACTCGTCAATGACTTGATGGATTTCTGCCATGTTTTGGTTTGTCCGCCCTTAGCTTTCTTCCAACCTAATCCTACACCGCAAAATATAGCTGGACGAGGCGGTCAGTGGTTAGGCGTACGCAACACATATCCCAACCACCTCAACTGATGAAGTTTCATTACTTCATCTACTGATCTGCCATTCTCACCTAGCACCCGTTTCCTAATAACAGCGTTGCTCACTCGGGTGTCCCACGATATGCAAGCAATGCTTCGAAGACACCTATGATCGAAAACCAGTAACCTACGAATATCTTCTACTCTGAATGGCCATATTTCACAACCATAAAGTAAGACGGAACGAACCACTGCACAGTACACTCGTCCTTCAGTCAGCAAACAGATATCTCGCCTACGCCATAAGTGACGCAGGTTGGCAAAAGCCAATCGAGCCTTCTGTATCCGAGTTTAGATTTCGTTAGTCACCAGGCTATCAGCACTGATGAGACTCTCCAGATAAGTGAAGCAGTCTACACGTTCGACTACCTCACTCCCTATCACTGCCGATGCAAGCCAATATTGAAGCAAAATTTTGCATTCCGAGGGTGAGAACCGCATCCCGAACATGCTTGCATTGTTGCTTATTGTGGTCAGAAGACTCTGCATTTCGTCAGCGTCTTCACCAAGTAGGACTATGTCATCGGCATATTCTAAGTCAATAAGCGAGCCAGCAGGTTAAAGGTCTACTCCTGAAAATTCAGACGAGGGTAAGGTTATATCTAAGAGCATGTCTGTTATAAAATTAAACAAGAATGGAGGAAATGAACATCCCTGACGGACAAGAAAGATTTATACGTCCCACTGTCGAGTTCTAGTCAGTCAGTCAGTCATTCATTCAGATGTAATGTAAAACTTGGTATGTACGTGCGTCGGTTGAAGTTGCCATAGCACATTAGTACAGTGAGAGATTGAATTGTCAGGTCAAATTCCTATAATAGTAGGGATTATGATTCGAAAAGTATAAGCTAGTGAAATAAGTTTTAAAAAGCGACAAAGAAGTTTTAAAATACCGGTGAAGACGGAGAATGGATGAATCTGGGTCGTTGAAAACCATTTTTAATGTCTTTAACCACTGATTACGTTTGTCTCGCCGACGCTAACCAACTAGTCTAGTCCAATTGTCAATGATTTCATGAACTGCCAAGTACCCATGACCACGAAACCTAGATATACAGTTTCCTACCGAGTGACTCCAACTAGTTAATATTGAATTTGTAACAGACACGATGTGTAGTTACTTAAACTTGTGACCATTTTTAACTTATTCAGTCAGTCAGCTACAATGTAGAACTTCATATGTACGTACGTACATCATTTCAAGTTGCTATACCAACATTAGCACACAGAGACACAATTATCAATTCAAATCCCACAGTAGTCGAGGTAGTAACAGCACACGAGCCCAATCAGTCAAAAATTGCAACTTAATGAATAAAATTTGATTCCATACAAAAAATATCATTGTTTACTACTCAGTGATTCGTCAGTCAGTCAAATGATTTTGAGTCATGTCATTCAGGGTCTCTAACCGTCGATTACTATCATCTCGCGGACCTCAACCAGGTAGTCTACCCCTACCAACATGGCTCAGTCCAGTTGTCAGTGACTTCATGGATTTGTGCCATGCTTTGGTCTGGCCGCCCCTAGCTGTCGTCCAACCTATTCCTACATCTCAAAGCCTAGCTCGATGATGCAGTCGGTGGTTAGGCATACGTAACACATGTCCCAACCACCTCAACTGATGAAGTTTCAACACTTCTTTTGACCTACCACCCTTACCTGTGACCCGTTTCCTAACAACAGCATGGCTTATTCGGTTGTCCCATGATAAACAAGCAATGCTTCGGAGACACCTATGACCGATATCCAGCAACCTATGAATATCCTCTACTCTTACCGGCCATGTTTCGCATCCATATAGTAGGACGGAGCGAACTGTTGCACAATACACTCGTCCTTTGGTTAGCAAACGGATATATCACCTACACCATGAGTGACGCAAGTTAGCAAAATCCAATCGTACCTTCTCTATCCACGCTGAGATTTTGTTAGACATCAGGCCATCAGCACTAATGAGACTCCCCAGTTAAGTGAAGTCGTCAACTTTTAGTGAGTACTTTGAATATAGAGAATTCTGAGGCAAATTTATAATCTCCACTTCATTCTGATTAATTCCCAGGTATAACATTAAATTGGCAAATAATAGTGCGTTTTTCTCCGTAATCGATTTTAAAATAAATATCAGAATTACTTGAATAAAACATTTCTGTTGTGAATGTGTACTTACGTGCAAACTTTATTTATTTTATAGGTGTTATTATTATTATTACCACTATTCTACAATTTGTTACGATTAAACCATTGGTCATGTGTCAATAAATCCTTGGACTTATTTATCATAAGCCTCTCTCTCATCAAATTCATAAACTATCATATGATCTCCTGTTTTTTTGTATTTGATTGCCACATCAGTGTATATTTATCATCTTTTTTTCTGTTTATTGATAAAATGTAGTGTGGTACGTTTGTGTATATATACAAAGCATGTGTGTTTGAAACATACTTATTCATACTAGCGATGGAGTCTTGGTTAACAGTGTGTTCTGGACTAATTAATGAATATATAAAGGCGGCACAAGATAGAAAGGAAAATGTGATGAATAGCATTGGTTGACCAATCATGATTTAGAGTTGACTGACTTAATACCGGTTACTTACTGATAATGAACACAAAGTTCTGGTTGGTATTTTTGATGATATTTGGTAAACATTGAATAACGAGGAATCAATGTGTTCAATAATCTCACAGATTCTAACCAGATAGAATGTTTCTGCCGGTACATCTCAGATGGATTGATGATATATATCTTTGACTGCCTCTAGGTCTATTACGTCACTAGTGGTTATTGTGTGTCTACGTTAGTCAGTCAGTCAGTCATCAACAACGTAGAACTTCGTATGTACGTTCATCAGTTGAAGTTGCCATACCACATTAGCACATAGACACAATTGTCTTAGTGGTAGATGTAGTAGAAGCATGTGCAGTAATCGGGAAGATTTGAGTTTGAAGACGTTATTCAAGAAGTGTAGTAATGATAAAGGTGATGAAGAATCCAGAAGATTAGAATTTGAGAGAAGACAAAGAATGGATACACTTGCACCATTGCAAGTGATTTTGTCCCATGCCATTCAAGGTCTCTAACCATCGGTTACTATTGTCTCGCAAACTCCAACGTGGTAGTCTACATTTAACAACATGGATAAGTCCACTTGTCAATGATTTCACGGATTTGTGCCATGTTTTGGTGTGGCAGTCCCTAGCTTTCTTCCAATCTACCCTTACACCACAAAACATAAGTTGTCGGTTCAGTCGATGGCTGTGCATACGTA
The DNA here is from genome assembly GCA_944470395.2 of Schistosoma turkestanicum. Taxonomy (NCBI): domain Eukaryota; kingdom Metazoa; phylum Platyhelminthes; class Trematoda; order Strigeidida; family Schistosomatidae; genus Schistosoma; species Schistosoma turkestanicum. The sequence goes on along the minus strand of OX103975.1, from coordinate 17,382,017 downwards.
ACATATGTCCCAACCATCTCAAATGGTGAACACTCACTACTTCATCAATTGATTTACCATCCTTACCCTAGTGCCTGTTTTCTAACAACTGTATCGCTTATTCGATTGTCTATGGATATACGATCAATGCTTCGGAGACACATATGGTTAAAAACCATATTGGGTTCGTCACTAAGTATGCTTGAGGGTATTACGAGTTTATCTTAGTTAATAAACGCGAACGAGACTTTTACCAGCGTCTAGGTAGGCTACCTTGAATCCAACAGTAAAACAGAAGTCTTGGTAAGCGTAAAAAGTATATTCTACAAACACCAAGCAATCACAGTACAATCAAGCATATAACTCTCGTTTATTTATACATCATAGAAACGTTCTAGTGGGACAGTTAAGAAAATAGCACACTAAAATAATACACAGCAGCCAATCACAGCCACGGATTTTCTTGGTGGGAATTGAAATCTCTAGGTCAGCTGATCAGCCCATGCAGGCAAACGTGAAAACAAAAATAAGACATTTATCAAGCAAATTTTCGGGGATCTAACATCCCCAACAAACTAGTAACCTACGCATATCCTCTATTCTTACCGGCTATATTTCACAGGACAGAACGAACTACCGAGCAGTAAACGTTTTCTTTAGTTAGCAGATGAATATCTCGCCTACGCCGTAAATAACGCACATTAGTCGATAATGATTCACTGTCTGACTAACCGCTTTACCTACTACCATGTTCCTCTAACTTCAGCACATATATATATATATATATATATATATATATATATATATATATATATATATATATATATATACTTCTGTGTATAATGAGCTCACATTAGTTGGCAATAATGAACATGCCTTTTTTCTCCCCTAAATTCTCCTTTTTTTAGCGTGGTTGTATGCCATATGCTGTAACTAATGATATCGGTTTACAAGAATGTCTTTCACCTGATATTGATGATTATTATCCAAATATTACATCGAATGGTTATGTAACCACTGATGATGATGATGACGAGGATGACGAGGAGGACGCCAATGACGACACGAATAATGCGAATCATGTTAACAATGTCGACCAAAAACCAATCGCTTAAAAACAAACCGTCCTAACAAACAATCATGATTTTTTGTTTTCTCTTGACACATACAAATTGCTTATTGCTTTAAACAAATAGACTGGCTGACTTGTTCACCTATTTGATCAATGACAATAAGCATTCATTATTCATGACAAAGACAATCAGACTATTTGTATAATGCAATCGTTCAAACACTATCTTTGTTATACTGTATGCAGTATCCTGTATTATTTGAATGCGATCTGATATACGCTAATTCTCATCTCCTAAACTTGATACTCAGTAATATATGTACAAGCACCAATGAGATAGGTGGTCATCGCTTATTAGCACATCTCCTAACGATGTCATTGAACTACTTCTGATTGATATTGGTGTGTGTGTATGTAGGTGTGTGTATGGGAAAGGGGTTGTACATGCAATTAGTATTCTTTCTATATGTGTGATATTATTATTGTTGTATAACAGTAGTCATTGAAAGAAACCACCGAATAGGTTTTGTTCGTTTACCCTAACTAACTATGTACTACTGTACATCATCATCATCATCATCGCTATGTCACTGTGAAACAATACATTCTAATCAAGTAATCAGTTGATAAAGTAAAGTAAAGTAAATTCAATGCAATGCACACATTGTGAATTGTATTTTATATAAATTGCATTTTCATGATTATTATTATTATTTATCTTTATGAGGCAAAGAAAGAACCAGAAAAAAAAAAATAGAGGCCTCCTTTTTTTTCAATTCTGTCTGATTCTATTCTGTTCTGTTCTCTTTTCTTTATTTTTCTCCGCTCAATCGATCGCATGCTGTGTTCAATTTTTATGTTGTTTTTTTTAAAAAATTTTTTAAGTTGAAATGATATTTCGAATTTTTTTAAATAAGTTCGATGTGGTTTTATTTTTTGTCAATATGGGTGATGTGGGGCACATGTGAAACTGAGACCTTGAATTACATGGCCCAAAATCGTTCGCAATGGCGCCGGTGCATTTATTCTCTGTGTTCTCTCAAATCCTAATCTTCTGGATTCTTCAACACCTCTAGTTTCGACTCTCTAAACTTTTCTCACTGAATCACATACTTCTTGAATAATATCTTCTAATCCTAACCTCCTCTCCGATTACTCCTAATACCGTTACTACCTCTTATACTATTGGATTTGAATTGACGATTACTTCTCTGTGCTGATGTGGTATGGCAACATGAACTGATGTACTTACGTACAAAGTTCTACGTTGCATCTGACTGACTGACATGTGAAACTAGTTAAATTTTTATTAACTAAGTTTGTAACCCCCACTAGGTGTATATATATATATATATATATATATATATATACGTTCTAGGGTTGTACGATTCAGTTATAAATATCTCATGTTTCCCTCAATCACCAACGAGAGTTACACCTGTTATCCCCAATGGAGTATAGGTCGCTGACTAGCATTCTTCAACTGACTCTGTCTTGAGCATTCTTTTCTAGTTCTATCCAATCGTTGTTCATTCTTCTGATTGGTGTTTTTGATGATATTTGGTAAACATTGAATAAAACCAAAGATTTAATGAAGATGAGGAATGAATGTGTTCAATAATCTCACGGATTCTAACCAGATAGCATGTAACTACTACCAGTACATCGCAGATGGACTGATGCTACATCTTTGATCGCCTCTAGACCTATTACATCACCAATAGTGATTGTGTGTCTACGTCAGTCGGTCAGCAACAACGTAGATTTTCGTATGTGTATGTTTTGTCAATATGTGATGGGGCATGTATGAGACTAGTTGAATTTTTATGAACTAGATTCCTAAATCGACTAGGTGTACATGCATAAGTTCCATGGTTGTACGATTCAGTTATAGATATCTCATGTTTCGTTTATAGTTGGTTATTCAAGTACCAACGAGAGTAGGTAAGGCTTGGATGGTTGTTTCATCCTGGTATGGGACGACTTGTAAGCAGTGCACATCACTGACTCCTGATACTGGTAGGATTCGATCTCGGGACTTTTGGTCTTTTGGCGTCAATGCCCTAACCTGTGGTGAACCACTGAACCGGTATTTAACAATGTTAATGTCTTACTTTGATCAGTGTAAGGGGTTTTGCGCGACCCCACTCATTTTTCTTCGGTAGTTATTGTCTACAATCGACTGGGTTGGATTCCACTAGTCACGCCTTCGCTACCCAAGGTCTGAGGGCGAAGTCGTACTGCTGACTGCAGAGGGGTGTGACAGCAGTAAGGTGTTCCCCTCAGACAACCAGCATCTGCAGCAATGCTGCCTTCTCACAAGGAAGGAATGAAGTGTTAGAAAAGGTCAACCGTAAAAATGTCACACCTCACCCTACCTCACGGATTTCCGTCTCCGTTGGTAAGGGTGCCCACTAAGGGCTTTAAAACAGCAGAGCTAATCCTAAAAAAAAACCTTTCATAAAAAGGCCGTGCGTGACTGGCCTCAAGCAGTTGTCCCTTAGACTTTGCGGTCATGCTCCCAGGTCTCTAAGACCAACACTAATCTATCTTCCTTTTCAAGTCCCTCAAGAAACAACCTTCCACGGTGTGGACAGCCGGGAAGTAATAACCGCCCTCATACCCGTAACAGCACGTCTTCGCACTAGAACTCTGAGAATTTTCTCATGAAGTTAGTCACTCATTAATGAGAATAATGATTGATTCATGATTTCAGTAAAACAATCTCCATAATTCTATAATGAAGAATCTTTAACTGCCAAACTGATTTAAGCTGTACCAAAATCATGAGTACATGTGAATTCATCTGTTTAATTTTGGACAAGAATACATAAATGCAGGTTATACGACCTTGGTTAAATGCATAATCAGCGCTCTATCGAAAATAGCTTGGCCTTGTTTTTCACAGTTTCTTTTTTACCGATCACCTGACACATGCATATATATACTGTCTAAATTTGCTTAGTGTATATCATATGTACTGTCGTCATATACTGCGATCAATGTAATTTAGCTATTTTCGCCTGTGGTTTCATAAATCTCATGCAGTGTCACATTAATCAAAGTTCAGAATAACATTATAAGAATACTTGCTTGATAAGAGAAGCTTATATGCACAAGTAAAAAATAATTTAGATGACAACACAGACACACATTTAGGCGTCCTACAATAGTTGTTTTCCTGGACCTAAAAGCGGCATTTGACTCAGTGGATCGTAAGGTTCTGTTGCAGTGTCTGTCATTGAAAGGTGTACCAAAGAAGTACATTCACCTTATACAAGCTCTCTACTCGAACACCACTGGTCGAGTGAGAGCTTATGGCGAACTGTCACCGGAATTCTTCACTTCAAGTGGTGTCCGTCAGGGATGTCCACTTTCGCCATTCTTGTTTGATTTTATCATAGACATGCTCCTAGATATAACCTTATCCTTGTCTGAATTTTCAGGAGTAGACCTTTAACCTGCTGGCTCGCTTATTGACTTAGAATATGCCGATGACATTGTCCTACTTGGTGAAGACGCTGACGAAATGCAGAGTCTTCTGACCAGCCTAAGCAACAATGCAAGCATGTTCGGAATGCGGTTTTCCCCCTCGAAATGCAAAATGTTGCTTCAATATTGGCCTGCATCGGCACCTGAACTAGTGATAGGTAGTGAAGTAGTCGAACGTGTAGACCGCTTCACTTATCTGGGGAGTCTCATCAGTGCCGATGGCCTGGTGACTGACGAAATCTCAGCACGGATACAGAAGGCTCGATTGGCTTTTGCCAACCTGCGTCACTTATGGCGTAGGCGAGATATCCGTTTGCTGACTGAAGGACGAGTGTACTGCGCAGTGGTTCGTTCCGTCTTACTTTAGGGCTGTGAAACATGGCTAGTGAGAGTAGAAGATATTCGTAGGTTACTGGTTTTCGATCATAGGTGTCTTCGAAGAATTGCTCGTATATCGTGGGACACTCACTTGAGCAACGCTGTTATTAGGATTCGGGTGCTAGGTAAGAATGGCAAATTAATAGATGAAGTAATGAATGACATGGCTCAAAATCGTTCGCAATGGCGCCGGTGCATTCATTCTTTGTGTTCTCTCAAATCCTAATCTTCTGGATTCTTCAACTTTGTAAACTTTTCCCATTGAATCATAATTCTTGAATAATATCTTCTAATTCTAACCTCTCCGATTACTTCTAATACCTTTACTACCTCTTCCACTATTCGATAAAGTATGGCAACATGAACTGATGTACTTACGTACGAAGTTCTATGTTGCATCTGTCTGTCCGTCAAATATATAGTAATCAGTAGTCTTTTAATATTTATAAGTTATTTATTTACTAACAAGTTTAATTATTTCAAAGTTGCTCATATATTATTAATTATGACGAATATCAATAAGCATATAAACTTTTTACATCAAGATTTTGGTCTTTAAAGAGAATACAATTTTTTTTATCTGCAATGATATACAAGTTTTCTTATTTTCAATGGATAAAACCTTGATTTAACTTTCTGATAAATAAGTCCCCTTTTATGTCGGCGAATACACTTAAAGAGTAAAATGCATATAGGTTGGAGATGAAGACATACTCAGTTAGTTACCTCAATGAAACACAGGCCATAGGTTGGGAGAAAGCTAGGGGCGGCCAGACCAAAACATGGCACAAATCCATGAAGTCATTGACAAGTGGACTGAGCCATGTTGGTAGATGTAGACTACCTGGTTGGGGTCCGCGAGACGAAAGTCACCAATGGTTAGAGACCTTGAAAGTCATGGCTCAAAATCGTTTGCAATGAAGCAAGTGCATCCATTCTTTGAGCTCTTTCAAATCCTAATCTTCTGGAATCGTCAGCACCTCTACCTTTGTCTTTCTAACCTTATCTCACTGAATTGTACTTCTTGAATAATATCTTCGAACCCTAGTCTTCTTCATTATCGTTAATACCTCTACTATCTTTATCACTATGGGATTTGATTTGACATCTGTGTCTTTGTGCTAATGTGGTATGGCAACATGAACTTATGTACATACGTACGTAGTTCTACGTTGCAACTGACTGAACTGACAGGCCGTAGATCAGCATTCAACAGCCCACTCTATCTTTGGCATTCTTTTCCAGTTCTATTCAAATGGTGTTCATTGTTCTCATATCTATCTCCAATACTCGACGTAATGTGCTCTTCTCCTTTGGCCTTGAGGATTCTGAGTGAGGGCCTGCCTTGTGATGCAGTTTAATGATTTCCTCAATGTATGTCCTATCTATCTCTAGCGCTTTTTTCCCAACGTCTTCTTCAGCTGCAATCTGGTTTGTTCTCTACCGAGGTAGGTTGTTGCTAATAGTTTATGACCAATGGATGCGGAGTATGCTACTTAGAGACAACTCAAATAGGCACCTGTCTCTTGTGAACGTTGGCTTTTGTGGTACCCAAAGTTTCCTCTCCATACAGTAGAACTGTCTTGACATTTGCATTGAAAATGCTGACTTTTGTGTTGGTTGATAGATGTAGAAATGCAGTCTTTGATTTACCGGTCCGCGCATTCATATCCGCATCAGATCTATCTTGCTCATTAATGAGGCTGCCCAAATATGTAGAGGTTTTTACGTCTTCCAAAGCTTCATCGTCAAGGTTGATTTGGTTCGTGCATGTTGTATTGTATCGGAGAATCTTGCTTTTCCCTTTGTGTATGTCGAGACCTACGGCTGCGACACTGTTCGCCTTATCCTGCGTTCGTCATTACCTGTTTGTTAGAAGGGCTAGATCCTTGCAAAGTTCAGCTTCATCCGAGCTGTCCACTATATTCTGCACCTCACTCCAGATGTTGACATCGGTCTTCACTTTGAACGAGTGTCTGAGCTATCCTCCACGCACGATTTCACTGTATAGTTCATAATAAGAATTGCGCATAATATTGACCATCTCCTCAGGTATTCCGTATAATGAGGTGAAGACATACTTGTGGTTGAAAGCTTCGAAAACCCAAGAAATGAAATTGTTAAAAATAATCACGCTTCTGTATTTGTGTTTCTGCCCAAAGTACTACATTTAATTACAGTCCTTTTTAAGGAATAAAAACACTTATGCTCTACCTACTTTAAATGCTGTGATAGATCTATGAGTAGATTATACACTGAGTGTAAATCTACTTGCAGAGGACATAAGTTAATATCATGGTTACAACATTTTCAATTATAGTATAAAGTTATTTTATTATAATGTTGACCTAAATAGACATTTGAGGCATTTTTATGTTCCATCCTGAGCGGTTGTGTAACGATTCTGTAATGTAAAAACAATCTGTTAAACTATGTAAGCTCATTTGCCATATAATACATCATAGTTATATTCTAATGGCTTATTTGCATTGTCCATGTCAAATAAACATCGGTACTATCCTAAATAATGGGTAGGTTTTATCTGAAATCATTTCTGGATAAGTAATATTGTTTGAAAAATGATGTAACAGTTACTATCTAAATAGATACCGGTTATCCACGAATTTATGCTATCCTCGAATGGTTTCCATAGCTGTTGACAGAAACGTGATGATATAATTTTATTGTTTAATCGCTGTTAAACGATAGTCTGTGGAATGCACATCTATATTCTCTCAAATCGTAATCTTCTGAATTCCTCCATCTTTATCTTTTTCTCTTTAGATTTATTTCTATGAATTGCACTTGTTGAATAATATCTTAGAACTCTAATCTCTCCAATTATCGTTAGTACGTCTACTATCTCTACTACTTTCGGATTTGAACTAACAATTGCGTCTGTGTGCTAATGTGTTATGGGAACCTGAACTAATGTACGTACGTGGTACGTTGTAGCTGACTGATTGACCATATCCTCAGAATTAGGATACTGGTTGGAGTTGTCCAAAAACTAAGATGTGGCATTAATCCATCAGGTCGCTGACTTTTGGACTGATTTAGATTACTTAATTAGAGTTGGTTGAACACAAAGTGGATTTTCTCATTATCTTTCGTTAAGTTGTGTTTTCTAATTTCTCTACACATACATCCTCCTTGCATACCTTTTCGTGAACTCTATTTTTAATGCTCATCTGCTTCAATAGGATACACTTTTTTTTATAATCTCAACTTACTTAAACCTCAGATTGATATTTTCATATCGTTGTGCAAATGTGATGCGGTAAGTTAGACTAGCATACTTTTGTTCGGAATTCAACTTGGATAACATGACTTCTTGACATATAGTAACTTAACTAGTTACTACTCCTTTGGTACCAGAAGCGATTTTTCAGTAGTTTACAACTGTATCACTTTGTCTCTGTGTGTCATCTTAATTAAAACTAAATTCATGAATCTTTCACTATATCTCATGACAGGAAAACATTCTTTGAACCACTGAATATCTAGAAATAAATTCACACTACTCGAAAGCTTGTCAAGTTTTCTAATATGAAATAACTACTAATTGTTCAATCTCATAATCCGTAAACATATTCCTGAAACAATTTTCCTAAAAATGCATTTACAACTTCTTGTCAACTTGGTGAGTTTTAACTGAGTGTGTAGACTGAGCTAACTAGTGATGAGAGTTACTCATGAGCTAACTTTCTCAATGTTCTCAAGCGTTAGGTGAGAACTACCGTACACTGAAAAATACATTTAAATTGACCTCACCCACGAAATACTCTTTTAAAAAGTCAACATGCAAACCTGTATGAAGTGAACACCACTTGTTATAAATAACTTATATTACAAACTGTTTCTGAACCAGACTTTTGACATGATGTTCCAACATTCCAAGACTAATGGTAAACAAATGGTGAATGCGAAACTATACCAGTAAGAACTTATCCTCCAGGCTTTAATAATAAAGTGAGCAGTTAGTATGACACCAGAAAAATGGCAAGAAATAGCTACAAAGATAGGTGTGTTAGTATTCTTAACTTACATATAACATTATGTACGTTTATAAACATTGTTGCACCACTCATGAATCCGAAAAGTTCCAGCAGTAAGAATATAACAGAAAGAGAAAATGAAATGATGTATCTGAATTAGTTTTAATGGATACAATATTACTCGTAATATTCGTCAGCTAACTGATTAAGTGATATCCCGTTCTTTAGTGATTTTCTACCCTAAAAAAAGTTAATTTTCATCTGAAGCACTAACATCATTTAGAACTGAACAGAAGCAGATCAGTAAGTGAGCCAATAAAACCAGAAACCTTGTAGGAACAAGAAAGCTTGAGTGATCACTCATCTAAGCGTCACTTTCGAATATTCGCGTTATCTGTGTTTGTTGTTGCCATCTGCAGAAACAATCCCAATCCTGGCATCTGATATTTATTTATCAAATGATGATTTCACAGAAATTTTGATGCAAATAATTATTTTTAGTGTAATTCTCAACTCCATTTCCTAAGTGAATTCTTCTTTGTGTCCTAGGACCTTGAACCGTAGGGCGAGTATTAGGATATCATCTAGATTACACAAGCCCTTCCCGAAGATGTTTTATACTATATTTGATTATGTCGCAATGTTTTAAATAGATGGAGGCTACATCTACCAATATATTTTTCTAAAATATTTAGTCTTGTCATGAAAAGAAGTCCCTGAGTAACATTGCGTTTAATTCCATTTTTCCGGTTTTTATTAGTGGAAGAAAAATGTCAAGTGACCTCCAGACCAAAGAATTGTCAACTATTTTCCAATTAAGTTTGTCAATTACCTTGTGACGAGCTAGTTTAAACCATCTGGTTTAATTAGGAACGCCTCTTGGTGCTACGCGCGATGGGCAGCATAAACAGTCGGATGCACAAACTAATGTTGGCTGACACATCTTAAAAGTAAACGATTGTTTTGGTTCTAGGGTTATAAGGCTGTTGGAACTAGCAGCTATCACTGAAATGAATTGTTGTTCGTATTATGAAAATTTAAAAATTTGGTATACTGAGGAACTAGTCATCAGATTTATTTAAGAGGTTATTTGAGGATATCCTGGTAATTAATTTGGGCTGAAGAAAATTAGCCACTCATCTGCACAATGGAGCGATAGGCTACTCCGTACTATGCACCTCCAGCATCAGTAGGAAAGATTAGCTAACTTAATTTTTCACGTCTGTGGTATCATTCAAATTTGTTTTCGATCTCCATCAATTTCAGTTTCCGGCTTCTTTAGAACATGATAATCCATATTCAGAAGGTAGGTAGGCATAAGGCGCAAAAGACAACTGAATATTTATGACATCTTCATACAGTTGATTACAACAAAAATAACAGAAGTGACGGATGATTAAATAAACAGAAATTTGATGACGGTGATCAAAATAGTGGAGCCAGTAGTACTGATAATCGTAAGATATGGAACACATTCTAGATACAACTGCTTTGAATGCAATACAGCAAACCTTGGACAAGTACATTGTTACCAAGCCACCTGCAGTCTCCATGGCCTCCCACACTTACAGACTTAGGCCCGGATTCGTCCAAAATTTTTGTTGGGGCCATTGGATGTAGTCGGACTGGTGCTTCCCTTTAATTGAGACTAGCATCACACGAAATTTTATGAGCCTGTATTTCGAAACTGGCAATTGTATTAATTTCCTGTTTTTGTACGGGATAGATCATAAATATGTTTTCAGCCTATACCAAAAATAATAGATGCGTCTGTTTTCATTACATTTCGATAGTTGATGAAAGCCAACATAACAGTGACTGCAATGCTCTCTTCAGGAAGATTAAGGGGAAAGAACAAGTACCAACAGAATGAGAGGAGTGATAGCCCATCAAGATAGCTAAGAAAAGTGTTCTTAAGAAGTATGAGAACTAAAACGACATCACTCTATGATTAATACCAGGAAAATGGCATTCAGAACTGTACATCAACTTCCTCGGCTACGAGAATCCATTTGACAGCGTGGACGGTATGACATTACGGAGGCTCCTTCAACGCTACGATGTCCCAGAGAAGATAGTTGACACCATACGGAATCCCTACGATGGTCTGTAATATAAGATAAAATGTTATCTTCTTTGTATCGCTTTGTCGATCAACACTTATAATGATGTCTGGAGTATGGGTTATCAGTAATATTTCTGATCTAAGTACCTCTCCTGAAAACTATGATCGATTTCACTAGGATAGAACACAATGATGAGGTGAAGTATGCTTATAAATGCCTATTTTAGCCTAAACTCCCTCTTGCGTGATATGCTGGAATTGAACCTAATACCAGATTCTGTGTGGATCGTTCTTTAACCATCAAGCTAATGCACCAACATTAGATCTAGCAATATTGTCAGAAGTATTTAGGTCTACGTCATCTCTACTGTTGACATGCAATGCTATTTGTGCGGACTTCAACATTATTGAAATTGTAGAAAAATAATTTACTCTTGCAGTGCGCTTTTAACCCGAAAGTGTAGGTTCATACGCGTCCCGCTAAGTCCAAGTCCAAAAACGATAATTCTGGGAGAGAACGGTTCTATTTTAATCAAAAAGGGAAATACAGACAATTACCAAAACAATATTACACCTTCAAGTTTCCAGTTACCACAATAGGTTCCGTTGCTGGAAGAATAAGTGCTTCCAGTCAGCTACTGCTAGAGTATCAAATCCAAATATGGCTGTAGCCATATTAAGTATCAAATTTAAACAACATATGTTTAGTTCAGAAGGAAACATGGGAACTTCAAAATAAGTACAAGCTATAGAAATGATAACAATATACAAATGATAGAATCTCAAAATGGAATCAAATAAAGTACCACAATATCGAAAAGGAAGAGTCAGTCAGATCATGACACAAATATATATACATGGAGGGATTTTCCAAAAACGAAACCTTCAAAATAGATTCTACAGAAATCTCCAAGTTCCTAATCAAAGGACCAAAAAGTTTATAATCATTTATTTGAGGCTCGTAGCTTGGAGGATTGACTCAATATGTCGACGGCCCAACCAATCACAATAGTGTGTACAGAACAGACCAGCTGTAGAAATTAGGAAAAGGCAGTTCGTGTGGATATATAACTGGAAGGTGTGTAGTGGAACACTTCTACGACGAAAACGCGGTTGTTGAAAACTAAACATTTACTATTGTACTCGTGTAGTTGAACTGTACTAAAACCACTTACTTGCGCGCAAACTCGACTCTTTCGATTTCAACGTACATAAATCCAGCTTCTTACTTCAACTTCTCTTCTTTCCACCTGAAACTGCACAACTCTTCCTTCTTTCTGCTGTACTCCTCTGTCTGTGTGTTATATTCTTATATTCCCATAATTTAAGTGGTCAGTATGAATATTATCTTGACTTACTACTGTATTGACTTCTTCAACATGACGGGTTAAGTAGTGCTTTGGTTCTATATATACACTTGCCACACTGCTGCCTTTTTCTCTCTCTCTTCTCCTTTTCGGAACCCCATTCACTGTGGGAAATCCTTGGCGACTCTAGGGAACATGCACCCTATGTACCTGAATGTCTGGATCACAGCTCGTATCAAGAGCGTTCCATATGACCTTTCCCAACAAACTCAATATTGATCTCGATAAATCGCCAAAAGAACCTATTGTGCACCTTCCTACCTTATTTGTACTCTACTAATGAAAATGTGTCTGTATTATACTGTTTCTGTCAGTGACATGGTGTAAATATGCAATCAGAAACCGACTATTATATTTAATTTAACTGCTATAACTTTACAGTAATTGTGAAAGCATTTGTGACAATTTGATCTAGCCTGTAAACTGGCGTGACTCTTGTAACGTAGTTATTTGAGAATAAATATATATTATATTATACCCAAAAGATCAAAATCTGCAAACCCTATGTCAGATGAGCCTTCACTCAGTATTCCAATAGTAAAACTCGTAGATATAGGAGATACTATACCCAAATATGGCGAAACTTCTACACAGAAAAAACTTCACCATAATCTTGTAAAGCCTAAATCAGGAAATTCACAAACCAAGGAGTTGAATGCTCCACCCGAAACCGTTAATAGTAGTAGTAACCATGGCAGCGAGATACGACAGTTACAAAACTCACTTGCCCAAATTAACGATAAGCTTAACTTGTTAGCACCCCTCATGCACTTATGGGCCCCGAATAATGATAGGAACCTAGAAGAATTAGCCAAAGCGGAATATATCCTAGGCTTTGTAGCTGAGGAAGTTACGAAAAGAATAATGTCTTCCTGCAATGCGATAGCTTATAACCTCGCCGACCATACATCCTTGAATTCGCTAAAGGAAACCTGTCTAAAAGCGTGTGATATGACAAACGTCAGCTGTCACGTCACTCGCCTCAGAAAAAAATCGGATAGATCAACTTGCCCTCTCCTTTTCAAATTCGGCTGCTGCAACGACGCCAAACAATTTATCCGTTTGAGCAAAAATATTAGCTCATCAACCTTATACAAACAAGTAAAGGTTACCCCGGATCTAACGCCTTGTCAACGTCGTGTAAAAACAAGAGAGGCGACCAGATCACATAACAGTGAGACAGCAGACAATCTACAGAAAATAACCCTCAATGTCATGAAAGTAAATAAACAAGTAAACCACGATGTAGATCTTGATAAGCCTGTGGACTGTAAACCTTCTAACAAAGTACAGATGCCCTCTGTCACCAAGAAATCGAACGACCCTTGCAGTTCTAATCCCAGCTGTTCGAACGTTAACTTGACTGAAAATGTCCCAAAAAACAACACTGTTCCAGCTAAAACTAATAAAATTAAGAATCCATCCCCAAAATATATTGCACTAGAGAATACGATAGAAACTGACGTGTTTTTGAAAAACACGTCCAGGGGACCAAAACATACTCCGTCTTTAACTAAGAAGAGTGACCTGATTAAATCTTGGGTCTCAAGTAAAAAAATAGGTAGGATTCAAACCCGATTCCCACCGACTTTTCCAACTACGATGAACAGGTTCACTCCTTTAATGTCATGTGATGTGCCCCTAGCCTCTCCAAGTTGTAAGACTGATAATATTAAGAACAGGTCAGACCAACATCTGAACATGCGCACAAATAATTATTATCCAAGAGCTAGGTGCACTGCCCAGCCACCTAATCCTAGAACTATTAGTGAAAGTGGAAATGGAACATTTTTCACCCCTCACCCTATTCTTAAGACCCGGGCTTTTATTCGCAAAAACGCTGAGAATGTAAACTCTATGCATCCTGCTCTACCAAGCCAGCTGGTATACATGACCCCCAAATTTAGAAAAGGCCATAGCAACTGGCACTCGTATATGGCTGACCCTCCCCAAGTTAAAACCATTCCGCATAAATTTAGCCTTAGTAACGAGCTGTGTCATCAAGACATTACTAGAAAAGGTGGTGAACCGCAATGCCAGCCGAATCAAAATTTTTTCGGGATACAGCCACTTGTGGTACCTCTTGCGCGACATATAGCTCAAGTCATTTCATACCACATACAGAACATAAAAACACTCTCCTCGCACAATCTCAAACAGACAACATTCTCCCCATTTCCCCCGGGCTAACAACCCCTCCTGTAAATTTCAGTAATTTACTTAACATGTCCCCCCCTAACTCCTCATACCACACTCACGTAGGTCATAGTAACTCCTTTACTCAAGATACCCTAAACTATTTTAGCTTAGCGGGACATCTGTTTAATATATGTCTTATTAATGCTCGTTCAATCTGTAATAAAAAGACAGATCTAGTCATGTTTGCTACTATCTGCCAACCATCACTTATTATGATAACTGAGGCATGGACCTGTAGTAATATTTCTGATCTTACTATATCTCTTGAAAACTATGATCTGTTTCCAAGTGATAGGTTACAAGGAAGAGGTGGAGGATGCCTTATATATGCCCACTCTAGCCTAAACTCGCTCTTATGTGATATATCTGAACTAAATAGATTGCCAGACTCTGTGTGGATCGTTCTGAAACCGTCAAATGCTGTTTCCTTACTGTTCGGCTGTGTCTACCGACAGCCTAATGTACCAACAGGAGATCTAGCATTATTGTCAGAAGTATTCACATTTGTTTCATCCCTACCGTTCACAAGCAAGGCTATTTGTGGGGACTTCAACATGCCTGAAATCACTTGGTTCCCAATCAAAGCACCTAAACGATTCGAATCATTTATTGAATGCTTAGAGCTTGGAGAGTGGACTTAACATGTTAATGGCCCAACCAGAAATCAAAATACATTGGATTTGGTTTTCACCAGCAATCTCATTCCTCATACTGTTTATGTTGGAAAAAAGTTCCCAGGTAGCGATCATAATATGGTCATATGCAGCCTTGATATAGGAGCTACAATTATAAAGTATAAATCCACCACACTTCGTAGGGACTTTCGTAGGATTGATTGGTCAAACTTCAGTAACTGCCTCAGAAGCATTGACTGGACAAACTACTTTACTGCAAACAATACTGATGAACTAATAAATGTATTTTATCACAACACAAATAGCATACTCAACAAATTTGCACCCTCACAATCCTGGAGACCCAGAATTCCTAAGGACTTATTTATGCCAGGTCATATACGAAAGCGTCTTCGAAGACATGCTTCCAGATTTCATAACTGTAATGACTTCTCCTCATTAGTAACGATGACTGAAATATGTGTCGAGGCAGAAATAACACGTACTAAAAAGGCAATCGCACGGGAAAAGCGTGCTGTTCAGCTGAACAATCAATCCTCTGAACTCATAAAACTCCTTCGGAATAAACTCAAATGCTCCAAAGTGAAAGGAGGGAGCATATTTATTAAAGACAATCAAGTGTATGACGACCCTAAAAGTATCGCAGAGTTGTTTAGCGAACATTTTTGTGCCACATTAACAAACGAAAACTCAATAAATGAGTCACACCTGACCCAAACTCCTTCCTGTGAAATCGCCAGTGTTGAATTTAGTGTACAGAACATTTCTAAGGCGATTACTACACTGAAGCACTCTTACATTGAAGGACCAGATGGCATCCCTGCCAGCATGCTAAAAAATGGTAGCAATGATCTGAGTGCTATTCTTCTCAAACTATTTACTATATCTCTCTCCACAGAGTGTTACCCTAATAACTGGAAGACTACACATATCATCCCCACTATAAAATCGGGGCCTACAGCGAACGTTGAAAATTACCGACCTATAAACATAACTTCGGTAGTATCTCGGGTCATGGAGAAAATAGTTAAGGCAGAGTTACTACAACATCTAGTTAGTAACAATCTGATATCGACCTCACAGCATGGGTTCTTGAGGTCCAGGTCGTGTGATCTATGTCTTTTAGATTATTTCAACGATATCACGGACGAGCAAGACAAAGGGCTTCTGGTATCAGTCCTTTTCTTCGATTTTAAAAAGGCTTTTGATAAAGTCCAACACAAAAGGCTTCTACTTAAACTGAAGTCATTTAGAATCATCAACCCACTACACTCATGGTTAGCTTCATTTCTAAATGGGCGACAACAAATGGTTAACTACAACGAATGTCTTTCATCACCAAGACCAATAACCAGTGGGGTTATCCAGGGAAGTGTCTTAAGTCCACTCTTGTTTCTAATGTACATAAATGACATATGTAATACTATTATATTTGGAAGAGCATACTTATATGCTGATGATCTGAAAATAGTATACAGCTATAAGCCTGAAGATCTGGACGAAAATATAGCTAAGATTCAGAGTGATCTTGATAACTTAAGTACCTGGAGCGAGACATGGCAACTGCCGTTTAACCACAACAAATGTGCCATAATGCATTTTAGCAAGCGTCACCTTGATACACCACTCTACTTACAAAAATGTAGAGTTCAGACACTTATATCAGCGCGTGACCTTGGTATTAGTTACTCTAAAAGCCTAAAATTCGAAGAACATGCCTCAAATATTATCTCTAAATCTAGACGACTAATTGGGTTTATAAACAAGAACTTCTTCACAAGTGAGGCTAAGCTTACTCTCTTCAAAATCTGTATAAGGCCCACACTTGAATATTGTTCACTCATATTTTCAAACATGAATATCATGGACAAAATGCGAGTAGAAAAGGTACAAAGAAGCTTCACCCGACGACTGCTCGGATTGAGCCATAACCTCGACTACACAGAAAGATGCAAGCATCTTTCCCTAGAACCTCTATGGCGCCGTCGTCTCAAAAACAACCTAATGCTCCTCTATAAACTAATAAATGGTCTATCGTTCGTAAAATACCGCCCAACTATGAACCTCGACACTGCTTACAGACTTAGAAACAACGCATATACACTATTAACGGCAAAACACAAGAAATTATTGCGTTGTAATTTCTTTGTAATACGATACAGTCTACTGTGGAACAGGTTACCAATCACTATCCGTATTTGTGACACAATCACTAAGTTCAAGAAACTAGTCATGCTGTTGCTAGACTCTAAAGAGATATATCGACTATTCCCGAAACTCACACAAAGTCCCCAGGCACTCTTTTATGGTCCACCAAATATTTAGATGAACCTCGGAAACGAATTATAGACTATGAACACATTGTGTTCTCATTACCACCCATACATGTATCATGAAATGATAGACCAATTCCCATTGCTCCTACTAACAGTAATAGGTTACGCCTTTGAAGTGTTACCCTTGACTTTTCTCTGAATTTAAATTCCGATTATTATTTTCATATCTTCAAAGCGGTTTTAGTTTTTATTTCTAGTAGACAGACAAATTGAAAAGCCTGTAGATGCTGTTCAACTACTGTCAATTACAAGGAACTCAAACACCGAGTATCATTGTGAGTATCTTCTTATTTAAGTACTAACAGTTTAACTAATTTTAATTTCCCCAATTCATTAACATCCAAACACCTTGCCTGCTTACCAACTTATCGCTTTACTCATTAATTTTTAACATTATTTCAACTCTTTTTTTTCACTTTCTCCTCGTTCCAGCTCCCTGTCCTTCCTATTTCCAAACTACCCATTAACTGACTCATCTTACAAATTATACCATTCGTTTACTTAAAATCAGTGTGATATGCTATGTGGATATATTATCTGGCAAAGTTGTCTGGATTGCTTGTAATGTTGGAGCTAGTAGAGAATGTTAATTCCGATGAGGTGTACAAAAAAAAATTGAGAGTAGACTAGAGACCATTATTTACAATTAACCATTAAACGTAAGAGAGCCTAACATCAAAAAAGGAGGGAGGGTGGTGTATCTGACCAGCATTCATGACGGTGGGGCGATAACCTCAATCTACCCATGTCTGTGTGGCAGAACACTTTGTTTGCTTACGGCTCCTTACGATATAGCAGGATGTAACAAATCAGTGATATTGATGTTACTTTTCCTAGTTAACCTCGTCTACAACCCATGTCTGTAATCTTGCGCTGGTTTTTACTTCCTACCGAGAAATCCTATTACAAGCTGGTCTGGACAACTATACTAAAAAAGAGCTCATTCATAACTTCTTGAGCCTCAGAGTTAAAAATAAAAAGAATAAATAAAACCAAAAATTTATATCACTGATCCTCTTTATTATATTTTGTAAATCAACTTTATTACTAACAACTTGGTTCTTCTGAATTTCCTCGATTCTTTCAACTAACTTCTCATTAGTTATCTCACTACTGAATTGTCTTCATTAACCTACATAAGCGCAGGTGTAAAGTGTTCTGATATTAAAAATGTTTGGATAAACATACCTTTGTTTTATCCATAAACGTATGTGCGAAGCCGTTGTTCGGCTTTGAACATGAATATTTTCTGTTCTGCTCCTCGTCCCGTTTTCTTTATTCCTCTTTTTTCAGAACCTTATTCCAATCCACATATATTAGTCTGGATATTTGCAGTAGACTTGGTTACCCTAGCCAAGAACATGTGAAATCATTAGCTGATGAATATCAACCAGACTTTTGTACATTTACCGCATCAATTCTTGTTACATGAAAACCTGTCTGTACCATGAATCATTTCTCAGCCCATAAGATGATTGTCGTAACGCAACCTTCGTAACTTGCGCCAATTACTCGCTTTGTACATTCCATCTTTAAGAAAACAATGAATCTTGTGAAATGTTTCAGTAACTGTATACCGTTTTCAGAAAAAAATATGTTGCTAATCTTAACATTTTGATCTTGCCTGTAAATTGGCATGTCTCTTGTAACATGTTTGTTATTTGAGAATAAATTATTATTATTATTATTATTATTATATTTGTGTCATGATCTGACTGACTCTTCCTTTTCGATATTGTGGTACTTTATTTGATTCCATTTTGAGATTCTATCATTTGTATATTGTTATCATTTCTATAGCTTGTACTTATTTTGAAGTTCCCATGTTTCCTTCTGAACTAAACATATGTTGTTTAAATTTGATACTTAATATGGCTACAGCCATATTTGGATTTGATACTCTAGCAGTAGCTGACTGGAAGCACTTATTCTTCCAGCAACGGAACCTATTGTGGTAACTGGAAACTTGAAGGTGTAATATTGTTTTGGTACTTACTTACTTACTTACGCAGGTTACCCCCAATGAAGTATAGGCCGCCCACCAGTTTTCTCCAACCAACTCTGTCCTGGGCTTCTCTCTCCAGTTCTGTCCAATGTTTGTTCATTCCTCTCATATCTTTCTCTATTTCTCGGCGTAATGTATTCCTTGGCCTTCCTCTTTTCCCTTTGCTTTGAGGGTTCCATGTAAGGGCTTGTCTTGTGACGCAATTAGGTGCTTTCCGCAATGTGTGTCCTATCCACTTCCACCGCTTCTTCCTGATTTCCTCCTCCACTGGAATCTGGTTTGTTCTCTCCCACAGTACGTTGTTGCTGATGGTGTCTGGCCAACGAATACGAAGTATTTTGCGTAGACAACTGTTCATAAATACTTGTATCTTGTCGATGATGGCTTTGGTAGTTTTCCATGTTTCCGCTCCATGAAGTAGAACTGTCTTCACATTTGTATTGAAAATCCTGATTTTGGTGTTGATTGATATTTGTTTGGAGTTCCAGATATTTTTCAGTTATAGAAATGCAGCCCTTGCTTTGCCAATCCGTGCCCTCACGTCTGCATCCGATCCACCTTTCCCGTCGATGATGCTGCCAAGATATGTAAAGAGGTGTTAACGTCCTCGAAGGCATCTCCATCAAGAGTGATTTGGTTGGTGCATGTTGTGTTGCATCGGAGAATTTCGCTTTTTCTTTTATGCATGTTGAGACCAACTGCTGAAGAGGCTGCTGCTACACTGGTCGTCTTCTCTTGCATTTGTTGTTGCGTGTGCGATAGAAGAGCCAGATCATCTGCGAAGTCCAGATCGTCCAGCTGCGTCCTAACTGTCTACTGAATACCGTGCTCCGCTCCAGACGTCGACGTCTTCATAATCCAGTCGATCGCCAGGAGAAAGAGAAAGGGTGAGAGTAAGCAACCTTGCCTGACACCGGTCTTCATTTCGAAAGAGTCTATTAGCTGTCCTTCGTGTACGATTTCGCAGTTGAATCCATCATGTGAATTCCGTATGATGTTGACTATTTTCTCAGGCACCCCGTAGTGTCGAAGAAGCCTCCACAGTGTTTTCCTATCCACGCTATCGAATGCTTTCTCGTAGTCGATGAAGTTGATGTAGAGTGGTGAGTTCCATTCAATTGATTGTTCCACAATGATCCGTAATGTAGCAATTTGATCAGTACATGATCGATCCTTACGAAATCCGGCCTGTTGATCTCGAAGTTGGGTGTCTACGAATTCCTTCATTCTGTTTAACAATACCCTGTTGAAGACTTTGCCTGGTATTGAAAGAAGAGTGATGCCTCTGTAGTTCTCACACTTGCTGAGATCGCCTTTCTTTGATATTTTGATCAGGTATCCTTCTTTCCAATCTGATGGTACTTGTTCCTCATCCCAAATCTTCTTGAAGAGAATGTGAAATATTTTCGCAGTTGCTTCCACATCTGCTTTCATTGCCTCTGCTGGAATGTCGTCTGGTCCTGCTGCTTTGCCGCTCTTGATTTGTCTGATGACCATACTGATTTCTTCAATCGTAGGTACGCCAATATTAATTGGGAGATCCGTGCATGCTGCTTCAATGTTGGGTGTGTTCAGTGGAGCTGGTCGATTCAATAGTTCCTTGAAGTGCTCTACCCACCTATTTCGCTGCTCTTCAGTGTTGCTGATTACTTTGCCTTCCTTACTTTTCACTGGTCGTTCTGGTTTACGATAGTTTCCGGCTAGCTTCTTTGTTGTTTCGTACAATTGTCTCATGTTTCCTTCTCTTGCAGCCTTTTCCGCCGTCATCGCTAGATCTTCCACATATTTTCGTTTGTCAGTTCTGATGCTCTTCTTCACTTCCCTGTTTGCTTCTGTGTATGCAGCTTGTGCCTTAAATTTCTCTGCTCTTGTTCGGCTGACATTCACTGCTGCCTTCATGTTCCTCCTTTCTTCAATTTTTTCAAGAGTACTAACAGAGATCCATTCCTTGTGATGGTGCTTCTTGCGACCAAGGACCTCCTGACATGTTGAAGTGATTGCCTCCTTAATCCCTTTCCAATTGTACTCCAATGTTGCTTCCTCTCCATTGAGTAGATCCTGAAAGGCCTGGAACCTATTGGTGAGGGCTATCTTGAATTCGTTGAGTTTTACGGTATCCCAAAGAAAGGCCGTAATAAAGTTCTATGATGTTGTCTGCCCCGTTGTCCAGTGCTTCTTTAGCTTCAGTTTCATTTTGGCGACCAGCAAATGGTGATCTGAGGCTATATCAGCCGCTGTCTTGGTTCTCGCATCCTCCATAGTCCTTCTGAACGTTTTGTTGATACAGATATGATCAATCTGGTTTTGAGTAGTGTGGTCCGGTGAAATCCATGTGGCTTTGTGAATGCGTTTGTGCGGGAATATTGTGCCACCGATGACCAGTTTGTTGAAGGCACATAGGTTTGCAAATCTCTCACCGTTTTCGTTCCTTTCTCCCAGTCCATGTCGTCCCATGATGTCTTCATATCCAGTGTTGTCCATTCCAACCTTGACATTCAGGTCTCCCATAAGAATCGTCAAATCCTTTGGTGAACATTTATCGACGATTGACTGCAGCCTTTCGTAGAATTGATCTTTAACGTCATCATTGAAGTCATTGGTAGGTGCATAACATTGGATGACGTTCATTGAAATGGTTGAGACCCGGAACTGGGGAAAGCGTACAGGAGTGCCTCTATTGGAACCAATTGGGACGGCCACTCTAGAAATATATTTACAGTAATGTCCTATTTCATTGTTTTGTAGGATGCTTTAATGATTCTGGGTCCATGAGATTCCCATCCTATCAGTGCCTTTTGTGCATGTTTGGACTGCATCAGTGCAACTCCTTGTGTATATGAAGCATTTCCCTCTTCATGACCAGAGTATAACAGCAGTTCCCCTGAAGCTAGTCTCAGTTATCCTACTTGTGTCCAATGCGTTTCACTGATGCCGAGCACCTCGAGGTTGTATCTTTTCATTTCTGCCGCAACTTGAAATAGTCTTCCACTCTCCCACTTTCCATGTACCTGAAAGAATGGTTGCTCTGGTTGTCAGAAGAAGCATCGGCCCCGTGACTTCCGAGGGAACTCGGAACTCGGAACTCCAGACATCATTATAAGTGTTGATCGACAAAGCGATACAAAGAAGATAACATTTTATCTTATATTACAGACCATCGTAGGGATTCCGTATGGTGTCAACTATCTTCTCTGGGACATCGTAGCGTTGAAGGAGCCTCCGTAATGTCATACCGTCCACGCTGTCAAATGGATTCTCGTAGCCGAGGAAGTTGATGTACAGTTCTGAATGCCATTTTCCTGGTATTAATCATAGAGTGATGTCGTTTTAGTTCTCATACTTCTTAAGAACACTTTTCTTAGCTATCTTGATGGGCTATCACTCCTCTCATTCTGTTGGTACTTGTTCTTTCCCCTTAATCTTCCTGAAGAGAGCATTGCAGTCACTGTTATGTTGGCTTTCATCAACTATCGAAATGTAATGAAAACAGACGCATCTATTATTTTTGGTATAGGCTGAAAACATATTTATGATCTATCCCGTACAAAAACAGGAAATTAATACAATTGCCAGTTTCGAAATACAGGCTCATAAAATTTCGTGTGATGCTAGTCTCAATTAAAGGGAAGCACCAGTCCGACTACATCCAATGGCCCCAACAAAAATTTTGGACGAATCCGGGCCTAAGTCTGTAAGTGTGGGAGGCCATGGAGACTGCAGGTGGCTTGGTAACAATGTACTTGTCCAAGGTTTGCTGTATTGCATTCAAAGCAGTTGTATCTAGAATGTGTTCCATATCTTACGATTATCAGTACTACTGGCTCCACTATTTTGATCACCGTCATCAAATTTCTGGTCATTTATTCCCCTGTCACCTCACTGTTTATTTGTTGAAATCTATGCTAACCAACATCACATAAACCTCTAGTCTTATTTTACCAATAATTTTCCGATATTGCCAACTTCAGCTTATTATTTGACATTTTTTGTTGTTTGCACTAAAATTTAATAACGGGCATGTTTATTTTCCAGGTCATGATATGGTCCATTTGGTTGTGTAGTTATACTATCAAGATAAGTAATTCACGGAAGTATAGAACTGCAGTTAGGTTTATTAAATAGTTCATGTAACTAAATTTATTGTTCATATTTAAGGAAAATATATCAAAGTTTACGACAGACAAGTGACTTTTTGGTGAAAGATACTATTTTTTTATTAAGTTCAAATTTGACATCTAATTGTCAACTTTTAGAGCCAAACACTTTGAGTAGGTATAGCAATGTCTCCATATAAATAATTTAGCAAAATAAAAAGAAAGCTCAAACATATTAAGGTAGAACTAACATAGGTTTTCTCAAAACCATCCCAAATCTGAAACAAGCAGGATAGCTCATTTACTTACGGCCTCAACTATGCCTGGAGGATCATAGCGATTTTTTCAGAAGATTTTTGTGGAATGATTTTCAACATTACAAGCTGGTTTTCTTATAAGTTTCGTAAATATTGACTAAATGTTCGTCTTTCTCAGTTAAAACCGAAAAAACGCATTCCAATATTAAAGTTCTAGTCAGCCCCATTTGTGGACAGTGTTCTGATTAAAGTCTAAAAATTTAAATAATTTATTGAGATAGTAACGTGAATCTATAACTTTTTAATTTTTTTTCTCTCAGAAGACCGTAATTTTGTTATTACCGAGTAAATCGGCTCACGTCGACTTGACACGTAATTCAATAGTTGCGTTACAATGCCTCCAAAGACAACTACTGCTAAAGGTGATCACAAGTCAGTGAATGTAAAAACATCAAGCGAAAGCCATTCAGTCTCATTGATTTTCAAAGAGTTCTTTAGAAAATATAAGACGACGACTCCGAAACGATTGCGTATTTTGGATGCATATCTCGTCTATATTCTTCTAACTGGCATTATCCAATTCGTGTACTGCTGTCTAGCTGGAACATTTCCTTTCAATGCTTTCCTGTCAGGATTTATATCCTGCGTTGCTTCGTTTGTTCTGGCTGTTTGTTTAAGAATGCACGCAAACCCTCAAAACAAAAATGTGTTTGTCCCTTTTTGTCCTGAAAGCGCATATGGAGACTTTATAATTGCTCATGTTATCTTACACCTCGTTGTTTTTAACTTTATTGGATAAAGTTTATTTCTTTTTGTTTGTTATGTGAGTCTAGTTTTTTGTAATCGAGTAATTTCATAAAACGAATTAGTTACTTGTAAATCGCTTTTTTGTTTTGGATTTGTCGGTCAATACGATAACTAGTTTGTGTATTTTAAGCAAACACTTCATTGATATCCTATAGTTCAGCTTACGTATGTATTGCCAACAATATCCCGTGTTCGCTTAAATTGTAAACTGTCACCAGTCTATGGTCATGCACGTATCCAATTTTTCTTCTAAACACGTTAGATTAAAGCAGATCAAGTGGAACAAAGTTTGCGGAATAAATGAATTCATGCTGTTCCATAATTTCTCGTCGGCCGCATACAACTCAATATTGCAGTTATTAACAAAATTATTGACAAGTGTTTGACTGCAAAATTGTAGTTTGTTCGAAACGTAATAATGATAGGGACTCAAAGTGTATAGATAAACAGTTCGAAACGGTATGTATTTATATTGTGCTGAGTAATAACGTAGAGTCAGACAGGTATCGTAGTTACCGGTGATTTTAATCCAGATGAAAGCGATTATATAAAAGTATTGAATTCTGTTAGTGATTGGCTAATTGCTCACCATGATACAACAAACGAATGTGTGAACATTGACACGAAACACTGAAGAAATTCATAAACATTTTCTGATAAACATTCAATCAACATGACATGGAAAGCTCATCAAAGTTTCCTTCCACATACATAGAAAATTTTGTTAGCTATTTCCTCCGCGAAATGGAGGTTCCTGTATTTGTCTTATTTATTATAAATGTATTACTTAAGTCCACTACATGTTCATTAGACAGACAGATACAACGCAGAGCTTTGTACATAAGTACATCAGTTCAGGTTTCCATACCACATCAGCGCAGAGACGCAACTGTCAGTTCAAATCCAAGAGTGATAGTGATAGTAGAATTATTAGCAGCATTGAAGATTAGGGAGCGAAAGTATAATTCAGTGAGATAAGTTTAGAAAGAGATGATGAGGAATTCAGAAGGTTACAATTACAGAGAACACGGAGTGGATGCGCCTGCGCCATTGCAAACGATTCTGAGCCATGTCGTTCAAGGTCTCTAACCATTGGTGACTTTCGTCTCGCGGACCCCCACCAGATAGCCTACATCTACTGACATGACTCAGTCCACTTGTTACTGACTTCATGGATTTGTGCCATATTTTGTCTGGCCGCCCCTAACTTCCAACCTACGATCAAAGACTAGTAACCTACGAATGTCCTCTACTCTTAACGGCCATGTTTCGCATCATTATAGTAGGACAGGGCGAACTGCTGCGCAGTACACTCGTCCTTTTGTTAGAAAGCGGATATCTCTCTTGCGCCATAAGTGACGCAGGTTGGCAAAGACAGTCGAGCCTTCTGTATCCGAGCTGAGATTTCGTCAGTCACCAGGCCATCAGCACTGATGAGACTCCCCAGGTGTTTAGCGATTACACTTACCAAGGCTTTACTACCTTTCGTCCGTATGTTAAAAGTAGTGGTGAAATCTCTGTTCGAATCATTTCAAGACAAACTTAGGGTATTTGTTTAGAAATGCTTAGTTTCGTTCTACTTGTCGCTCTACGAAATAAGTCAATCACCAAAATTTCGTACGTACGTACATCAGTTCACGTTGCCGTACCACATGAGCTCAGATATGCAATTGTCACTTCAAATCAAATATTAGTAGAGGTAATAGAAGTATTAGCAGTAATTAAAAATTTTAGGGTACGACGATACTACTCAAGAAGTAGAGTCAAGTGAAATAAACTTTAAAAAAATGATGAACTATCCAGAGGGTATGGATTTGATAGAACACAACGAATGAATGCACTTGCGCCATTGCAAACGGTCTCTAACCACCGATTACTATCATTTCGTTGACTCCAACCAGGTAGTCTACACCAAATAACAAAGCTAAGTTCATTCGTCTGTGACTTCATGGATTTCTACCATGTTTTGGTTTGGTCGCCCCTATCTTTCTTACAACTTATTCCTACATCTCTAGACGAGGCAGCCGGTAGTTAGGCATACGCAACATATGTCCTAATCGCCTCAACTGATGAAGTTTCAACACTTCATCTGTTGACCTGCCACCCTTACCTAATAGCCGTTTCCTAAAAACAGCATTGCTTACTCGGTTTCACCATGATACACAAGCACCGCTTCGGAGGCACCTATGATCGAAAACCAGCAAGCTACTAATATCTTCTACTCTGACTGACCGTTTCGCAGCCATAAAGTAGGACGGAGCAAACGGCTACACAGATGGATATCTGGCCTACGCCATAAGTAACGCATGTTGGCAACAGCCAGTCAAGCCTTCTGTATCCTTGCTGAGATTTCGTCAGTCTCCAGGCCATCAACACTGATGAGACTCCCCAGATAAGTGAAGTGAGCAACATGTTCTACTGTCTCACTCCTTATCACTAGTTCAGGTGTCGATACAAGCCAATACTGAAGCAACATTCTGCATTTCGAGGCGGAGAACCGCATCCCGAACATGTATTGTTGCTTAGGGTAGCCAGAAGACGCTGCATTTTGTCAACGTCTTCACCATGTCATCAACATATCCTAAGTCAATCTACGAATTTCGTGGTAGAAGGTCCACTCCTGAAAATTCAGACAAACATAATTTTATATCTAGGAGCATATCCATGACAAAATTAAACAGGAATGGGGAAAGCGGACATCCCTGACGAACTCCACTCGAAGTAATCAATGCGGATGACATTTCGCCATGAGCTCTTATTCGAACTGTAGTAGAGAGCTTGTACAGCCACGTCCAGGTTTGAAACCAACCTGGTTTTATCGAGTCCGCTCTTCACAAGCTACAGTTAGGCGTCTAAGTATTTTCGAGGCTAATAATTTAGACACTAAACTAGTTAAACTGATTCCTCTGTGATTGTCACAATAGGACTTTTGTCCTTTCTTATAAATTGGGACAATCAGCGATTGGGACCAGTCAGATGGGATTACGTCCAGTTCCCAAACTCTGCCTAGGATCTCAGTCAATGTAGCTGCTAAAACTGGACCACCATCCTTAAAATACTCAGGGGTCAATCTATCAAGACCCGCTGCTCTCCCTCGCTTCAGATTTCCTATAGCTCTTTCGACTTCGAGTCGGAGGACTTAGGTCGACATGCCATTCAGGTTGACTGGAGATCGTGGGTAACCGAAGTCTGGCTGAAGGCCAGTTGAACTGACCCCTAAAGTGTTCTACCCATACATTTAATCTCCTGGATTGAGAATGAATAATAAGACCATCCTTCTCAGAAATAGTCTCACTCATATTCTGGTTTCTAATACCAGTTTCCTTGACGAGTCTAAATAGTTGCCTATCGACGCTGCCTTTTCCGTCTCTCTCAATTTCGCTATCCACCACTGTTCGAGATCATTGCGTAGGCTTTTTATCAGCCTGCGCTTAAGCTGACTTCGCTCTTTGCCATGTTTGGAGCCAGGCGGGATGAGTTTCTGATCGTCTGTCAGTTCAAGAGATGCTGCTGTGATCCACAGTTTCTTATTAACCTTATGATTTACCGTACTAGCAGATATTACTGCTGTTTCCACAGCCCTTTTAATATCATTCCAAGCCGCCTCTGGATGGGAATCACTTATATGGCCGCCTAAATGTTCTTGAAATATGTCCTTTGCTATGCTGTCCTATGTCCAGTAAGACGCAAAAAAATACGCGCTCGCACTAGAGCATGATCCGAATCTAGACATGTGCCCTAGAACGAGCGACAGTCACCGTTCGAACCCCTACATCGGTGGCTGGTTCCAACGTTGAGACGACTTTGGGGGTCGCCAGGTCAACAGATGTTTTTCCTCATGCTTAAAGTTAGTGTTTGCTAGAAATAGGCTGTTATCTTAGCATAGCTGCAAAAGACAGTCGCCATTATCTGTTCTCTAAGCCGCAAAACCATAAGATCCACACAGGTATCTTTCCTTTTCACTTAATCTACCTACTTGAGCATTGAAGTAAGCCATTATTACCATATCAGAGTGCCTAACATTTTGGAGGAGGTTCGGAAGCTTTCTGTAAAACTCATCTTTCACCTCGTCTGAACTGCAGTCATTGGGAGCGTATGCGGACACCACGAAGAGGCAGCGGCGAGTTTCCTTATCCTTCCGTGTCCGTACCATCCCGTCTAGTCGGACAGCGCATAGACGACTGTCTATCGGCGTCCAGTCTAAGAGATCTAGTTCTGCCCCAGCACTTAATACTATGCCTGCACCGGCGAGGCCACGGGAGGCAGCATCACTGCTACCTGAAACAAGAAGCGAAAACCGTGTTGTGTCTCTATCTACACTAGGTGAAATCGAATTGGTGATTTCACTCGGATCTTGTATGCGCGTTTTGGAGACGCAACACACATCAATTGCATGGGATTGCGGATATCTAGTTAATGAAGCCTGTTACTCATTTCGGAACAAGGTTCCAACATTAAAAGCTGCAATATGCAGTTTAGAGTGGGGTTTCAGTAGACTAGGAATAATGTTTCGTGAGCTCAAACCGTTTGCGTCAGCGGCGTGAGGTGAAAAACGATCGAAAGAAGGGTTAGTTTTGGAGATGAGAGAGTTATTAGGAGGTGTAGGTGTAGAAAAGATTTGTTTGTGATCGATTCGGTCTCGTGTGCTTTTATGGGTATGAGGACGGATGTTACTTCCAAGCTGCCCACACCGTCGAAGGGTTCTGTTTATCAGAAGGGGCATCGGCCTCTTAACTTCCGAAGGAACTCGGCTTTCATCATGAGACATCATAACTCTTCTAAATGAAGACATTCTAACTGGCAGATCAGAGTTTAAATGGTTTGAATTATTTTTTCTTGTTAGAGTATTTTTAGCGAGTTAATTTTCTACGGAATGTGTTCGCCAACCCCAATCCCAACCCTCCTGCTTTATCCAGGCTTGAGACTGGAAGTAGCCCCGGTGAGTCTACAGGCGAGGTTCTTTTAAAGTTAATAAACAGTCAGTTTTGTGAGTTCTTGGGTTGGTGTTACTCTAAATTGTGAATTTCATCTACTTGGGTTGATGGTATCTCACAGTTTCTTTTTCTTACATTAGTTCTGATGATCAATTAATCAACGAATAATGAGTTTATTTTTACATTGTGAAGCTTATATCATCGAAGATGCTCGTGATCAAACTGTAGCTGTTTCTCAGGTCATTATTTTCGATAATGATGATGATGAATGTCTGTCAGTTAGTATCGTTCGCTTAACGAATCTACATTTTTTCTGTTATGAGGATGACACATTTATTATCATCAAACAGAACCTTATCACAAACTCATAACTAAGTGGAAATAACAAGACAATCGGCTCAAGATACACATATTGTAGTGAATGAGAACACAGGTGGGGCAACCGAATTGTATTTAACGAAAAATTACAGAGTTACTCAGTAAAATCGGAAAACCATATCGTAAATCGTTCATTTGCAAAATATCAGTCCATCATATCGAACTGGAGGACTGTTCCTGTTGCAAAACATCAACAATCCATTGTCACTCACTATTCATGCGTTTCATACAAATTCCATTGTGTTCTTCTAACTCTTCCTTTCTTGATCTTCCCCCATCTTCTCTTCTGCCAGACATTACGTTGACACTCACGTCATATACTACTTATAAGTAGCTCGCACCACAGCACCACAATATGACAGCACAGACTGATAAATTGTCGCTCTTAACATTAACAAACCTTTATAAATGAAACCTATAAGATATTTTATTCAACAAACTAAATCGTATGATTACTCAGTAATGACCTGTCTTACGTGACCCTTAGTACACTGATACTTGTAATATAGCCGTCCATCTAAAACACCTTAACATCATGTACACGATGCTTTTAATGTTATTCGATTAGAAGCAATTAACTAACATACATTTTGAAATCATATTGACTTTTCTCTTTATTCTTCAGCAAACACTTACTTAGTTATCGCTTTATTACGTAACGAATATTATTATTATTATTTGACCTGTTGTCATAACCTTCAGCTTACATTTACTACTTATTATGACATGTTTTTATCAATGTTTATAACAGTTCATGTAAATTTATTGATTATAAGAATTCTATCAACAAGCTGATGACTAAGTTTGAATAACTTATCACATATATCTGAGTTTCTTTTAAAAGATGTGACCAATGGAGTTCAACTATGTCAGGTAATGGGCGAGGTTGTGCAAAATCCTTAGATTGATCATAGTTGGACATTAACACCATTGGATGTCGGCTCAGTGGTCTGGAGTTCACGCACAAGAACAATCGTCCTGGATTCGAATCCTGTGAGTAGGAGGAGTCGTGGATGCGCATTGCTGTAGAGTCTCATAACAGGAAGAAATGGCAGTCCAGTGCTTCGAGGTTTCTAATGGTAGTGTGAAATCGACAAAATAAAACTTTGTTGATAACAGTAGGAACTGCGCCAACGAGTTTAAGTCAATATGCAAGGCTTGAAATCATTCATACAGAGAAAGCTGGACATAATTCATGTTTTCTGAAACAGCTGTAGTAGTAAATTCACGTTTACGAAGAAAAACACGATTTGTCAATCAATATGCCAGTGGACATACTATCAAATATTTGTTGATCTGTACTTTTGTTTATATCCGATGACTTTGATTCCACCCATCTATACGGTCGCCATCTTGTTTTGACTGCTCTGTACTTTTGTTCAATTCTCTAGCATGTTTCGACACTTCTTCCATACCATGAAATCGCAAGCATATACACAACCGATTTCATCTGGTCTGTCCCATCTTCTTCCTCCTTTATGTCAAAACATGGCACAAATTCATGAAGTCAGTGACAAGTGTGCTGAGTCATGTTGGTAAGTGTAGGCTACTTGGTTTGGGTCCACAAGACGATAGTAACCGATGGTTAGAGACCTTGAATGACATGGCTCAAAATAGTTTACAATGGCTCAGGTGCATCCACTCGTTGTGTTCTCTCAAATTCTGAATTCTTGATCATCTCTGTCTTTCTCTTTTTAAATTTATTTCACTGAATTACACTTCATGAATAATATCTTTGAATTCTAATCTTCTCCATTATCACAAAAATACTTCTACTATCTCTACCATTACAGGATTTGAAGTGATAATCGCGTCTCTAAGCTAATATGGTATGGCAATTTGAACTAATGTACGTACGCACGTACGTACGTACGAAGTTCTATGTTGTAACTGACAGATTTCTTATAAAATATATGGGACAATATGAGAGACCTGAATTCAATTGGCATGCAGACGCATTCATAGTTACGCAACCCGAACATCTATAAAACCGTGGAGTAATGCTTAAATTTACGATTTATCAAACAGAAACTTCAACTTCTCAAGTCAGAACCTACTCAGTTAGACTAGAGGAAAAAATAATTTAGAAATGTAGTTTTAAAATCGAAGTTGTACCTAATGGGATCCTATACACTTTGTCTGCTGATCTAGACAATTGAGTGACCTATTAATTTATCAGAATGATGTCTTGAAATTGATTGATTCAAATCCAGTAGTCGTCATTTATACAGTCAACTCTTCTGAAAATGATGACATCAATTGCCAAATCAGCAAAAGATTTAACTTGTAAACTATGAATTTATAGTAATCAACTCATTATGAGGAAGCATAGTTTATCAAGTCATAAAAACTTTATCTCACAATTCGGTTTCTATTATCGTTTACACTGGGTGTTTTTTCAATTCGCTTCAATAATCTTTCAGTGAATACTCTTCGGTCGTGTAGTTACGTTTTGAGTAATGCACTTAAGATTAAACAGAGTAATCTATTCGCTTGGTTTTAAAATTTTTCGATACAAAATAGATATTTTACTTGATTCACGTAGCCTAAGGACCATAGATATCTTGTCACTGCGTTAAATTGTGCGTATAAATAGAGAATTCATTCTTGGAGGCCTTCTAAGCGTAAATGTAAGCTAAACATCGGAATTCTCTACAGTCGCTGGTACAGTGTACAATGAGGCTAAGTCCTGATGCAATCAAACTAACGGACATTTTTATGAGTATGGATGAATAATCAAATCGGTACGAACTGAAAATTACTCCTATAAACGAAAGAATATCAAAATGTGTTTGATAGACTGGTGACAGAATAAGATGTACATATAAGCAACAAGAAGATTGAAGTTACCGGGATTACAGTTAGTTTAAACTAGACGAATATACCTTTTGAAAAAGCGGGTTATAGGTCGAATATATGTGGCCACAATGTTCAAATTGTTCAGCATAAATACATAGCATTTTTTAAAATTAACTCCATCTCATACTTACTTACTTACTTACGCCTGTTACCACCAACGGAGCATAGGCCGCCCACCAGTTTTCTCTAACCAACTCTGACCTGGGCTTCCCTTTCTAGTTCTTTCTAGTTTCCGTTCATTCTTCTCATGTCTTTCTCTATTTCTCGGCGTAATATGTTCCTTGGACTTGAGGGTCTCTTGTGAGGGCTTGTCTTGTCATGCGATTGGGTGCTTTTCGCAGTGTGTATCCTATCCACTTCCACCGCTTCTTCCTGATTTCCTCCTCCACTGGAATCTGGTTTGTTCTTTCCCACAGTAAGTAGATTATTATTCTACACAAATAATATAGAGCTTGTGATATAAATGAAAGGCTCATTTCTGTATGAAGTAGGTGGTGACGGCGTTATCCAAAGCCATAAT
Source organism: Schistosoma turkestanicum (assembly GCA_944470395.2). NCBI lineage: Eukaryota > Metazoa > Platyhelminthes > Trematoda > Strigeidida > Schistosomatidae > Schistosoma > Schistosoma turkestanicum. The sequence goes on along the minus strand of OX103975.1, from coordinate 17,348,642 downwards.
GAAAGTTTAGCAGTTCCGACACTTAACACAGAGATTATAAGCCTGAAAACATAAAACAATCTTTTTTGCAACCATATGGGTGTTTCGTAAACTAAACATCACTTATTCACAACTAGTGGTAAGAGATGGCTTGACAAAAATGCACAGATGTTTGTAACATTAAGTAGATAAACAGATTAATTTGAAAAAATCCTTTCATGAAAGCTTTCATCAGTAATTCAGTCAGTCAGTTACAACGTAGAACTTTGTACGTTAGTACATCAGTTCATGTTGCCATACCACATTAGCACAGAGACGCAATAGTCAATTCAAATCCCATAGTGGTAGAGATAATAGAAGAATTACTGCTAATGGAGAAGATTAGGATTTGTAGATATTATTCAAGAAGTACAATTCAGTGAGATAAGGTTAGAAAGACAAAGGTAAATGTGCTGACGAATCCAGAAGATTAGGATTTGAGAGAGCACAACGAATGGATGCACTTGCGCCATTGAAAACGATTTTGAGCCATGTCATTCAAGGTCTCTAACCATCGATTATTATCATCTCGCGGACCCCAACCAGGTAGTCGACAACTACCGACATGGCTCAGTCCAGTTGTCAATGACTTCATGGATTTGTGCCATGTTTTGATCTGGCCGTCCCTAGCCTCCTTCCAACCTGCTCCTACACCGCGAAACATAGGTCGTCGGTGGTTCAGCATATGTTACACATGTCCTGACCATCTTAACTGATGTAATTTCAATACTTCATCAATTGATCTACCATCCTTACCTAGTACTCACTTCCTAATGGCAGCATTGCTTACTCGGGCGTCCCACGATAGACGAGCGATGCTTCGGAGACATCTATGATCGAACACTAGTAACCGGCGATTATTTTCTACTCTTACCGGCCATGTTTCCATATAGGAGAACGGAGCGAACTGCTGCACAGTACACTCGACCTTCGGTTAGCAAACGGTTACCTTGCCTATGCCATAAATGACGCAAGTTGGCAAAAGCCAATCGAGCTTTATGTATCCGTGCTGAGATTTCGTCATTCACCAGGCCAAGATAAGTGAAGCGGTTCAAAGTGTTACAAAGTACGAATGACCATTAACTGTGTTGATACAATTTACAAAATTTCGGTGGACGCAACTCAGAAAAATGGGATGAGCAATGTGATTCAAGGTCTCTAACCATCGGTTACTAATTTCTCGCGGTATTCTACACCTACCCATATGGCTCAGTCCAGGTGTCAATGACTTCATGGATTTGTGCTATGTTTTGGTATGGTCAGTCCTAATTTACCTCCAGCCTACACCTACACCGCTAAACATAACTCATCGAGTTGGTATATGTAACACATATCCCAACCATGTCAACAGATAAAGATTCAGTACTTCATCTACTCGTTTCCTAACAACAGCATTGTTTACTCAGTGTTTCCAGGATGAAGCAAGATGGCAAATGCTAGTCAGGCTTTCTGAATCCGTCCTGAGATTTCATCAGTCACTAGCACTGATCAGACTATCACAATAGATGAAGCAGTCTTGCTGCTGAATTGTTTCACTTCCTATCATTAGCTGAAGTGCCGACGCAAGCCAATCATGAAGCAAAATTTTGCATCTCAAGAAGGAGAATCCCATTCCTAAAATACTTTTATTGCTACTTAAGGTGGTCAGAAGACTTTGTACGGCCATTCTTAGTTGGTGGGAAGATTTGTCTGGTTAATTCCGATAACAGACGAGATTTTAACCTACTAAGCAGTAGACTGGCCTTCTGTGCTCGTTTAGAGCTTGCCTTTTGTATGAAGTAGGGAGGTCATGAAACGGCGGTGCGGTGGCAGTTTTTACTTCTCATAAACTCCGCCTGCAGATTCTTCGAGGCTACTGCCGGTCACAAGCACGGATAGAGGGTCAGAATTAGGGTTGGCGAACACATCCCGTAGAAAAATAACTCGCTAAAAATACTCTAACAAGAAAAAATAATTCAAATCACTTAAACTCTGCTCTGCGAGTTAGAAGGTCTTCATTTAGGAGAGTTATGATGTCTCATGGTGAAAGTCGAGTTCCTTCGGAAGTTAAGAGGCCGATGCTCCTTCCGTCAACCAGAACCCTTACACGGTGTAAGTAGCTGGGAAGTAACATCCGTCCTCATACCCATAAAAGCACACGAGACCGAATCGATCACAAGCAAATCTTTTCGACATCTACACCTCCTAACAACTATCTCATCTCCAAAACTAACCCTTCTTTCGATCGTTTTTCATCTCACGCCGCTGACGCAAACGGTTTGAACTGAGGAAACATTATTCTTGGTCTACTGAAACCCCACTCTAAACTACATATTGCAGCTTTTAATGTTCGAAACTTGTTCCGAAAACGGCAACAGGCTTCATTAACTAGATATCCGCAATCCCATGCAATGGATGTATATTGCGTCTCCAAAACGTGCACACAAGATCCGAGTAAACTCACCAATTCGATTTCACCTAGTGTAGATAGAGCAAAAACGCGGCTCACGCTTCGTGTTTCAGGTAACCCTGACGCTGCCTCCCGTGGCCTCGCCGGCGTAGGTATAGTATTAAGTGCTGGGGCAGAACTAGCTCACTTAGACTGGATCCCGATAGACAGTCGCTAATACGCTGTCCGACTAAACATGACGGTACGGACACGGAAGGATAGGGACACTTGCCGTTGCCTCTTTGTGGTCTCTGCATACTCTCCCACTGACTGCAGTTCAGACGAGGTGAAATATGAGTTTTACAGAAAGCTTTCGGACCTCCTCCGAAAATTTGGGCGCTCTGATATAATAATAATGGCCAGTTACTTCAATGCTCAAGTAAGTAGACTAAATGAATAGGAAAGACACCTGTGTGGATCTTATGGTTTTGCGGCTAAGAGAACAGATAATGGCGACCGTCGCCGTCAGCAACCGATGTAGAGATTCGGAGGATGACTGTCGCTCGTTCTAGGGCACATGTCTAGATTCAGATCATGTTCTAGTGTGAGCTCAAATTTGCTTGACGTTTACTGGACTCAATAAATCTATCGCAGGGAAACCTCCTGCGGGTATACTAAACGATAATGTAGCTAACAATATATTTCAGGAACAGCTAGAAAAACATTCAGGAAACCATGTAATAAGTAATGCCTAATTATAGGTAGGTTGGAATGATATCAAAAAAGCTTTTGAAGCAGCAGTGAAATCTGCTAGTAAGGTAAACCACAAGTTTGAAAAGAAGCGGTGGTTTTCAATAGCATCTACCGAACTGACCGATGCTCGAAAACTCATCCCGTCACCGTAGGGGCAGGCTGTTAAAAAACTTATGCAATGATCGCAAACAGTGGTGGGTAGCGAAAGTGAGAGAGTTGGAAAAAGCAGCAGCGATGGGCAACCATTCCAACCTATGGGCAGAACACTTTAGGGATCAGTTCAATTGGCATTCAGCCAAATTTTGGGCTGCCCACTATCTTCAGTCATCCTGAATGGCAAATCGACGCACGTCCTTCGACTCTTTATGAAGTTGAGAAAGTTACACAAAATCTAAAGCGAGAGAGAGCATCGGGTCCTGAGATTTTTAAGGATGGTGGTCCAGTGTTAGGAGTTAGATTGACTTAGATCTTAAGCAGAATGCGGAAACTAGGCAGCATTATTGACGAGAAAATTGGATCTGATGCAGATGTGAAAGCGCGGACAAGCAAAGCGAGAGCTGCATTTCTACAACTGAAAAACATCAAGAACTCCAAACAAATATCAATCAACGCCGAAACTAGAATTTTTAATACAAATGTCAAGACAGTTCTACTGCGAGGGGCGGAAACTTAGAAAACTACCAAAGCCATCATCCAGAAGATTCAAGTATTGATTAACAGATGTCCATGCAAAATACTTCGGATTCGTTGGCCAGACACCATCAGCAACAATCTGTTGTGGGAAAGAACTAACCAGATTCCGGTGGAGGACGAAATCATGGAGAAGCGGTGGAAATTGATAGGACACACATTGCGGGAAGTACCTAACTGCGTCACAAGACAAGCACTCACTTAGAACCCTCAATGTCAAAGTAAAAGAGGAAGGCCAAGAAACATATTACACCCAGAAACAGAGAAAGATATTACAAGAATGAGTAAAAGTTGGACAGAACTGCAGAGGGAAGCCTAGGCTAGAGTCAGTTGGAGAAAATTGGCGGGCGGCCTATTCTCCATTGGGGGTAACAGGCGTTAGTAAATTCAACAGCTTGTGAGGAAATTTAGTCAATACATTCGAAACTACTTACAAATGTTTCAAGTAGGCATACTCTTAAAAACTAAAGTCTTAATAATTGTGATTTTCAGTCGTTATTTATATGTATGTATCATTGAAGTGTTATATATGGACCATCCGATTTTTTTCAGTTCATATAGATGCGATTATTTAATAGAATAATTTTTCCATTTCTCACAATTATTCAAAATACAATAAAATATGTAAGTGAATAAGAATGATTCTCCATTTATAATTATTACAAATATATTAACTCATCCTCAATAGGCAAAGTGACTTTTCAGGAAAACCTGACTCTGCCCACCTATTAACACTACAACGTGAACGGTACAGCTCAATCCTGTGACACAATCACACAGGTTCCTGAAAAGGTGGTTCAGCTTTCACACCATTTATATACACCAATACATATAGTGATTATTTCCTACTCATGATCGCGTCAATCAATATGCACAGCATGAACAGGCCTATACGACCCATCCCGCTTACATGACTGTCAAACTCATTATTATTCGGAATAGCGATATGCAGTTTGGCTCCTCTATGACAATGACCTTCGGGAGAATCGCAAGACAAAACCGCCGTGCCAACTGTTACGCCTGCACGTAAACACGTCAACTTGATATACGTGAACTATTACGAGTTTACCTAGTCGGAAAACGAGTGCGAGGATCCGGCGACACGACATACTACTCAAATCCGATTATCCCAACCCCCAGATTGAGTAAAAATAAGAAGACTTGATATGAAGTAGAGCACGTATTCTATAAGCATCCAGAAAGTACGAGGTCCAAGTCCAGAAGAGAATCAAGACCCCGGACTAGGATCCGGGACCGAGCTCTGGTCCTGGTCGTGGTCATAAAACGTTACAGATAATGCGTATTTGCACATTTTGGTCGAATAGGAAACAGCATCGAAGTCTGTGACATTGACAGTGAGCATGACTAATAGGAAGCAACATTTGAAGTGACATTGCTAGTCAGGACAACCAATAAGAAACAACATTGGAGCACGTGACATTGATATCTAGGATGACCATAAAATTGACCAGTAGGAATTAGCCAATAGGAATTGACCAATAATTCTCTTAGGATATTGGATGAGTATCCTAACATATACAGACTATAGCCAAAGTAATGCCAGGCCATCCACAACGAATCTACGGTTTCAAGAGAAATCTTCAGCTCTATATAGCAATATAGATTGTGGTATATATATGGTATAGCATAGGATATTTAAAGCTACAGCTCGTTAGAACGCAAATGGGCTCAAACACCCTTATTAGCCTATGCTGCGTGACATTTTTTTTGCAAAATCGAGATTTTCATTTTTCGACCAAATGAGACCTGAGTTAAGGGGTAGTATCCCTAATTTATTGAGTTGAATAGTGAAATATTACTTTCAAATGATGTACGATTTTAAATAAGAAAGTAGTAGGTCAAACTATCATTTACAGACGACGTTTGAGTGATATCAAGATAAACTTAGGATATTCAACTTCTATTCAGTAGACACCTGTCTCTTGTGGATGTTTGCTTTCGTTATACTCAAAGTTTTCACTCCACAAAGTAGGACTCTCTTGATATGTGTAATGAAAATTCTGGTTTCAGTTAGGGAGTCCCAGATGTTCTTCAATTCTAAAAATACTGCCCTTGCTTTGCGAGTCTGTTCCTCCACATCTACGTTAGAACCATCGTGCTCATCAGTGTTACTACCTGGAAATGTGAGGCTTTCTACATCCTCCAAAGCTTCTACCTCAATTGTGATTTGATTGGTGCATACTGTGTTACAACGCAGTGTCGCGCTTTTTCCCTCGTGCATGTTGAGACCTACAGCTTCAGAGGCTACTGTTACACCGGTCATCTTTTCCTGAATTTGTCGGTGCATGTGTGGTAAACGGCCAGATCCCCTGTGAAGTGCAGACCATCCAGCTCCTTCCAAGCTGTCCACTGCATTCTGTGCTTCCAACAAGATGCTGACGTCTTCATAATCTAGTTGACCACCATGAGAAAGGGAAATGATGATCAGCAAGTGGTTATCTGAGGCTATATCAGCTCCTCCCTGGGTTTTCAAGTCCTTCATTGTCCTTCTGAACTTTTTGTTGATGCAGATATGGGCGGTTTGGTTGTGAGTAGTGTGATCCGGTGAAACCTAAGTGGCTTTGTGCATGCGTCTGAGTAAGAATATGGTACCACATATGGCTAGTTTGTTGAGGCACATAGATGGCATCAGTACAACTCCATGTGTATGTGAGGTCGAAGTATAACAGCATTTCTCCTGAAGCGGGCCTTTTTTGTCCAACCTGCGTCCATTGTCTCCCACTTATTTCAAGTACCGCCAAGTTGTACGTTTTCATTTCCACAGCAAATTGAATAGTTCTTCCGGTCTTGCCCAATATACGAGCATTTCATGTACCTACACTCATAGCTGCTCTAAATTTCATATTCGGTATCTGCCTCGATGAAACTCTGCTTTCATCATGACATATCATAACTCTTCTAAATGATGACGTTCCAACTGTCAGGACATAGTTTAAATGTTTTGAATTATTTTTTCTGGTGTACCCTCTTTATCAAGTTGGTTTTCTACGACATTGGGTCTCTACTGCTATGAAGTCATTCATGCTAATAGTGTTAGCACCGTGGAATTCAATTAATATTCCGTGATCGATCACTTTTTTAAATGCTTTTTACTCACAATGATACTATTTTCACTGAAATACACAAAAAATACGTAAATAAAGTTTTGATTCTTTTGAAGAACCTGAAACTATAGTTTCTGTGTTATGACTATTCATAGTGAATATCACAGAAATTAAATCATCATTGGTACGTCTAATTTAATCAAAGTTACACAGCAATATAGAATGAATAAAATTACTTTTACCTATATTATTTTAGCTTATGGCTGCGTTGAATTCGAAGTAGGACTCACTACTTTAGTGGCCCATGATCGTGACTCTTACATTTGTGAACAGTTGAATATACTATGAAGAAAATGTCCTCTTTAGTTCCTGTGACTCATACTTACACGAATCCCATTTGTGCGATGGCAGTAATAGACGTGTGTACTGTGAAGTAGTTCGCTCTGTCTTACTTTATGGCTGTGAAACATGACCAGTGAGGGTAGAAGATATTCGTAGGTTACTGGTTTTCGATCATAGGTGTCTTCGAAGCATTGCTCGTATACCGTGGGACACCCGAGTAAGCAACGCTGTTATTAGGAAACGATTTGTAGGTAAGGGTAGCAGATCAATAGATGAAGTATTGAAACTTCATCAGTTGAGGTGGTTGGGACATGTGTTGCGTATGCCCAACCACCGACTACCTCGACGAGCTTTGTTTTGTAGTGTAAGAATAGGTTAGAAGAAAGTTAGGGGCGGCCAAACCAAAACATGGCAGAAATCTATGAAGTCATTGACGAGTGGACTTAGCCATGTCGGTAATTGTCGACTATCACCTTGTAAGGGGTCCGCGAGATGATAATAATCGATGATTAGAGACCCTGAATGACATGGCTCAAAACCGTTTGCAATGGTACCGGTGCATTCATTCTTTGTGTTCTCTCAAATCCTAATCTTCTGGATTCTTCAACCCCTCTAGTTTTAACTTTCTAAACGTTTCTCACTGAATCACATACTTCTTGAATAATATCTTCTAATCCTAACCTCTCCGAATACTTCTAATACTTTTACTACCTCTGCTACTACTATTGGATTTGAATTGTTAATTACATCTCTGTATTAATATGGTATGGCAACATGAACTGATGTACTTATGTACAAAGTTCTACGTTGCATATTACTGACTGACTGACTGATCGCGGTAATAAGCAGCAAAATACAGATTCCGTTGGATACATTTATTTCAGAACATCGTTCACGTAGAAAGATTTGAGAATACAAAGCTTTAAAGCAAGGAGAAGTGGAGAACGCGAGCAAGCCAACTCCATACAATAAATCATGTCTCAGTATTTATAGTCAAATATGTGATAAACGAAGTACACAAACACACACACACACATTGTAATAGAAACAACCACGATAAAAGTGAGTAGTTGGCAAGGTCGAAGGACGGATAAGTAATAACTCGAGAACAATGGATTGATTAAACTGTCCAAAAAACGCAAGCCATGTGCGCTCGATATTGAAGTACGCACACTACATACGTATTTCTTAACATACAGTGAAAGTATCAGTGATACAAAGATGATAAAAGTTCACTACGTTCGGTAACTTTCTATTTGGCTGGTAAACTAGCTTTCAACAATACGTCCGTCTTGGTTTAATCACCAACTTATGTTTTATGATTTCATTACTGATAGCCTCATAGATGATTATTTACAAACATGGATGATGGATGACACATCTTTCAAAACTCACTTATAGAAGGTGATCATATAAGTCAACAAATCCATTGAACAGCCAATTTACTAACACACATGCATAAAACTCGAATTTCAACTTGTAGATCAATTTTTAAAGGTTGACATAATGAGTTGGTCACATTTTAACTGGTCGTAAATAAAGACTGGATTATCGAATCATGGGATTATATCTATACTCCATTGGGACATAATGTGGCTTTTGCGTTTGTGCGGGAATATTGTGCCACCGATGACCAGTTTGTTGAAGGCACATAGGTTTGCAAATCTCTCACCGTTTTCGTTCCTTTCTACCAGTCCATGTCGTCCCATGATGTCTTCATATCCAGTGTTGTCCATTCCAACCTTGGCATTCAGGTCTCCCATAAGAATCGTCAAATCCTTTGGTGAACATTTATCGACGATTGACTGCAGCCTTTCGTAGAATTGATCTTTAACGTCGTCATTGTAGTCATTGGTAGGTGCATAACATTGGATGACGTTCATTGTAATGTCCTTTTTCTTTGTTTTGAAGGATGCTTTAATGATCCTCGGCCCATGAGATTCCCATCCTATCAGTGCCTTTTGTGCATGTTTGGACAGCATCAGTGCAACTCCTTGTGTATGTGAAGCATTTTTCTCTTCATGACCAGAGTATAACAGCAGTTCCACTGAAGCAAGTCTCAGTTGTCCTACTTGTGTCCAATGCGTTTCACTGAAGCCGAGCACATCGAGGTTGCATCTTTTCATTTCTGCCGCAACTTTAAATAGTCTTCCAGTCTCTCACAATGTACGAATGTTCCGTGTACCTAAAAGAATGGTTTCTCTGGTTTTCAGAAGGGGCATCAGTCTCGTGACATCCGATGAAACTTGGCTTTCATCACGTAACGTCATAATTCTTCTTCCAACTCCCAGGGCAGAGTTAAAATGGTTTGAATTATTTTTTCTGGTTAGCGTTTTTTTGGCAAGTTAGTTCTTGACGGAATGGAGTCGCCAACACCATGTCCAACCCTCCTCCTTTATGCGGGCTTGGGACTGGCAGTAGCCCCTAAGGTTCTACTGGCGGAGTTAACTACATTTCTATGGTAATAATAAACTGTAGCTATTCTTTTTAGGATCCATTTAGTCCAAGCCGTATGGCGTAAAAATCTGGATGAAAAAAGTTGTCAATACTAAAACTGAAAAGCTACAATAATGTACATTTTTATAAACATATCCATGTTTTACCATAGGACCAAGAATCCCGCGTATTTTTATATGATACGTTAAACTACTTATAAATAGTTAGTAGTTTAAATATAACAACTAATTTATTTTGTTGGTCTCGATTGGTATTGTTTTTTAAATCATCAATCCGTTCAGAATTTCATATTTTGGTTGATTGTTTTATTCATAATCTCATTGATTCCAGCAATCTTCGTTAAATTACCTTTCCTCCATATTCTATTTAAACTTGGTTGAATCTGAATAAATTTATTTTACTGTTGGTATTAATGTTTGAAAATAACTGTTTGATTTTTCTGGATTGACGTACTTGTTTGAAAGAAATCTTTACCCTTCCACGGCAGCTTAACTGAACGACCAAGGCCGTAGTATACAGGATTTATAAGCATATGGTTCTTGGTTTTCCTAAGAAATACTACCCCCACTTTTAAACGAATTTAAAACCATCTACTCCAAATAATATACAAATGTTTCGCTCAGGAGATTAGGATCATTTATATAAATGCTGTGCAAGTGTTCGGTGTATATTTTGGACAGCATATCATAGAAATATAATTTTTACATTTGTTTGTGTGTGTTTGCTAAAAACTATTAGCCTACTATTAGAATAGATTTGCTGAACGTTACAGGAAATTGTCAATTTAGGGCGGTGGAGATTGAGTTTAGTTTCACTGAAATCATGAACTGATCAGTGTTAGACCACCATTGAAAAATCTAGATAGCCATTCTGTCCAAGGATGGAACTCATCAGCAGTGTGTATCCACCACCGCACAAGCGGAAGTCAAAACCAGGACTTTTATTCTCGCGTACAAACACATAACCTCTTCTTTGTTGAGAAATCATCCGACGTTGTTCATGTCTAACTTGAATCAGTCTACAATACTGAGTGAAAATAACATCGTTGTATACTGTCTTAATGGTCTAGAGGTTGAATGTTCTTACGCATGGTCGAAGGTCGTGGTTTCGTCTCCTGCACATGGAGCAATGTGCGCACACTGCTGATGAGTTTCATCCTTGGACGAAAAGGCTACCCAGTATTTTAACGTTTCCAGTGATGGTCTAATATTGATTAGTTCACGATTTCGAAGCGACACCAAATGTAGTGAAGGAGAACACAGGTGAGGGCAACCGAATTGTATTTACCCGTAAATTACAGAGTTACTCAGTAAAATAGGAAAACCATATCGTGACCGTTAGTTAATTTGTAAATCTTCAATCAGTCATCATCAATCCATTGTCTGACATTTCACTATTCATGCATTTCATACAAATTCGATTGTGTTCCCACTCTTCTTGTTTTCTTGATCTTCCCCCATCTTCTGCTGCCACCAGACATTCCGTTTACACTCACGTCATATACTACTTATTAGTAGCGCGCACCACAACACTTTAAACGTTTGACTAATTTCCTTCTTTTATTAATTTTCACACAAAAACATTTCACTAATATCAATCTAATGAAAATAAATTTTCATTTGATCAAAAACCACCCTGTGAAACATAAAAAAAAATTTGTTTCAATAAAGATAGTTAGTTGTAAGCCATACACATAAAAAATATCAACATCTTTTTCCATATCGAAGATTAAAATTTCTCATGTCACTATTGACACAAATCAACATTATGATTGGCTAGATTTATTTATTCCATACAAAAATCCTATTGGTCAATTGATGATTCATAATTCTCAAATCTGATTGGTTCAATTATTTTTTTTAAAAAAACTGAACAAATTTACGCGGTATAAATGATTACAATTACATATTTATTTTTTCAAAAAATCTGTCTAACAATTTAATTCAAATTGTAACACACAAAAAAAGATAATTATTGTGGATGATAAATATTTTTTCTGTTTTGAATCAACACTAAAATGGAACATCATTATTCACTTATGAATAACACTACTACAAATACTACTAATACTACTACTACTACTAATATTTCTACTCATTTCAATCAATACTCATCGATAGATGAAGAAAATCCTTCTGACCACAACATCAACACTTATATGAATAATACATTCTTATTAGAAAATCTTAGTAATCTCTTGTCATCTAGTGTATTACAAAATATTACTCATCATTTATTAAAACAAAATTTTTCAAAAACCAACAGTGATTTCACACAACTCCTTCTATCCAATTGGAATTTATTCAATGATCAATATAAATTGGCCATTTTGAAAAAAACTTTATCTACAACTAATATAAATATTAATGAAGATTTATCAATTATATTGGATCAATGTACAAGTCGGAATGTTGACGATATTTCATCACAACAACAATATTTACTGAATACAACTAATGTTCAGAATACAACGGTTGACAATCATCATTGGTCACATTTGATTGGAACATTGAATAGTCATGATTATCATCACTATGACAACGGGAAGGATGTTTATCATGGAACAGCAAACACTGAACATATTCATAATAATATTAGTAATAATACTAATAATACATTATTGAATTTCGAATCACAATCAAATGAAGCCATTGAACATCGAATGATGAGAATTTCACCGGTTCATTCAAATTCTTGCTCTCTTTTTCCATCGAAACCGCCATATTCCTACATTGCATTAATTGCGATGGCGATTAAATATGCACCAGGACAAAAAATTACGCTGAATGGTAAGTGCTGTTATTTGTATAAACCCATGTATTTTACTGTATTCTATATTCTATAAATTGGAGGGAAATTTGTTTTTATTTACAAGTGTGGCGTTCTATTCAATTTGATTATTTTGGTCAAAATCATTTTTTAAATTGAACGAAACTTGGGTTTATTATTAGTTGAAAAAACAAGGCTTACATGACATTAATTAAAAATATTGAACAATGAATTCTATTTGTTTGTATATCGTTCTTGAATACTTTGACCTTGACGTGAGTTAGGAGTGAAATAATTAGTTAGCTTTTTTATGACTTTTATTCACTTATTTAGAATGGCAGAGGTGTATTCATTCTTTGGGTTCTGTCAAATTCTAATCTTCTGAATTCCTCATCACCTCTATCTTTCTCTTTCTAAAGTTTAGTTCACGGGATTATACGTCTTGAACAATATCTTCAAACCCTAATCTTTCCGATCAGATCTTATAATTCTACTACCTCAACCATTATGCGATTTGCAGCTCTGTGTGCTAATGTGGTATGTCAACTTGAACTGTGATGTACACGTACGTACAAAGTTCTACGTTGTCTTATATTAATTTGTCGTAAATCACCGACATTACGTAGACTTGTATAATATATTCAAGGTTTTCATAGTATTTTAATAGAAGTGGTTTCTAAATAACTTTATCTAGTTAACAGGAATTTCTGTTAGCTGACAATTTTTCAACAAAATCCTACCCTACAATCTAAGCTACAATCAGTTAAGGATTTGATCGTGACCGATTTGGTCATGTGTGCTTTTCTCGGTATGAGTGCGGATGTTACTTCTTGCCTGATCACATCGTATAAATGCTCCGGTTGTCAGAATGGGGGGGGGGGGCGTCGACCTCGACTTTCATCATGAAACATCATAACTCTTCTAAATGAGAGGGTTAGTTTTTTTGCGGAATGGGGTCGCCAACCCTATTCCCAATCACAATCTACGCTACAGTTAACCATTAGAAAATTCTGAAAAGAGAAAGCTTCATAATCAATAGAGATTTGATTTGCCACTGCAACAGTTTTTTGAACCAAAAATAAATTGATTGTATACTGGCTATCTTTATCAAGTCACCTGATTGATGAAGGTTTCCAAAAAATGTCTAACTATTTTAACAGACTGTACCTAAAATAAATATACATATATATATAGATATTGAAATCATGAATCAGTTATTGTTAGACCACACTATTAAAAAACTCAAAGCACTAGACAGCCGTTCTGTCCTGGTATAGGTATCATCAGCAGTACACATCCACAACTCCTGCAACTCACGAGATTCAAACACAAAACCTTCAGTCTTGCACCCGAAAACACCTAACCTCTGAACCACTAAATCGTCATCCAACTGGTGTTACTGTACAGAGGTTAGGCATTCACGAAAGCGAGTCTAAAAGATCTTACGAGCTGGAAGCACACAACTGATAAGTTCCATAGCAGAACAGCAAGCAAGACAGCCCAATAATCCATAGTTTCCAGGTTTCAAAAATGATAGATAGATATTTTGGGGCACAGTTTTGCAGGTTTGCGTTTTTACACATTTGAAATCATCAATCAATCAATCATTGTTAGACCACCATAAGGCGAACGCCTTACCATCGGACTACAATGTCAAATGTCCCAGGTTCGAATCCTGCGGGGAGCAGGAGTCGTGGCTGCGAACTGTCACTGATGATTCCCATACCAGGACCAAACGGCCGTCCAGTGCTTTCAGGTTTTTGATGGTGGTCTAACAATGATTGATTGATGATCTCAGATAGATAGATAGATAGATAGTTTAACAACCATGATTGATTTCTATATAATTGGCCTCCATAACTCTAAATAGACACTTCAATCGATCGATCACTTTAAAAAAATATTTTTCTTAATGAACCACAATATTTGGTGGTCAGTCAGTCAGTCAATAAATGAATAAATTAACTAATTATTTATTTATTTATAGACAATTAATAATAATAATAATAATAATAATTTACTTGTAATTAATTATTTATTAAATTTTCAAAAAATAAAAAATAAAAAAATAAAGAAATATTTTTGTCTAGAAATTAAAATTTGACTTGAAGAAAAAAAACAGAAAATTTAAACAAAATTAATAATATTAATTATAATATTAACAATAATAATAATAATAATCATAATAATAATGTTTACATCAGCTGATAATTAACAACAATTAGTGAGTTAGTTAGTTAGTTAGTTCATGATGACAATTATCATTCAATGTTCAATTTTTTTCTAATTGAATAATAAATTTTCTGATAAACAAAAGTTAAACAAAAAACAAGAACTTTCAAAATTAACAAAATTACCCTCGTTTCAGTTTGTTTGTTTTTTGTTTCTTCTGTTTTCTATTGATCAATAAATAACAAAATAAAAAAGAAATTGAGTTTGAAAAATACTTCATCATTGTATTGAACATTGAACTAGATATATGTCAGTCAGTTAGTCAGATGCAACGTAGAACTTCGTACGTAAGTACATTAGTTCATGTTGCCATACCACATCAGCACAGAGAAGTAATCGTCAATTCAAATCCGATAGTCGAAGAGGTAATAAAGGTAGTAGAAGTAATCGGAGAGGTTAGAGTTAGAAGATATTATTCAAGAAGTATGATTCTGTGAGATAAGTTTAGAAAGTCAAAACTAAAAGTGTTGAAGAATCCAGAAGATTAGGATTTGAGAGAACACAAAGAATAAATGTACCTGCGCCATTGCGAATGATTTTGAGCCATGTCATTCAAGGTCTCTAACCATCGATTATTATCATCTCGCAAAACCCAACCAGGTAGTCGACAACTACCAACATGGCTAGGTCCACTTGTCTATGACTTCATGGATTTCTGTCACGTTTTGATTTGGCCGCCCCTAACTTTCTTCCAACCTACTCCTACACTACAAAACAAAGCTCGTCGAGGCAGTCGGTGGGTAGGCATAAGCAGCACATGTCCCAACCACCTCAATTGATGAAGTTTCAATATTTCATCTATTGATCTGCCATTCTTACCTAACACTCGCTTCCTAATAACAGCGTTGCTCACTTGGGTGAGATTTCGTCGGTCACCTAGGCCATCGGCACTGATGAAACTCCCAAGATAAGTGAAGCAGTCTACACGTTCGACTATTTCACTCCCTATCAGAAATAGATATATGTACGTATATATATATATATATATATATATATATATATATATATCACTCTGTGTTTTATCGATTTGTTTTAATAGTGTAATGAGTGTTTTTGATTTTTTTTCTGCTGGACATTTATTTGGTTTGAAATTTTTTAAAACTTCATACTAATAAAAAACTAGATGATGTCATGAGTCATTAAATTGGTTACTATTATTAGTAGTTATCATACTGATAAACACTGGTCATAGTTATATATATATTTGATATTATATACTCGAATAATAATTTTTAATAAATTAAGGTTTATACCACTTCTATGATATGTCAGTACTCGAATGAGAGAAACAGAGAGAGAGGGTAGAGAGAGAGAGAATAATTTTTGAGCACAGTTTGACCTAGAATTCATCAAGAAATCTTTTTACATCTATCAGCAAAATCTTTACCTTTTATATCGATTTTTTCAAATGATACGATATTTTGGGGCAGAGTTTTGGAGGTTTGTGTTTTTACACATTTGAAATCATCAATCAATCATTGTAAGACCACCATTAGAAACCTGGAAGTACTGGAAGGCCGTTTCGTCCTGGTATGAGACTCATCAGTGGCAGTGCACAGCTACGACTCCTGCTCCTCGGAGGACTCGAACCTAGGACATTCGGTATTGTGCGCGAACGCCTAACCATTGGACCACTGGGCTGGCACCCGACGGTATTAATGTCTAACTCTGATTGATCTAGGTATTTTGCACGACCTCACCCATAATTTGTCTTTGGTAGTTACTGACTACAACCGACAGGGTTGAACTCCTCCATTGGTCATACATCTTCTCAACTAGAACTCCGTGGAATTTCCTCACGAAGAAGCTAGTCACCACTATTGAGCACTGTTACGATATTTTGGGGCACAGTTTTGGAGGTTTGCGATTTTTTTTGCACATTTCAAATCATCAATCAATCAATCATTTTTAAACTGCCATTAGGATGCTCACTGACACTGTTGAGTCCCGTACCAGGATGAAACGGCTGTCTTTCAGTGCTTCTAGGTTTCTAATGGTGGTGGTCTAACAATGATTGATTGATGATTTCAAATGATATGATATTATTATAGTCACATTCAAAGTTTCTAACTGTCGGTCAATATTGTTTCACGTGGACTCGAACCCAGTAGTCTACACCTACTACTAACATTATATGGCTTAAAACCGTTTGCAATGGCACAGGTGCATCCACCCTTTTGTGTTCTTTCAAATTCTAATCTTTTGAATTCATCATCATCATCTACATTTCCATTACTAAATTTACTTCACTGAATTATATATCTTTGAACCTTAATCTCTCCGATCAATTCTAATACTTTTAGTGCTGATGTGGTATGGCAACTTGAACTGATGTACTTACGTGCAAAGTTCTACGTTGCTGTTGATGATTGATGATGAACATGACTTAGTTCAGTTGTCACAATGACTTTATGGGTTTTATGCCATGTTTTGGTTTGGCCGCCCCTAACTTTCTTCCAACCTATTCTTACACTACAAAACAAAGCTCGTCGAGGCAGTCGGTGGTTGGGCATACGTAACACATGTCCCAACCACCTCAACTGATGAAGTTTCACTACTTCATCAAATGATCTGCCATTCTTACCTAACACCCGTTTCCTAACGACAGCACTCGCTCACTCGATCACTTACTCTTTGGAACTCGTATGTCATTTTCGCTTCGTGTGCCTATGGTTTCGGTGATATGTGTGTAATACGATAATAATCGTATTCAACCCTTCGTATTTGTCAGCTGATTCTTACATCGTTGGCCGTTATCTAGTTAGCGGTTATCAGGGCGAACAGTATACTAATTCTAAGGAATCATATCAAATACGAATCGCCATAGAACTAGTCAGTCCGCCCCCCATCCAACAAAAATGAAGTCTTGCCGAGTAGTGAAATCTCGAAAGGATGTTTCTTTTTATTTGAGACTTTCAAATTATGAATCGGTTAATGTTAGACAACCATTAAAATCCTTGGAACACTAAATAGCCGTTTCATCCTAATATGGGACTTATCAGCACTGCGCATCCACGATGCCCAATACTCGCAGGAATCGAACCCAAAACTTTCGGTCTTGTGTACAAACGCTTAACGTATAAACCACTGAGCCAGCAGATAACAGTGTTAACACCGTCTAACTTCTATCAATCTACAGTCTTGCGTATAATCTTAAGTTTTAAGTCCCTTACTAACTCAATAAATAAATATATTAGCCTTTCGAAATTCTTGAACTCACTGACTAATTAAAAACTTAATTTGTAACAAAAAAAAATACAAGAAAACGTTTGAAGTTTCATTGAATATTTCTATTCAAAATTCTTCTACAATTTCAACACTGTTAAGCAACTCTCTCGTAATTATTCACTCTAAATAAGTGTTATTATTTCGGCCAGATTACTCTTTGTCTAGTCTATACTAAATATCTTAAAAATTTAAGTCATTCAAAAGAAATATCATCATTTCACTGAATTTTATTTCAACAAATTCAAGCAAGACCAGTTATAACTGTCCTTTTTAATCTTTACGCGTGGGTTTAATAATTACTTACTTACTTACTTGCTTACTTACTTACTTACTTACTTACTTACTTATGCACTTACTTGCTTACTTACTTACTTATGCACTTACCTACTTATGCACTTACTTACTTACTTACTTATGCACTTACTTACTTACTTACTTACTTACTTACTTACTTACTTACTTATGCACTTACTTACTTATGCACTTACTTGCTTACTTACTTGCTTACTTACTTACTTATGCACTTACCTACTTATGCACTTACTTACTTACTTACTTACTTATGCACTTACTTACTTATGCACTTACTTACTTACTTACTTGCTTACTTACTTACTTATGCACTTACCTACTTATGCACTTACTTACTTACTTACTTACTTATGCACTTACTTACTTACTTACTTACTTACTTACTTACTTACTTACTTACTTACTTATGCACTTACTTACTTATGCACTTACTTGCTTACTTACTTGCTTACTTACTTACTTATGCACTTACCTACTTATGCACTTACTTACTTACTTACTTACTTATGCACTTACTTACT
Source organism: Schistosoma turkestanicum (assembly GCA_944470395.2). Taxonomy (NCBI): domain Eukaryota; kingdom Metazoa; phylum Platyhelminthes; class Trematoda; order Strigeidida; family Schistosomatidae; genus Schistosoma; species Schistosoma turkestanicum. Next base: position 17,329,887 of record OX103975.1, on the reverse strand, counting down.
TACTTACTTACTTACTTACTTACTTACTTACTTGCTTACTTACTTGCTTACTTACTTACTTATGCACTTACCTACTTATGCACTTACTTACTTACTTACTTATGCACTTACTTACTTACTTACTTATGCACTTACTTACTTACTTACTTACTTGCTTGCTTACTTACTTACTTACTTACTTACTTACTTACTTACTTACTTACTTACTTACTTACTTACTTATGCACTTACTTACTTACTTACTTATGCACTTACTTACTTACTTACTTACTTGCTTGCTTACTTACTTACTTACTTACTTACTTACTTACTTATGCACTTACCTACTTATGCACTTACTTACTTACTTACTTACTTATGCACTTACTTACTTATGCACTTACTTGCTTACTTACTTGCTTACTTACTTACTTATGCACTTACCTACTTATGCACTTACTTACTTACTTACTTATGCACTTACTTACTTACTTACTTACTTACTTACTTACTTACTTACTTATGCACTTACTTACTTATGCACTTACTTGCTTACTTACTTGCTTACTTACTTACTTATGCACTTACCTACTTATGCACTTACTTACTTACTTACTTACTTATGCACTTACTTACTTACTTACTTACTTACTTACTTACTTACTTACTTACTTATGCACTTACTTACTTATGCACTTACTTGCTTACTTACTTGCTTACTTACTTACTTATGCACTTACCTACTTATGCACTTACTTACTTACTTACTTACTTATGCACTTACTTACTTACTTACTTACTTATGCACTTACTTACTTACTTACTTACTTACTTACTTACTTACTTACTTGCTTACTTACTTGCTTACTTACTTACTTATGCACTTACCTACTTATGCACTTACTTACTTACTTACTTATGCACTTACTTACTTACTTACTTATGCACTTACTTACTTACTTACTTACTTACTTGCTTGCTTACTTACTTACTTACTTACTTACTTACTTACTTACTTACTTACTTACTTACTTACTTACTTACTTACTTATGCACTTACTTACTTACTTACTTATGCACTTACTTACTTACTTACTTACTTGCTTGCTTACTTACTTACTTACTTACTTACTTATGCACTTACTTACTTACTTACTTACTTGCTTGCTTACTTACTTACTTACTTACTTACTTACTTACTTACTTACTTACTTACTTACTTACTTACTTACTTACTTACTTACTTACTTATGCACTTACTTGCTTACTTACTTGCTTACTTACTTACTTATGCACTTACCTATTTATGCACTTACTTACTTACTTACTTACTGACTTACTCACTTACTTGCTTACCTATACTTGTTACCCTCAATGAAGCATAAGCCATCAGCCAGTATTCTCCAATCAACTCTATCCTGGGCCTTTATGTCTAGTTCTGTCCAATGATTGTTCATTCCTCTCATATCTACCTCCATTTCTCGGTGCGTAGTGTGTGTTCTTTGGCCTTCTTCTATTCCTCTAGACCTAGAGATTCCATGTGAGGATTTGTTTTGTGACGCAGTTTAGGGCTGCTTCGCATAATGCATGTCCTATCGACTCCAAGCACTTCTCCCTAAATTTCCTTCTCCGCAGGAATCCGGTTTGCTCATAATCATAATAATAGTAACAATAACGATAATTAATCAGAGAGAGAAAAATGCTGTCTACACTTATTCTTAGTCTAATGTTGATCATCTTATTAAAAATAAATACGTAATAACAATAATAATCAAACTGATATACCCTGAAATTTGAATTTCAATGCGTGTGTTGTTTTTTTTTCACAAGAAAAAAAAAAAATCAAAAATCAAATAAAATTCACAATACAATGAAATGTAAACATTTGAAAACTATTTATATCAAAATAATTACTGTACACTGATTACATAATACAATACATATATATGAATAGCTGCACACACACACACACACACATGAAATTATTAACGTCAACTCTTTGCTCTTTTCTGCATATATATATATGAATACATAAATATGTTTTATTGTGTGTGAGTATTGTGATATATCATTCTTGACCTGTACAATCCATCCATACTCACTCAACACAATAAAATAATAAGAAAATGAAACGAACACATTTTAGTTTCTAATGAGTTAAATTTAAAAAAACAAACTATTTCAGTGTAGAGTTTGTCTTATTGAAATCAGAACTCAATCAGTCAATCAATTAATCAGTGTTTTAGACCAATCAAACATTAACTAGACGGCCATTTTGGTTCTGAGATATATGTGAACCAATGACAGACTGGCAGACAGTTAAGGATTTTTTGGGGGTTTGGTGGAGAGAATGTAATCTCAAGGTCAACTGATCAGCTCATACTCATGGGATCGAATGTCCATAACACACTGCTAATACTGAGTCTTATGTGTTAATTTAGTATGCAATCATGTTTTGTGCTTGTTAACCTCATATTTTCTGGCTACTTGTAGAATACACTTTCTACGTCTTGTCAAGACTTCTTCCTCTATTTAGTGGGGCCTTGAGACGATCGGAATAGAGTAGCCTATTGCGTCAATGGATCATTTGTCTTCGCTCACGTTTACCAATGAACTCGTAACAGGTCCAAGCATAACACGACTCCTGCTATTCTCAGGCTTCGAACCGAGGAACTTTAGTTTTGCGCACGAAAGTCTAAATTCTGAACCGCTAAGCAAGTATCTAACGATGTGAATATCTAATTCTGATCAATCTAGGCTGTAACTATCGAAGATGACAGTCCAACGATTTTAGGTTTTCAATTATAGTTCAACTTAAAATTGGGTCATGATTTCAATGAAGTTCTTTTAATTTACTCTGCTGCTAGTCTTGGCAATATTTACCTCACTATCTACAGTGGGAGGCATCATCTCTCCTTATTGAAAATCTTTAAAACGAAACACTTTTGATTCAATAGCATTTAGTTATCGTCAATATACAGCTTGAAACAAATATACCTTAATATGAAAAAGTTAGGGCATTCGCGCACAATACCAAAAGTCCTGGGTTCGAATCCTGTGGGGTGCAGGAGTGCATGGATGCGCACTACCACTAATGAGATAGTCCCATACCAGGACGAAACGGCCGTCCTGCAGTGCTTCCAGGTTTCTAATGGTGGTCTAACCATCATTGATCGATACATGGTTTCAAAAAAAATGCGTAACTTAACAATCTTCACAACCCCGTGAAATACAAAGATGAAACATAAAGAATGATAATAATAATAATACCAACACTACACAAGGGTAAACAAATTACGACATGGATAGATAGATAAACAAATAAACAGGATAAAGTAAATAAACAGACACAAATAAGTAAATAAACAAATATAAACTGATAAATAAACAGAGAAGAAAAGAAAAAAATCTATTCGTTCACATATTCATTGTGTTTGTTGTTTTCAAATGAATGATGTCTGTTTGTCTTGTTTACTTTTGATGAACAGAAATGTTTATTTATTTACTTCATTTTATTCACTGCTCTGTTTTCACAATGTGTACCTGTTTGCACATTGTCCCAACCACCCAGTGTGTGTGTGACGAACACTGCATAGACACACACACACCTATTATTATTATTACGCTTTGTTCAATGTCCTATTGTCGTATTCACCGGTTTGTTTAAATGTTCTAACGTCTATGTGTGTGTGTGAGTGTGTGTGCGCGCGCGCGCGTAAATTAAGTATATCTTAAAGTTGATGATGATGACGATGATGATGATGATTAAACAAACAAACAAATAAACTCATAAAAATAATATTTCCGGTTCACAATTCATTTGTTTATTCAATGAAATGTATGTAATGTGGTAGAAACTGTATTTTTCTTCTTGAAAAATTAACTTGATCAATGGTTGAAAGGTTAAATATGTGTGTTGGATTGTGTCATGAAGAATTTGAGGCCTACTGCTTTCAAGTTCTTACTGTTTATCGTCTAGTTGAGTTAAGTTCAATTCAAGAGAAGATTTTGTAATTGATGTTAAGTATTCAACAGATTAGTTGATATCGACTAGTCGGAAGACTTAAATGATGCGAATATGTGACATATGAATAATAAGCCTGACCTATTTTGTTTATACAAGTGGTTGTGATGGAGAAGGGTTCTTTGAGCGGGATGTTTTTTGGATGTGGAATGTGCATTGTTGTTCTGTGATGAGAGCTACTTATAAGTACTATATGACATGAGCGTCAACGTAATGTCTGGTGGCAGCAGAAGATGGGGGAAGATATTAAGAAAGGAAGAGTTAGAAAACAGTGGAATTTGTATGAAACGCATGAATAGTGAAATGTCAGACAATGGATTGATGATTGATTGAAGTTTTGCAAATGAACAATTTACGATATGGTTTTCCTATTTTATTGATTAACTCTGCAATTTTCGTTAAATACAATTCGGTTGCCCTCACCTGTGTTCTCCTTCACTACAGTTCTTCTGAACAACATTAGCAGTACAAACTTCAAAAAGAAGTGAGGCATGACTGGTAGTTTGTTTTGTTAACTGGGAACATACAGCTCAGAGAACCGACAAACTCTACCACAATCATCCATCGGAGCTATAGATTTTTTCTACTTTAGTCAAAGTGAGTTTCAAGGTCAACTAGGAGTGGGGTAAAATAAACAGTGACATTATTCCACGGAATCATTAACTGTTAATGTGACTACTACTTGACTGAGATCTACATTAAAGACAGTAGTCAGTGGTTACTTAATTTCATCTCGTTCTGGTATTGTGGTATCTAACGGTGTTAATGTCTAACTTGATTGAATTCACGGAGTTGCGCAACCTTATACATAGTCTTCGGTAGACACTGTCTACACCCGAACAGGTTGGACTTTACTGGTCACGACGTCTTCCCACTAGAACTAGGAGAAGATTCCTCACGAAGCTAGTCACTAGTGAGCACAGGTAATTTGTATTACGGGGTTGTGCAGATTGTTAAGTTACACATTTTTCGAAACCATGAATCGATCATCATCATTGTTAGATACCACCATTAGAAACTTGGACGGCCGTTTCGTCCTGGTATGGGACTACTCATCAGTGGCAGTGCTCATCCACGACTCTTACAATTCGCGGGATTCAAACCCAGGATCTTCGGTATTGTGCGCGAACCACTGAGCCGATATCTAACGGTGTTAATGTCTAACTTGATCAATTCATGGTGCTTCCAGGTTTCTAATGGTGGTTTAACAGTGATGATCGATTCATGGTTTCAAAATGTGTAAATTTTTATCTGACTTACTGAGGTTGTATTGAGTTAGTTTAACTGAAATTTTAGAAAAATTGACCATATTAGAAGTCTCTGAAAGCAGTGAATTGACTGTTTTGTCCCAGTGTGAGACTTGTCAGCAGTGTGCATCTGCAACTTCCGGCTACTCACAGAAATTGAATCAGTAGTACGTGAGTATGTTTTATATTTGATCCTATAGAGGTTTGTCTCAAGCCATCGGACAAATTCATTATTTCATTCGCTTCATGTTAGTATATATATGTCGTTTGACCTTGTCTACTGTTTCTGCTTGAGTGTATGTGTGACCCTTATTGTGCTTATCGTATGTGTGGCTTATATTTGTCTGGCTATGAATAAATACTCAGTCGTACCTGGCTCGCCAACCTTCTCAGCTACGCTTCGTTGTGCTTGTGTGCTTTTCATTCAAATGTTAGTCTGCATGAATGACTGTGTACGGATGAGAAACACGACCGTTAACAGTAGAGGACATTCGTAGCTTACTAGTCTTCGATCATCGGTGTCTCCGAAGCGTTGCTCGTGTATCCTGAGACACCTGTATAAGCAATGCTGTCATTAGGAAATGAGTTCTAGGTACGGATGGCAAATCAACAGATGAAATAATGAAACTTCATCAGTTGAGGTGGTTGGGACATGTGTTACGTAGGCCTAACCACCGACTGCCTGGACGAGCTATTTTTTGTGGTGTAGGAGTAGGTTGGAAGAAAGCTAGTGGTGGCCGAACCAAAACATGATATAAAGCCATGAAGTCGTTGACAAGTGAACTGAGTCATGTTGGTAGATGTCGACTACCTGGTTGGGGTCCGCGAGATGATAGTAATCGATGGTTAGAGACCTTGAATGACATGGCTCAGAATCGTTTGCAATGGCGCAGGTGCATCCACTCTTTGTGTTGTATCAAATTCTAACCTTCTGAATTCCTCATAATCTTTACCTTTCTCCTTCTTACTGAATTATACTTCTCGAATCACATCTTAGCTCCCTAATCTTCTCCATTACTACTAATACTTCTACTATCGCTATCACTCTTGGATTTGAACTGACAGTTACGTCTCTGTGCTGATGTGGTATGGCAACCTGAACTGATGTACTTACGTACGAAGTTCTGCGTTGTATCTGTCTGTCTGTCTGTCTGTGCATGAATGATTGCTTGAAATAAACTCATCTAATTGAATTCGTATTCGGCTTCTGATGATATCTGTCCCACACAAATGTGGTTTACGTTATGTATGATATACGGAAACTTAAAGGAGAGATTCGATTGTTGATATATACATCCTAGTCAGATCTCGGGGTACTAGAAACGTGAACGCTTAACCTCTCGATTACTGATCCAGTAACATGTAAAGTTGTCAATGTCTAACTTCAAATAATCCATGATATTGCTGAACCTCACCAGTTGTCTTCGATGGTGGCTAAGTACCTACATTGGACAAGATTGAATTCCACTAGTCGCAACTTCCCACTAGAACTCCGAGAATTTCATTACGAATGTAGTTACATGAGTCGTAGATACGCGTTGCTGACGAGTCCCATACCACGACTAAATAGCCATCCAATGCTTTCAAGGTGTCGAATGGTGGTGATCTAACATTGATCGATTCATGATTCGAAAAGATTTTTTTATCCTCGTGTAGGATATCCTGATGGTCAATCCACTGATATTGAGTTGTTTGAACCATTCTGGATTGGATTCAACGATTATAAAAAATTCAGGATTTATAGTGGTATAATCAAACAATTGAATAAGATTGAATTGATGTATTGATCAATACTGGACCACTGTAACAAATCTGAAAGCATTGGACGGCGGCTTCGTTATAGTATGGGATTTATCAACAGTGTTCATCCACGACAGCGCTACTCTCAGGAATCGAACCCATCACCTTTGGTGTTTTACGTAAATGCTTAACTTATAGACTACTGGGCCAATATCCAATGAAGTTGACGTCTAATTTTGATCTATCCAGAGGTATTGTTCTGAATGTGCACTGTTTGTTGATGAGTCCCATACTCGGACGAAACAGTCGTCTAATGCTTCCAGGTTTTTATTTGTGATTTATCAGTGATCGTTTCGTCATTTCAATGAAACTCAATTATCTTTACAAGTGTATAATAAAAACTGAATAAGACTATTTCTTCAATATATTTTCTGGCTTCCTATAGTTGTGTAACCTAAGTCAGTTCATGTATACTTAATGTATGCGTCTATCTATCTATCTATCTATCGAGTGGATGCACCTGCATGATTGCAAACTATTTTCAGAAATGTCGTTTAAGGTTTCTAACCACCGGCGACTTACGTCTCGCGGATTTCAACCAGGTAGTCTGCATGACTTAGCCCACTTGTCAATGACTTCCAACCTATTCCTACACCAAGAAATATCGCTCGTCGAGGCAGTCGGTGGTTGAACATTCGTATCACATGTCCACATCACTTTAACTGATGAAGTTTTAATACTTCATCAACTGATTTGCTATCCCTAACTAGTACTCGTTTCCTAACGACGGCACTGCTTCGAAGATATCTACGATCGAATACCGATAACCTACGAATATCTTCCATTCTGACTTGGCATGTTTCACGTCCATACAGTAGAACAGAGCACACTACTGAGCAGTAGACTCAACCTTTAGTTAACAAACAGAGATATCTCACCTACGCCATAACTGACATAATTTAACAAAAGCCAATCGAGCCTTCTAGATCCGTACCAAGATTTCGTCAGTCATCAAGCTATCAATACTGACTGATAAGTGAGTGAAGCAGTCTAGACGCTCCAACTTCTTCACTTCCTATCACTAGTTCAAGTTCCGACTGTCTATCTGTCTATCTATCTATCAATCTATCTGTCTATATATCCATCCGATCATGTTTGTCGCTTACAGTTTCTCAAACTTCACACGAATTCAACCTGTCTATCTATCTATCTAAAAAATAATCACTGATAATTATAATAATAATAATAATCTTTGTCAACTACAAAGCAAAAATTTATTTGCCGACTAAAGTAAAAAGGAAAACCAACACTGTCTGTTTCACATCTTTAATTTTTTAGAAAAAAATATATCAAATAAAAACCGTGAAATAGTCAGGAATGGCAGGTGTATGGAGACATTGTGTGATAAAAATGATTTATCTATCTATCTATCTATCTACCTTGTATAGTCTAGCATAGATTATTGACAATGTGTTTGTCATTTGTCAATGTCAAATGAGAGTCATAATCGCATGGATTACAATTTGCAAATTGTTCAATGTGCCAAGTGTAATTTTTTTTAATTACTTACTTACTTACTTGCTTACTTACTTACTTAATTATTTACTTACTTACTTACTTACTTACTTACTTGCTTACTTACTTACTTACTTACTTACTTATGCACTTACTTACTTACTTACTTACTTACTTGCTTACTTACTTACTTACTTACTTACTTACTTACTTACTTACTTACTTACTTACTTACTTACTTACTTACTTACTTACTTACTTACTTACTTACTTACTTACTTACTTACTTACTTACTTACTTACTTACTTACTTACTTACTTACTTACTTACTTACTTACTTACTTACTTACTTACTTACTTACTTACTTACTTACTTACTTACTTACTTACTTACTTACTTACTTACTTACTTACTTACTTACTTACTTACTTACTTACTTACTTACTTGCTTACTTACTTACTTACTTACTTACTTATGCACTTACTTACTTACTTACTTACTTACTTACTTACTTACTTACTTACTTACTTACTTACTTACTTACTTACTTACTTACTTACTTACTTACTTACTTACTTACTTACTTACTTACTTACTTACTTACTTACTTACTTACTTACTTACTTACTTACTTACTTACTTACTTACTTACTTACTTACTTACTTACTTACTTACTTACTTACTTACTTACTTACTTACTTACTTACTTACTTACTTACTTACTTACTTACTTACTTACTTACTTACTTACTTACTTACTTACTTACTTACTTACTTACTTACTTACTTACTTACTTACTTACTTACTCACTTACTTACTTACTTACTTACTTACTTACTTACTTACTCAATCACTTACTTACTTACTTGCCTACATACGTTTTTGGGCTAAGCCTCTTCGAAACATTTCATACACACGTTAGACGAAGAGCGGTCGTAGGTAACCGGTATGGAACTTTGAATCTAGAAATTCCAAGTAGATGTCACTTAACAGTATAGCCTGATTGAAATCACCAAAGAAATGGTGTTCCTTAAGATAGTGAACATGAATACTGTTCCTCACGCTGAATGACTGATAATAGGTTATTTGAAGTGTACCTTCTCAAGTAACAGTTATTCATTACATAGAAAACTTAACATAAAAACCAAAATGTCATTAGCTTGACCAAAAAGGCAGTATGCATTTTGTTGGGGAAAGTTAGATCCTCAGAACTCACTTGTTAAATGTCTTAATTTTGGATTTTATTCATGAGTTGATCAGTTGACCTTGAGATTGCATTTCTCACCAGGAAAATCCTTGACTGTCATTGGTTGATGTGTTATTTTAGTACGCTATTTTTGTGACTCTCTCAAGGATGTTTCTATAATGTATAAATAAACACGATTTGTGTGTGCTTGAGATCATTATATTTTCTGGGTGTTTGTAGAATACATTTTCTACACACTGTATCAAGACTTTTTCTTCAGTTAGTTGAGGTAACATATCAGAGTAGCCTACCATGACACTGATTCATTGTCTCGTTCTCGTTCATCAACTAAAATGAACTTGTAACAGTTTGAAGCACATCAACTGACGAGTATAACACATTTGTAGGAGCTTAGAAAAAAATGGGCTTGAAACACTAAACTTAAGTTTCGCATCAAACACTTGTATCTGTAATCTTGAATGAACGGTTGCATCTTGTAAGATTTGAACACATACTGTAGTGAAAAAGAACACAGGTTGGGCAACCAACCGAATTGTATTTAACGAAAATTACAGAGTTACTCAGTAAAATAGGAAAACCATATCGTAAATCGTTAATCTGCAAAATATCAGTTCATCATATCGAACTGGACTGTTGTTCCTGTTGCAAAACATCAACAATCCATTGTCACTATTCATGCGTTTCATACAAATTCCATTTTCTGTTCTAACTCTTCCTTTCTTGATCTTCCCCCATCTCCCGCTGTCACCAGACATATCACGTTGACACTCACGTCATATACTACTTATAAGTAGCTCGCACCACATTAGCATCGAGTTAGTCAGTGGATTCATTGAAATTTTTCAGTAAAATTTTTAAATTACGCTCCAATTTTTTTTTCATACTAGTCAATGTGATTGATTCATCAAAACAAGATATATTTGTTTTGTTATTTTTTTCTCATTCATTCATCTCAAATTTATAAAACGATCTATTCATTTAAAAAAAAATTTTAATTGATAGGTGGTTCAATGAAAAACTGGGTATTTTTTCTTCTGTTTAACTCAATTTAATTTTCGACAAGCCGAGAAAAAACAGTTGTATGTTGAAACCAACTACAATTGACATGAAAAATGGCAACACAACACAACAACACCAGTTAAGAAACAATCGAAAAATGTAATGCATACATATTTTTTTCTGTTTGTCTGTCTGTCTCAAACATTATTCACTCACTAACTCACTCACATGAAAAGCCAAACAAGTGAATTTTTTTGTTTCATAGTTCTCTTCTCCTCTTGTCAATTAAGCATATTAATATTTGATTCTCGACAAATCAAGAAAATTTTTTAATCAAATAATACTCGTGATTTTTCATGATAAAAAAAAAGCACTTACTTATTTCACCAAAAAGTATATAAATATATTTTGTTTATGATAATATTAGATAACAACGATAACGAAAAAATAACATAATAGTCAGTCAGTGTCTGCCATTATTAACACATGTCAAGAAGCAAAAAAATAATCAGTGTATTATTATTATTATTGAACATTGAACATTGAATGTCTCATATTGAACATTGAACGTGCATGCATGTATGGCATTGTGCACACGCATGCATATTTATAGAATTTATTCGAATGATTGAAATGTTTGAAATATGATTATTATTATTATTATTTGTCTTTTGGATAGTTTAATTTTTAGAAAAAAAGATAACTTTTGTGAAAAAAAATATGCTTAATTCAAAATTTAACGGAAAAAAATTTACTTTTTAATGATAACAGTAGTATTGTGGTGTGAACTACTTATAAGTAGTATATGACGTGAGTATCAACGTAATATGTCTGGTGACAGCAGAAGATGGGGGGAAGATCAACAAGAAAGGAAAAAGAGTTAGAACACAATGGAATTTGTATGAAACGCATGAATAGTGAGTGACAATGGATTGTTGATGTTTTGCAACAGGAACAGTCCTCCGGTTCGATATGATGAACTGATATTTTGCAAATGAACAATTTGCGATATGGTTTTCCGCTTTTTTCTGAGTAACTCTGTAATTTTCGTTAAGTACAATTCGGTTGCCCCACCTGTGTTCTCGTTCAAAACAGTATTATTAGTAGTATAGATGGTGTAAAAAGAAAATAATTACTACTATATTTTTGGAATTCAGAAACAATAAAAACACTTGGAACACGAATTTATGCTTCTTGATTTGTTGAGGTTCTTCTTCGGCTCAAGTGCTTACATCCTGTAAGAAAGCATAATAAATTTCACTAGACTGAGTTGTGTTCATAGGTGTAGACTAGCAGGTTGGTGTCTGTGAGACAATGGTAACTGGTGGTTAGAGATTTTGAATGACGTAACTCAAAATCGCTTGTAACAGCTTGGGTTGAACTATTCTTTGTCTTCTTTTAAATTCTAATCTTTTGGATTCTTCATGACCCTTGCTTTTCTCTGTAAATTTATTTCGTCGGATTATTGTTCGTGGATAATTTCTTCGAGCCGTGATTCTCTCCATTACCGCTAATACTTCTATTACATTACATACCACTATGAGATTTCACTTGACAACTTTGTCTCTGTTTGTTAATGTGGTATGTCAACTTGAACTGTTGTACGTATGCACGAAGTTCTAAATTGTGGCTGACTGACTGACTGACTTACACAAAACGGGCAAGAGTTTAAATGATTTTAACATTTTGAAACATTTCGCTAAACTGTGGATCAATCAAAGTCAGACATTAACACCGTTATATACTGACTCAACGGTCTATGGGTTAGACATTCACTTTCAAGACTACAAATCCTGGCTTCTAGTCCTGTGGGTAGCAGAAGTCGTGGATGTGCTCTGTTGATTAGTACCGTACCTGGACGAAACCGCGCTCCAGTGCTTGCAAGTTTCTAATGGTGGTCTAACATTGATCAATTCTAGATTTCAGAATCTTGACGATTAATTAAAAATCCATTTTTATGTAACTTTAGTCATTCAAAAATAAGATGACGTCTTCAATAACTTCCAGCATCTTTTCTCTGTGTACAACCTACATCCATTAGTATAGACCAAACACCAGCATTCTCTGACCACATCTGTTCTAGGCTATTTTTTCCACCTGTTTCCAAATCCTATCCATTCTTCTGATATAATCCTCAAACTTTCAATGAACTATGTTCTTTGACCCTTCACTTTTTATTCTTGTGTTGTAAATTTCATGTTACGGCTTATTTTGCTTCCACGATGCTGCTTCACAGATCTTCTAAATGAAGACCTTCCAGTTCTCAGAGCACAATTCAAACGGTTTGACTTATTTTCTCTGATTAGTGTTGTAGTGACCAAGTTAATTTTCTACGGGATTAGAGCGTTACCCTTATGTCTAACCCCATTTCATTATCCGAGCTTAGGGACTAGCAATAACCCTATGAAGATCTTCAGCCAAAGTTGTGATAATAAAAATATTGATCGAAGTTAGACATTAAAACCGTTAGATATCGGCTCAGTGGTCCAGAGGTTAGGCGTTCGCGCACAAAGCCGAAGGTCCTGGGTTCGAATCCTGCGGGATGCTTCAGTCGTCAATCAGTCAGATGCAACATAGAACTTCGTACGTAAGTAAAGCAGTTCATGTTGCCATACCACAACAGCACACAGATATGTAATTGTCAATTCAAATCCAATAGTAGAAGAGGTAGTAGAAGTAATCAGAGAGGTTAGGATTAGAAGATATTATTCAAGAAGTATGATTCAATGAGAAAAGTTTAGAAAGTCAAAACTAGAGGGGTTGAACAATCCAGAAGATTAGGATTTGAGAGAACACAAAGAATAAATGCACCGGTGCCATTGCAAACGGTTTTGAGCCATGTCATTCAAGGTCTCAAACCATCGATTATCATCATCTCGCGGACCCAAACCAGATAGTGGACAACTGCCGACATGGCTAAGTCCACTTGTCAGTGGCTTCATGGATTTGTGCCATGTTTTTGTTTGGCCGCCCCTAACTTTCTTCCAACCTACTCCTACACTACAAAACAAAGCTCGTCGAGGCAGTCGGTGGTTAGGCATACGCAACACATGTCCCAACCACCTCAACTGATGAAATTTCATTACTTCATCTATTGATCTGCCATTCTTACCTAGCACCCGTTTCCTAATAACAGCGTTGCTCACTCGGGTGTTCCACAATACACGAGCAATGCTTCGAAGACGCCTATGATCGAAAACAAATCGTGGATGTGCACTGCTACTGATGAGTCCTATACCAGGACGAAACAGTAGTCCAATGCTTCCAGGTTTCTAACAGTGGTCTAACAATGATGATCGATTTATGGTTTCAAAATGTGTAACTTAACAATCTTCATAACCTTGTAATGAAAAAAGTATATTCGTCTGAATATTTATCAATCAATTATCTACAAATGTTGTTTGGTACGTAAGAATGTGTATAAGTTGTTTTTTTGTAATCTTAAATTTATTAGTTCACTACAATAAATATAGAGATCACTGTGTGTTTCTACAAGATCTATCGCTCTCTGTACATAAATAAAACCCAATATTGTACTATCAAATAAAGTCTATACTCACTCACACACACTCACACAACACATGTTCTGATAAAAAGCCGGAGAGCTAGTAGAGAGTGACTGATTGAGAAGAGAATGAGTGAAGAGACTTTTTTTACAACTGAGACATATTATTCATTATTCAGCTTATCGTTATTTCAATCAAATCATGTCCCACTAATTTCTCTTTTTCTCTTCTCATGTTCTTTTTTGAGTTTAACGCTGTTTTTCGTCCATAACATAACTCACACTACTGACAGAATTTTGAATGAGAATGGAGTTGTAGTAGTGGTATTAGTAGTAGTATTAGTAGTAGTAGTAGTTCTCATCATTTTATCCTACCACCCCCCCTTCGCCACTTCCCCTAATTCAACCTCAAAATCTTTCTCTTTCATACGCGTAGGTGCATTTGTGTGTATAAACACAAAACAAATCGCGCGCGCTTTCTTTTAAAACAATCAAACAAGCACAACACATTCAATGTTCAATGATCAATAGTCTAATAAACCCATCTGTGTATACTTTATCATGATTGAATAAATAGATATATAAACAAACAAATATTGCGCCTACATATATATCAATAAAAACAATAAATAAGTTTTTCTATTTGTTCATTTAAACAAACAAACGTGTTTGTTTATTTATTTTTATGCATTTGTAATGTTATGGTTTTTTTGTTTTAAACTGTCAAAGCACACCTACGTAGATAATATTGATGGAGAGAGAGAGAGAGAGAGAAAGAGAATAAAACTTATAATTAAGTATGAATGAGTAGTAACAGCATGTAAGGGCATAAATTAATAATGTTTCGTAGAATCGTGATATATATGAGAATAAGATGAAGGGAAAGCATGGCGGACTTTGTTTGAATGAAAAGCATGTGTGTATATAGGTGTGTGTGTGTGTGGGTGATGGGTAGGTAGATTGTCTCCTTTTATGAAATAGTTTCTTTATATATAAAATATGGTTGACTTTAAATTCAAAGATCTTATAGTAGTTAATGTCTTAATTGAAACTGTGGTTAGGGTGTGTGCATTGTTTAAAGGCAATTTATGAAAGAACTTACTTACTTACTCACTTACTTACTTACTTATGCACTTACTTACTTACTTATGCACTTACTTACTTACTCGTGTCACTCTCAATGGAACATGGAAAGCCGACCAGCATTCTTCAACCTACTTTCTCCTGGGTTTTCCTTTCCTTTGATCTTCCTCTTTTCCTTGAGCCTTAAGGATTCTTCCAAGTGAGGATTCGTCTTGTGAAATAGTTAAGTGCTTTTCTTCAATGTGCAGTCCTATTCACCTCAAGCACTTCTTCCTGATATCTTCTTCTGCTAGAATCTGGTCTGTTCTCCCCCAAAGTCTTCTTTTTCATGGCTGAAGTATAACAGCATCTCTCCTGAAGCTAGTTAATTCTTTTTTTGTCCAACCTGCATAGAATGTGTTCGAGTACCATCAGGTTGTATCTTTTCCTATTAGATCGTTACTAAAAACATATTCAGACCAAAAATTAACCTAAGTTGAACAACTAATGAAAGTTAGAAAGTATCAGTTACTTGTTTCGTCTCTAGTACGACACTACTCAACTGTGAGCATCTCTGACTACACTAAATTATCTTACCAAACGAAATCACATCTTCTGGTGAGTGTTTAATCTTGTGTTCACTGAGTTGTTAGATTACTCTACTAAAATTAAAGTCTATTAATGGGTAACTAACAGTCTCACACTGGACAGAGTTAAATAATATTGATCAACTACATTCAATAATTAACGTTTACTTGATACTTTTTTTTAAAAAATTCACATTGATAATTGAACAGTTCAATTTTCAAATGAACATATCAGATTGTCAAAACACCCATTACTAGTGATTTTTAAAACAGTATTATTGAAACACTTTTTTCAATCATGTTCTACAATGTTTGGGGTCATTCACTCAATCTTATCAAATTATTGATGTGTCACAGCTTGGATCAGTTATCATTTAGTGATATAGTAACCACACTTCTTAATAAGTCAGTTCCTACAAGTGGAACCTCGTATATAGAAAAGGAATTTTTAACTTGATGACTTTGTATAGTGATGTTTAACATGAGATAAAATCAGTATCCTTGTACTAAAGTGATGAAATACTTCTGTAAATTAATAATTTTTTTACACATTTGAAATCATTAATCAATCATTGTTAGACCACCACCATTAGAAACCTGGAAGCACTGGACGGCCGTCAAGTCCTGCTATGGGACTCATCAGCAGTGCGCAGCCACGACTCCTACACCTCGTAGGATTAGAACCCAGGACCTTCGGTCTTGTGCGCGAACGCCTAATCATCGGACCACTGGGCCGGCATCCAGTCTAACTCTGATTGATCTACGGATTTTGCTCGACCTCAGTAGAAACCTGGAAGCACCATTCAAAAGACCACCGTTTCTTCCTGGTATGGAAGGGTTTTCGTTCCGGCTGACCTTGTGGGACAAACTGGATCTTTAGCTTCATGTGGAGTTTGGGGGCTCCGATTGATTGTATCAGCTGAAGGCAGTTAGAGGCCAGATGGTTGGAACGACTTCTGGTTAGTGCACCGCTTGGGTGGCTCGGTAATCCGTTTCGGGGTGCCAGGTCTAGCTGGGAAAGCCCGCCTTGCCGCCCTTGCCGATTGGGAATTGTGCATAGTGGATTGGTGGGAGGGATCGAGTTGCTTCGTAAGTGCACGAACGGGGGCCACTGCTCGTGTGCGTGCTTTTTGGACGTCCACTTGTCAGTAGCCCAATCTAGACAACATTTGCGTTCCCGTATGGGGCAGGGGTATTCGCAAAATTGGCATTTCTGAGAATCCTAGTGTTGCCTAAACAACAGCGTCGTGAATGTGCAACAGGCTTGTTGGTTAACCATGAATACAGTATGTGACACATCAGCAGTGAGCATTCGCTATTCCCACTAATTGCAAGAACTGAACTCAGAACCTTATGTGCGAACGCCTAACCTCTAGATCATTGAGCCGGCATCTAACAATGATTCATTGATGATTTCATCCTTGATTGTAAAAAATTCGCCTTGTTTTCTAAAGGTCCGTTCGTTCGTTTATGTTGATTTTAAGGGATTCGTAAATTTTAATAAATAGCGACTGTCACTAATAATGAACTGGTGTTTCAACCTGCTTCAAACTCATCAGCCATATATATATATATATATATATATATATATATATATATATATATTGTTATGCTGGTCACTAGGTATGCTTGAAACTATTACGGGTTCACCTTAGTCGGTAAACGAGAACGAGTCAATGAGCCAGACTCCAAGTAGTCTATGAAAGTACTTACTTACTTATGCACTTACTTACTTGTTTACTTACTTGCTCACTCACTCACTCACTCACTCACCCACTCACTCACTCACTTACTTACTAACTTACTTACTTACTTACTTACTTATGCACTTAATTACTTACTTACTTGCTTACTTAATTACTTACTTATGCACTTACTTACACATGTCAATTTCAGTGGAACATGGAAAGCCGACCAGCATTTACCAACCTCCTCTGTCCTTGGCTTTCCTTTCCTTTGATATTCCTCTTTTCCTTGGGCCTTAAGCATTCCAACTGAGGACTTGTCTTGGGAAATAGTTAAGTGCTTTTTTTCAATATAGAATCCTATCCACCTCAAACACTTCTTCCTGATATCTTCTTCTGCTAGAATCTAGTTTGTTCTCCCCCAAAGTCTTCTTTTTTATGGTTGAAGTATAACAGCATCTCTCCTGAAGCTAGTTAATTCTTTTTTTGTCCAACCTTCATAGAATGTGTTCGACTGATTGCAAGTACCATCAAGTTGTATGTTTTCCTATTTGATCCTTACTAAAAACGTGTTCAGATCAAAAATTAACCCAAGTTACGTTTTTCGTTTCTAGTACGACACTACTCAACTGTGAGCATCTCTGACTACACTAAATTATCTTACCAAACGAAATCACATCTTCTGGTGAGTGTTTAATCTTGTGTTCACTGAGTTGTTAGATTACTCTACTAAAATTAAAGTCTATTAATGGGTAACTAACAGTCTCACACTGGACAGAGTTAAATAATATTGATCAACTACATTCAATAATTAACGTTTACTTGATACTTTTTTTTAAAAAATTCACATTGATAATTGAACAGTTCAATTTTCAAATGAACATATCAGATTGTCAAAACACCCATTACTAGTGATTTTTAAAACAGTATTATTGAAACACTTTTTTCAATCATGTTCTACAATGTTTGGGGTCATTCACTCAATCTTATCAAATTATTGATGTGTCACAGCTTGGATCAGTTATCATATTGTGATATAATAACCACACTTCTTAATAAGTCAGTTCCTACAAGTGGAACCTCGTATATAGAAAAGTAATTTATAACCTGATGGCTTTGAAACCTGGAAGCACTGGACCGTCGTTTCATCCTGATATGGGACTCATCAGTGACAGTGCGTATCCACGACTCCTGCACCTCGCAGGATTCGAACCCAGGACATTCGTTACTGTGCGCGAACGCCTAACCATCGGACCACTCGGCCGGCATCCAACGGTGTTAATGTCTAACTCTGATTGATCTAGGGATTTTTCTCGACCTCACCCATTTGTCTTTGGTAGTTACTGCCTACACCCGACAGGGTTGAACTCCTCCATTGGTCATACATCTTCTCAACTAGAACTCCGTGGAATTTCCTTACGAAGAGGCTAGTCACCACTAGTGAGAACTGTAACGATATTTTGGGGCAGGGTTTGGGAGGTTTGTTACGAAACGGCTGTCTTTCAGTGCTCCCAGGTTTCTAATGGTGGTGATCTAACGATGATTGAGTGATGATTTCAAATGTGTAAAAAACACAAACCTCCAAAACTCTGCCCCAAAATAATTTTTTTGTAAAAAATCAATCACAATAACAAAGCTTGCAGTAGCTCTACATATTTGATTTTATACACTGCCTTCTCAACAATGAAAGCGCATTCTTTAATCGAAATGATGAATCAATCATTTTTAGATCATCATTAGAAACCTGGAAGCACCACTCAAAACACGACCGTTTCTTCCTGGTATGGAAGGTGCGTAGGTTCCGGGTGACCTTGTGAGACAAACTCGATCTTTCGCTTCATGTGGAGTTTGTGGGCTCCGATCGATTGTATCAGCACAAGGCAGTTGGGGGCCAGATGGTTGGAACGACCTTCGGTTAGTGCACTGCTTGAGTGGCTCGGTAATCCATTTCGGGGGTCTAGGACTAGTTGGGAAAGCCCGCATTGCCACCCTTTTTGATTGGGGATTGTGGGTATTAGATTGGTTTGAGAGATCGAGTTGATTCATAAGTACTCGTACGGGAGCCACTGCTCGTGAGCGTGCTTGTCTGTAGACCAATCTAGACAACATGTACATTCCCGTATGGGGCAGGAGTGATCGCAAAATTCGCATTTGTGAGAATCCTTGTGTTGCCTAAAAAGCGGAGGCGTGCATATGCACCAGGCTTTTTGGTTAACCATGAATATAGTTGCAATAATCGAACGCTTAACCTCTAGATCACTGAGCAAGCATCTAACAATAGTTCATTCGAGAGTCATAAATACAGCACACTAAACTAACATAGTAACCAATCACATCCAAGGTTTTTCCTGGTGGGAAATACGATCTCAAGGTCAACTGATCAGCCCATGCTCGGGAACATAAAATCCAAAATTAAAGCATTTATCAAGCGATATATATATTCACTTAAACATTGTTCTTTTGACTGAAACTATGATCTACTGTCTCATTGTCTGACTAACAATGTGAGTTCAAGTAAACTACTCACTTATTCATCAGTAGTAAATGTTTAAATTCTTTTTATTCTACAATTCCGGAAAACAATGAACATTAACAATGATATCATACTGTAAATAATACATTAACCACCTCATTTGTTGTTTCTATTATCGATCAAGTTAATTTTAACAAAATCAAGATGTCTGCTATTTATTCTGTTGTGTAAGTCCTATCGATGATATGACATCGATCTGATCAAATGACGAGTGGACTGAGTCATGTCGGTAGGTGTCGACTACCTGGTTGGGGTCCGCGAGACGATAATAATCGATGGTTAGAGACCCTGAATGATATGGCTCAAAACCGTTTGCAATGGCACCGGTGCATTTATTCTTTGTGTTCTCTCAAATCCTAATCTTCTGGATTCTTCAACAACTCTAGTTTTGTCTTTCTAAACATATTTCACTGAATCATACTTCTTGAATAATATCTTCTTATCCTAACCTCTCCTATTACTTCTAAAATACCTTTACTACCTCTTCTACTATTGGATTTGAATTGACAATTATATCTCTGTGCTGATGTGTTATGGCAACATGAACTGCTTTACTTACGTACGAAGTTCTATGTTGCATCTGACTGACTGATCAAATGTCACAGTCATATATATTTTGCAATTGTAAAGAATATTCCATACAATCTATCCTTCAGAAAAATCGTCTAGACAAAATGAAACTATGAATTTTAACTGTGTGTGTATATTAATGCAATTCTGTGAATGACTCACAGATCTATCATGACGTTAAGTCTAAAGAATACGTTACGCTGAGTGTCGGAAACAAACAGGACACATGCCAAAAAAGTCACCCAAATGTAACACAAGGCGAGCCAACACATGGAATCCTCAAGGTCAAAGGAAAAGAGGAAGATCACAGAGCACATTAAGCCGAGAATTAGAAGAAACCGTGAAAAGAATGAACAACGATTGGATAGAACTGAAAATGAAGGCTCAGGACAGAGTAGTAGGAGGTTGGAGAATGCCAGTCGGGAGCCTATGCTCCACATGAGGGTTACACAGGGTGTAGTTTATTAATTAGAAATCTTAAAAACCAATCATTTCAACCGCTGATGCATGATTCCCATTGTCTACGCTATGATGAAGACGTTGGAGTTATGTCTATTTGAATCCTATGCATTGAAAACATTGTGAATGTGTTAAGGTATAACATTTAAAACTGATTGAAAAATTTCAGCATGCAGGATTGAGTACTAAATACTAACTATAGAAAATAAATAAACGTTTACGCGAGTAACAACTACTGACTAATTACAAACTGAATGTATGTTCACAGCAAAATCTACTTGAAATAAGTTATATTTCACGAACCAATCGAAGTCAGAAAATCAATAAAAACTTGAAAATATTCAACGATCAGTTTCATTCTAGTATAGGATTCCTCATGGATCTGAATTGGATTGGTGTGTGTAAGTGAGATCTAAAGTCCTGAGTTCGATTCCCAATCGAGAGGTTTTTAGATGCCTATTGCTAGATCTCCAGTGACAATGAGACTGTCATCGTGTGTCACTTTTGTGACTGTGTTAAATTCAAAGTAGGGATCATCATTTTAGTGACCTGTGATTGGACTCCTGTTTTGAAATTACAATCGGCTAAACGTTTGAAATAAATCTTCCTTTCCATTTTCGTTTATTTAAAACCTAAACAAACGTCCTTCTTGCGACGGTGACAATAAGGAGCCAAACATGGTCTCACACATGAATTTATTTCATGCGTAATCATTTAGACAGACAGACAGGAGAATGAAAAGCGTTCAAACAGAGCGAAGTGAATTAGAGAAGGCGAGTCAGCCAACTCTGCATGCGCTGAAGTATATCAAAGTATTGATAGTCAGGCAGTAACTATAGGCTAGACGTATGATGAGCGAGTAAGTAAGCACACACATACACACACACACTTGTTACGCATGCACGTAAACACGTCATTTTGATATGCTGGAACTATTACGAGTTTACCTTGGTCGATAAACTAAAACTAGATAGTGAACCAGCGTCCAGGTAGGCTACCTTGATTTGGAACGGCTAAAGAGAAGTCTTGATATAGTGTAGAAAGTAAATTCTACAAACACAGTCAGCAAGCACACAAATCTCGTTTATTTATACACCACAGAAACGTCCTTGGGACAGTCACAAAAATAGCACACTAAAATACACAGCAGTTAATCACAACCAAGGATTTTCCTGGTGGGAAATGAAACTTCAAGGTCAACTGATCAGCCTATGCTCGCAAAAACATGAAATCTAAAATTAAAGCATTTATCAAGCGAGTTCTAGGGATCTAACGTCCCTAACAACACTCAAATATACATACGACAGTCGATACTGTTACCGAATTACTACTTACTATATTACAACTATAAACCATAGTCGATACGATTGTCATCGCATAATTCAAACAATTAATTATCAAGGTTAAGTATCATGAATAATTAATTGGTGAAGTACTTACTGGCATCAGCAAATTTTTACTCAAAAAACTTAAACACATTTTTATTCGTTTCATAATTTCAACAGAATGCCAATAACCTTTTGGAGCCACATACCATAGAAAAATATAAAAAACAAAGTGATATTTTTATTATGAGAAAATTTAAATAATTTTCAACGATTATTATTAGTTAGTGAGTTTTCTAATTCAGTAAAAAAAACTTCAGAATCAAAACAAATTAGAATGATTCATTTGAAAAAATTTATTGACATTGACTTTTTAATTGTCAATGAATTTAAACTGTCAAACAAACAAAAAACACGAGCAACACTACACACATAAATGTTTTTCCTATGTCATTACTAATTAGAAAATGCAAAGTGATTTCGATCATGTGAAAATGTTGCTCGCTTATTTGGTACTCGTCTGTACTCGAGTTATATATTACAAGTGAATAGTATTTGTGATTTTCATTATGCACACTTGTGTGGAATGTTGAGCTTGATTGTTTTATAAACCAACATTCGAAACCTGGAAGGAGTGTATTGAGTGGCTCTGTCGAGCTAGTATGGAACTCATCAACAGCAGTGCGTAACCATGATCCCTTCCTTCAGGAATCGAATGCTGGTTCTAATGAGAAGACTTCAACTTTGTCAAATGTAGGCAGTAACTACTGAAGATAAGAAGGTGAGGTTGTTCAAAGTGTTTCAGAGGATATGTGTTTGCGTGCAAGACTGAAGGTCATGGGTTCGAATCTTGCGAATAGTAGGTGTCGTGGATGTTCACTCTCACTGATGAGTCCCATACCAGGACGAAACGACCATCCAATACTTCCAGATTTCTAATGGTGATGTTCTAACCATGAATTTATTCATGAACTGATTGATAAACGACAATCTCCATAACTCTATAATAGCTTCGTGAGGAATTCTCGGAGTTCTAGTGAGAAGATGTGACGTGTCAAAAAACAGCAACACTACACATAAATGTTTTCCTATGTCATACTAACAAGAAAAAACATAATACAAAGTGATTTCTATCATGTGAAAATGATGTTCGCTTATTTGGTTTTCGTCTGTACTCGATTTATATATTACAAGTGAATGACAATTAGGATTTTCATTATGCACACTTGTGTGGAATGTTGAGCTTGATTGTTTTATAAACCAACATTCGAAACCTGGAAGCAGTGTGTTGAGTGGCTCTGTCGACCTAGTATGGAACTCATCAACAGCAGTGAGTATCCATGATTCCTTCACTCAGAAATCGAATGTTGGTCCAAGATTGATCGAATCATGTTTTTCGAGGTTCTAATGAGAAGACTTCAACTTTGTCAAATGTAGACAGTAACTACTGATGATAAAAAGATGAGGTTGTTCAGAGTGTTTTTGTTACGGATATTAGATCCCCAGGACTCTCTTGATAAATGCTTTAATTTTAGATTTCATGTTTACGAGCATAGGCTGACCTTGAGATTTCAATTCCCACCAGCAAAATCCATGGCTGTGATTGGCTACTGTGTATTTTAGTGTGCTATTTTCGTAACTGTCCTAACGACGTTTCTATGATGTATAAATAAACGAGAGTTGTGTGCTTGATTGTATTCTGTCTGCTGGGTGTTTGGAGAATACACTTTCTATGCTTATCAAGCCTTCTGTTTACAGTTTGGAATCCAAGGTTGCCTATCTGGACGCTGGTAATTGTCTCGTTGGCGTTTATCGACTAAGGTGAACTCGTAATAGCTTCAAGCAT
>OX103975.1:17165549-17305102 GCA_944470395.2 Schistosoma turkestanicum | reverse complement strand
CATTCGTTGAACTTTTCAGATTATTCTTAAAGATCTCATCGTCAGCAGCAAAGATTTCAGCCAGAAATGATCAATTTACCTACGAAAAACCGAAATTCAAACAAATACAACGTTGAAACAACAAACTGTCCATCACATATGTCTAACAAATCATACTTGCTGACTAACATCAGGAAATCTGTGCAAATAACATCACTGTCCAGGAAGACACAATGAACAGTTTTACAAATAAACTAATTAATTCACCAGATTAAAAACATTCACATGTATGATGTATGTATATATATTTTAAATAATCTTCTGGGTTTCGAAAAATTGTACATGACATTAAAATAAATGATGTATTTGCATTACAGGGTTGTGAAGTTTGTTAAGTTAGACGTTTGCAATCATCAGTCAATCAAATTTAGACAGTCACTAGAAACTTGGATGCATTGTACGGCTGTTTCGTCCTGGTGTGTGACTCGTCAGCAGTGTGCACCCATGACTCCTGCACCTCGCGAAGATTCGAACCCAGGACCTTCGGTCTCGAGCACGAACGCCTAACCTCTGTACCACTGAGCCTGCATGTTAACGTCTAATTCCGATCAATTCACGGAGTTGCGCAACCTCATACACTGTCTTCAGCAGTAGTTACGGTCTACACCCAAACGGTTTGAACTTCACTGGTCACAACTTCCCACTAGAACTCAGAGAAAAATTCCTCACGGTGCTAGTCACTAGTAAACACAGGTAATTGAATTACACAGTTGTAAAGATTGTTAAGTGTACACATTTGAAATCATAAAATCCACCGATGTGAGACTACCACCATTAGAAACCTGGAAACATTGAAAGACGGCCGTTTCATCATGGTGTATGCGACTCATCAATGGCAGTGTGCATCCACGACTCCTGTAGATCGCACAGGATTCGAACCCAGCACCTTTTGGTCTTGCGCGCGAACGCCTAACCTCTGGACCACTGATCCAGTGTGTTAGGATCTAGTCTCGATCAATTCACGGAGTTGCGCAACCTCATACACACTCTTCGGTAGTAGTTACTGTCTACACCCGAACAGGTTGAACCTCACTGGTCACAACTTCCCACTAGAACTCAGAGAAAAATTCCTCACGGTGCTAGTCACTGATGAGCACGGGTAATTTGAATTACGGGACTGTGAAGATTGTTAAGTGTACACATTTGAAATCATAAAATCCACCGATGTGAGACTACCACCATTAGAAACCTGGAATCATTGAAAGACAGTTGTTTCGTCCTTGTATGGGACTCATCAATGGCAGTGCGGGATTCGAGACCAGGACATTTTGGTCTTGTTTACATAATGCTACTCTATGATAATTGATTTTTATTTTAGAAACACAGAGAAATAACAAAAAATAGACTGACGAAAGAACAGTGTAAGAAAAGAAGAAATCAAGAATGCAAAAAAACACTGACTGACTGATTCACTCACTCGTCTGTTGGTTTGTTTATTTAGTAAATAAATAAATATAACCTATAACAACATAGTAACACACACATGATATCAACAGAATAAAAAAAACATTGTTTATTTAATGCGTTTTTTCTTATTTTTTTGAAGTAATAAAACAAAAAAAATGAAGCGGGTTTTTTAAACCTAAGTAAACATAAAAAATATTATAAATAAACATGAACTTGACAATTAAACAAATAAAAGATATTCTCATATGTAAATAGATAATAGTCAGTGTATATATATATATATATATATATATATATATATATATATATATATATATATATGTCTAGTCATACTATGTATTTACATATGTATATATATTCTTGGTTAACCAACAAGCCTGCTGCACATGCACGCCTCCGCTGTTGTTTAGGGAATATAAGGATTCTCATAAATGCGAATTTTGTGATCACCGTTGCCCCATACGGGAACGTATATGGTGTCTAGATTGGTCTGTAGACAAGTCGGAGGTCCAAAAAGCACGCCCACGAACAGTGGCCCCCGTCCAGGCACTTATGAATCAACAAGATCCCTCCAACCAATCCCTAATGGACAAGGGTGGCAAGGCGGGCTTTTCGAGCTAGACCTGGCACCCCGAAACGGATTGCCGAGCCACCAATCAGTGTACTACCCAGCAGTCGTTCCAACCATCTGGCCTCCAGCTGCCTTACGCTGATACAATCGACTGGAGCCCTCAGACCCTACATGAAGCGAAAGATCGAGTTTGTCTAACAAGGTCAACTGGAACGTACACCATCCCATGGGGTAGATGTCACGAACTCGATCAAGCGCAAGCACTCAGTCAAGCAAGGTTAATCTCACTACATAAGTAGGCAGACATCATTAGCGTCCAGTAGCGTTTCAGCACTGGATCACCTAACCCAACTGGAGACCCTTGTTTTTAGGGGCCTCGACGCCAGTTTACACAATACACCAAGGTGCAGAGTGTTTGGGACAACCACATAGGATTGGTGTCAATAGCCCAGGATCTTTACGGCTGCTTCCCCTAAACACATCGTCTAGGGCCACCTTCAAGAAAGCTGGAAAGCTATATGTCATTATTTCAAATTTACCTACCCTCAGTGGACGGGATTCAGACTTAACCCTCCCCCGAGTGCCAAAACCTCATCCACTGCTTTGCGACCATGAACACGCGCCATTATTCTGAGCTATGCTAGGCACAGTATTCTAAGCGTTCGGAACGGCTTTTAGCCGCAGCGTTTTAGAAAACGCCATGCTACCTGGCAAGACCACGAAGAGGTAGCCGCCACTACAACCCCCAAAAGGCTCCATTTATGCAAGTCACCTAATATAACCACTCAGCTAGATGACTAGGCATTTGGCTACTTTAAGAGTCATAGTCGGATCGATAATATTCAGTGTATATATATGTATACTACCTACTGTGTTCTGGGCCTTCCTTTCTAGTTCTATCCAACTATTTTTCATTCTTCTCCCATACCAGGACGGGACGGCAGTTCAGTGCTTCCGGGTTTCTGATGGAGGTCTAAAAATAATTGATTGATGATTTCAGTGTGTGACAAACACTAATCTCCATAACTCTGATCATAAAATGTGCTCACTAATGACTAACTTCGTGAGGAACTTCTCAGAGTTCTATTGAGAATCCATGACCAGTGGAGTTCAACGCTGTTCGAATGTAGGCAGTTATCTACCAAAGACAATTGGTCAGGTTGAGCGAAATCCCTAGATTAATCATAGTTAGACATTAACACCTTTAGGTATCAGCTCAGTTTGTCTAGGGATCATGTGTTCACGTGTACTGCCTCCACATAAACTTGAGTTCACTCATATTGAATTTGATTACGCATTTCGATTAATTTATTTAACCAAGCCATTTGTATACCAACAACTCATATGTACCATTGGTATATTTTATTATCTGGTTTGTATGAGCTTATACAACTGAGTATTGCTTACGCCTACGCGCGCTTACTCATCCTTTTCGCTTTAATGTTAATCTCTTAATATTCCCATGAACTCACATGATTTGTATTGCTTGTCATTTGACCTTGTCAATCATTCGTCGCTTTTATTCATGTCTGTGCATGTCTATTTCGCTTGTCATATGTCTGTCTTATTTTTGTCTGACTATATATTCTTAATCATGCTCTATCTCTTGGAGTTGGCTCTTAGCCTTCCCCAATCCGCCTATCCATTCGCTTCCTTCGTTTTATTCACTGCTTCTCCGCTTCGCTTTGTTGTGTATCCCGAATAAACGTATTCATCACTATGAGTTCATGTTCTGATCTGTAAAACGTCAGACGTTACTTAGTGACGATCATCTGGACGAATTAATTACCGAGCTTAAGAACACGCAGTAAACAGACACACTACACACGTGTCACCACCACGCCCTCGCAAAAAATTGAAACTCGTGAGTGTGTGGATTGTTGATGAGTCCCACACTATGCTGAAACCACCATCCAATGCTTCCAAGTTACTAATGATGCTCTAACAATGATTGATTCACGATTTTAATAATCATGATTATAACTATAGAACTTGGGTGGTCTTTAAACACATAACTATCTATGTATCTATCTATCTATCTATCTATCTATCTATCTATCTATCTTTCATAATCAGTAATATTAATGTTTCTGTTTAGAAATCTTTATACCTTGACACACATGCACATATGCTTGCATAGACACACATAGACACACACACACACATACACCTTGAATTACCTAGCACCCGAAAAATGTTCTTTTCACCATCACCATGACCACCACAATACACAATACACCAAAACACATATCACCATTTTGTCAACACATTAGCGAATCTAGATTTAAACAAAACACTGATTATAATAAATATTGAAAATAAACAATGAACATTTAACAAAGATTGTATAACACCTTGTTTTAATCATATGTTTGTTTAGTTTATAAACACTTTGGATAAGAAAACACACGAGAACCATAGGTAAGCGAACAGAGAGAGAGAGAGACAGGTTTCTAATGCTGGTGGTCTAGTAACAATCAGTGATTGATTGATTGATGATTTCAAAATGTGTAAAAAAAACCCACAAACCTCCTAAAACTCTGCCTGAAAATATCGTAATATGTGCTCACTAGTGGTGATATTGGGGATGTTAGATCCCCGAAATTCGCTTGATAAAAACTGCCTTATTTTCGATTTCACGTTTGCCAGCATGGGCTGATCAGTTGACCTTGAGATTTCAATCTCCACCAGGAAGAAAATCCATGGCTGTGATTGGCTGCTGTGTATTTTAGTGCGCGCTATTTTTTTAACTGTCTCAAGGACGTTTCTATGATGATGTATAAATAAACCAGAGTTGTATGCTTGATTGTATTGTTTGATTGCTGGGTGTTTGTAGAATAATATACTTTCTATGCTTACCAAGTCTTCTGTTTTGAAGTTTGGGATTCAAGGTAGCCTATCTGGACGCTGGTTCATTGTCTCGTTCGCGTTTATTGACTAAAGTGAACTCGTTATAGCCTCAAGCATACTAAGTGACGAAACCTACAGGTGACTAGCTTCTTCGTGAGGAAATTCTACGGAGTTCTAGTTGAGAAGATATGTGACCAATGGAGGAGTTCAACCCTGTCGGGTGTAGGCA
Source organism: Schistosoma turkestanicum (assembly GCA_944470395.2). Lineage (NCBI taxonomy): Eukaryota > Metazoa > Platyhelminthes > Trematoda > Strigeidida > Schistosomatidae > Schistosoma > Schistosoma turkestanicum. Next base: position 17,300,006 of record OX103975.1, on the reverse strand, counting down.
GTAAATACCAAGGACAAATAATGGGTGAGGTCACGCAAAATCCCTAGATCATACCAGAGTTAGACTTGAACACCGTTAGATGCTGGCTCAGTGGTCCGATGGTTAGGCGTTCACGCACAACACCGAAGGTTCCGGGTTCGAATCCTGTGAGGTGCAGGAGTCGTGGATACGCACTGTCACTGATGAGTCCCATACTAGGACGAAACGGCCGTCTTTCAGTGCTTCCAGGTTTCCAATGGTGGTTGTCTAACAATGATTGATTGATGAATTCAAATGTGCGCGAACACCCTAACCGTTAGACCACTGAGCCGGTATCTAACGGTGTTAATGTCTAACTTGATCAAAATTCACGGAGTTGCGCATCCTCATACACAGTCTTCGGTAGACACTGTCTAGTGGGAAGACTTGACCAGTGAAGTTCAACCTGTTCGGGTGTAGACAGTAACTACTAACGAAGACTGTGTATGAGGTTGCGCAACTCCGTGAATTTTGATCAAGTTAGACATTAACACCAATTAGATACCGGCTCAGTGGTCTAACGGTTAGGGCATTCGCGCACAATACCGAAGGTCCTGGGTTCCAATCCTGTGAGTTGTAGGAGTCGTGGATACGCACTGTCACTGATGAGTCCCATACGAGGACGAAGCGGCAGTCCAGTGCTTCCAGGTTTCTAATGGTGGTGGTCTAACAACGATTGATTGATTGATGATTTTAAATGTGTAATAACACACAAACATCCAAAACTCTGCCAGAAAGAGAATAATCAAGGTGGTTTATATTATTATTATCATTAATCTTTGCACATCACGAAGAGAACTAGTGGTGACATTTCCAGCCGGTAAATCTGTCTTTTCTATTTATTTTCGTGTGTGTCTGTCTACTCCAGTGTGTGTATAGGTGTGTGTAGTGTGTGCTAATGTCTGTGTATGTGAATGTCTGTCTGTCATACGATGTGTCTAATATACACATACACAGACACACACAAAATAGAGAAACACCTGGTCAGGCATAGTAAATACGAAATGATTTTTTGCGACGAATTGTTTGTTTATATTTCATGTATGTGACTGATAATTCAATTGAATGTAAACTTTGATTGTTTTTTCATCAAATTAAACCATAGAAAAGGAATGAATAAATAAACACAGTTGAAAATTTATGATAATTTGAGAAACAGAAAGAGAGAGAGAGGTGAGGTGGGGTGTGGGGAGGCGACTGGGTGAGTGAGAAAAAAAAATGGATGGCCATTTCATGATAATAATAATAATAATAATAATAATTATTATTATTATTATTATTATTATTATTATTGTTTAAAAGTGACACATAGCAACTTCCCTAATCTTTCATTTTCATCACAGAGTAATAAATATGTTGTTATCAGTAATAACCTACTTGTGGGGAAGAATAAACTAGATTCTAGCAGAGGAAATAACGCTGTAGGTAGATAGATAAGATGCTCATTGAAGAGAAGCACCCAACTGTGCCACAGGACAAGTCCTCGCTTGGAATTCTCAAGGCTAAACGAAGACAAGGAAGGCCAAGGGACATATTACTTTGAGAACTGGAAACAGACAGTAAGAAAAATAAACAACAATTGGATAGAACCAGGTGAGAAGACCCAACCAAGACAGAGAAGCTTCGAGAATACGAGTCAGTGGCCTAAGCTCGATGATGGGTAAAAGGAGTAAGCAAATAAGTAAGTAGGTAGGTAAGTATGTGAGTAAGTGAGTAATTAAGTGTGTAGGTAAGTAAATAAGTAGGTAAGCTAGCTGGTCAGCAAATAAGTGAGTAAGTAAGTGGGTAGGTAAGCGAGTAAGTAAGTAAGTTAGTTAGTTAGTATGTATGTATGTAAGTAAGTGAGTAAGCAAGCTCTTTAGATAGGAAGAAGGTAAGTAAGTAAGTTAGTTAGTAAGCAAATAAGTGAATGAGCACGTAAGTGTCTCACATGCTCGTTACCACGACATTTTGATATACTCGAACTATTACGAGTTTACCTAGTCGGAAAACGAGAGCGAGGATCGAGGATCCGGCCACACGACATGCTAATCTAATCAGAGTGTCCCAACCCCATATTGAATAAAAGAAGTAGACTAGATCTGAAGAAGAACACCTATTGTACAAGCACCCAGAAACTATGAGGTTCGAGTTCAGAAGAGAGACAGAATCCCGAACTAGGGTCATAAAACGTTACAGATAATGCACTTTTTATACAGTTAAGTTGAATAAGTAACAAGATTGAAGTCTGTGACATTGACAGTTAGAACGACCATAGTACTGACCAGTAGGAATTTTTCAAAATAGAATTAGACTTACAAAAATAATTCTCTTAGATTATTTGATACATATCCTAATAGTGAGCTAGTTAGTAATTAAGTAAGTAATTAAGTAATTGAGTAAGTAAGTAAGTAAGTAAGTAATTCAGCAAGTTAGTTAGTTAATTAATATTTAAGTAGGTATGTCAATAAGTAGGTGTGTAAGCCGTTTAGTTAGTCAGTTAGTAAGTAAGTAAGTAAGTTAGGTAATTAGTAAGTAAGTCAATGAAGTGAGTGATTAAGTAAGCTAACTAGTTAGCTGATAAGTAAGCAAGTGACTACTGAGCAGGTAAGTAAATCATTCAATAAGTAATTAAGTACGTTAGTTAGTTAATTACTAAGTAAGTTCATCAGTAAGTAAGTGATTAATTAAGTAGGTATTTCAGTAACTAAGTATGTCAACACAACAAGAACTAACCCCCCTATGCCCCCCCAAATAATAAAATACAATCCATTCAACCTACCACATTAGAAATATGCACCTGTATGTTCGCATTTTTTTCTTTAATCTGTTCCAATTCACTATTGATAATCGCATCATCACCACCAGAAAAAATTTTTTTTCCTCTACACTGTAGTTTTTTATTTTATTTTTATTTACTTATTTTCATCGTTTATGAAAATGATAAAAACCCAGTGATCAATCGTTTCATATATATATATATATATATATATATATATATATATATATATATATAGTGCATTATCCCATGTTCACAAGTATCATGTAGACACTGATGTGACTGTTACTGAGGTGGGGGGAGTGGTGGGGAGAGACAATTTGCCTTATAAATATATAAACACATTTTTCCCTAAATGTGTTCTATCATCTTGATAAACAGGCCCAACAAAAGAAAAAAAACTCGGAGTCTGGTTTTTTTCAATCCATTCTGTTTACTTTTACAAGGAAGGCATCTATTTACAGTTTGTTCTTCTCTGGGTCTATTCCTTGGAGAGCATAACACATGTGTACTTACTTGTGTGTGTGTGAGTGTGTCGGTTGTGATTATCGATCACTGTTGTTCATCACCGATATTCGTTTATCTAGACAGAGAAGTTGAAATTGATGAAGACGCCATTTTTATGTGATCTAATGTTGATTGAATAGATATTTCAGTTCATGTGCATGACTACTATTTTGAAATGATACTACTAATAATACTTTTCAGTAGTAATAGTTGGTTGAAAATAAAACTCCTGGTGTAATAGGTATTTACTACTAGAAGTAGAGTTTGACAGTGTTGAGCATGATGATCGAAGGGTGATATTATAAACTGACAGAAGTTTGAAATGTAAACCAATGAATATTAGTGACTGAATAAACACAACGTTTAAATGAACGTCCTGAATTCTACCGTTCACTTATCTACTCACTTAGTAACTAACTAACTAACTAACTTACTTACTTACTTACTTAGTTATGCACTTACTTACTTACTTACTTGCTTACTTACTTGCTTGCTTACTTACTTACTTACCTACCTACTTACGGACGTACTTACTTATCTACTTACTTAGTTACTTACGCCTGTTACCCAAAATACAGCCTAGGTCGCCGATCAGTATTCTCAAACCTACTCTGTCCTTGGCTTCCCTTTCAATTTCTGTCCAATTTTTCTTCATTCGTCTCATATCTGTCTCTATTTCTCGGTATAAGGTGTTCCTTGGCCTTCCTCTTTTTTCATTGTTCTTAAGGGTTCCAAGTGAGGGCTTGTCTTGTGACGCAGTTGCGTACTTTCCACAATGTGTTTCCTATCCACTTTCAGTGCTTCCTCCTGATTTCTTCCTCCACAGTAATTTGGTTTGTTCTTTCCCGCAGTAGATTGTTGCTGATAGTGTCTGGTCAACAGATCTGAAGTAGTTTGTGTAGACAAATGTTAATAAATTCTGGATAACGGCTTTGGAAGCTCTCTAAGTTTCCGCCCGTCGGACTCCTGCTGCTCGCAGGATTGACTAGCTCTGTGACGAAGTTTCTCTGAGATCTAGTGAGAAGTTACAAGCATTAGAGTTCAACCCTGTTCGAATGTGAAGCAGTGCATAGCGAAGACAGTGGATGAGTTTGCGCAAGACCGTGGATTAATCTAAGTTAGACGTTAACACCGTTAGATAGCGGCTCAACTGTCCAAAGTTTATGTGAGATCCATTTTTGAAGGTTTTGTTTGTCAAAATCCCTCCATGTCCTTATTGATTCATTCAGTTGTACATTTTGTGTAGTCTATTCGATTTCATTTGAGATGATAATATTTGTATTTTAATTATAGTTTCTATTTCTTATGCCTTTACTGAGTTTCTGTGTTTCTTTCTGAACTGCATTTATGTTGTTTAAGCTGATACTTAATCATGGAGACAGCCATATTGACTTGTTCCTCTTTTGATTGTGTTGATTACTTTGACTAGAATTGTGCATTTTGATTGTGAATTGAAGCACTCTTTCAGAATAGGAAACACTCTGTGTGTTATAAAGCAACCAAATATTATCTTTTGAAGGAATTTGATCCATTCAGAAAGGATAGAATAACATTTATTTGTTGCTATTGATTTCAATAATCGAACAATTGTTAGTGGAATAACTGAGTGGCAATATTTATTTAAGTAATGATGTAAATTTATATTTATGATGAATATTAGAACCGTCATTTACCTAAATCACTCGTTTTTTGGATTTCAACTGGGCAATAGTGCGTATCTAAACTACCTAAACAGTTATTCCTCAATCCAATTCTCATTTTGGATCCTACAGGTTAGGCTGAAGGTCTTGAGTCCGAATCCTGCGATTTGCAGGAGTTGTGAATGCACACTGCTACTGACAAGTCCCACACCAGGACGAAACGGGTCATAAAGTGCATGTGAATTTCTAATGGTGGTCTAACATTGGTCAATTTGTGATTTCCAAAACTAACTCAACAATCTTCACAACGCTGGAATTTCACACATGATCGATCAACTGATTTTCGGAAACCAGTTAAATTTAAGAGGATTATGTGCATTGCCATTCAGGATATAGTTGATTTTAAAGACAAACAAACAGTTACTGAATAATCTTCATATTATTATTATTATTATTATTATTATTATTATTAATATTATTATTATTATTACTACTGTAGTGAAGGAGAACACAGGTGGGGCAACAGAATTGTATTTAACGAGAATTACACAGTTACTCAGTAAAATAGGAAAACCATATCGTAAATCGTTAATTTGCAAAATATCAGTCCATCATCTCGAACTGGATTGTTCCTGTTGCAAAACATCAACAATCCAATGTCACTATTCATGCGTTTCATACAAATTCCATTGTGTTCCCACTCTTCTTACTTTCTTGATCTTCCCCCATCTTCTCTTCTGCCAGACATTATGTTGACACTCACGTCATATACTACTTATAAGTAGCTCGCACCACATCAGGACCAAATGGTGAAGAATTCGGACTACGAATTAATAAGGACAAATCACAAATAGCAAAAAGTAGTGTCATCTTGTTGGGGCATAAAGTTGGAAATGGAGAAATAAAACCGTCGCCGGAGAAAATACTAGCCATAAATAAATCATCGCGGTACCTAATTTCAAAAGGAAGCTGAGACAGTTTCTTGGAAGGGCGGCGTTATACAGTCGATTCGTCAAGAACTTTAACGAAGAAGCGGCACCCCTCTATAAATTGTTAAGTTTACGTGGACAGAGACCGCCCAGCAAACGTTCGACCGTATCAAAAACCTATTGGACGACCACCGGATAACGCTACGATTACCTGAACCGGAAAAACTGTTTACACTGACAACAGATGCGAGTGACCATGGAATAGGCGCCATCTTAAGTCAATCTAACAGTGTGATAGAATATGCGAGTCACATTCTCACACCCTCTGAGCAGAAGTATTCAACGATCGAAAAGCAGTGTTTAGCGGTTGTCTGGGCAATAGGAAAAATGCAGACCATACCTGCTAGGTAGGCGGTTCCACGTCGAGACTGATCATAAACCCCTACAATGGCTGAAAACAGCAAAAGACCCACCGTGGTAAGTTGGCACGATGGATGATACGTCTGCAGGAGTACGACTTCAGTATCGGCCACGTTCCAGGAAGAGAAAATTTGGTAGCGGACTACTTACTTATCACACACACATTATGCCATCTAAAATACAGATTGTCTCTCTCTCTTTCTCTCTCTATTTCTCTATCAATATGCCTTGCTTCTTTCTCGTACATTTTTTCACATGCATACTTTGTTCAATGTACAACAATAAATACATTTAAATGATAAGATTGACTTTTTTCGTCATTTTCAATGTTCAAACTACATTTGAATATTTGTTTATACATACATATGTATGTATGTGAATGTGTTTTTATCATCAACCAAAAGTCTACCGCATAGATTTTCAAATAAAAAAAACGATTAAAACAAACCTTTATTATTTTATTCAATATTCAATAAAAAATATTGTATATTTTATTATTTAAAACAAAATTTCTTAATGTACATATGAAGGAAGATATAACAATTAAAAAAAATGCCTGATTGTACGATTCACATGATTATTATTATTATTATTATTATCATTTATTTTTGGCGGTTCATCATTTCAAAATGCGCGCATAAAAATTAAACAATCCACCAATGTGAATAAACAATTAATTCAATGGTTCAATTTTTTCCTCTTTTTTCTTAGTTTATCATTTAATACACACAAAAAAATGACAATAAACAAAATTCGATGAATTAATGTGTGGTGATTGGTTTTTTGTTTTAATGAAGAAAAGAGCGCAATTTTTGAATTTCGTCATTTCAATGTGTGTGTATGTAACGAGAGGAGAATGGCGACACCGAATTCTTTGAAGTATGGCAATAATTATTGCAAAAATATAATATTGAAAATCAAATGGGAAATTATTTGTTTTCAACACGGTATATATATATATAATCAACAAGGAATCAATCTGATTTGGAAAATTTGCTTACAAGTCTAGATAATATAAATTTTTCAATTAGAGATATGAAGATCATTGTTTCTACATAGAGAAATCATGAGTCGATGTTAATTGAAAAATTGTTCAATGTGCTCATTAGTGATTAGCTTCGTGAGTAAATTCGCAGAGTTCTACTGGGGAAGATGTGACCAGTGGAGTTCAACTCCATCCAGGTGTAGTCAGTAACTATCGAAAATAAATGGTTGTGGTTGCGAAAAATCCCTAGATTGATCAGAGTTAAAATTAACACCGCAAGAGACGGAAACTTGAGACAATTGTACGAAACAACAAAGAAGCTCGCCAGAAACTATCGTAAACCAGAACGACCAGTGAAAAGCAAGGAAGGCAAAGTAATCAGCAACACTGAAGAACAGCGAAATAGGTGGGTAGAGCACTTTCAGGAACTCCTGAATCGACCAGCCCCACTGAACCCACCCGACATCAAAGCAGCATCCACGGACCTCCCAATTGATGTTGGCGCACCTACGATTGATAAGATCAGACTAGACAACATTCCAGCAGAGGCAATGAAAGCAGATGTGGAAGCAACTGCGAAAATATTTCACATTCTCTTCAAGAAGATTTGGGATGAGGAACAAGTACCATCAGATTGGAAAGAAGGATACCTCATTAACTGCCAAAGAAAGGCGATCTCAGCAAGTGTGAGAACTACAGAAGCATCACTCTTCTTTCAATACCAGGCAAATTCCTCAACAGGGTATTGTTAAACAGAATGAAGGACTTCGTAGACGCACAACTTCGAGATCAACAGGCTGGATTTCGTAAGGATCGATCGTGTACTGACCAAATTGCTACATTACGGATCATTGTGGAACAATCAATTGAATGGAACTCACCAGTCTATATCAACTTCATCGACTATGAGAAAGCATTCGATAGCATGGATAGAAAAACACTGTGGAGGCTTCTTCGACACTACAGTGTGCCTGAGAAAATAGTCGACATCATACGGAACTCTTATGATGGATTCAACTGCAAAATCGTGCACGGAGGTCAGCTGACAGACTCTTTCGAGGTGAAGCCCGGTGTCAGGCAAGGTTGCTTACTCTCACCTTGGTCATCGACTGGATTATGAAAACGTCAACATCTGGAGGGAAGCAGCGTATCAACTGGACAGTTAGGACGCAGCTGGACGAGCTGGACTTCGCAGATGACTTGGCTCTTCTATATCACACGCAACAACAAATGCAAGAGCAGACGACCAGTGTAGCAGCAGCCTCTGCAGCAGTAGGTCTCAACATACATAAAGGGAAAAGCAAAATTCTCCGATACAACACAACATGTAACAACCAAACCACTTTTGATGAAGAAGATATCTTGAAGGACGTTAACACCTCTTTACATTGCTTAGCAGTCACTCTTGATAGAGATGCCTTGGAGGACGTTAACACCTTTACATATCTGGGCAGCATCATCGACGAGAAAGGTGGATCCGATGCAGATGTGAGGGTGCGGATTGGCAAAGCACAAAGACTGCATTTCTACAGTTGAAAAATATCTGGAACTCCAAACAACTTTCAACCAAAACCAAAATCAGCATTTTCAATACAAATGCCAAGACAGTTCTACTGTATGGAGCGGAAACCTGGAGAACTACCAAAGCCATCATCCACGAGACAAAAGTGTTTATTAACAGTTGTCTACGCAAAATACTTCGTATTCGTTGGCCAGACACGATCAGCAACAACCTACTGTGGGAGAGAACAAACCAGATTCCAGTGGAGGAGAAAATCAGGAAGAAGCGGTGGAAGTGGATAGGACACACTACGAAAAGCACCGAACTGCGTCACAAGACAAGCCCTCACATGGAACCCTCATGGCAAAAGGAAAAGAGGAAGTCCAAGGAACATATTACGCCGAGAAATAGAGAAAGATATGAGAGGAATGAACAAATATTGACAGAACTAGAGAGGGAAGCCTAGGACAGAGTTGGTTTGCGAAAACTGGTGGGCGGCTTATGCATTCGGGATAACAGGCGTAAGTAAGTAAGTAATAGAGATGGAGTATGTATGAAACGGTTAGTTTGATTTCTCAAGAATAAATGGAAGTTCTCGTTGATGTTTTTACTTGTTATAGTCACATTTCCAATAACTTACAAAATTTTATATTCCATTGAGCGCGAAAGGGAAAAATATTACTTTATTACATGATACTACTTTTTAGTAGTATAATTTTAAACAATAAAAATAGTTTTGATGTAATATGGCCAAGGTAAATCGACTAGTGGAGCAGTGAAGAATGTTTACAGATTCAAATAAAATTCAATGAAACATTGTACAAATTATGTGTTTTCAAATTTTTTTGAAAATTCTTTGTTTACAATTCTTTTTGTTTTCTACTCATCATTAGTGAATTCGTACATATTTGAAATCACCAGTCAATTATTGTTAGACCGCAATCAGAAACATGGAAACACTGGACGGCTGTCAAGTCCTGGTATGGGACTCCCCAGCAGTTCGCACCCACGACTCCTACACCTCACAGGATTCGAACCCAGGACCTTCGGACTTGTGTGCGAACGCCTAACCTCTGAACCACCGGGCCGGCATCCATTTGCCTTTGGTAGTTACTGACAGGGTTGAACTCCACTGGTGGTCACATCTTCTCACTAGAACTCTGAGAATTTCGTCTCGAAGCTGGTCACTAGTGAATTCATCAGATAAGAATATAATTTTATGTTGTTCAAATATTATTGGGTTCGTCACTAAGTATGCTTGAGGCTATTACGAGTTTACCTTAGTCGATAAACGCGAACGAGACTATGAACCAGCGCATCCAGGTAGGCTAACTTGAATCCCCGAAATAGAGGAAGAAGGCTTCGTAAGCGTAGAAAGTATATTCTACAAACACCCAGCAATCACAGTACAATTAAGCATACAACTCTAGTTTATTCATACATCATAGAAACGTCCTTCAGACAGTTACGAAAATAACACACTAAAATACACAGCAGCCCATCACAGCCATGGATTTTCCTAGTGGGAGTTCAAATCTCATGGCCAACTGATCAGCCCATGCTAGCAAACGTGAAAACCTAAATAAGGCATTTATCACTCGAATTTCGGGGATCTAACATCCCCAACAAATATGTACGATTGTCGTTTGAGGATATTTATAGTGAGCAAAGGTTATTCAAGTAATGCCTAGTATAAAGCATCTGATCGCAATAAACACAATGAAATGAGTATATCTTATTTAACGGGAGTATTGTCGCTGCTGAATGCTGACTCAGTTGTCAAGAAGTTAGGTGTTTATGAAAGAAACCGAAGAGCCATATTTGGATTCCTGCAAGCAGGGTCGTTTATTTGCACTACTAACGAGTTCTATGTTAAAACGAGATGGACATTCAATGCTCTTAGGTTTCCAATGGTGATTGAACATTGATTCAGTTCATGATTTCAATGTGACAAGAGTATATTTTAAAAATAATAAGTTTTGTTTGTACTGAAGATTTTAGCATTTAAAAATTTTAAAAAAATTAGTTTGGCGTTTTTTTTAATAACAGGAAAACGCAAACATTTCAAACTTATCTGTTATAGACATAACTGAACTTCTTATTAAATTACTCACTTTTGAAACCATGAATCGATCAATGTTAGACCACCATTTGAAATCTGAAAGAACTGAACGACCGTTTCGTCCTGGTATGGGACTCCTCAGCAGTGCGCATCCACGACTCCTGCACGCCGCAGGATTCAAACCCAGGACCTTCGGACTTGTGTGCGAACGCCTAACCTCTGAACCACTGTGCCGGCATCCAATGGTGTTAATGTCTAACTTGATCAATTCACGGAGTTGCGCAACCTCATACACAGTCTTCGGTGGTTACTGTCTACCCTGTAATTTAAAATTATACGTCTAGTATGAAATATTTCAACAAGTTTCATTCACAAAACAATTAATGGCTGTTAGATGGAAGTAAGCAGTTCACGGGTCAACAACATCTTATTCACATTGATTCTTTGCTCAACATATTACCAGCTACCATGATATCTCAGATTGTATATTGTTCTAATGCGTGAAGTGATAGGTTGTAAACCTTTTATACACACACCTACCTAACTGTAGGATCCAAACTGAGATTTGGATTGAGGAATAACTGTCTAGGTAGTTTAGATACGTGACATGCCTAGTTGAGATTAAAATAAGGGATTTGGGTAAATAACGATTCTAATATTCATCATAAATATAAATGTGTACATCATTATCTAAACAAATATTACCACTTAGTTATTCTACCAACAATTGTTCAATTAATCGAATCAGCAGTAACAGATAACTGATATTCTATCCCTCCTAGATAGATCAGATTCCTTCAAAAGATAATATTTGGTTGCTTTATAACACACAGAGTGTTTCCTATTCTGCAAGAGTGCTTCAATTCACAATCAAAATGCACAATTCCAGTCAAAGCAATCAATACAATCAAAAGAGGAACAAATCAAAATGGCTGTCGCCATGACTAAGTATGCGCTTAAACAACATAAATTACAGTTCAGAAAGAAACATAGATACTCAGTGAAGGCGGACGAAATAAAACCTATAATAAAATACAAATATTATCATCTGAAAATGAAGTCGAACAGACTACACAAAATGTACAACTGAATGAATCAACAGAGATAAATTAGAAATGTATACATTGAGGGATTTTCACAAACAAAGCCTTCAAAAAATGGATCCCACATAACTATACTATACGATTAATTGACATGTTCAAACAAACAGAGAGATTTAAATTGTTGAACTACTGTGAAGATATGAAATAGTTAGCATAAATATTCAAAAAGGTCACCACCTGACATTTAGAGAAATTCTGTTGATGTGCTTGCTGTATGACTATGTATACACTTTCATCACTGATTGACATCGAGATTGCTTCCTTCATTAATGTACACAAAACACAACGATTGATTTCTACACCAATCGATACAGGCTAAAATTAAACTCATAAACACTTTATAAATTTTTTGAATGAGCAATATATCCAAATTAAAAAACTATTCTTATGTAGTATACATTGTAAAAATATCTGACTAAAAACTGAGCACAAAAAACTTAGGAATAGTAAGCTATCTGATATTAACTGGTGAGTTTGCCAAAAGGAATGTATATACATATGCATACATCAATCGTAATCTAGTTACTCAGTGATTATACAACGAAATTCTGATCATGAACTATCCCGAACAAACCAATCCTAAGTGTAGTGCCTCCACATATATTCCAGTTCGCTTACATCTAACTTGGTTAAGCCCTTTCGATTAATTTATTTAACCAAGCCATTTATTTGTATAGCAACAACTCATATGTACCATTGGTATTTTTTATTATCTGGTTTGTATGAGCTTATACGACTGGGCATTGCTTACGCCTACGCGCGCTTACTCATCCTTTTCGCTTTAATGTTAATCTCTTAATATCCCCATGAACTCACATGACATGTCCCACTTGTCATTTGACCTTGTCAATCATTCGTCGCTTTTATTCATGTGTGTGCATACCTATTTCGCTTGTCATATGTCTGTCTTATTTTTGGTCTGACTATATATTCTTAGTCATATTCTATTTCTTTGAGTTGGCTCACTAGCCTTCTCCAATTCACTTCGACCATTCGCTCGCATTGTAATCCAAAGAGTTGGCTCTTTGCCTTCTCCAACGCGCTTCGCCTATCCATTCGCTTCATTCGTTTTATTCACCGCTTCGCTTTGTAGTGTGTGTTCCAAATAAACGTATTCATCAATACGAGTTCATGTTCTGATTTATAAACCGAGCTTAAGAACACGCAATAAATCGACACACTACACAAGTTCTACACTATCTGTGTCGTTATAAAATAAATACCATTTATACAGGGATCGAATCAGAAGAGGGAAATGAAATAAGACAAGGAATAATAAACCAAAACATCAAAATAAGTTTATATTTATTTAGAATAAGAAGTCTTTTGTTAATGCAGGAATAATGTTTACACAGGAAGGCCTAAACATAAATTAGACTACTTACTATTTGTAAGTAGTATATGGAAATATGAAGAAATCCATGTCAATTAAACAATACAGAACATTCCTCGTTTCCCAACTTCCCCACACAATTATTGACTATTACGTCGCGATATTAGGATGTACCTAGGCTTACCAGTTGAAATCTTCAAAATGTTAGTATTAATTGATTTGTGACTCTATTTCGTAGTGACCAGTGATATGATGATGGGCACTGCTGAACAGTCCCATACTTGGACGAAACCACCATTCAGGTGTGGGTAGGATAACATGCCAACTAACCGATACAGATCATTCCTCTTTTCCCAACTTCCCCACAGAATTACTTTGCGATATTAGGATAGGCTTAAGCTTAACAGTCAAAATTTTAGGGAGCATTGGTTTATAACTCGAATTAGGATGATTTGCACTACTGAAGACTCCCATACTAGAACGAGATGGTCGTCCACTGCCTCCAGGTTTATAATGGTGGTCTAAAAATGATTGATTCACAATTTCAATGTACAATCAGATAGGTCACATGACACCTGAAAGACCCATGACAGGTAAGATGCAAGTGTGGGCAGGGTATCCGAGTTGATGCAAGTATTCATCAACCGAAGAGGTCAACCACCAACCAAATGTGGTTATCTGAGTCAGTTAACTACTCGTGAATACAGGTGAGTACATCGCTATTCGGAAATAAAGCTTTCTTCAGTGCGTTTTTTTATCTGAATGACCAAGTTTAACCGAACCAATCAGTAAATCAGAGCATCAACAATGTTTATTGACTTCAATAACTCAACATTATCGTGTCGAATTATTGTTTGTGACCAGTAAATACTATACAAATACTATATAAATACTACATTATTCAGAATTCGTTTGATTTAAATAGATTAGGTTTACTAATATGACCACAGGATTTCAACTCCGCCTAGACCCCCTAGAGGGCTACTGCCTGTCTGTTGGGGATGTTAGATCCCCAAAACTCGTTTGATAAATGCCGTATTTTGGTTTTCTCGTCTGCCAGCATGGGCTGATCAGATGACCGTGAGATTTCAATTCCCACCAGGAAAATCCATGGCTGTGATTGGCTGCTGTGTATTTTAGTATGCTATTTTCTTAACTGTCTCAAGGACGTTCCTATGTTGCATAAATAAACGAGAGTTGTATGCTTGATTGTACTGTGTGATGTTTGTAGATGTTTGTAGAATATACTTTCTACGCTTACAAAGCCTTCTTACCTTATTTTGGGGATTCGAGGTAGCCTACCTGGACGCTGGTAAAAGTCTCGTTCGTGTTTATCGACTAAGGTGAACTCGTAATAGCTGCAAGCGTACCAAGTGATGAGCGTAAAAGCGTAGGATTTTGAAAGCTACTTCATTTGAACAACACAAAAACCATACAATCGTGATGTATTTGATCCAGTCGATTGAAGCGACTCATGAATCTCTGACGTAATGACTCCTTTTTCTATTGATGTCATTATTACTAATAACTCCTGAAATTGTGCTAAGATCACTCACCAAGCGTTGCTTCCATTTTGTTCATCAGAATTATACCTTCTCCGTTATCCGGTTTGCTCACTGATCAGGGTTTCATTTTTCTTTAGCTTTGTTAAAGAGTATCGGTGCTGTTTAGTTAGTAAACGATTTGCGTTAAACTTACTACTCATGTACTGATAAACCTAGCTAGATCTTCCAAAGAGGCAGAAATCAAGTCAGGTGTTTGTGAAAATTAATTCTTAAACTTGTTAGTGGGACATAGATGGAATTAGAGCATGACTACGTTGCTGCGCGCTGATTGACTAATTTGCTATCCAATCAACGCCTGATCGACTCTTGGAGAACAGGGTAGAAGATTCTCCTGTTGCTAGCTGCATGCTGATTGGCTAAATCTAATCCAGTCGATCACGTGAATTACAGTCAAGAAGCTTCTCACGTAAATGCTATAAAGAATCTAACGTTGTATCTATGTTGCCGTTACCTTCTTATTTCCATCTAACCTTGCTATTTGCAATAAAATATTTTCCTGTTCCACCGTGTTTTTGATTCCTTGGAACTTGTCCAGTGTATTGTGGTCAAAGAATACTAAGCAACAGGAATTATATAAGCGAAGCGTTACAACAAAACTGTACAACAGTATGTAGTTGGTTGATTTTATGCCCACCATCAGAGAATTTAGGCACCCAGAAATAAAACTTCTAACGGTATGACATGTAGTTCAATAATTAAGAAGTTATGTACGTGCCATCTCGGGTCATTGTCTTTTCAGATCTGTTCTTGGAAACAGTTTCAATATAATCCATAAACTTTGACTAAAACTCTAAAGGTAGGTTTTTAACGGAATATTGTCTCTAAAGAAGATTGCTTTGCATGTAGCGGATATTCATTTCTATAATGTCAGTTCGATCCGACGCATGTCTTTTAAGTGTTTTTTAGAATGGGGATACACTCTGTTACGACACAAAGACTTCCAAAATGAACTAGGATATCTGATAGTTTGTGTACAATTAATAGAGTATGCGAAGTTCATTTTCACTCCCCCATGAACTCACTGACTGCATGTAGGTTCTACCATGCCAGGCAGGTCCATTGGAGAACGATGAGACTAAAAGCAGCTACTTAAGGTCTGAGGGCGAAGTCGTACTACTGACTGACTGTATAGGGATGTGACAGCAGTTAGGTTTTTTCCTCGGACAACCAGCATCTACAGCGTTGCTGCCTTCTTACAAGGAAAGAAGGTCGACCCTAAAAATGTCACACCTCACCTTACTTCACAGATTTGAGTCTCCCGCTGTGAGGCCTTTTAAACAAGAACGGGGCTAACACTTCTTATAAAGAGGCCGTGAGTGACCGGCCTCAATCAGTTGTCCTTTCCAGTCAGTCAAATGCAACGTAGAACTTCATACGTACGTACGTACATCAGTTCATGTTGCCATACCACATCAGCACACAGAAATGTAATTTTCAATTCAAATCCAATGGTAGAAGAGGTAGTAAAAGTATTAGAAGTAATCGGAGATTAGGTTAGGATTAGAAGATATTATTCAAGAAGTATGATTCAGTGGGAAAAGTTAACAAAGTTGAAGAATCCAGAAGGATTTGAGAGAACACAAAGAATAAATGCACCGGCGCCATTGCGAACGATTTTGAGCCATGTCATTCAAGGTCTCTAACCATCGATTGTTATCATCTCGCGGACCCCAACCAGGTAGTCGACAATTACCGACATGGCTAAGTCCACTCGTCAATGACTTCATGGATTTCTGCCATGTTTTGGTCTGGTCTCTGACCTTCGATTACTATCATCAGTTATCCCTTAGGCTCTGCTGTCGCTCTCCCAAGTCTCTAAGACCACAAATACTAATGTATCTTCCAAAAGTGTAAACAACCGGGAAAGTGACATCCACACTCATAACCTGTAACAGCACACTGAATCTGTCATCAATAATGAACACATGCGCATGATAAAAAAAACTTGAAACGTTTCATATTTATTAACAAAAATTGGTTTTTTGTTATTCTTCTAAAAAATAAAACGCATAATAATAGTAGTAATAACAATAATAACAGTAATAAAGATGATTGATGATTGTTTCCATCAATTTCATCATTCATATTGAACAAAAACAAAAAACCATATCACATAATCGTTGTTGTTATTGTTCTTGTTATAATTGAAAATTGAACAAATGTTATTTTAAATACACCAACAAGATAAAATGCATCATATTTTCATTTTCGAATTTTCAAAATTTCTCAATGATTTCATTCAATTGTCACTATTCATTCATTTATTCATTCATTCATTCATGCATTGACGTCTATTTTACTGTGTGTCGACTGTTCCCATTCAAATGTAGGCCATGCTATTGGTTCAGATTTTTTTAAAATAATTTCAGCTTTTAAAGGCATTAGTTTAACAATCGATTGAGTTGGATCAATTGGCTGAAAATTGTTGAAGAAAACAGGAGGAGGAGTAAGGGAAAACAAAACAGAATATTAAAAGTATACTTGTGAAAAATGGATGCAGTCAGTTAATTGTCATCAATAATATTCACCTACGAAACGAGTTCTAGGTAGGGAGAGCAAATCAATAGATGAAGTAGTGAAACTTCATCAGTTGAGGTCATTGGGATATGTGTTACGACGTATAGCTAACCACCGACTGCCTTGACGAGCTATGTTTTGTGGTGTGGGAATAGGTTGGAAGAAAGTTAGGGGTGGCTAAACCAAAAAACATGGCACAAATCCATGAAGTCATTGACAAGTGGACTGAGTCATGTTGGTAGATGTAGGTTACCTGGTTGGGGTCCGCGAGTCGATAGTCACCGATGGTTAGAGAGCTTGAACGACATGGCTCAGAATCGTTTGCAATGGCGCAGATGCATCCACTCTTTGTGTTCTCTTTAATTCTAAACTTCTGAACTCCGCATCATCTCTACATTTCACTTTCTAAATTTATCTCTCTCAATTATACTTCTCGAATCATATCTTCGAACCCTAGTCTTCTGCATCACTGCTAATACTTTTATTATCGCTATCACTCCTGGATTTGAATTGACAACTCCATCTCTGTGTGCTGATGTGGTGTGGCAACCTGAACTGATGTACTTACGTACGAAGTTCTGCATTGTATCTGTCTGTCTGTCTTCACCAATTGTGGTAATTGTAAAGTGAGAAGGCAACATCACTGCAGATGATGCTTGTCCAAGAGAGACACCTTACTGCTGTTATAGCACCCTCTTCTACAGTCAGTCAGTCAGCAGTATAACTTTGACCTCAGACCTTGAGTAGCTGCTGTTTAGTCTTACCGTTCACACTAATCGACCGACCTGGCATGGTAAAACCTACAGGAACATATGTTCCAACCAATATAGCTCGGCTGGGTCATCACGACAGGCAAGACCGACCAAGGTAGTCTTAGGATATTCATCCAATATCCTAAGAGAATTATTGGTCAATTCCTATTGGTTAATTTCTACTGGTCAATTTTATGGTCGTCCTAGATATCAATGTCACATGCGCCAATGTTCTTACTTATTCGTCGTCTTAACTGTCAATGTCACAGACTTCGATGATGTTTCCCATTCAACCTAAATGTATGAATATGCATTATCTGTAACGTTTTATGACCAGGACCCAGTCCCGGATGCCTAGTCTGGGACCCTAGTTCTCTTCTTAACTCGGACCTCGTACTTCATATCGACTTCTTATTTTTACTCAAAATGGGGGTTGGGATACTCGGATTACAGTAGCATGTCGTGTGGCCGGATCCTCGCTCTCGTATTCCGACTAAGGTAAACTCGTAATAGCTCAAGCATATCAAGTTGACGTGTTTACGTGCATGCGTAACACGTAGCAACTACGCTCGGGAGTTAAGGCGTTTTATGTATGTGTTAACCACCACCTACCTAGACGGGCGATGTTGTCAGACATAAGAGTCGGTTGGAAGACTTGCCAAGCCAAAATGTGGGGGACACAAGTCATTGACGGCTGGACTGAGTCATGTTACTTACTAGACACACACTACTTGATTATCGTAACCAAAAATTGGAATCGTGGAATGACATGGCTTACAATCGTTTGTTTTTATTGTGCAGACGCGTATTCATTATTTGTCATCCATCAAATTCTAAACTTTTGAATTCCTTGCAGTTTCTTATTGTTTTCATTTCACTAATTAAAAATATTCTTTTAAATTGTATCTTTGTTACGAATACATGTCATTTGGATATGCTTGAACTATTACGAGCTTACCTTAGTCAGTAAACGAGAGCGAAGATCGAGGATCCGGCCATACGACATGCTACTCTAATCGGAGTGTCACAACCCCCATATTGAGTAAAAATAAGAAGACGTGATATAAAATAGAACGTGTATTCTACAAGCATTCAGAAACTACGAGGTCCGAGTCCAGAAAAAGACAAGGATCCGGGTGATAAAACGTTACAGATAACGTGTATTTATACAGTTAGGTCGAATCGGAAAAAAACATTGAAGTACCTGACATTGATAGCTAGGACAACCATAATACTGACCAGTAGGAATTGTACAATAGAATTAGACTTACGAAAATAATTCTATAAAGATATTTGATGAATATTCTAACAATCTTCCACACGTAGTCTTTCTTATTACCCCTCATCCTATTATGGTTATTTATTGGCATCAAGGAAAACGAATTAACCACTAGTTAAAAACAACACCACAACAAGACAGAGTATGATGCAATAATGTTTGGGCCATTAAGACTCACCAGTCATATACATGGCTACTGGATCAATAAGGTTCAGTCGGTACTAATTAACTACAACAAAAGACACCCCTGTTCATCAAGAACTCTTATATTTCTATCCGTTCAATGTTGAAATTATTTTCATACTTACTTACTTACGCCTGTTACCCCCAATAGAGGAGCATAGGCCGCCCACCAGTTTTCTCCAACCAACTCTGTCTTGGGCTTCCCTCTCCAATTCTGTCCAATGTTTGTTCATTCCTCTCATATCTTTCTCTATTTCTCGGCGTGTAATGTGTTCATTGGTCTTCCTCTTTTCCTTTTGCCTTGAGGGTTCCATGTGAGGGCTTGTCTCGTGACGCAGTAGGTGTGTGTCCTATCCACCAACTCCACCGCTTCTTCCTGATTTCTTCCTCCACTGGAATCTAGTCTGTTCTCTCCCATAATAAGTTGTTGCTAATCGTGTCTGGCCAACGAATCCGAAGTATTTTGCGTAGACAACTGTTAATAAACACTTTTATATTCTGGATGATAGCTTACGTAGTTCTCCAGGTTTCCGCTCCATACAGTAAAACTATCTCGACATTTGTATTGAAAATCCTGATTTTGGTGTTGATTGATGTTTGTTTGGAGTTCCAGATATTTTTCAACTGTAGAAATGCAGCCTTTGCTTTGCCAATCCGCACCCCCACATCTACATCGGATCCACCTTTCTCGTTGATGATGCTGCCAAGATATGTAAAGGTGTTAACATCCTCCAAGGCATCTCCATCAAGAGTGGTTTGGTTGGTGCATGTTATGTTGCATCGGAGAATTTCGCTTTTCGCTTTATGTATGTTGAGACCTACTGCTGCAGAGGCTGCTGCTACACTGGTCGTTTTCTCTTGCATTTGTTGTTGAGTGTGCGATAGAAGAGCCAGGTCATCTGCGAAGTCCAGATCGTCCAGCTGCGTCCTAGATGTCCACTGAATACGGTGCTTCCCTGCAGATGTCGACGTCTCCATAATCGAGTCGATCACCAGGAGAAATAGAAAGGGTGAGTAAGAGTAAGCAACCTTGCCTGACACCAGTCTTCACCTCGAAATAGTCTGTTAGCTGTCCACCGTATACGATTTTGCAGCTGAATAGATCATAAGAATTCCGTATGATGTTAACTATCTTCTCAGGCACACTGTAGTGTCGAACAAGCCTCCACAGTGTTTTCCTATCCATGCTATCGAATGCTTTCTCATAGTCGATAAACTTGATGTACAGTGGTGAGTTCCATTCAATTTTAATATTTAACAAATAAAATAATAATAAAAACAAAGCAATAAACTTACACCGTATAAATTGAAATCTCGTTCAAATATTTGATAATCTATACCGAATTTCAATGAAACATGCAACATGACTTGATTTGCTTTAAACGATACAGTTTCAGGCCATATATTTTTAGCATAAATAGTCAATGTTACACTACCATTGCCAAGTTGATACCAATCAAAACGACAATTTGTATTCGGCTGAAGAGATTTGACATCCTTTATTCAATAACAAGAAAAAAAACATGAAAAAAAAGTGAAATTTAAAATGATTCATGCAATAATAACTCAATCTTTAAAAATTAGCCTATCCAGCTATAACGCACAAAACTTTGTACATACATGCATCAGTGTTCGTGTTGCCACTACTACTACTACTACTACATTAGTACACACAGAGAGATGAGAACTGTCAATTCAAATTTCATAGTAGTGGTAAAGGCAATCAGTCAGTCAGTCGGAACGTAGAACTTCGTACGTAAGTACATCAGTTCATGTTGCCATACCACATCAGCACAGAGATATAAATGTCAATTCAAATCCAATAGTAGAAGAGGTAGTAAGGGTATTAGAAGTAATTAGAGAGGTTGGGATTAGAAAATATTATTCAAGAAGTATGATTCAGTGAGAGAAAGTCAACACTAGAGGTGTTGAAGAATCCAGAAGATTAGGATTTGAGAGAACACAACGAATGAATGCATTCGCGCCATTGCAAACGATTTTGAAGCATGTCATTCAAGGTCTCTAACCATTGGTGACTTTCGTCTCGCGGACCCCAACCAGGTAGTCGACAATTACCGACATGGCTAAGTCCACTTATCAGTCAGTCACTTCATGGATTTCTGCCATGTTTTGGTTTGGCCGCCCCTAACGTTCTTCCAACCTACCCCTACACTACAAAACAAAAGCTCGTTGAGGCAGTCGGTAGTTAGGCATACACAACACATGTCCAATCCACCTCCACTGATGAAGTTTCATTACTTCATCTATTGATCTGCCATTCTTACCTAGCACCCGCTCCCTAATAACAGCGTTGTTCACTTGAGTGTCCCACGATATACGAGCAATGCTTCGAAGACACCTATGATCGAAAACCAGTAACCTACGAATATCTTTTACTCTCACTGGCCATGTTTCACAGCCATAAAGTAAGACGGCTCCTACTGCACAGTACACTCGTCCTTTAGTTAGCAAACGGATATTTCGCCTACGCCATAGGTGACGCAGGTTGGCAAAAGCCAGTCGAGCTTTCTGTATCCGAGCTGAGATTTCGTCAGTCACCAGGCCATCAGCACTGATGAGACTCCCAAGATAAGTGAAGCGGTCTACATGTTCGACTAGTTCACTCCCTATCACTAGTTCAGGTGCCGATACAACCCTTTGCATTTCGAGGGGGAAAACCGCATCCCGAACATGCTTGCAGGTAGAGGTAATAGAATTATTAGTGGTAATGGAGAAGATTAGGATTTGAAAATATGATGCGTAACGTATAATCCACTGAATTAAATTTAAAAAGAGAAAAAAGGTCATGACCAATTCAGGAGAAGACTAGCAATCAATACTTCTGCGCCACCATCGGTGACTGTGGTGACGCGGACACCAACCACTACGTAGTCTATACAAAATAACATAGCTCAGTACAGTTGTCAGTGACTTTATATGGATTTGTGCCCTGTTTTGGTTTGGCCGCCCTTCAGCTTTCTTCTAAACTACTCCTACATTAAACAATATTACTTGTCGTGATAACTGATGGTTAGACATAAGTGACACATATCCCAACCACCTTAACTGATCACGATTCACTACATCAGCAACTGATCTATATTCTTTACATGGTGGTCTCAGAATACACGTGCACCGCTGCTTTGAAAACACTTATGATTGAATACTACTACTAATCTACGAATATCCACGATTCTTAGTGGCCATGTTACTGAGTGAGGATAAGTGGAAATACTCAGTTACCCAAAACGAATTGAATGTAATAGGACTACGACATGAGACCTAGACTTAGTGTGTAGTTGGCTTTGAAAGTGATACTATCCAGTTGTCATCCAGTGAGAAATAGGTGGAATTGGATTTGAACTACTTAGTCATTCAGTCTGTAGCACGTCACATACAATTTGTGAGACCAAAACATAGAGCACTGTTCACGAAAGCGTTTCCATAAGTATATATTCAAAAAATGAATACTGGAAAGTGTGAAAAGTTTTAAATTAATCTTCTTCGGTTAAGAGGATTAAAGTTTGTTTATTGATAAGGAATAGATTTGTATTTTATACAAAGATAGAATATGACGATGACATAGTTCTATTCGGTGAAGACGCTGACAAAATGTAGAGTCTTCTGACTACCATACGCAACAATGCAAGCATGTTTGGGATGCGGTTACCCCCACCCCCAAATGCAAAATGTTACTTCAAGACTGGGTTGCATCGGCACCTGAACTAGAGATAGGGAGTGAAGTAGTCGAGCGTGTTGATTACTTCACTTATCTGAGGAGTCTCATCAGCGCTGATAGCCTGATGACTGACGAAATATCAGCACGGATACAGAAAGCTCGATTTGCTTTTGCCAATTTACGCCGTTTATGACATAGGCGAGATATCCGTTCACTAACCAAAGGACGAGTGTACTGCGCAGCAGTTCGCTTCGTTCTCCTACATGGATGCTAAACATGGCCGTTAAGAGTAGAAGATGTTCTTAGGTTACTAGTATTCGATCATAGATGTCTGAGAAGTATTGCTCAGGTATCGTGGGACACCCCAGTAAGCAATGCTGTCGTTAGGAAACGAGTACTAGGCAAGGATGGCAGATCAATAGATGAAGTAATGAAACTTCATCAGTTGAGGTGGTTGGGACATGTGTTGCGTATGCCTAACTACCGGCTGCCTCGACGAGCTTTGTTTTGTAGTGTAGGAGTAGGTTGGAAGAAAGTTAGGAGTGGCCAGACCAAAACATGGCAGAAATCCATGAAGTCATTGACGAGTGGACTTAGCCATGTCGGTAGTTGTCGACTACGTGGTTGGGGTCCGCGAGATGATAATAATCGTTGGTTAGAGACCTTGAATGACATGGCTCAAAACCGTTTGCAATGGCGCAAGTGCATCCACTCATCGTGTTCTCCAAAATCCTAATCTTCTGGATTCGTCAACATTCCTACCTTTGTCTTTCTAAACTTTTTTTCACTGAATTATACTTCTTGAATAATATCTTCAAACCCTAGTTTTCTTTATTACCATTAATACCTCTACTATTTGTATCACTATGGGATTTGATTTGACATTTGCATCTCCGTGCTAATGTGGTATGGCAACCTGAACTTATGTTCATACGTACGAAGTTCTACGTTGCAACTAACTGACTGATTTCACACGTAAATATTATTCAGAATAAAATCAACTTAATAAGGTGGTACAAGTCATTTTATGCAGAGATGGCAATATATTTTATTTAAACACAAACAATGATACAAAGGGATACCTAAATATTCATGTGTCACAAGTTATTGAATCTGTGACTGGACTGGAATACTGCCTAATCCCTCTCAAACCAAAACAGGTGGTTTTTCTTAGGTAGCTGGTAACCGCCGAACCTTTGACCAGCAGATCTAGTCCGTAAAGCAGTGGAGCAACGTTAAGAGGTGCGGTCCCATCATAACCAATGACCAACAACATGTCCTTAAGCCTATTTTCTCTCTTGAGGCCAATATGTACTATCAGTTTACAATCAAAGATCTGAAACACCTCCCGCTTCAAAAAAGCAATGTTTATGTAGACGTGTCCATAGGACAGTATTTAAAAAGGCAGGGGGCAGACTATTTCCACTTTCGACATTAACAGGACATTCAGCTCAATAAGCTCAGTCCTTTAACTTTAGTTTGACCAGAGTGTGTTGTTCCAGTAATATATATCATAACCTACCTACCACTAATCCATTTTAAAAAGAAAAATTAAGATTTTCATTAATTTCATGTATCATTTCATATATACATATAAAAAATAAATACCTTCTGTTTAGAGATACATAAAGTTTTCTAATTCTAACTTCTTCGCCTATAGAAAAAACAACACAACTCATATTGAACACAATCACTCTAAAACAAAACAAAAAATCAAACACTACCTATACTACTAACAACAGTAGGATGATGACTGTTGATTTCAATGATCAATGAAATTCAATGACTGTGTTTACTCAAACAACCACAATAACAAGAAACACAAAATTTGACCTTGACGAACAACCAATAACAACAGGGCGATAATCATGATTTGTGATTTTTAATGTTTAGTTTCGACTGGCAGAGTCTACAGTGTTCATCTTATTTTATTTTGGGACTAGTCGACTAAAATCACGTGTATCGTAATGTTGATATTAACATTGAAACTTGAACCCAAGTACTATTTAATTCAAATACAACTTGTTATCTATTGAAGTCATGAATTCAAATATTCGTTCCTGAATTCAACAGGTATAAGACTTATATCCTAATAACTGATAAGGGAATTGGAATAATTCCGTTGACGACATGTTAGGATTGAGTTTTAAACACTGAAATGCATGTATAGTCAGTCAGCTGCAACGCAGAACTTCGTACGTATGTACATAGGTTCATGTTGCCATACCACATTAGCACAGAGATGCAAATGTCAAATCAAATCCCATTGTGATACAAATAGTAGAGGTATTAATGGTAGTAATGAAAAAGACTAGGGTTTGAAGATATTATTCAAGAAGTGTAATTCAGTGAGATAAATTTAGAAGGAGAAAGATAGAGATAATGAGGTATGCAGAAGGTTAGAATTAGAGAGAACATAAAGAATGGATGCACCGGCGCCATTGCAAACGATTTTGAGCCATGTCGTTCAAGGTCTCTAACCATTGGTGTCTTTCATCTCGCGGACCCCAACCAGGTAGCCTACATCTACCAACATGACTCAGTCCACTTATCAGTGATTTCATGGATTTGTGCCAGGTTTTGGTTTGGTATAAACTTTATATCATAACTGATAAGGGATTGGAATAACTCTGTTGTCGACATTTAAACACTGAAATACATGTATATGCAACTGATGAGTCCTTAACTAAGAGAAAAAGTATGCACACATGCATCACGAATCCCAAATATCAACCATAATCCATCGTTATTTAAACAAACCGTGTGACAAGATGGCTACAAAGAGACAATTCGTCGTAGAAAAGAAACAAAAGACAGACTAATCACGACTTAGTAGTCTTGATTATAACCGACAACAGTATATAACTTGAAGCTTTAAAGTAATAATGATTTTTTCAAGTAAATATCTAATTGTGCAAATTGTATCGAGAAAAGAAAATTGTCCACTCACTTCCACAGTCCAATTATGTCGACCTGTAGTACAACCAACTTGTTTAACAAATGATTCAAAATCACTCGTTTTCTGATTACAACAAGACCAATACTTCATTCTGGAAAAAACACATTTAAAAAAAACGAACAATATTTTACCGGTTATTATACTCTGATCGTTAAATGTCTAAAATTAGTTCAGTCAGTCAGATGCAATGTAGAACTTCAGACGTAAGTACATCAAGTTCATGCTGTCATACCACATCAGCACAGAGATATAAGTGTCAATTCAAATCCAATAGTAGTAGAGGTAATAAAGGTATTAGAAGTAATCGGAGAGGTTAGGATGAGAAGATATTATTCAACAAGTATAATTCAGTGAGAAAAGTTTGGAAAGTCAAAAATTAAAGGGATACAATCAAAACAAAAGTGCAAACAACGACAGGTTTAAGGTCAATAGCAACCAATCAAGATCGAGGTTAGTTAACAGAACAACCTATGAGTCGCACGTGAAGAAATTCGAATACTTCCCTTTGTTTATCTGCAATTTATGCTGATGATGTTGCTGTTCAGAAGGACAATAATGAAAGCTTCACAACCAAAACATCCAACTTAGATGGAGAAACAACTATCATAATACAATTAAATAGAAATTATCAAATTTAAACCTCAACAAGAGATTTGGTATTATGATAATAGATAGATATGATCATGTCTGTATAATATAATCACATACATAGATTAATGATTCACTGGAGTGAAATGAGATTCTGAAGCCACGAGAAATAAGAAAGTATGACACAGACAACTAAAAACAAAGTAAATTGACACATTGGGAAAGATATAAAAAGCCTTGATTAAAAGTTGGACATATAACTGTTTCAGCATATCAAAAGATGTAACACTTTCTAAAGGTGTAGTTAATATAATCAAAACACACATTATAGGTTGGAAAATCATATTGACAATCGACCAACTGATCTCATTACATCATGAATATTACAGTACTACTATTTGTTTGCTATGCACAAGTTTATGAACTGAAAGATAGTCAGTCAGTCAGTCAGTTACAACGTAGAACTTCGTACTTACGTGCATAAGTTCATGTTGCCATACCACATCACCACAGAGACACGATTGTCAATTCAAATCCCATAGTGGTAGAGATAGTAGAAGTATTACTGGTAATGGAGAAGATTAGGATTTGAAGATATTATTCAAGTATAATTCATTGAGATAAGTTTAAAAAGACAAAGGTAAATGTGTTGACGAATCAAGGAGATTAGGGTTTGAGAGAATACAACGAGTGGATGCACCCGCACCACTGCAAACGATTTTGAGCCATGTCGTTTAAAGTCTCTAACCATCGGTGACTTTCGTCTCGCGGACCCCAATCAGGTAGCCTACATCTATCAACATGACTCAGTCCACTTGTCAGTGAGTTCACGGATTTCTTGCCATGTTTTGGTCTGGCTGTCCCTAGCCTTCTTCCAACCTCCTCCTACACCACAAAACATAGCTCGTCGAGGCAGTCGGTGGTTGGACATTTATAACACATGTCCCAACCACCTCAACTGATGAAGTTTCAAAGCTTCATCTATTGATTTGCTATCCCTAACTAGTACTCGCTTTCTAAAGACAGCCTTGCTTACTCGGTTGTCCCAGGATATACCAGCAATGCTTCGGAGAGACTTATGATCAAAGACAAGCAACCTACGAATGTCCTCTACTCTCAGCGGCCATGTTGCGCATCCTTGTAGTAGGACGGAGCTAACTGCTGCGAAGTACACTCGTCCTTTGGTTATGAAACAGTCATCTCACCTACGCCATAGGTGACGCAAGTTGGCTAAAGTCAATCGAGCCTTCTGTATCCGTGTTGAGATTTCGTCAATCACCAACCAGCATGGGTACAGAAAGCTCGTGCTAGTGACTGACAAAACATACGTTACAGGTTGGAGAATCATATTGACAATAGATCAATTTATCTTGTTACATCATTATTATTACAGTACTACAATTTGTTTGCTATGCACAACTTTATGAACTGAACATTCGGCTACACTATTTATTTGAAAGACAGGCTAGCTTCATGTTTTGGTTGAGCTTGCGTACTATACAATGACTTAATCGAGCTATATGATTGGGATACCTGTTCACATGGCGTATGAATAGAACATACAAATTGACTTAGATGATTTATGACTTTTCACATACGCATATGAAATCACTAATGTAGTATTTAGAGGTAAAACTTGATAAAGACCTAAGGGAAAAAGAAACTATATTGTTCGCTTATATATATATATATATATATATATATATATATATATATGTTACAATCTAGAAATATTTATCTTTAATATTTGTGAAACTGAACACAAGACTTAAAAAAACAGCTCTATAATTATTTATTTATTGAGAAAAAGGAATATGGAATTCGGTAATTTATAAGTTCAATGAAAATTTTATAGAACAGGTTATCCTAGAAATGTATTCAAAGCTATGTTATATCTTAAGCATAAACGTAAACATGTCATTTTGATATGCTTGAACTATTACAAGTTTACCTTAGTCAGTAAACGAGAGCGAGGATCGAAGATCCGGCCACACGACATGTTACTCTAATCCGAGTGTCCCGACCCCCCCCCATTGAGTAAAAGAAGAAGACTTGATATGAAGTAGAACGTGTATTCTACTGTGGTGCGAGCTACTTATAAGTAGTATATGACGTGAGTGTCAACGTAATGTCTGGCAGCAGAAGATGGGGGAAGATCAAGAGAAAGGAAGAGTTAGAAAACAATGGAATTGGTATGAAACGCATGAATAGTGACAATGGATTGTTGATGTTTTGTAACAGGAACAGTCCAGTTCGATATGATGAACTGATATTTTGCAAATGAACGATTTACGATATGGTTTTCCTATTTTACTGAGTAACTCTGTAATATTCGTTAAATACAATTCGGTTGCCCCACCTGTGTTCTCGTTTACTACACTACAAGCATCCAGAAAGTACGAGGTCGAAGTCCAGAAGAGGCTAAGGATCCCGGATTGAGGATCCTTGTTCGGGTCATAGAAGGTTACTGATAATGCGTATTTATACATTTAGGTCGAATAGGAAACAGCATCGAAGTCTGTGACATTGATAGTTAAGTCAACCAATAGGAAACAACATTTGAAATGACATTGATAGTCAGGACGACTAAAAGAACAACATTGAAGTACGTGACATTGATATCTACTAGGACGACCAATAAAATTGACCAGTAGGAATTAACCAATAGGAATTGACCAATAATTCTCTTAAGATATTGAATGAATATCCTAACATTATATATAACAAAAAATAATGATGACAAATGTACTTACCCTTCATGGAATACAGCTACACCGGGATGATATAGACAGAGTTCATTATCTGAACATGTGCCTGTATAAACCTGGGTAAGAAATTTCGATGATTAGTATAGAAAATAAAAATTAAACAGAGAGAATAAATTAGTCAGTGATCAGAGAATCAAAGCCAAAATCACTACTATTAGTTGTGATCATATGAACTTTAAGCAAAGTTTGAACTTAACAATACAGCTCACTTTAACAATCAATGAATTCATGAACTGATGTCGCGTTTTAGTTTAATTGCTCCTAGCTTTCTTTTAATCTACTTCTACTCCACCCAACAACACGTTAATGTAGGCAGTTGTTGTATATACGATGAAAATTTAATATATCACCGACTAATTTGCTACTCCCACTTAGTACTTGACTTAAGCATGACTCGTTCGACGACCCTAACTTATACGAACAATGCTTCAGAAACATGTATGATCCAACCCGACCGTAACTGTTACCTTGACGTGGTGGTCGGGCTTGCCTATCGTGATGACCCAACCGAGCTATATTCGCTGGAACATATGTTTCTGTAAGTTCTACCATGCTAGGCAGGTCGATGAGACTAACAACAGCTACTCAAGGTCTGAGGGCGACGTCTTACTGCTAACTGACTGTAGAGGGGTGTAACAACAGTAAGGTGTTTTCCTCGGACAACCAGCATCTGCAGCAATGCTGCCTTCTCACAAGAAAGGGAGGAGTTAGAAAACGTCGACCTTAAAATTGTAACACCTCACCTTATCTCACAGATTTGTGTCTCCGGCGGTAAGGCCTTTTAAACAAGAACGGAGCTAACACTTTTCATAAAAAAGGCCGTGCGTAACCGGCCTCAAGCAGTTGTCCCTTGGGCTCTGAGGTCATGCTCCCAGGTTTCTAAGACCAATACTAATGTATCTTCTTTCCTTAAGTCCCTCAAGAGACATTCTTCCACGGGTGTAGGCAGCCGGGAAGTGACATCCACCTTCATACCAGTAACAAATACCCGTATGATCCAAATACTAGGAATTTATACCTAAAATAGTTCGTATCGTGGGAACTAGGTGTGATATATTGAGTAACCAAAAGAATGGCTAAAAGATTCCTGTAAACTAATAATTTAACTGTAATTTATTATCCAAATCTAAACTTAACTGATCAGTTTTCCACAGGCATAAGAAAGCACATATTGTGAAAAGAAAATACAATTTTGAATAGCACATAATTCACGCAGACTTACCTGTTTGCATCCAGTGTTTTTACAGTTTTTACCAGGTAAAGGAATACCTAATGTAAATAAAAGATTACAGTTGTATTTTAGTATCCAGCATTTATAAATTTGAGTGGACAGACCCACTGGAAGTTAGTGAGATATGAAATACTAGATAAAAAAAAATAGGTCACCGTAGTTAGTAAATCTACAGTGCAAGTGTAAACTATTTAACAGACTGATTTAACGTCATGATTAATTTTTTTTAGTTAAAGGTTAAGCATGTTATTAAAGACTAACAAATGTATTAACAACAACATAGAACTTTGTACATCAGTTCATGTTGCCATACCACATTAGCACAGATGCAGTTGTCACTTGAAATCCAATAGCAGTAGACGTAGTAAAAGTATTAGCAGTAATCGGAGAGATTAGGGTTCGAGGATATTATTTAAGAAGTAGAATTTAGTGAAAGAAACTTAAAAACAAAAAGATAGAGGTGATGAGGAATTCTGGAAGTTAGAATTCGAGAGAACACCAAGAATAAATGCACCTGCGCCATTGCAAACGGTTTTAAGCCACGTCATTCAGGGTCTCTAACCATCGAGTATTATCATCTAGCGGACTCCAACCAGGTAGTCGACACCTACCAACATGACTCAATCCAGATGTCAGTGACTTTATGGATTTCTGCCATGTATTGGTTTGGCCGCCCCTAGCTTTTTCCAACCTATTCCTGCATGACAAAACGTAGCTTGACAAGGCAGTCGGCGGTTAGGCATACGCAACACGTTCCAACCACCTCAACTGATGAAGGCTCGCTACTTCATCTATTGATCTGCCACCCTTACCTAGTACCCGTTTCCTAACAACTGCATTGCTTACTCGATAGTCCCAAGGTAAACGGGCAACACTTTAAAGACACCTATGATCGAAAACCAATAAACTATGAATACCTACTTTGACGTCAAGTTAACATGAATAGTAACCACTATGAACAAACTAACCTTCATTATTGCCTACTGTGACATCTTGCATTCGTTTGAAAGATGGATCTAGTGATAGTGCTTCCAGAGCTGATTTAAGATTTGATGCAATTTCAACTGGAATATCACATGTACGTTCAGTAGATGATGGTCTTTGGAACACAGTAGGCTTTTCCATTTTAGGTGTGGGTACAGGAACAGGCTACAAGAGAGGAAAATATATATTTCAAAACAACTGACTAGAAATCTCCAATTAATTCAAAAAATTTCGAACATTGTTTAAGAATCAGCATAAATTGTTAGACAGGTATACTTGAATATTCACTAAGTACTCTGAAATCTAATATGAACAAGATGGGAGAAAAATGGGACTCTGTAGACTAAGTTCATACTAATGAGTAAGAAACTGGAATGATTGTAGAAGGAAAACTAAATATGTTATCTATTTCTCATGGTGACATTACATTCTTCACGTTTACATTCAGCTACCTAGGAGACTCAGGACACACGCTCATATATAAAAGAAATAGCCAGAAACATAGCGAGTTTGAACCACATAGACATTGAATGTGATGGCTTTAAGAATTCTTGGTTAAGATCATAATATAAAGCACTACATGTGGTTATCTAGAAGCATTTACACACGTACGTATAGCCACTTAGTTTCGGATTAGCGTCACATGTTTTCTGCCTTAAATGGATTATCGTAAATCATGGCAAATATTGTGCTACTTGGATTTCTAGATAAGATAAATAATTTTTTGAAGTAACTAACGGCCGTGTTTCATAGAAAATTGCTGATTTTTCTATAAAACCTGAAACTCTTAGGTATACTTACTGATCTGTTTTACTCCCAAACAACGCAACCATGGACTTTTCCAGCGCATGTTAAAATGAGTATACCAATCTAATAGTCCGATAAACTAAACCGATAACTCAGTTATCATACGTAGAACTAGGATACAACGAGGCATTTATTTTTGACCAAATACATCTTTTCAAGTGTTGACTGGTGGAACGGTACTGAACCAGATGAGTTAGTCAAAACCTAGGTAATCGTTATTGCGTGACGATTAGTTTGTTGATAGCAAGCAAATATTCAAGATACTTGATTATTAAGCACCGATAACTTACCTTAACTGGGATATCAGACTTCTTTTGCTCTTTCACAGTGTTTTGTGGGGGTACGTTGTTATGTTTTCCTACAGTGCATCCCTTTATGCTCAAAAATTCAGAAAAGTCCGTGCTGTATTTATTGCAACAGGACCACTTTTTCTTGGCATCATGAAATACTGGCTCTCCAGGATGGTATCGACACGAATCTGTGAATTCTGGTAACAACCAGTGGGAGTGTTACCTTCCGAATTTTCTTCTGGATTGTACTTTTGTGCGCATCCCTTGTTATAACAGAAAACTAAGTCATGCATTTCAGTTTTTTCAGTGTTTTCTTGAAGATATATATCCGTGTATTGTCAAGACCGCCTTTTGTATAAGAAAGTAGAGACGAAGACGAAAACAAATACAAAAGAAACTAGATCGTCGTGGGTTAAATTTTCACGTGTTGTCTATTGATCAATACTCAAGAAACTGACACGTGCTTCCATAGGTTTGAATTACAGTGTTTTGTCTAGAAATTTTTCAAACTAATGGATTTTAGCGATTTTCTTAACTGTTCACGGTACCAGAAGGAATTAAATTGGACAATGGAAATCACCATATATTTGCTGATCTGCGACTTATTGCTCCAGTCACTAATATTAGTAATATAAGGGAATTGGATCGTTGTTGTCTGCCATAAGCATTTCTGAAGCGTTTTCGAAAACATCTACTCTAAAGGCTGATTCCATTTGCTGTTGATCACTCTGAGAATAAGAGGTTACACAATACGCCCATACAATCGGAGTTTTTGAATCATTTACATAGTGCATCCCGGAAGGATTATCTTTACAGTTCGAAAGTTGACAACCAACATAGTTCCACTAGTCTATTAGTCTTGCAACAATATGTAATGCATACACTACAAGTTTGTAACTAGCTAAAACTCTCATTAAGTTCCTCAGCTACTTGTCGTTTTGATAGGGGCAGCCACCTCCAGGTGGTGAATTCTGACTTAGTTTCGGCAGAGGTGTCACCTATTTGTATATTTAACGGGAACATGGGGAGTGAGTTCATACATGACGACAACCAAGTATAGCCAGTGGAAGTCGGTTAAAGACCTTACGAATCAACACAAACATGAAAAAATAGAATAGATCGTGTGGCTACTGCGATGCATTAATTTGTACAACGTTTAGTGTTGACTGGTAGCCTACTGGACGCCTAATAATGCATTTTTCCGCATCCGTTAGTACATCTAACCTTATATATTAAGCACATTTCAGTTTGGTGATTGCCTTCGCTTCAGGTTGAGGAAACATGTAACAATCATCAAATTTCGGTGACCTATTCCCTTATCACAGTGGATTAAACTACCGTCAACAAATCATGGTAAGTGTTTCAGCAAGAGAA
This sequence comes from Schistosoma turkestanicum, assembly GCA_944470395.2. Taxonomy (NCBI): domain Eukaryota; kingdom Metazoa; phylum Platyhelminthes; class Trematoda; order Strigeidida; family Schistosomatidae; genus Schistosoma; species Schistosoma turkestanicum. Next base: position 17,265,774 of record OX103975.1, on the reverse strand, counting down.
CCGAGGTCTTGCTAAAAGTAGACATTGTGGTTCTTGGTCATACTTAAATCTGAAACTTTATTACTGATCACAAAGTTCTTTTAATTTTCTATTGACAAAATGCTTCTTCCGTGTGATTATTCTTGATTTGGACATATCTAACTTTACTTCTGAATAGAGATATCAAGTCGAGGTGACTGATTTTTCGGGGACATGTTCACCTATGTTGGTGGTGAGCGAGCTCGTCAGTCGTTTGTGATCTATGCAAACTGCGAGTACACTGAATTCCAACATTTGATATGAATGCCTATTAGCTGGGCGAACCTCGTCTACACGAGTCCTTTGAACGTCTGTGGCCTAAATTTTATCAATCGATTAAGGACACCTCTTACTTCTCATATTTAAGCAGATGGCGAATCTAAGTCCAGATACCTTAACTTGGATGTTTCAATTTGTTTGGTTATCAAGAAACTTGGAAGTCAGACTAAATCTGTCAGTTTTTCTTTAAGGGCATCTGTCAAAAGTTGCATTCATTACACACAGCTGGGTTAAGTAAGTTAAGTTAAGTAAACCTATGAAACTCGTAAGCTGTTTCAAAACAATGGAATATCATCAACTGAAAACCACTCCTTACACTAAATGGCATGTGCGATTCAAACGTTGCAATGAAAGCTGGTTTAGGAGTGCATTTTGGCTACAGGGGTTATGTGATACTACCAGTTAAAAAGATTTTCAGCAAAAAGTCGTATATTGTAGATCGTTTTCGATATCTTAGGCATGTTGTAATACGTACATATTCAGTACATTTTGACGGTTGACAGCTCGGCAATCCACAAAGGCTCTTCAGTTATCCCTATTCTATTTCTGATACTTAAACTGAAGACAACGTCCGTCACACTAATGGATAAGCACTCCTCATAAATCTGTGAAGTATAGTGACAGACTCTAGCTTCATGGTAAAAACATCCAACACAACTCAGGAGTAGAAATGGTCACACGCGGCCCCAAACAAGCAAACCAATATCACTCCGCTTAACAGAGGAATTGTATTACCGTCACAAAGATAAGATAGTAAATACTTTTAACCTCTAATTACAATGTTTTTATAAAAAAAAGGATATCATGAGTTGGATTTTATTTGCTTAACGTCAGTTGCTTAAACTTCTGTGTAGATAATCCTGATTTTAGATCCGTAAGAGCAAATTTTTCATTATCCAATCACTTGCTTTTTCTAGCCTCAGAGATTCGTTGACAAACTTACTCATAGCATTCTGCATGCTAACTTTAGGCCTTCAGAGCCTCAAGCACAACAGTTGATACAGGCAGATAGGGATGTCATGTGTTAAGTGTGTTTCGTAATCAACGGAAGACTTAGCAATTTGTATTTCATCTACACTCTGAACCTTTGGGTGCTGGTGATAAATAGTTAGTTCTGAAGAGAATTTCTTGTCAATAATTTATTCTGAGCGTCGTGCAGGAATTTCGCTACAGAATTCTTAAACAACTCTATTTCAATTCTGTAAAATCCTGAAATTTAAAGACGTTACGAATTTACATAAGTATGTCGGTATGAATGAAGAGAAAGATCCAGCAAACCTAATCTCCTCCAAATGAATCTAGACATCGTGTTCTTTTGTTTGAAGAACAAAGCTCCACTGAGTTAGTTGTAGTCAGCTCTTATATGTGAACACCAACGCATGGTTTAGTCTGGTGATATATGCTTTACTGAGAAGAAACAAAGCATAAAAATCTAAAATACTTCAAAAACGCATCTTGTGTACTATGAAGACAAAAATAGCTGTTGTACAAAACAAAACGATGCATATCAAATGACGGCCGTTAAATTTCTCCGTAAGATTGCCAACATAATGGGGTTAAAATTCTAACTGATACTAAGGCAAAACAGATATCTCCAGAAGACAGCTAAAGAGCAAAATCAGTCAACCACTCCACACTGAAACCCTAAACTCTACAAAACAAAACATTTTCATTTTCATGTCCAGCTCAGAGGACCAGCGAATGTTAATCTCATTTCGGGTGCCATGATTTGAACAAGCTTCATGGGATTTGAGAAAGATAAATCTAATACTTTAAATTCGAACCCTTCTATCTATAAAGATCGATCACTTATCTCTTCATCTAAACACATCTCAATTTCCTCCGAAGTGAAACATTTATTGAATACTATTGATATAAACGTAAAAAAACATGAATGACTGCAATTAAACTACTTTATGAAATATTCTGTAATGGATTGAAGTTAATTAAGGTTAACTGGTACGTAGACATGTAGTTCGAAATCTAATACTTAACCATAAATTCTTTCCTCCGTAATCATTCATGCGTAATCACTTTGTCAAGGATTTCTCTTGGACCATCCTGAGGAGAAATTTTATTTTAAAAAGCTTGATAACCCCTAGCTAATCAACTGATCCAGAATAGAAACCAACGTGAATCCGGGTTTCACACCTGATAACGTACAATAACATCATTAGCATATCAACTAATAACACAAATGCCATATAATTAGTTGATAGATCCTCTTTCTAAAGCGACCGACGAACCAAGTTATGCACAGTACCTGACCCCGATACCCATCTCTATTCAAAAACATTAGGCGAAATGATCTCCATTATCTGACGCATCAGTTTATACCCTGATAGCAGGTGAGGCCTTTAGATCTTAGTTATATATCCAGTCATTGTAACAAAGTTATGGTGAAAACTGACAATCGAAAAAGTGGCAACATGCTCATTCTTGTTACAAGTATTTAGGTGTGCTACGCTTAATTGTGATTCTAAAGGTCATTGGCTCTATCTTCTACCTCTGTATCAACCTTTATGCAGATAAAAAAATCCTCCATATCCCGATGATAATACGCAATCAGTGAAATATTAACTGACAAGTAAATACTTCAAGAACCCGCTGTAGCGGTTAGAACTTTCATAAGCCAACTATCCAGCTACTTGCATCGTATTTTTCTACCAACTTAAGTATTTGAACAAGCTAAGACGCTCGTGAAATCTGAATATTGTAGATAGTGGTAAACTTTTTAAAGTTGTTCATTAAATTATTGTGACCAATAACATGCCTAATAGAAACTGTGAAGCTGCTGCACTGAATTACCTGTAAGTCCTGGTACCACCAGGCAGGCAATGCTTAAGATAAAAATAAGGTGTTAGGTGACGGTAGAAAGTTTAATAATGATGTAGTTAATTTCCAGTTTTCCCATTTTTATTTCATTGCTTTATATTTTCTCGGATAGTGTATTTTATGTTCAATCTTTTCTGTTACCTGTGGCACTAATACGAACCCCGATACTATAGGTTTTGGACTGACGATTTCATTTCCTTTTGCTAATGAAATGTAACAACTTGAACTGATGTACGTACGCACCGAGTGTAGAATACTTTTTGAATGTTTTGTTTTTTGGAAAATCCCTCCATGTTTATATATTTTTGTTATGACATGACGGACTGTTTCTGTTGGCATTTTGGTATTTTATTTGATTCCAATTTGAGATTTTATCATTGTATATTGTTATTATTTCTACATTTTGTACTTATATTGAAGTTTTTTATGTTTGCTTCTGAACTGTATATATGTTGTTTAAATTTGATCTTTAATATGGCCACAGCCATATTTGGATCGATACTGTGGCGGACGGATTTAACATCACTTATTCCCCTTTAACTTGGATACTCCTCGGAGTAATTGTGACTTGGAAAGTGCATCAAATTCAGGTATTGAATTGTATTTCCATTTTTTAATATAATATAGACCGTTTTCTCCTAGAACTATTGTGTTTTTGACATTGGATGGGAGATAACGCGTTCGAATTGCACTTACTGGAAACCATTGAACTGCTACGGTAGAAAATCCATTTACAGTCTGAATTTGTTGCGACGACCAACAAATTTTGGAGAATAAGACTATTACAGTCTGAATTTTGGTTCGACTTTTGATCAGAAGACCAATTACAGTCTAACAATTTGGAAACGAAGCCTACTACAGTCTGATTATTAAGAAGAATAAAGAAGCATTTGGAATTTTAATCGTTTATAATATTAAACTTCTTGGAAAAAGAACGTTGGATTACTTATCGCATTTTTTGTGATCGAACTGTATTTTGGAAAACGATTTTCTGATTTGGATATTTCTTACCTGTGGAATTCCTATATTTTGTATTTGTTATTTATCTTCCGTTGAACTTCACTTAAAAATGACCAACCGCAAGAAAACAAACACGAGGATGGTGGAAGAGCTTGAAGAATCCCGAAATGCTAGGCAAGTTGTTGATGATGCTTGTTTAATGGGTTCCTACTTTATTAGTGATGATGTTATGTCTGATACTTATTATTGTAAGTCACCCTTGGCAGGCATTAAGGAACAAGGCTTAAGTGAAAGTTCTAAGGTACCAGAGACGGATCAGATGCTTAGGACACCGATAGTAGGCTTAGAACTACCTAAGGTTGCACTTTCATTTTTTGATGGAAAATCTCGCGACTACTTTAGATTCATTCGACTATTTAGACGTTTATAGAACCCAGAGTAAAAGATGACCAAGTGCGTTTATTATATTGAATTCACTACTGTAAAGGAAGGGCAAAAAATGCGATTGAAGGTTGTATTATAATGGATCCACAAGCGGGATATAAGAGAGCTAAGGCCATCTTAAAACAGCTCTTTGGACAGTCGCATGTAATAGCCCGTGAAACCTTAGAGGACTTATTTAGAACCGGGAATGCAGATTTTAATGATCCTGAACTATTGACGAATTTGGCTATTAAAATGCAGAATGCTGCTCTAACTTTAGAACCGTTAAATTGTACAACGGAACTTAATTCCCTGGTTACTTTGGAACTAATAGTTAGGCTCTTACCTCATTGAATGCAAGCCCAGTGGGCAGAGCTGGGAATCAAGTGGGACGAAGAGGAAAGAGAGCCTTATTTCAATGAGTTGACGGAATTTATTATGTCTCGTGCTAAGATAGCTAGTAGTAGGTTCGGAAGATTAGCTTATCGGGCTAAAACAGGACATAATACGGAAGCTATTAGTGGTCTGCGTGCGAGATATGAGGATTCTTCGTTTACACCTAACTCACGCCCGGAATATAAGAGAGTTGCCAATTGTATCAGGAAAGTATACGCTGTTGAAGGCCGAGTATGTGACCGTGATGATGTAAAACCTCTTGATGAGTATCCCAGTAAGAAGCCGGTTTGTGTAACAGATAAGATGGCTTTTCTAAGTATGGAAAAGAAAGAAAAAGGTGAAAAGTGTAGGCATCAAGATGGATCCGAAGTGTGTGATGATAAAAGCCTCTTAACTGCTCGAAAAGCCTGGAACGGTTATTTGGATTCGAGTAAACAGAGGTTAGTGAGTTCAATGAATATGAATAAGGCCAAGGCAGGATTGTCTGGACGGAATAAAGCCTATGTTCGGAACCCTTCACTTAGGGTAAATTATATAACAGGACCTAGAGTTGATTCTAGGATAAGTGATGGCGGTACTGTAAAGGCTAAGAAGCCTAAACTTCGTCCTCTTTCGGATGCTATGACTAGCAATGGCAATAGTAGTCATCAGAATCTTAGTAGTGGCAGCGATAATAAGGAGACAGAAAGTGTGAGCAGTCCACCTATAGTGACTAGTCGATCAACTTCATCGAATGAGCGTTCTAGTGTTTCGACGTCATCGGACCTTGTCACGAATGTTAAGTTGATTGAGGATACACAAGGTTGTGTAACTGTAAGTGTTCCTACTTCGGTTGACTGTCAGTCAAGTGATGATGAGAAGGAAGCGTCTGATGGTGACAGTCGGTCTACAGTGTTGCATGATAACGATGCTATTGATGTGCATACGTCTTGTGTCTCTGAAACGGAACATGAAGAACAACAAGTGAGTTTATCGGCTTTGGATTGTGACACTAATGCTGTTCTTTCATGTAGCGAGATGAGTTATACAACAATGGAAGAGTTTCACTCTACGGATGCTAATGCAGACCGAAACGACGCAACTTGTCTGACACAATGGAATCATGATGACGTTGATAATAATCTGGATGTCACTGATGTGACAAATGAGTTACCGACGATGACGAATGCTGATCAAACCTCCTCTGTATCAGGAGATGGAGAGATAAATATTGGTCCCATGTTATGCTACTTAAAGTCTTCTGGAGACGAGGAAATATCAAAATTGGAGATCCCACCCTTGCATATTGTCTATGGGTCAAGAACTTCTGTTGATAAGTCAGCATCACGGACTTCATTGTATCTGCCGATAGTAGCAAGTGGTGGTGGAATGACGACTCATCCCCATGATATGGAATGTAGTTCCCGGATAAGATTTGACCAGCTTTACGACGTGTTGTACATGTTCGTGTGGGTTAATTGGGTAAGGTTTATACTACCGTTAGGTCATGCTACGATAGATAGGGGAATCAAGGGCCTGATGGGAAGGTATAGGTACCTAGTTAGCTTGATAGGTCATATCCGTGTTGGAGGGCGGGTAGGCGTACTGCTGTAAGTCCTACACGTTCTTCCGGTGTGGATTAGGGGATGAGTAGGAACCTTAATTGAAGTGTCATTAAACGCTTGCTTTTTTGCATGGAGGGATTTTGCGGGCCGGTGTAGAATTCTTTTTGAATGTTTTGTTTTTTGGAAAATCCCTCCATGTTTATATATTTTTGTTATGACATGACGGACTGTTTCTGTTGGCATTTTGGTATTTTATTTGATTCCAATTTGAGATTTTATCATTGTATATTGTTATTATTTCTACATTTTGTACTTATATTGAAGTTTTTTATGTTTGCTTCTGAACTGTATATATGTTGTTTAAATTTGATCTTTAATATGGCCACAGCCATATTTGGATCGATACTGTGGCGGACGGATTTAACATCACTTATTCCCCTTTAACTTGGATACTCCTCGGAGTAATTGTGACTTGGAAAGTGCATCAAATTCAGGTATTGAATTGTATTTCCATTTTTTAATATAATATAGACCGTTTTCTCCTAGAACTATTGTGTTTTTGACATTGGATTGGGAGATAACGCGTTCGAATTGCACTTACTGGAAACCATTGAACTGCTACGGTAGAAAATCCATTTACACCGAGTTCTAGGCTGTCACCGTTCGAGTCTTTAGAGGCTCCATTGAGCTTTCTGGAACCATCCCAGCAGATAAACGTTCTGTTTGGTCGTTTCCCCACTGGGGCGATGTAAATCATCTGTTAGCTACATATATACACTCTACCAAACCTTTTGCATATGCAGCGAACTTTACAAATAGATAGTCGTGACCTACATAAATAAAGGAGAACTATCAAGGAAATAGCTTTAACGCCCGAAGATTATCTGTTCATCAGCACTCGTGCGAATGAGTACTCACATACTCAGATTCAACCCACTTGTAAAACCAGGAACAATCAAATATATAAAATGGTCTTTTTAAGCCATATTTCACAAACTGCATTTCTTCATGGAACTCGGTAGATCAAACCTACATTCTTAAGTTTCTTATTTCTGAGTGACTATGATGAAAATAGTTTTGATTACCAAATGACCTGTCCTGGTACAAATACCTTCAGACGGTCAGTCGCAGTGATTCAAACTGGTCTTTCGAGTGCATACTCGTATAAACTTCAGTGTAGGCGAAGGTCAGTTGGAGTGATCTCTTTATTTTAATTTCAAATACAGTCAGGTTCTTAAGATTAAACCGTGACAGGAGTCTGACAAACACTTAACCCCTGGAATATGTCCAAAATATTTTTACTACTGATAAAAAAATTTTGAACGAAACATGTAATAATTCATCAGATAGCATTACTCATGTGAGACCAAAAATCTAGTAACAGCATAAAACTTGCCGATCGCTGTACACCTCTATATACTGGACTCCGTTAGAGCAGATTCCCAAAAAGGCTGCTAAGAAATAATCTTATCAACCTTAATGAATGTTCACTTAGGTATCTGACGTTTTTGGAAACTGCAGGCCGATATATTTTAAGGAATTATTAATTTTGGTCCTCTTAAAAATTCATAGGATATATACATCCAGAATAACTTTATATATATTTGCCTTTGTTAACTGTTTGTGCATATTTGTTGATTATCATCCGCGCAATATTTGTTGGTTGGTACTGCAATCGCCGCGCAAATTGAAGGCGTGGGAATGAACGCCGAGATAGAACCGCATATACTGAAAATGTTTGAAATTAAAAAGAGGATAGGGAAGGGAGTAAGTGAAAATTCTACTTTTGATCACCAATGACTTTATTATTCGCTTAAATGTCAACTGGTTTAAACTGCGTTTATTTTTTTTACAACTGAAATTAATTTATGAAAACCAGCCTAGAGATTAATTATTTCAAGTACCATCTAATAATATGATGTTTCATTGTTAAATAGACTTCAAACAATCGGGTCAAACTCCCAATAATAACAATGAAACTAAAGCGTCCCTATTTCTCAGTTTTAATGTAATTCCAGGCAAATTTTGGTGTTTTCCGTCAAGCCGTTAAAAAATTCATAGTTTCTCTTTGGCCATAAAATTTTTTGGCTTTTATTTTGCATTTAGCGTAAAAGTCTCCAAATGATTATTATTGTGTTTTTACCAACATTTTTCGGAACTGATGAGATTTTCCTCAAAGTCTAGGGATTAGGATGTTCTTTTTAAGTTGGTTATAGGTAAAAGTAGGCGAATCAGCGGCATTTCAGACGTAAGGCATCCAAAAAGGAAGTGTTGAACGCGGCAGGCAGAACAAGGGACTCTATGGTGTGCTTCCCTCATATTTCTGATTCATTTATTTCAGAAATATCCCCTTTATTTTCCAATACTTGCCTTTATTTGTTTTCTTGGTTTGCTTAGGCATAGGTAACTCAAAATTTCTCAAGTAATTTAAAGTGAGTAGTTTGACATAATGATAAACTCACTATCGTAATATGATTCTCGAAATAAATAACTAAACTGTTCCAAATTCACTTATTTGCATAATTTAGACTCAACTAGGTAATGCTAATCACAAAACGTTATAAGTACTAAATTAACGTGGAAATATAGAAGTTTTTTAGCCTGTTAAGTTTAGGATTTACCAAACCACAATGAATTTGTCACGTCAAACAATTACATGCTTCGGTTTCTTTTACCAACAGTCTTTAATTTCCCTAGCTTTGAAATATTTACATGTAAACTGGCAATGGTATAACCCTAGAAAGTTCATAAACATTGAAAATGTTACAAGACATCTGAAGACAACTGCTAATTAAATAAAGCCTTTAACTTTAAGGAGATATGCAATGATTTCGAGCTTCAATGTGAATATTAACATGAACTATGCGTTCCAAATAAAAGTTCTAGATTCCAGTGCAAACTAATTCAAATACATTTAAAACTATTCCATCCAAGAAATCAGTTATATATGTATATACTTTATGAGGGAATATCAAACATTCAGGCAAATATTAGTGAAACACCTCCTCAGAAGGCTGAATTCAGAAAACTAACCAACAAAAGATCATCAGCCAACAACACAAATAGTACGTAGTAATGAACCAAGGAACTCAACACAGATTCATAGCCAGTCAGAGTACTTTTTTGAAAAATGTATTAACAAACTTTGAATTACTTCTACTCAAGTTATACACCTGACAGAATTTATGCAATACATAATATCATCATGATCAGAAACATTTCCAAGAAGGCGTTTCATTGACAAAAGTTAGTGTTTGTCTAACCTGGCTAAGTACACTGACTTTGAAATTCTACTTTAATTTGAATACTATATAAAAATATTTATAAGAAACCTTATGTTATGATTGGCTACCTCATAATAATAGCCGCTCATAGAATGATGATAATACTCATAGATATTTTAGACATACTTCTAATAAACCCTTTCGATCTAATAAAATTCCTTGCACAAGACCGAGTTGAATACTACGACTGGTCAATTTACTTTGAATAATTTCATCTTGGCTGCTTGACAAGAATATACCAATTGAATGGTAACCATAGTAAATGTAAACTTCAAGGTTAAAAACCAATGGCTAATCATCATCGTCATCACCATTAAGATTGTTCGATTAGGCAAACGAATATTATACTCATTTCATATTCTTCTAACTAGATTCTTGTTGTTTCTGTTTTGTTTATCTCAATTTATATTGCAAATATCTTGCTTTTAGTTAAATTTTATACTTTGTTACGTATGCTTATCTAAGTTAATAGAAAAATCCGATCGATACACATTTTTGGCAGTTTCTAGCTTATTTACCAGCAACCAATCAGTTGTTATGTGTCATGCAATTTTTTTCACCAAACTATATTACTAATAATAATAATACTAAATTTTGCTTTGTGGTTATCTCTAATAGATTATCAGAAGTCCAATTGATGAAAAGAAAGACAATGGAGATTGAGTGGATACTTTAGTAATTAGTCATGAGTAGTGTATTTGGTTTAAAGCTTCAAAACATATGTAAGCTGAATATATTCGTAGGTTTAATATACTCACAACACAACTGTCAGTTTAAGTGCAAGAGTGATAACAATAATAGAAGTATTAGCAGTAATGAAGAAGATTAAGAAGCGAAGATATGATTCGAGAAGTATAATTCAGTAAGATAAATTTAGAAGGAGAAAGGTAGAGATTATGAGGAATTCAGAAGCTTAGAATTTCATAAGGAAATAATAGCCCCATCATTTTCCGAAATAGTCTCACTTAAACTAGGATTCCTAATACCAGTTTCCTTGATAAGTCAGAAAAGTTGTCTAATGTTGCCGATCGCCGCTGCCTTTTCCATCGCTTTTGCTTTCTCCACCCACCACTGTTCACGGTCGTTACGTAGGCTTTTTATCAGCCTGCGCTTAAGCTGACTTCGTTCTTCATCATGTTCAGAGACAGGGGGGATGAGTTTTCGGGCATCCATCAGTTCGGTGGATGCTACAGAGATCCATGGCTTCATTCTAGACTTATGGTTAACCTTACTAGCAGGTATCACTGCTGTTTCCACAGCCTTCCTTGGGTAGCTGCTTTTAGTCTCATCGTTCTCTAATCGACCTGCCTGGCATGGTAGAAACTTCAGGAACATATGCTCCAGCCAGTATAGCTCGGCTTGGTCATCACGATGGTCAAGCCAAACCACCACATCAAGGTAGCAGCTACGGTCGGGAAATTTGTATTACAAGTTAAATACGGATTTATTTAATTGTTATTGCAGATACTTCTGTAAAGTATAAATGGTTTATTCATCATAGGGTTATGCAGGTCGCAATGTCCATTGAAACCACGACTCAATCATTATTAGACTACCATTAGAAACCTGGAAGCACTGAACAGCTGTTTCATCCTAGTATATAACTCTTCAGTAGTGTACATCCGTGACTATGGCTCTCGGGAATAGAACCCAAGACCTTTGGTGTGGCTTGTGGACACTTAACGTCTAGACCAGTAAGTCGGTATCCGACGGTGTTAGTGTCCTTGATCAATCTAAGGTTTCGCGCAACACGTGGTTGCTGTCAACCAAAGGCGTAGAAAGTCACCTATAAAAAATAATGGGTGAGGTTGTTCAGTACTTTAGATTGATTGAAATTAGACATTAACATTGCTGGATATCGACTCAGTGGTCTAGAGGTGAAGCGTTACTGCGCGAGACCAAAAGTCCTGGTTTCGATTCTCGTGAGTGGGTATCATGGATGAGCACTGCTAAAGTCATGCACTAGGATGAAAAGGCCGTCCATTGTTTTCAGGTTTATAAAGGTGGTTTTAGTGCGCGTACTTTTTTTAATGAGCTCATCGGGCTTGTCCCAAGGTTTCAAACAAATTAACTAGTTCATCCTTCCCGAGCTGCCATTCATATGTACATCAATCTTGCCAACTATTCGCTTTCATCTTGGTTTCACCTATTCGATTATATATGTGCACTGCATGATTTGCTCATTACATATCTGGCTTACTTTTGTCTGACTATAAATGCTTAGTCATACCTGATTTTACATTGAGTTGGCCTTCTCCAATTCGCTTCGCCCATCTTGTAAGCTTCTCAACATCATGTCTGCCCTGTTTAAAGAATTGCTTGAAGTAAACTCATCCAACCGAGTCTGTATTTAGCTTCTTATTACCACTGTCGCACAAACGGGGACGATTCACTTAATCGCATGCTCAATCATTCGTGAATACCTGCATCATCAAGGCACACTAAAATGTAGAGTCTTACTTTGAGTTCAACCCAGCCACTGAAGTAGTAAACCTGACATCTAATCTAATGCAGCTATCAAATCGTTTAACAATGATCGCTTCATTGTTTCAATGGATCAATGGTTTATTCATTTTATGCCTCGACGAGCTTTGTTTTGTAGTGTAGGGGAGTAGGTTGGACGAAAGTTAGGGGCGGCCAGACCAAAACATGGCGGAAATCCATGAAGTCATTGACAAGTGGACTGAGTCATGTCGGTAGTTGTCGACTACCTGGTTGGGGTCCGCGAGATGATAATAATCGATGGTTAGATACTCTGAACGACATGGCTCAAAACCGTTTGCAATGGCGGCAGTGCATTTATTCTTTGTGTTCTCTCAAATCCTAATCTTCTGGATTCTTCAAAACCTCTAGTTTCGTCTTTCTAACCTTTTCTCACTGAATCATACTTCTTGAATAATATCTTCTAATCCTAACCTCTTCGATTGCTTCTAATTCCCTTACTACCTCTTCTACTATTGGATTTGAATTGACAATTATATTTCCGTGTGTGCTGATGTGGTATGGCAACATGAACTGATGTACTTACGTACGAAGTTGTACATTGCATCTAACTGACTGACTGATTCATTTTATACAAACACTAAAGTTTTGAGTCATTATTAATCGCTTGTCGTTATTTATACACACTTTGGTATTTTAAACACATATAAAATGTCTCATTAAATATTCATTCCTATGGTTTGTAAATAAATCATGTCCAATGATTTGATATTTAATAATGTAGCTAGAATTCCAATTCTTTTTTTCAATGTTCAATAATAATCGGAGTTGTTCAATTACAGTGAAATGATGTTAGTACTCGACTATTGTTACTTTTTTTGTCTACAATTCAATATTTAAAGAAGTATTGCCCCTTTTTGAAAAAAAGGTACTAATGAGTTGTTTTGATTTGTATGTAATTCAAACGTTTTCAATATTTTAAATAAAGATCATTACTATCAAGGGAAACAAACTTTAATGAAATGATGAAAAAAATACTATTAATTTAACTTCTGATTGTTTCTGTATAACTTGATCAAATATGTTGTAGGATCCAAAATGAGGTTTGGACCGAGGAATAACTGTTTAGGTAGGTCAGATAGGAGCCTTGAAAACAAAACAAGTCATCTGGGTAAATAACGGTTTTAATGTTCATCATACATATAAATATATACATCATTACTCTAAACAAATATTACCACTCAGTTATTCCACCAACAATTGTTCAATTAATCAAATCCACAGTAGCAGATAACTGATATTCTATCCCTCCTGGATAGATTAGATTCGTCTGACAGATAATATTCGGTTACTTTGTAGCATACAGAGTGTTTCCTTTTCTGGAAGCGTGCTTCCATTCACAATCAAAATGCACAATTCCAGTCAAAGCAAGCAATTGACACAATTAAAAGAGGAACAAATCAATATGGCTGTCGTGATGACTAAGTATCAGGCTTAAACAACATAAATTACAGTTCAGAAAGAAACATAGATACTCAGTAAAGGCAGAAGAAATAGAAACTATAATAAAATAAAAATATTATCATCTGAAAATGGAAGTGAACAGACTACACAAACTGTACAACTGAAGGAATAATCAATAAGGAAAAATTACAAATGTATACATGGAGGGATTTTCACAGACAAAACCTTCAAAAATGGATCTTACAATGTTATATAGTGTTGATTTGGGTTCGTATTATTTACTCACTTACGCCTGTTACGCACGATGGAATATAGGTCGCCGACCAGTATTCTCCAACCTGCTTTGTCCTAGGCCTCCCCTTCCCAGTCATATCCAATCGTTATTCATTCTTCTTATGTCTGTGTCCGTTTCTCGGCGTAACGCGTTCCTCGGTCTACCTGTTTTCTTTTGATTTAGAGGGCTCTAAGTTAGGAGGGCTTGTCTTGCGATGCGGTTGAGTGCTTTGCGTCACTATCTGTCCTGTCCACTTCCAGCGCTACTTCGTGATTTCTTCCTCTAGTTCATTCAGTTTTCATATTCACAGGATGTTCCTATCGAAATTAAGAAATTTCATGTTCTTTCTAATGTTTCAAACAGTTTCATTCAAAATCATCATTCATTTACTCTAAAACTTCAAAAACTGTGTCACATTGTTGGAAATGTTATGAGATGAGGTGTCTAAGATCTGATTGCGATACATGCTAACCCTCACTCCTCCTAGTCAAATTCCCTACTTGATCAAGAAAGCAAGTCCATAAGAAAAAGTATATTTGGCTTCCTAATAATACACAAAAGTACTTGCCTGTATATATTTATTCTCATTCCTTAGAAAAGAAAGATAGTTCTTGACCAATTGAAATGTATTTGTCCAATAGGCGGACACTTTCTAAAAGTCAACAGATGACCTTCTCATTTAGCTAGTTCCTATTGGTTCACTCACCGTATCATAGAAAATCGCGGAATTATTAAAAAATTTAAATAGGAGATATTAGTTTTATATTTTACAAATATACATGTTTAAGTGACACTAAAAGATAGGAGAAATGTATTGAAAATTGTACGTGAGATTTATTCCTCCTTAAAGACAGTCAACACAGTAAAATAGAACTGATTTATCGAAGCTTTAGATCGTTACAGACAACACTAACTAAATAAAATAACTTTTGCGCTAATCATAATTATAATAGTTAATAACAGTGAATTGAATTTTGTTTACTTACTTACTTACTTACTTACTACTTATTTACTTACATACATACTTACTTACTTACTTACTTACTTACTTACTTACTTACCTACTTACTTACTTACTTACTTACTTACTTACTTACTTACTTACTTACCTACTTACACACTTACTTACTTACTTACTTACTTACTTACTTACTTACTTATGCACTTACTTACTTACTTACTCAATTACTTACTTACGCCTGTTACCCCTAATGGAATATAGGCCTCGAACCAATGAATTACTTTTCCTGGTTAGCCTTTTGTTTTTTAGCGAGTTAGATTTCCTTCTACAGGATGAGTTCGCTAACCACTTTCATGCCCAACCCTCCTCAATTATTTGGGCTTTTGATTGGGAGAATAATTCGAGAAGGGCTCCAAGCGGAGTTCTGAATTCGAAAGAGTAGAATTTTTATTTGAAAAATGTATTACACAGGTTTGGCTATGTTAGAATATATTCATCCAATATCTTAAGAGAATTATTTTTGTAAGTCTAATTCTATTGGTTAATTCCTATTGATCGTCCTAACTATCGATCTCACGTACTTCAATGTTGTTTCCTATTCGTCAACTGGGATGAGATCACATTGATCCTCAAGACTCAATTGTTACGCATGTATGTGCACATGTCAGTTTGATATACTTGAACTATTACGAGTTCACCTTAGTCGGAAAACGAGAGCGAGGATTGAGGTTCCGGCGACACGACATGCTACTGTAATCCGAGCGTCCCAACCCCCCCTCCACTGAGTAAAAGAAAGAAGACTTGATTTGAAGTAGAACACGTATTCTACAAAAACATCCAGAAAGTACGAGGTGCGAGTCCAGAAGTGAATCAGGATCCCGGACTAGGGATCCGGGTCCGGTCCATAAAACGTTACAAATAATGCGTATTTATACATTTAGGTCGAATAGGAAACAACATTGAAGTCTGTGACCTTGATAGTTAGGACGACCAATAAGAATCGACCAATAGAATGAGACTTACAAATAATTCTCGTAAGATATTATTGGATGAATATCCTTTAACAGTCTAGGAAATTCATTTATTGAAATATTGACAAAAAATTACAAATATTTCTTAACATAAAGTTATTTAGAATTATTTTCATTATCTTAAACTTATTTAATTTGTAATTTTTTTTGATTTAAACTCTCCGCTAAAAGTTGAATCGTTCAAGTTTCAATTAAATGTAGAGAGACTAGTTTCGCTTTCGTTTATCAATGAATTCGTGTCACTATGAATAAACATGGAAGTTAATAAGTGACGATAACTAGGCAGACAGTGTAGATTACAAACGAAAGGATTATTATCCATTCCTATCTATTATGATATTATGGTGGAGTCTGGTTCGCTGAGCTAGATGTGTTGGTTATTTTCATAAATAATTGTAGTTATGTCATAACTAACCAATCAACTTGTGGTTTAAGCGCCCACCACGTGATCTGATCTGACATGTGTCTGTAAACTATCTTTGTTGTAAATGACCTCTACTAATTGAAGGACGTTATTATCTTATTTAATTCGATGTGACTCATAACTTTATTCATTTCCATGAGACACGTTATATTGGTCGGTATGTTTACTCGTCTTATTTGATAATTGTAATTTCCTTGTTTATTGTACTAATTTAATTGGTTTTTATGTTTAGAAACAGATAAAGTTTAAAGCAAAGTTTTGACTATAGCTTTCACATAGACTGTGCTCGCCAATATTGCGTTTACCGTTCTAGAATTACATCTGTAGGACAAATTAAATCCTACAGATGTTTTGCTTGTGGAGGTTTCAGTGTTTTTCTGAACAACACCACAAGAACATTAAAAGCACCACAACCAAAAGAACTTTCAGCTCTTAGAACGAAACTCTATCATAATCCATTAACTTGAGCTACAGAAATTTTCCCCACCATCTCAAAATGATGATATTAAGAATTCAGTCAAACAGTCAGTCAGTGGATGCACCTCCACTACTGCAAAAAATTTAAGGTAATTTCATTCATGGTCTATAAACAGTGGTGACGATAATCATACAGACTTCATCCAGATAATCTGCACCAATTAGTATGACTTAGTTCAATTGTCAGTGAGTTCGAGGACTGGTATTATGCTTTGGTTTAGTAAACCCGTATCTTTGTTCGAGTTCACTCTTACATAGGAAAACATAGCAACTCCAGGTAGGCATTGGTTAGGAATACAGAATACATTTCCCACCTTAACTGTGCTAGCTTAGTGATGTTATGAAACTTTGCACTATAGTATTATGGAGCTAGAAGCTTGCAAGCTTTGGATAGCCATTTCATCCTGATATGGAACTCATCAGCAGTGCACCTCCAAGACTCCTGCTATTTTCAGGATTTGAACTCAGGAACTTCAGTCTTGCGCTCGAATACCTAACCTGTGGACCACTGAGTCGGCGTGCAATGCTGTTAATGTCTAACTCTGATCAATCTAAGGATTTCTATTGAAATGATAAAGAACTGATACCTTTTTTAAAGAATATTTCGACTGAAGCTAGAAAAGATATCTAGATCGCTCACTTTGTATCATACCAAGCATCTCAATGTATATACATTCAAACCGGAACTCGAACTCATTTTCTTTCACATTATTCACTAAACTACTAAGTTCGGATAATCAGTAGGATAAAACAAAATCAGTACCAATACGAAATATACACTAAAACAAACAATTACATTTTGTTTTCTTCTTAAAATTAATTGAAATTAAAAATCATCGATCTCATTAAATCCTCCCCCCCCCCAAAAAACACCAACTTCAAAATTATATCTTCATTTTCATTTCAATTTCCTAACATCTTTTTTAAGAAATCATATCCATTTCCATTTCAATATTCAATATGATATAAATAAACTGTCAATCAAAATTTCAGAAAGAAAAAAATTACTCAAAAATAACTGACTACAATATGAATAATGCATTCAGTTATTTTTTTTGGTTTCTCTCTCTCTTGATAAGCAATATCAACTTGTGTGTGTGTATGTGTATGCGTGTCTGTGCCTGTCTGTGCGTGTACATGTGTATGTGCATGCCAACTTGAAAAGTGCGCATCTACCTGCCATTTTTAATTTGATTCAGATAAACAAAACAAAAAAACAGGCGAATACACAGAACAGCACATTCAGTATTGTCACATTTAAAATGTGTTTATTGTGTGTGTGTGTGTGTGAGTGCTTGACATTCTTATGCATAATTAATCAATCTATTTTCATTAATGTATGAAATTACTGATAATATGATATCCTAGTAATGTATGGAATAATTTGAAAATGTTTTGACTTAGAAAATAAAACACTGAATAATAATTCATTACGATTTGATCATGTAATCGTCTTGACTAGAAAAAAATATGTTAAGACATGTATGTTGTTTTTTATGTAGCCTGGATTTAGGCCAATTTTTTATATAGTAAAATTGTCAAGATGGTTGAAATGATGCATTGATTAATGTGAGACTGGATGACTGCTTTGTCCTACAATGGCACTGTGTCATTAGCCATACGCATCCACTACCCCATATGACTAGCTGCGTGAAGAAATTCTCAGAGTTCAAATGGGAGGCCGTAATCAATGTAGTTCATCCGAGTTGGGTGTAGGCGCAGTTAATTATCGATAACTATCAATACCTTAGATTGATCAAAGTCAGATATCAACACTGTTGGATGCTGGCTCGGTGATCCAGAGGTTAAGCGCTGGTGCGCGAAACCAAAGGTCCTGGGGCTGGGTTCGCGCAAGTGGGGGTTGTGGATGCGCACTGCTGATGAGTCCCAAAAGTAGGACCGAACGGGAGTCCAGTGCTGGTCTGACAACAGTCAGTGTAAAAACACTGATCTTCATAACTCTAACTGGAAAAAATCACTAAACTATTTAGTTTCGAATAGCTACTAAATTATTTCTATGTGAACATCCACAGTAAGAATGAATGTACATGCAACTAACGAATCCCCGATAGAATGAACTAAATGCCTTGAACTACACTGCTAGCTCTGATTTCTATATTTTGTTGAACTAATGTTAAAAGAAGTCTAGTACAGATGCCTTTGCGTCTTTTATGCATCCTAAGTTGGTTTGAGATGTTCTTCTATTGTTTCTCTACTGATCTTCAAACCATTCTACATATGCTGTACTTCTTAAATCTCCCATTTTCTGATTCGCTACTGGTTTATAAGTTTATATTGTGTAATCTCTCACTAATGTTTATATCACTGTCTAATTTCAAATCATTATGTTTGCTGGTGTAAGAGTAATTTAAAAGAAAGCTAGAAAAAGGGGATTAAGGATGTCCTATCACGTTATAATTGCCACGAAGAGCTACATTTTGCAGTGTAGGAGTAGATTGGAAGAAAGCTAGGGGCGGCCAAACCAAAACATACCACAAATCCATGAAGTCACTGACAAGTGGACCGAGTCATGTTGGTAAATATAGGCTGCCTGGTTGGGGTCCGCGAGACGTAAGTCATCAGTGGTTAGATAGTTTGAATGACATGGCTTAAAATTGTTTACAGTGACACAGATGCTTCCACTATTTGTCTTCTCTCAAATTCGAATACCCTCCGAAGCCTAACCTCCATCAGCGTGAATACTTCTAGTATATCTACTGCTATGAAATTTAAATTGACAAATTGATCTTTCTGTCCTAATGTGGTATGTCCACTTGAACTAATCTACGTACGCACCAAATTCTATAATAATAACTGACTGACCGAACAGTTTATCAAGTAATTAACTGTTGAACTGGCACATGTAAATGGATATCGACTACACAGTTGAGGTTTCAGTATAATTATCATAGTCACTGATTGGAATCTTTAAATGAACTGCATCAGATTTAGTTACAATAATTCAACTACATTCACTCTATGTAATTCCCTACATTTCAATTTTCAATGTTTTATTTCAACTCACATTCCAATTTCCAGGTTGATCACATCGGACTGAGTGCCGACATAGTTTTCGGTGATAACTTAACACATTGATCAATGATGATAATTTTAGCGAGTAATAAATAAAGTTTTGTTTAAATTAAATTCAATTATACTTTTTGTATTATCGATCAAAATAAGCATTTTTTAAAAATCTTGATGAATGTCATATGAGTCGTCGTTAGATCATCAGTAGAAAAATATCTGAAGGCATTAAACGGCCGTTTCGTCTTAGTATGGGTTTCATCAGTAGTGCGCATCCACGGACACCGTTAATAGCTGAAACCGAACCAAGGGCCTTCGGTCTTCCATGTGAACGCTTAACCTCTGGACCAGTGAGCCAGCCGGCCTCCAGCTGTGTTAATGTCTAACTTTGATCAACCTAAGGTTTTGTGCTAACTCAACAATTTTCTTCGGTAGGTAACTGCCTCACACTCAACAGGTTTGAACTCCGTTAGTCACATCTTCTCACTAGAACTCCGAGAATTTCCTCACGAAGCTAGTCATTATTGATCAGATTGTATGATATTCATTATAGAGTCGTGGGGATTGGAGTTTTTCATCCAACCAATCAGGATTGAGGTGAACAGGACAAGCTGCGAGTCATGTGTGGGGAAATTTCGCATACTTCACTTCTCTACCTGAGGTTTGTGTTGATTTTGTCGAGAAGAACAATAATGAAAGCTCTGTCTTCCGCCTCGCTTCTCAGTTCTGTCCAATTTTTATTCATTCTTTTCAAGTCTGCCTCCGTTTCTCAGTGTAATGAGTTACTTAGCGTTTCTCTTTTCCTTTGACTTTGAGCATTTCAAATAAGGGCTTATCTTGTAACACATTTGGGTGCTTTTCTCAATATATTTTCTATCCACTTCCGACACCTCATCCTAATTTCTTCCTCTTGGGGGATCTGGTTTGTAGTTTCCAACATTAAGTTGTTACTGATGGTGTCTGGCCGACGGATCCTCAGAAACTTGTGTTGACAACTGTTATTACTTACTTGTATCTTCGGGGTGATGGCTTTGGTGTTTCTCTAAGTTTCCGCTCTACACAGTATAACTATCTTGACGAATATGTTGAAAATTCTCTCTTTGGTGTTTATTTATGGTTGTATTGACTTGCAGATGTTCCTTACTTGTGGAAATGATAATCTTGCTTTCTTAATCTGCGCCTTCACATCTGCATTAGATCCGACTTGCACATAAATGATGCTCCCCAGATATGTAAAATTTTACATGTATATATATGTATATATATATCTTTAAATTATTTTTAACACCGATTTAAACAAAAATATTAGCAACATTTTAATATTTAAATTCAAATATTTGAGTAATGACTAAGATATCATACTTTTTTTTGATATTAAAAAAAATCAATTTTAAATATACATTACCGAGTATTATAGATTTACACTTTTGTAAGTCAAATTAATCATAGTATCTACACGCCAGAGCGTAAAACTACAAAAATGCACTGATCATAGTGTGGTGCGAGCTACTTATAAGTAGTATATGACGTGAGTGTCAACGTAATGTCTGGTGACAGCAGAAGATGGGGGAAGATCAAGAGAAAGGAAGTAGAGTGGGAACACAATGGAATTTGTATGAAACGCATGAATAGTGACAGTGGATTGTTGATGTTTTGCAACAGGAACAACAGTCCAGTTCGATATGATGAACTGTTATTTTGCAAATTAACAACGATTTACGATATGGTTTTCCGATTTCACTGAGTAACTCTGTAATTTTCGTTAAATACAATTCGGTTGCCCTCACCTGTGTCCTCGTTCACTACAATAACTCTTTCCATTGGTTGTAGAGAGTATAGTAGAATAACTTATCAATAATTGAAGAACTTCTAGAAGGCATTCAAAAACACACACTCTTTAATCAAGTTATTCTTTGCTAGTAATCGGTTTTTTTTCGTGATAAATGTATACTGTTTTATTCATCATCTATCTATATGTTTAACAAGGCGATCTGAAGACTTTGTATAAGCTACTTTTGACATTTTTTACATACGACGGTGTTAATAACACTTAACTTTATGATCAATCTAGGGATTTTGTGCAACGTCACCTATTTAATCTTCAGTAAGTAACTGCCTACACTGGAAAAGGTTGAGTTCCGAGAATTTCTTCGCGTATCTAGTCACTCACTAGTGAGTACATTCTTGATTTTTGTACAAAAGTGTTATAATGCTCTCTTTTTTATTACAACCTAGCTATTTCCTAATGCTTAGTATTCTCACATACCGGTTGACTCGAGACGTTTCCATCGAAATCAGAACACGAGTTAAACAAGGAATAGAGATTATATTTCAATAGTAAGGTTAGAAGAAAGACAAAGAAGCTCATAACGTTAGTCTATTTATAGTTTTCTTACATGAAAAGATTCTAGAATGTTCCGTCAGTGTATCGGCTAGCGCTGATTGGACGATACAAAAGAGCCAATCAGCTTGTAACAAACACAATCATGCTTGAATCCACTCTACGTTCTACTAACACACAGAAAGGATTCTAGAGATCATTGTTGTTAAACACACTGAAATCATAATTATAAATCATAACCGTGCGTATTACCTAAACCGATCAACAAAATCTTACATATTTCATCATTGAATCATGATGTACTCTTCTTTTATTCAATAATTAACTGATCATTTATTAAAATAAATGATGATTCAAAAACTTTAAAGCAATGTGTTTTTTTGAAATCGCCGCTCAAAAAAAATAATACATGAACAAACAATTCATTGACTCATTTTACCATTGAACATGTGATCATCTCTGCTTCAAACAAAATTTTCTAAGTGCTAAGGTAAAAAAATTTTTTTTTATATTCAATCGGAAAACACAAACTTTAAACCATGTTAGGATTTTATTGATTATTCTAACAACTACGACACCAAAAAAATGTCAAATTGAACACAATAAGCATATAGTAGCTAGCTAGTTAGTTAGCTCACAATGACTGACTCCAAAATATTATTGACATGTGCTATGTTGGTTGGTCAATGTGACACAGTCACTTCAGTCAATTGATGTTAAATTGAAAATCTATGCAATAAGAAAGTTTAATTAGGTAGGAGAGATGAAAATTTGTTTTCTCTGTGCATGTTAAATGTAGGAGGCAGTAAATATTAGGTTAACAAGAGTTGAGTAAACCAAACAGTGCTAGAAAGTCATATATTACTTACTTACTTACTTACTTACTTACTCAATTACTTACTTACTTACTTACTTACTTACTTACTTACTTACTTACTTACTTACTTACTTACTTACTTACTTACTTACTTACTTACTTACTTACCTACCTACTTACTTACTACTACTTACTTACTTACTTACTTACCTACCTACTTACTTACTTACTTACTTACTTACTTACTAACTTACTTACTTACTCAATTACCTAATTATTTACTTACTCACCTACTTACTTATTTAATTACTGATGCACTTACTTACTTAATTACTTACTTACTTACTTACTTACTTATTTACTTACTGATGCACTTACTTACTTACTTACTTACTTCCTCCCTTACTTAATGTTTGTATTAGTATTAACTATTTCACTGTTTCTGATTGGATTTCAATTAATCATTGTTGCTACTTTGACGTGGTGGTCGAGCTTGCCTATCGTGATGACCCAACCGAGCTGTATTGGCTAGAATATATGTTCCTGTAGGTTCTGCCATACCAGGCAGGTCGACTGGTGAGCAGTAAGACTAAAAGCAGCTACTCAAAGTCTGAAGGCGAAGTCGTACTACTGACTGTGGAGGATTGTGACAGCAGTAAGGTGTTTACTTCAGATAAGCAGCATCTGCAGCGATGCTGCCTTCTCACAAAGAAAGGAAGGGGTTAGAAAAGGTCGACCCTAACAATGTCATGGATTTCCGTCTCCAGCAGAAAGGTCTTCTGTTATAATTCTCTCTTTACTACAACCCAGCTATTCTTAATGTGTAGTATTTTCGGAAACCAATGCACTCAAGACGTTGTCCCACGAACACGAGTGAACAGGAAATAGGTTATATTTCAATTACAAGGGTTGATGGAAGATAGACATTACAAGGAAAAAAGACGTTAGTATGTTTATAGTCTTCTTACATGAAAAGATTCTAGTATGTTCCTTCAGTATTGACTAGTTCTGATTGGATAAGGAGGAACCAATCAGCGTGCATTAACGTAATTATGCTTCAATCCAATCTATCTTCCACTAACACCTTTTAAACAAGAACGGAGCTAATGCTTTAGAAACTTCTCGTAAAAAGACTGTGAGTGACCAGCCTTAAGCAGTTGTCCTTTGGGCTCTGAGGTCAAGCT
Organism: Schistosoma turkestanicum; assembly: GCA_944470395.2. NCBI lineage: Eukaryota > Metazoa > Platyhelminthes > Trematoda > Strigeidida > Schistosomatidae > Schistosoma > Schistosoma turkestanicum. Next base: position 17,241,593 of record OX103975.1, on the reverse strand, counting down.
CCCAGGTCTCTAAGACCAACACTAATCCAACTTCCTTTTCAGGTTCCTCAAGAAAAATCCTTCCAAAGTGGCAATTGCCCTCATACTCGTAACAGCACACGAGACCGAATCGGTCAGAAACATATCCTTCCTACACTTCTTAATAACTCTCTTGTCTGCACGCCTGATTAGGATTTAATCATACACATTAACTTGATGTAACTTATTTGCCAGATACAGATTTGTATCCTGAGCGACTTTGAATAGTCATACAATGTGTAAGGACTAGTAATATTATCCGGCTGCCTAAACAGAGAAGAAGGTAGATTAGAGTCAGGAGTTACCGTCTAAATGTTGAAAGGTAAGAATGACTTAACTGCTAAGCCACTACCTCATTCGACTGGCTATCTGAACAGGTATAGACTGCCTATTTGTGGTCCATGTGATTATGGTAACTGGTGGTTAGAGACTTTGAATGAAATCGCTTAAAATCGTTTGCAATGGTGCAGATGCATCCATTATTAGTGTTTCAACTAACGCACGACCTATCTTTGATAGGAAATTGATTTCAACGGTTTATATTTCTTTAAATCATATCTTTCCCACTATCGCTAATATACTGCTACAACACCTGCTACTTCGAGGCATTAAACTGGCGCTCTAATCAGGGTATGGCAGCTTGAATCGACGCGTATATATAACATGTTCTAAGTTCTTAACTGTCTGACTGACTGTCTGATTGACTGAGTGCCGCACCTTATAAATAATCTCATCTGTAAGACAAATTATTTCAGTGAGAAAGTTGATCTAGTGAAGTATATGAGTTACTGCATATGGTAGGAACAAGCCTGTTACCTCCAGTGAAGCACGGGCTACCGACCGGCATTCTCAAACTTACTCTGTCCTGGGCCTTCTTCTCCAGTTTCACTCACTTACTGTTCATTCTTTCCATATCTGATTCCAATTATCGGCGTAATGTGTTCTTCAATTAGCCTCTTTTCCTTTAGCTTGGAGCATTTCAAATGACAGCTTGTCTTGTAACGCAGTTAGGTGCTTTAGGCATTGTGTGCCCTATCCACTTTCAGAGATTCTTTCCGATTTCTTCTTCCACTGGAATCTGGTTTGTTGCTGATACTGTCTGGTCAGTGGATCCGCAGAATCTTGCGTTAACAACTGTTAATGAATACTTGTATCTCCTGGATGATGGTTATCGTACTTCTCCAAGTTTCCGCTCCATACAATAGAACTGTCTTGACGTTTGCATTAAAAATTTTCGCTCTTTGGTGTTTATTGTCGGGTGTTTTGAGTAGTAGATGTTTTTCACTTGTAAAAATACAGCCCAGGTTTTTAAAAGTTTCCGCATCCTCCAAAGCTTCTCTGTTCAGCGTGATTTTGCTGGTGCATGTCGTGTTGTATCTAAGTCTCATTCAATTTCCTTTACATCTGTTGAGGTTTGCCGCTTCAAAGGCTGCTACCACACTGGCTGTCTTCCCTTAAGTTTTTTTATGTGAAATAGAGGGTCTAGATCATCTGTGAAGTTCAAATCAGCCAGCTACATCCGAACTGTCTTACTGTATTAAGTACTTTTCCTAAGATAGTGATGTCTTCATCACTTACATCATACGACATTTAGCGACAATTTCGCAAGTTCGAGTCCCCACTCAATTTACACTTAATTGTCGAGTAGAGAACTGTCAATGCCCAGTTCGCAGTGAGTGTGTGCGTGATTGAAGACTAAGTGCATGGATAGGTACTTTGCAAAACTAGTCTCATCATTACCAATTAGCGTTGTTTGCAACCGAATTGTATTTAACGAAAATTACAGAGTTACTCAATAAAATCAGAAAACCATATCGCGTAAACCGTTAATTTGCAAATCTTCAATTCATCATCAATCCATTGTCTGACATTTCACTTATTCATTCATGCGTTTCATACACAAATTCCATTGTGTTCCCACTCTTCCTACTTTCTGTCGATCTTCCCCCACATCTTCTGCTGTCACCAGACATTACGTTGACACTCGCGTCATATACTACTTATAATAAGTAGCGCGCACCACAATATAATCTTGTACGCATTTTTTCTCTCTCTACATTTCAGGCTTATGGTATAGTTTGGAAAGCATTGAATAAAAAAACCAAAGAAATTATTGCACTGAAGAAAATTTTCGATGCTTTCCGTAATCAAACCGATGCACAAGTAAGTTTTAACAAAACAGTCGATTGATTGTTTAACTGAGGTGTATATTCATTTATCTTCCTTCCTCTTACCTACTCGTTTTTTGTTTATTTAGAGAACATTTAGAGAAATTGCATTTCTGCAGAATTTCGGTAATCATCCAAATATTGTACGTTTGTATAATGTGATACGTGCTAGTAGTGATAAAGATATTTATTTAGTATTTGAATTTATGGGTAAGTTCTTACATCATCATTTTAAACACAATCGCATATGTTGTATGTATTCTTTCATGATAGAAACAGATTTACATAATGTCATTAAAAAAGGCAATATACTCAATGATGTACATAAACAGTATATAATGTATCAATTATTAAAAGCTACAGCATATTTACATTCAGGTGAAGTCATTCATCGTGATCAAAAGGTATGTACATTTTTTTTTCTTCATTTATTTTGAACTATTCATGAGTAGTATAAAATATAATTGATAAAAAATCGCCTTGTCAGATATAAAAATGTTCTAAATTAATTGTTATGAATCAGTCATAGTTAGACTACAATTAGAAACCTGGAAGCACTGGATGGCTGTTTCATTCTAGTATGAAGTTCTCTTCGGAAGTGCGCATCTACAATCCCTCACTGGTGGATATTGAACTCAGGGTCTTCGATCATGAATACCCATTTCCGAAGAGTCGCAATGATGAGAGGAGATGGCTATCCAATACTTCCAGGTTCCTTACGATCATCTTACAATCCTTGATTCAGACGTAAAACAACCGTCTCTATAACTTCATAATATCACAGGTTATTAGTAGTGACATATTTGTATATAATGCGAGTCGCTTAAATCAAAGTATTGTGTTGATGAGAGCTTTTTCTTGAACGTCAATATCTGTTAACACATTATGTCTATAGTTTTTCGTAGTGATAAACACTAGTTTTCTACGGCTATGAACGAACAGGTTAAGATAAGTTAAGCGTTCTATTTAAAATATACTCACTAGTGACTACCTTCTTGAGGAAATTCTAGTGAGAAGACGTGACCAATGATGGAGTTCAACTCTGTCGATTGTGGGCAGTAACTACCAAAGACAATGGGTGAGGTCGCGTGAAATCCCAGACATTAACACCGTTGGTCCAGAGGTTATGCGTTCGCTCGCAAGACCGAAGGTCCTGAGTTTGATTCCTTCAAGTAGTTGGAGTCGTGGATGCGCACTGCTTACTAGTCTCATACCGGACGAAACGGCTGTCTTTAAGTGCTTAAAAGTTTATCATGATAGTCAAACAATGGTTGGTTGATGATTTCAATGTGTGAAAAGATATGGTTTACTAGACAAAATATGGACACCATCCATTTGTAAGACAACCCAATTCTTGACTGTCTTCTGTAACTCAAAACACTCTAATTGAAAATATCGTAAAATGTGCTCACTGGTGACTAGCTTCGTGATGATGTTCTCGGAATTCTAGTGAGAAGACGTGACCACCAGTGGGGTTCAACCCTGTCGGCTGTAGGCACTAACTACCGAAGACAAATGGGTGAGGTCACGCAAAATCCCTAGATCAATCAGAGTTAGACATTAACACCGTTGGATGCCGGCCCAGTGGTCCAGAGGTTAGGCGTTCGCGCACAATACCGAAGGTCCCGGGTTCAAATCCTGCGAGGTGCAGGAGTCGTGGATGCATACTGCCACTGATGAGTCACATGTTAGGACGAAACGGCCGTCCAGTGGTCTGACAATGATGATTTCAAATTTGTAAAATCTCTAATCACTGCATACATCTGTATCCGACACGCTTCTGTTCAGTAGTGACTTCACTCCTCTGCATACTACTTACAAGCCACGCAACGTCACCAATGGTTAGAGACCTTGAACGGCTTAGCTCAGAATCGTTTTCAATGGCGCAGATGCATCCACTCTTTGTGTTCTATGAAATTCTAAGCTTCTGCATTCCCCATAATCTCTACCTTTCTCCTTATTTTACTGAATTATACTTCTCGAATCATATCTTCTCTCCCTAATCTTCTCCATTACTGCTAATAATTCTACTATCGCTATCATTCTTGCATTTGAACTGACAGTTACGTCTCTGTGCTGACGTGGTATGGCAACCTGAACTCTGATGTACTTATGTGTTTGTCTGTCTGTCTATCTACGACACTCCTATTCGATTACATTCCACGTCTAGAAAAAACTAGAATTCATTATTGTGTAATAAATCGATCGAAATTTTACTGATAGCAATAAAAAGTGATCCTTTAAAATTTCAAGTCCCCTTCGAAGTTTACCATAGAGAAAATTTTTGACATTTGATTGAACAGTAGTTCACCAAATCAATAAATTTCCGTTCATCTTTTTTTTTTATTTTCGGCATAAATTTCTAGCCATCCAATGTTCTCCTAGATTCATATTGTTTAGTGAAGCTGTGTGATTTCGGTTTAGCACGTTCATTGAAGGGGCGTAGTAAATGTGAAAATGGTAGTGGGAAAATCAATTGTAAAACATTGTTGCCTGCATTAACTGAATATGTCGCTACTCGATGGTATCGTGCACCGGAAATTCTCTTAGCATGCCATGATTATACTAAAGGTGTTGATATATGGAGTTTAGGATGTATATTAGGTGAAATGTTAATTGGTACACCATTGTTTCCTGGTTCATCCACCTTAGATCAAATTGAACGTATTATGGGTGGTTTACCGAAACCTAGTCCAGAAGGTAAGTAACTGGAGGTGTGATTTGATAACATGTTATTTTGAAAGATACTGGCTTGGCGGTCAGGAGGTTAAGGCGTTCGCGAGCAAGATCTAGAGTTCTGGTTTCGACTACTGTGAGTAGCGGGATGCGCACTGATGATGAGGCATCGTCCCATGCTTGGAAAAAACGGCTGTCCAGTGCTTCTGCGTTACAATTCAATCATGAATATTAGCGATGCGATGCTTTATGTTGAAACATGATGCTCATTGAATAAGAGTCAGCGGTTATTTGAACTTAGTAGCTTGTATTGGATAATAGATCAGTATTTGAAGAGATACACATTTTGCTGAAATCTCATTTCTAATATGCAGTCTGTGATCGCCTTTAAAGAATGAAATGCGCATCTCAAATTCAATCGTTAAACATAAGTCATACATCTGTATTAGGTATTTTTTACTAATATAACCAGAAATTATAGTGCAGTGTCATTCTCTGAGTTGGATACTTTAGATGTGCTGACATTCATCATTGTTCTTCTATTGAACAACATAATCAGCACAAACTTCAAGTAATAGTGTTGTGCTTCTCCACGTGTGACTTGTAGCTTGTACTGTGTTGAACCTCAATCGTGATTGGTTATCACTGACCTAGAACCTGTCAGATATATATACATAAAAATAAGTGATTTGTAACACATGTGATCAGTAGTCAAAGAAGGACGGAGAAGGCCGGAAACTAAAATACACAACGTTAACCAAGAACTTCACACCAACTCAAAGTGGTAGCCACGAATCTTTTAATTTGAAAATTAAAATTCTCGATTTCTGTACAAAAGGAATAGCTTATTTACAAATCGAGTCTTATGAGTCATCTTGCAAGTTCAGAGCACACAAGCCTTACTCTTCTACTTCCAGAATGTTTCTCTGTTAGGCTATTCACCAAAAACCCTACGAAGTGCAAGTGTAAATTCGATTGGTCGATTCCTATTGGTCAATATTATGGTTGTCCTAGATATCAGCGTCACGTACTTCGATATTGTTTCCCATTGGTTGTCCTGAATATCAATGTCACTTCAAATGTTTTTTCTTATTGATCGCCTTAACTGTCAATGTCACAGATTTCGATGCTGTTTCCTATTCGACCTAAATGTATAAATATGCATTATCTGTAACGTTTCATGACCCGGACCCTCAGTCCGGGATCCGTGTCTTCTTCTGGACTCGGGCCTCGTACTTTCTGGATGTTTGTAGAATACACATTCTACTTCATATCCAGTCTTCTTCTTTTATTCATTGGTGGGGTTGAGACATTCGGATTACAGTAGCATATCGTTTCGCCGGATCCTCGGTCCTCACTCTCGTTTTCCGACTAAGGTAAAGTCGTAATAGTTCAAGAATATCAAGTTGACATGTTTACGTGCATGTGTAATACTTTCCTTGATAGATCTGCAATAGAAAGCGAACAGAATTTATTCATAACGTCATGCATGCATAATGATTTCAAAATGGTTACAGTAAATTTATAAATGTGTCCAGTAAATTATTGATTTTTCATGATTGCTGTAATCTTATTTTCATATACCATGTATACATTCAGATTTGGCCAGTGTGAAAAGCCCGTACAGTTCATCGATTTTACAAAAAGCACGTATCAGGTAATTCATTCATTCATTAAAATACCTCCTTTATTTCAATCTGTTTCAATCTATTTTAATTTTGTTTTAATTAACTTTTTGTTTTTTTTCAATGTTCAATTATTCTTTATTTTCAAAATTTACAAGGTCACCATACAGTTGATGGCCCAAAAAACAACATACAAGTAATTAATTCCGTAGGTAAAGGTTTTTTAATTTTGCGTCCCATTTCAAATTACTCCACTAATCAATCATTCCTATGATCTGTCTGATTGGTTTCTAGATTCACCCAATAATCTGATTTTCTCAAGGTCATACATAGTTGATTGTTGATAATCATAACAATCAGTTGTTCTAATTTGATTTTGATTTTTTTTGATTATTTTTTGAGCTTTTAATTGAATTTTCTTCAACTATGTGAATGAGATTTTTGCAGTGGACGGTTGCCATTCTCTGTTCTTCCAGCCGCGATACAATAAAATTCACCTACCTACTTAAGCATGGAAGTCACCAGCTGTTATTACTGTATCAAAGTGCTGATCGTTTTGAAGAAGGTTAGAAAGCTTTCTGCGAAACTCATCTTTTACCTTGTCCAACCTACAATCAGTGGGGACGTAGGCTAAGACAACGAAGAGGCAACATCGCGTGTCCCTATCTTGACGTGTTCTTACTTCCCTGCGAGGTGCAGGAGTCGTGGGTGCGCACTGCTGATAAGTCCCATATCAGGACGAGTCAGTCAGTCAGTCAGTTGCAACGTAGAACTACGTACGTATGTACATAAGTTCTTGTTGCCATACCATATTAGCACACAGACGCAAATGTCACATCAAATCCCATAGTGATAAAGATAGTAGAGGCATTAATGGTAATGAAGAAGACTAGGGTTCGAAGATATTATTCAAGAAGTATAATTCAATGAGATAAGGTTAGAAAGACAAAGGTAGAAGTGTTGACGAATCCAGAAGATTAGGATTTGAGAGAGCATAACGAATGGAAGCACTTGCTCCATTGCAAACGATTTTGAGCCATGTCGTTCAAGGTCTCTAACCATTAGTGACTTTCGTCTCGCGGACCCCAACCAGGTAGTCTACATCTACCAACATGACTCAGTCCACTTGTTAGTGACTTCATGAATTTCTGCCTTGTTTTGGTCTGGCTGCCCGTAGCTTTCTTCCAACCTATTCCTACACCACAAAACATAGCTCGTCGTGGCAGTCGGTGGTTAGCCATACGTAACACATGTCCCAACAACCTCAACTGATGAAGTTTCAAAGCTTCATCTATTGATTTGCCATCCTTACCTAGTACACGTTTCCTAACGACAGCATTGCTTACTCGGTTTTCCCACGATATACAAGCAATGCTTCTTAAACATCTATGATCGAATACTAGTAACCTAAGAACATCTTCTACTCTTAACGGTCATGTTTCACATCCATATAGGAGAACGGAGCGAACTGCTGCGCAGTACACTCGTCCTTTGGTTAGCGAACGGATATCACGCCCACGCCATAAGTGACGCAGGTTGGCAAAAGCCAATCGAGCTTTCTGTATCCGTGCTGAGATTTCATCAGTCACTAGGCTATCAGCGCTGATGAGACTCCCCAGATATCAGGACGAAATAACAGTCCAGTGCTTACAGGTTTCTAATGGTGGTCCAACACTGATCGATTCATGATTTCATAATACGTAATTATGAGTTGTTATTTTTTGTTACTGTTGTTGGTTTCTTAAAAGAAACTTATTTAAATATTATATGCTTTGATTTCCGTATTGAACTAAACATCCAAAAATTAGTAAAGCCATTATTATTATTATTACTATTAATGTTGGGGATGTCAGCTCCCCAGAATTCGCTTGATAAATGACTTATTTTGGTTTTTACGTCTGCGAGCATGGGCTGATCAGTCGGCCTTGAGATTTCATTTCCCACCAGGAAAATCCATGGCTGTGATTGGCTGCTGTGTGTTATTTTAGTGTGCGCTATTTTCGTAACTGTCCCAAGGACGTTTCTATGATGGATAAATAAACGATAGTCGTATGCTTGATTGTATTGTGTGATTGCTGGGTGTTTGTAGAATATACTATCTGTGGTGTGTGCTACTTATACGGAAGATATAAGCAGTATAAGAATGGACGTGAAAGAAGAACTCTCACGGTCAGAAGAGGAAAACGGAAAGCAAATGGAGCAAAAGCAAGAAGTAAAGAGGGAGTACCAACAGGAAGTCAAGGAAGCAACAACAGGAATGGAAGAAGGATGGAGTATTGGAAGTCACGACTTAAAGATGGTGTGCAAATAGAATATTCAATGTAACGTTTTCGTTTTTAATTGACTAAGAGTGTAAATTTACTAAACACAATCCATCGCGCCTGCCTCAGTCTTCTCATTTCTCCGCTTACAATGGCTTCTTACTTCCGCTTGGGATTCAAGGTAGCCTACCTGGACGCTGGTAAAAGTCTCGTTCGCGTTTATCGACTAAAGTAAACTCGTAATAGCCTCAAGCATACTTAGTGACGAGCGTAACAATTATGTAGTTCCATGAGGCTACAAGCCAGGAGTCGCAACTAATTGAATTCAACAGTGTTAAGTTTAAAACTTTTATAAATATTATTGACAAATGAATACAACATGCCGTTCAATATGTCCAATGTTTCTCAAGGTTATTCAATTTTAAGGTGGTAAGGTAATACAATGTCACCACGAACTTGTTCCTTTGTACACACACTTGCTGAGAGCGATCGATATTAAACTTTAAGGCTAGGTGTTGTTGTATAGACAATGATCCGTATATGACATGTGCTCACAGTGACCGATGTAGGTAATCTAATCTCACCTGATAGATGAGTGTGATTATCAAAACGACTGGTACATTATTTACTCGGAGTGTAGTGAAGGAGAACACAGGTGAGAGCAACCGAATTGTATTTAACGAAAATTACAGAGTTACTCAGTAAAATAGGAAAACCATATCGTAAACGGTGAAATTTGCAAATCTTCAATCCATCATCAATCCATTGTCTGACATTTCACTTATTCATGCTATTTCATACAAATTCCATTGTGTTCCCACTCTTCTTACTTTCTTGATCTTCCCCCATCTTCTGCTGCCAGACATTACGTTTACACTCCCGCGCGTCATATACTACTTATAAGTAGCGCGCACCACAGGTGTACTTAAATGTTAGCGATAACCTCTAAATTATATTCAGTTATTAGCTAATCAAATCATATTGACACCATGAATCGATCAATGTTAGACAACACCATCAGAAACTGAGAAGTATCTGGCGACTGTTTCGGCTTAGTATGAGATAATCATCAGCAGTGCGCATCCCCTGCACACAGGAATTGAATTCACTACCTTTCTTCTCACGAACAAACGCCTAGCCACTCATTTGCGGAGGTCATGGATTGGCATTGCTGATGAGTCACATACTGGGACGAAGAGGTCATCCAGTGTTTCCAGGATTCTTCTAATTTTGGTCTAACAATGATTGATTCATGATTTTAAATAATAAGATCAGTTCGTAATATTAAAACAGGATACAAATTATAACAATTTCCATATAAATTACTGTACACTAAATTGAACATTGGATTTTCAAGCAAGGAAAAGTTGATGAAAGTCTGAAATAAATCAATAACTGTAGACAGTGTAACGTGTAATTAACTTCGATTCATTCTCATTGTTGCATAAAAGTCTTTCAATGTCATCAGTGATTAACTGCACACATAAGTGAGCTTCATTGGTCACAGCTTCAGGTTTTAAAACATCAAGAGTTACCTTTCAAAATTAAATATTACTTACTTACTTACTTACCTAATTACTTAAGGCCCGTTACTTACAATGAAGCATAGGCCGCCGATCAGCAGTCTTCAACGTACTCTGTTTTATGCCTTCATTTCTAGTTCATTCTTCGCATGTCTGTCTCCATTTCTCGGCGCAACGTGTTATTTGGTCTACCTCTTTTCCTTTGGCCTTGAGGATTCCAAGTCAGGGTTTGTCTTGTTGCGCAGTTGGGTGCTTTCCGTAATCCATGTGCTATCCTCCACTGGAATCTGGTTTGTTCTCTCTCACAGTAGATTGTTGCTGATGATGTCTGACCAAAGGATCCAAAGCAGTTTGCGTAGACAACCATTAATAAACTCTTGTGATAAAAAGTCTGTGGAAATTGAAATTGTTAAAACAAATTGTTTCGTTTTAAATTTGTCTTTCGTTTCAATATTCAATATGTACGTACATTTAACATTTTCATTGCCTTTTTTTATTTTTAATTTTTTTTAATTCAAATTAGAAATCGTCGTTCATTAGAACAATTATTACAAAATGTTGATAAAACTGCAATTGATCTCTTGTATAAAATGTTACATTTCAATCCACATAAACGTATCACAGCGTTGGAAGCTTTAAAACATCCATATGTTCGTAGGTAAGGCACAGTTTTATGAGAGAATTTTTGACTAATGGTATGTTTTGTCCTAGTTGAAACACATCAAACGTATTCACGACTGCACGAATGGATCTTGTGTGCGAATGCTTCGACTTTTTGTCCAGTGAATTCAATTTGAAACTCTTGATCATACTGCTGATATTAACACTTAATTTAAATCCTATTGAACTAAAGTTACAAACTTTTGACTAGAGTAGTTGAAGACCATCCCTTTTTTGATCGCTAATTTAGTATTTGACAGTGAAAAGTGACTACCAACACATTAGGAGTCTGATATGTTCGAAACCGTTGTGCTTGAAACGATTACGAGTTCACCTTACTTGGTAAACGGAGCGAAGATCAACGATACAGTGAAAAGATAGGCTATTCTAATCCGTTGTCCATCCCCGGCTAAATAAATCGAGAAGTCTTGATAAGGAGTAGAGGATGTATTCTACTGTGGTGGCCAGTTTCAACGTATTCTTAAAATTCGTAATCCACTCGTCTAGGCAATCAGCGCCACAAATAAGGCGTGACGGTTATAAATCATAAGGCAAATACGAAGTATCGATTTCGTTTATTTTTAGGACACCACAAGCAGACAGGGTAGGCACACTAGCAACCAAACTGGTGAATGTGAGAGTGTGCAAATGGACGAATGAATGAATGAATGAAGCGAAGTGGAGAAGGCTTGTGAGCCAACTCCTAGAGATAAAGCATGACCAAGAATTTATTGTCAGACAAAAATAAGACAGACATGTAGTAAACGAGTAGGCATGTAAGCACAAGAATGAAAGCGATGAATGAGTGACAAGGTCAAAAGACTAGTGGGACAGGTCATGAGAGTTAGGCATTGAATGACTCGTTACACTACAATCACCCAGAGGGTATGAGGTTGATAAGCACACAAATCGACCTTATTCATATATGATAGAAACATCTTTAGGAGAGGCACAAAAATAGTGTGCTAAAATAATCCACCAGCCAATGAAAGTCAAGGATTTTCCGAGTGGGAAATGTAAGCTCAAGGTCAACTAACCAGCATTTGCGCGAAAACCTAGAACATCCTAAATTAGGACCCTTTCCAAGTGAGTCCTGAGGATCTAACGTCCCCAACCGAATCATAACTAGTCTTTTTTTTAAGCTGAAGTTATGCGTAATATTTTCACGCCTTTTTTTTCTAGACTTGTGTTATTCCGTATTTGATGAGCATTTTTCTATTCGTCATTATATTCATGTTTTTTTATCCGGTTTGTTGAACTCTTGATAACTGAGATTCGTTCATAGCCAACCGCTGTAGATAACTGCAGAGGTTGGAAATAAAATCGCCTACTAATATATAGTATTCACTGAATAAAAAGTAACTGAAAGTGGCTAGGCTGAATGTACCAATAAGACATTTAAATATTGAGCGTAATCTCATTCATAAATGAGTTATATATCGTGGTTTTTTTGAACGGAACTTTATCAACCATTGTAGACACGATTTGAGATATTGATGAGGAACAATAAAATACGGTTTGTAAACTACATTAGTGAATAACAGAATTTTAAAAAAATGTTTCTGTATCGATTTCATTTCATGCATTCATTGATCAGCGATGGAAGATAAGAGATAGGAAATGTTGGAGGTGAACATGCGTACTCAATGGTTGGCTTAGTATCTTGAGATGGTGGAGAAAATTTGTAGCTCAGATGAATGGTTGTGATGGAGTTTCGGTCTCTGAGTTGAATATTTTGGTTGTGGATCTTTCATCATTGTTCTGCTGAATAATATTATCAGCACAAACTTCACATAGAAGATCAAGGTTAACAGAACAGGCTACGGGTCATACTCGTGGAGAAATTCAAATACTTCACTTCTTCCACCTGAAGATTGTGTTGACGATGTTGTTCAATAGAAGAATAATGAAAGCCACACAACTAAAACATCTAGCTCAGAGAATGAAACTCCATTACAATTGACTTAGTAGCTATAATCACAAGTATGTAACTTAACACATACTACTGTACACACATATTTAAGGTCACGTACATAAATAATGTAATGACTGGAAGAATAAGACCAGTTTATCTGTTCAAAGGTCGGAGTTAATCATGCTGGCAAGTAACCATACTAACTGATGCCGAACAAATGATTTGTTCGCTCATGTAATTCAAGAAAATCAAACGCCTTAATCCGGAATCACAAAACTATATCCGACTAGTTTCTATCATGAATACCTAAGTGACGATTGATTAAAACTATAGTTTACCGAAACAAAAACTGATACAATTTCAAATTCTGTGTTATTGGTTTCATTCATTATTTTTTACTTGAAATCATGAGAAGACTAATGCCAGGCCACTATTAAAAACCTGGAGGAACTGGACAGCCGTTTCGTCCTAGTATGCGGCTCTTCAGTAGTGCTCATCCACGACTCCTGCTACTCGCATGACCTAGCGCGCGAACGCTTAACCTCTAGACCACTGAGTCGGCATCCACTGGTGTTAATGTCTAAAGCCAATCACTCCACATTCATGCACAACTTCATCCACTGACTTTCATAGGCACTACTTCACATTCGAACAGGGTTGAATTCCATTGGTCACAACTTCTCACTAGAACTCGTAGAAACTTCCTTACACAGTTAACCACTAGTGAGCACATGATAATTTTTAAAATAAGGTTATGGAGATTGTTGAGTTTTACCATTTGAAATCATGAATTGATCAATATTTGATTGAATCATATTTTTCTGTTGTCTAATCCTTCCTCTATCAAATTCACTAGATTTTATTGTCCTAATGAAATTATGATCATGAATCATCATGTCACACCACCATTGGATGATAATGTTCAACTAACTGTATCTGAATATCGTGATCGTTTATATCAAGTAAGTGATGACACTTTTAATTATCGGTAGTTACAATTGGTAATATTTATTTGACATTGAACACACTGAAAGTTGTTTCATTGTATCCGATCAAGGAAATGGTGTAATGAAAGTGAAATTGTGATTGGTCATTGAGCGTGGACAGACAGGCACTTCATCCGCTGACTATTAAATCATGTGATTTTTTTCTTTTCTCCTGTTGATTTCTATTCGGAACTGTTTATGGTTGAGTGGAATAAAGTACTGTCTATCGATTACTATGGGGTTCTTTATTTTGTCACCAGCAGGTGGCTCCATGAAAAGAAGGAAATGTAACAACGTTCTTCTATGCACTGAATAAGTCGAAGCTTCTTTGAGTTCTATAGTAGTGAACGAGAACACACGTGGGGCAACCAAATTGTATTTAACGAAAATTACAGAGTTACTAAGTAAAATCGGAAAACCATATCATAAACTGTTCATTTGCAAAATAACAGTTCATCATATCGAACTGGACTGTTCCTGTTGCAAAACATCAACAATCCATTGTCACTATTCATGCGTTTCATACAAATTACATTGTGTTCTAACTCTTCCTTTCTTGATCTTCCCCCATCTTCTGCTGCCAGACATTACGTTGACACTCACGTCATATACTACTTATAAGTAGCTCGCACCACACTATGACTTTTATAATCGACGTTATGCAGTACTATGCTGTAAATCTACGTGAAACAGAGTAATTCGTTTATTCCTGTAGATCAGTGGCCTGAAAGGTTGACTGCGATGCATTGTACATGCAGCTTAAGGAATTACCTATTCATCATGGACATAGGACATATGACATAAGTATCAAGTGTTATTTTTTGGTGCATACACTAATGATAATTGATTTTTATTTTTGGGCCTTTTGGGGTTGCCTACTTGAATTGAATTTATGTTCCAACTGAAGGTGAGATCAATGGTTTGCTTTGCATTACATTGTAGACCTAACCTAGTTATATTTGATGTAATAAGGGTCATAACATCTCGTGTAGATTGAATGGAAGACAGTCAGCCGGAAAGCAACAACCGCAAATAAGAGAGCAAAATCGTAAAGTCGACTATAGTGCAGTCCGACTACAATGCGATGTTCTTACAAGACAACCTGTGTCTTCAACGACATTACCTTTCATTAAAAGGCTAAAAGTTACAGGGTCTATGCGTTAAAATGTATTGAGAATAGATACTGTGTGACCTTCACCAAGCAACTGTCCGAAATGTACTTAACACTTACTCTCACGATAACTTGAAACAAAGCTTTTTCTGATAGGCTCTGACAAAAAAGTATTTCCAACGATGTAGAGAACTTGAAAGTGGCAACTACCGGCACTAGGAATAAATTTCTTTTCTTACTAACTTACGCTTGTTACGCACAATGGAGAATTGGATGCCGACCAGCATAATCCAACTTACTCTCTCGTGGGCCTTCTTTTCTAGACTCACCCAGATGCTGTTCAGTATTTTCATATCCGATTCTGATTCTCAGCCTGATGTGTTCTCCAGTCTGTTTTTTTTCCTCTGACCCTGAAGATTTCAAGTTAAGACTCGCCTTGTAATGCAATCGGGTGATTTCCGCAATGTGTGTCCTATCCACTTTCAGCGCTTCTTCCCGATTTCTTATTTAGCTGGGATCTGGTTTGTTCTGTCTCATAGTAGGTTGCAGATGACGGTGTCTGGCCAGCAAATCCTAATAAATATTTTGGGTAGACTACTGTTAATAAATATTTGTATTTTCCGGATGATGGCTTTCGTGCGTCACCAAGTTTCCACCCCATACAATAGAACTATTGTCTTGAAGTTCATATTGAAAATTCTTTCTATGCTGTTGGTTGATAGTTATTTTGAAGTTTCAGATGTTAAATTTTTCTTTCCAATTGAATAAATACCATGAGATATCTCTAAAAGACAACCAGCATCTTCAAATCTCTGCCATTTCATAAGGAGAGGCTAGCAGACGTTGAATATAAAATAAAGCAATTCATTTTGCGTTGCTCATATCCGTTTTAGATAGAAACAGCTGAAGGCTACAGAGTTTATGCGCTACTGAGCCGATTGTTACTTACTTACTCCTGTTACTCCTCTTGGAACGTAGGCTGAAGACCTGCATTCTGCAACCAACTCGGTCCTGGGCCTTTCTTTCTAGTTCGCTCCAAATGTAGTTCATTCTTCTCATGTCTGTCTCCATTTATCAGAGTAATTCATTACTTGGTCTTCCTCTTTCCCAAGTGGGGGTTTGCTTTGTGATGCAGTTGAATGATTTGTCAGTGCGTGGCCTATCCACTTCCAATGCTTGTTCTTGATATCTTTCTCTGTCGGAATGTGATTTGTTCTCTCTCAAAGTGCGCTGTTGCTGATGGAGTCTTGCAGACGAATCCTCCCACAGTATCTTGCGTAGACAGTAATTGTGTATCTTCAAGATTATGGCTTTCGTATTTGTTCAAGTTTCCACCTAATACAACGTAACTGTCTTGCCACAGGTATTGAGAAGTCTGATTTTGATGTTGATTGGTAGCTCTCTTTAGTTCCAGATGTCATTGTATTGTAGAAATGTTGCTCTTGCTCTGCCGATCCGTACCATCATATCTGCATGAGATCCACTTTGCTCATCAGTGATGCTATCCATATATGTAAAGGTTTCTACATCCGCCAAAGCTTCTCTGTCATGTGTGATTTGTTTTGTGCATGTTGTGTTGTATCGAAGGATCTTGCTCTTTCCTTTGTGTATGTTGAGGTTTGCTGCTGCAGAGGCTACTGCTACACTGATCGTCTCCTTCTGCATTAGTTGTTGTGTGTGGTATAGAAAAACCAGATTATTTGCGAAGTCCAGATCGTTCAGCTGCATCCGAGCTGTACACTATATTCTATACTTCCCCCAGATGTTGATGTCTTCATAATCCACTTGATTACCAGGAGAAAGAGAAAGGATGAGAGTAAGCAACCTTGCCTGACACCAGTCTTCACGTCAAACATGTCTATGAGCTGTCCTCTGTACCTAAATTAATGATTACTCTGATTGTCATTAGGGGACATCAGCCTTCCGAAGAAACTTGACTTTCATCATGCGCCGTAATAACTCTTCGAAATGAAGACCTTCTAACTTCCAGATCAGAGTTTGAATGTTATGAATTATTTATTCTGGTTAACGATCTTTTTTTGAGCCAGTTGGTTTTCTACGAGATGGGGTCACTAACCCCATGCCTAACGCTGCTGCATTATCTTCGGGTTTCAGACTGTAGGAGTCACCCACAGATGAGCTCCAGTCCCAGAGTTCATCATCATTCTGTTTATGGTTAATAATCTGTTTATTTTATTCTTTTTTTTTCTCATCTCATCTACCTGATCGCCTCTTCGTCATCATCACCAACCACTTCAGATGATTAGTTCTAAGAAGACTACTAGTACAACCACAGTAGCAACAGCCAAAACAATAGTCACAGTTCAAAATGGTATCAATAAACCACATTCGATTAAGAAAAAGCACATAACTACAGGGATTCCTCAACCTCTTACTGATTCAACATGTCCACATGGGAAAAAACAACAATCCACTATGAATCATCATCAAACAACAGCAACAACAATTAAGCAACAGGACTATCATCAAGATCCCCTTGGTGCGCCTTCATCTCAGCAGGAACAACTGCCGGATCAACAGACCCGCCCTCAAGTTCATTTTGATGACAACAATAAGAACAAGAATATGAATTCCAGTCAGAAAAATCATGTTGTCTGTGTACAAGTGAATTTATTACACAATCATCCAGTCAGTGATGATGGCAAATTGACAAGTTCACCATCGAAATCACCTAAAATGTTATTAGCTAATGATAAGACTGTTAATAATTCCAAAAATATCACTACTTATGTGGATTGTAATATTACTACTACTACTAATAATAATAATAGTATAAGTAGTAGTAGTTGCAGTCAGTTACACAATAATCATCATGATACCGATTATGAATACAATAACACAGTGATTGATGTATTGCATCGTTCAACATCTTCATTATTATCAATGCCATCAACATTGTCAACTTCAACAGGATCCGCAACAGCAGCCACATTGACAACAGCAGCTGCAGCAAACGTTGCATTCTCACCAGAACAAACAAGTCAGTTGAAACAACAACCCTATTGTCGAATACAATCTACATCACAAAACTCTATGATTAATTCAAATAAACCGGTGGTTGTACATCCTAGTCCAATGATTCGTTCAAATTCAGTGAATAAAATGCCGAACAGTGAATATCAAACATCAAGAAGGTTAGTAATGTGAATATAAAGTGTACTATTAATTATGTGTTTAACATTTTCTCATTGTTAATTTGTAGAAATTGATCGGTTGGTATTCGTTAAAGATTGGTCTTAACTGAGGAGTGAAACGTTAAGTATTTGTCATTGAAACTGAAAGTAGCGGATTTGATTCTGTTACGCCTGCACGTAAACACGTCAACTTGATATACTTGAATTATTACGAGTTTACCTTAGTCGGAAAAACGAGAGCGAGGATCGACGATCCGGCGACACGTTATGCTATTCAAAACCGATTATCCCAACCCCCATATTGAGTAGAAATGAGAAGGCGTGATATGAAGTAGAACATGTATTCTACAAGCATTCAGAAAGTACGAGGTCCGAATCCAGAAGAGAATCCGGATCCCGGAATAGGGATCCGGGACCGGGTCCTGATCCTGGTCCTGGTCATAACAGGTTAAAGATAACGCGTATTTATACATTTTGGTCAAATAGGAAACAATATCGAATTCTGTGACATTGACAGTTAAGACGACCAATAAGAAGCAACATTTGAAATGACATTGATAGTCAGGTTAACCAATAAGAAACAACATTGGAGCACGTGACATTGATATCTAGGATGAACATAAAATTGACCAGTAGGAATTAAACAATATGAATTGACCAATAATTCTCTTAGGATATTGTATGAATATCCTAACAGATTCTTAGGTGATATTTTAATCTCTGACTACTGAAGAATCCATTCTACAGTAAGGGAATAGAATTGTTTAAGGTTCTCGAATTTTCAATTTATGACGAATATAAATAATTCATAAATGAAAAAACCTACTACAGACCTCTTTGAAACTTTAATTCAATAGATTTTACCTCATATCAGTAAACCTAATTATTAACTTACTTGTTCACAACTGTTACCCTCGGTTACTGCCGCTCAGTGATCTACGACTAACTCTGTCGTCGGCCTTCTTTTCCATTCCTACCTCTTTTCCTTTGGCTTTGAGGATTTTAAATTAGGGCAGTTGGATGATTTCTGACTAAAATGAAAGTGATCTAGCTGAACAAGTCCGTACTACCAATGAATTGAATAGTTGGACGGTAAACTACGCAGAGATTGAGACCACATTATACTAGAGACCTGAATCTCAAGTGAAATAGAGTAGCAGATTAAGTGATAGACAGTGTACCTTATCTCATACAATTGAAAAAGGTCACTCACAGTGAATTCAGCGAAAAAAATCAATAACGGGGAAGAAAGTCACATGATTTTATAGTTAGCAGACAAAGTGCCTGTTTGTCCACGCTCAGTGTCGCTCACTACCGTATATCTGTTGCAGCAGTAACATCTACAACAATAGGTCTTAACATGAACAAGGGACAGCGCAAAAACCTTCGATACAAAATAGCATGCTTCAACCAAATCACACTTGACGGAAAAGCTTTAGAAGTTGTATAAAACTCTACATACTTGTGTAACATCACTAATAAACAAGGTGGATCTAATGCAGATGTGAAGGTACGGATTAGCAAAGCAAATGGAGAATCTCTACAATTAAAGAACATCTACAAATCAAAACATCTGTCTACCAACACCAAAGTCACACGTTAAAACCGTTCTATTGCATCGAGCGGAAAATTTAGGGAACTATAAAAGTCTGTATTGTGTCTATTTACTGAGTGTTCTTGATGTTTGTGATTAGCTCGTCCAGACAATCGTTACTAAATGACGTCTGACGGTTTATAAATCAGAAGGTGAATTCGTAGTGTTGAATACGTTTATTCGGGACACACCACAAAGCGAAGTTGAAAAGCAGCGAACAAAGTGTACAAAACGACTTGAATTGGAGAAGGCTAATGAGTCAACTCCAAGAGATAGAGCATGACTAAGAATATATAGTCAGACAAAAAATAAGACAGACATGTGACAAGCGAAAGAGACATGCACACACATGAATAAAAGTGACGAATGATTGACAAGGTCAAATGACAAGTGGAACACGTCATGTGAGCTCATCGTACAAACCAGACAATAATAAGAACGAATGGTACAACATATAAATTGTTGCAATATACAAGTGGCTTGGTTAAATGAATTAATCGAAAGGGCTTAATCAAATTATATGTAAGCCAACTGGAATGTATGTGGAGGCACTACAAGTCATCATTCAAAATATACTGGTGTTTATTAACAGCTATCTACTCAACATAACCCATCATCTGTTGACCAGACACCATCAGCAACCACCTGGTGTGGGTGACAAAAATTCAGAATCCACCTGACGAAAAAGTCAGGAAAAGGGGGTGTACAAAAATCCCACAACTGCGTCACGAGGCAAGCCTCCACTTGGAATCCTCAAGATCAAAAGAAAAGAATAAGACCAAGGAACATATTGCGTCGACAACCGGAGCTTGACATGAAAAGGATGAGAAGAACTGTAGAACAGATTCGGAGGCCTAAGCTCCTCGACGGGTAGCGGGCGTAAGTAACGAAGTAGGTAATCACACATCAGACATCTTCTTCGATCACAGAACATCAGTATGTTCAGTGGTCATTCATGTTGATACTATCAAACTGCTATACAGCTATTCATCGTTCTAAATAGTAATCTAAATGGTAATCAACCTGTAACGGTAGCCAATTTCGAAATGTGTACATAAACAACCTCTTCTTCTTTATTCCTTAGATATTCCACTGTTACTCCTTCATATTATCCGCCACAATTATTGTCAAAGTCCAATGTTGTTTATGAACCAATTGAAATGATCAATGCACAATTACAACACAATCGACTATTCAATCGAAATCATTCTCATCGTAGTAGCAGTAGTAATAGTACTACTACTACTACTACTACTACTCATCATTGTAATTACAATCGACCACCTTCTTATCAATCCAGTTTGAATTCCGGTTCGAATTCACGTGTGACCACATCGAATTATTATTATTTCAGTGCAGTTGGCGCAGATAAAAAATATGCATTATTGCCTAATTCCTTTGACAATGTAATGGTAATATTAATTTGAATATTTGATAATTTTGTGTGATGATGCTTGGTTTGATATTTTTTAAACAATATTATTTTTAAAAAAAATAAAACCTATCCTATATACATGTAAATTCGGTCTTGCGCGCGAACGCTTAACCACTCTGTGTTACGCCTGCACGTAAGCACGTCAACTTGATATACTTGAATTATTATTACGAGTTTACCTAGTCAGAAAACGAGAGCGAGGATCGACCATTCGGCCACACGACATGCTACCCAGAATCCGATTATCCCAACCCCCATATTGAGTAAAAATAAGAAGACGTGATATGAAGTAGAACATGTATTCTACAGGCATCCATAAAGTGCGAGGTCCGAATTCAGAAGAGTGTCAGGATCTCGGACTGAGGATCCGGGACCGGGTCCTGGTCATAAAACGTTACAGATAATGCGTATCTATATATTTTGGTCGAATAGGAAACAGTATCGAATTCTGTGACATTGACAGTTAAGACGACCAATAAGAAGCAACATTTTAAGTGACATTGACAGTCCAGATGACCAATAAGAGACGACATTGAAGTATTTGACTTGGACAGTTAAAACGACCATAATTTTGAACAATAGAAATAGACCAATAGGATTTGACCAATAATTCTCTTAGGATATTGGATGAATATCCTAATACTCTGGAACACCAAGTCAGCATCCAACGGTGTTCATGTCTAATTCTGAGGTTAAGTTTGCTAGATCCTTAGATTGATCAAAGTTAGATATGAACACTATTGTAAACTGGCTCAGTGTTCTGTAAGTTAAGAGTTCGCGTACGAGACTGAAGGTTCTGGCTTCGAATCCTGCGAGCGGCAGGAGTCGTGGATGTACACTGCTGATAAGTCCAGACCAGAACCAGACGGCCATCCTGTGTTTGCAGGTTTCTAATAGGGACCTAACAATGATTGATTGATGTAAAATAACGATCTGCATAAAACTATAATGCAGAAATATGTGTAAACAATTAGGTGATGAGTTTTACATAGATTTGAATGAAGGTCTTCAAATTTGTTGAAGACCTTAGATCCCTATAATCCACCAGGTATTTTATTTTCGGAAATTTGAATTTTTCGTTTTCGCGCCAAAACTGCCTATTTATTACCTTAGCGTTCGTATTTCTCACACGGAGGGACCTTAAACCTTATTGGTCAGGTTTCTCTTTTGATATACCACTTTGTTACTGTTCTAAGGACATTTTTACTGCATAAATGACGCTTGAATTGAAGGTTTGTTAATTTATTCGCTTGGTACTGCTTGTGGATTATGCATACTTCCTTCTGACCTTGGACTTCGTGCCCCAGTTAGTTGGACTAGGTCGCTGAGAATGTGCTACACTAATGTTGTGTCACTGGTTTATGTTCCGTTCACTAATATCTAATCTGATTTTGATTAGAGCAAGCACAGCGATATTCAGTACATAGTAATATATCTATCTGAATAGTTTAAGCAAAGCAGTCAAAATGTTTTCACAACATGTGATACATATCACTTGTTCATGTATATCAACCCCAAATCTAGCTGTTTGATCATACTCATAGCATGTGTTACACATGGCTTACCATCGACTAGTTCAACCAGGAATACTGTCTGGTGTAGAAGTAGCTTATAAGAAAGTCAGTGTCCATCGAACTAAAACACGGCACTAGTCGATGAAATTATTGACAATGGAACTGAAGTGAACTATATTAGCAGGTGGTCGATGCCCGCGAGACAATCATAACCGCTGGCTCAAAATTGTTTGCAGTGATACAGATGCTTCCTCCATTTGACGTCTTACAAATACTAGGCTTGTTAATCACTCATAACCCTTTTCTTGGAAATTTGGTTTCACAGGTTTGTTAACTTAACCAGCACGGGATTTGAATTGACAATTTCATCTATCTATGCTTATGTGTTATGACAACTTGAACTGATGTATGTGTACTCATCGAGTTCTGATATTAGTACTGATTAGATGAATTCAATTGTTATTGAAGGGACTCTGAACCTTATTATTTTACAAACAACACAAGTTTTGATATTGATAAGAGATCATACATTTTGAGGTGCCAAATAAGCTGAACGTATTATGATCAGTAATTTGTGGAAAAGTAACTTAACCAACTGACCAGTTGTGGAAATCTCCTGTGAATCTTCATACTAGAGCAACGCTACAATCCAAAGCATCCCAATTTTCAAAGTCTGGCTAAGATAAATTATTTTCGGGCAGAGTTTTGGAGGTTTGTGTTTTTACACGTTTGAAATAATCAATCAATTATTGTTAGACCACCATTAGAAACCTGGAAGCACTGGATGGCCTAACCATCGGACCACTGGGCCGGCATCCAGCGGTGTTAATGTCTAACTCTGATTGATCTAGGGGTTTCGCGCGACCTCACCCATTTGTCTTTGATAGTTACTGCCTACACCCGACAGGGTTGAACTCCACTGGTCGTCACGTCTTCTCACTAGAATTCCGAGAATTTCCTCACGAAGCTAGTCACCACTAGTGAGCACTGTTACGATATTTTCGGTCAGAATTTCGGAGGTTTGTGTTTTTTTACACATTTGCAGTCATCAATCAATCATTGTTAGACCACCATTAGAAACCTCGAAGCACTGGACGGCCGTTTCGTCCTGGTAATGTTAACTAAAAGGTAAATGTATTTCATAACTGAGTTAATTTGCCTCACTGAATTTATCGGCAGAGTTCTTTTTATTACTGGTAACTTTTACAGTAAATATCAAAGTTCGATCTGTCGATTGTGTTTGTTTTCTACGGGATTAGATCACTTACCCCATGCCAAACCCTCCACCTATACCCGGGATTTGGACTGTCAGAGTAACCCCCGAAGGGCTCCAGGCCCAGTGTCGCTTGTATGTATAGAACGATCATCGTTTATTTTCCACATCATTTAACTGACTAATCGTTTGTATTTCACTTTTATTTGAAACAATAATCACTCAGCATTGTTTTCTACTTTTCTGTTTCACATTAGGTAACCACCACCTCACAACGTTTGTCTGATTTTGATCAATCTGAACGACGATGCGAAAATCGTTACGTATCATCACAACCAGAAAATTTATCATTAAATCAAGAATATGAATATCTTCATGGAATAAATGATAAATATGAAAATTCTGCCAATCATTCAAATCATTCTAGCCATAGTTTTTTATACAATGAAAAATATTGTTCAACATCAAATATTCATGAAAATTTATTTAAGGATAATCATAAAACTGACACTAATTTGACAGAAAATACTACTCCATATGAATATGAGAATAAAATTTCGGCATTTTCTTCATCTAACATTGAATTACCATCAAAATGTGTACAACAATCAACAATTAATCGATCGAAAGATGATGATATCAAAGGGACAATTACTGAATGTAAGTTGAGTTTATATCAGTTTATTCAGACTAAATTTTGAGGATATTTATTTATGCTACTTAAATAAATGTGAGTAGCACAAAATGTTTGAAGGAATTGTTTAACATATTCTTGATATCAGAAATGAAACGTATTTTTCTCAGAAACCCTAAAGACTATAATTTTTCACTTTGTAATGTAACAATATATGAGTGATTTGTAACACTTTTATTAATAATTACAATATGCAGGTTTTATGTAATGTTTGAATAGAGAAATAAGAATACATATTTTGTGAGATAGTACCATTTGGTGCATTCTCGTCAGTCACATATATACAAGCAACATGTTATTCGTGTGTAAATACAGTTTTGAAGATAAGGTCAAAATTTCTTATTTAGCATGACATTCACTCACTAGAACCATGGTAAACAAAGGTCAACATACAGTTGTTTTTGAACACATAAAGTTGGACTTTTCCGACCAATCAAGATAGCTTCGAGTAGTTTGAGTGTGTGTGGGTTTTGATGACATGCATGTCACAACTCTGAAGGCTGATTTCAGGTCAGTTTGATGACCACTCATTATTAGATGTTTTGCAATGGACGAGGCTGGGTTTCTTGATCGATTTTGAGATGATGGGCTAGGTTGATGAATCATGGATTTGATTAGCCATTTTAGAATATGTTCCCCTACCTGTCTTCCAATCGGCGATCTGTCCTCCCTAAGTAACTTTCTCCGCAGTTACATGTGAATTGGTAAATACAGTGGGATTTGGACCCAAAATTAGCCTTTAAAGTTGTGACATGTCATCAAAACCCACACACACTGAAACTACTCGAAGCTATCTTGGTTGGTCGGAAAAAATTCCAACTTTATGTGTTCAAAAACAACAAACAACTGTTGACCTTTGTTTACCATGGTTCTAAGTGAGTGAATGTCATGCTAAATAAGAAATTTCGACCTTATCTTCAAAACTGTATTTACACAAACAACATGTTGGTTGTATGTGACTGACGAGAATGCACGAAATGGTACTATCTCACAAAATATGTCTTCTTATTTCTCTATTCAAATTTATCAAAGGGAACCACTGTTTTGAATTTATATAATGTGACATTCATAGATGTTTTCTGTGACTACTGGTCAATGATTGCTATTGATTAACAAAGTTAGAATTGAGAGTGTGAAGATATCTAAGATTTAAAACTATGCTTGTTATCATTTCAGCGAATAAAATTTAGTCCGACTTTCAATGTTTTGTTTTAACACTGCAAATTTTGTTTGATTACTGGGATTTTTTGACCAATTAGACAAGCGTAACATCAGTCACTAATAACTAACTGACCAATCCAGTGTAAATTTTTCAGTACAAAAAGAGGTCATTCACTATCCCATGTAAATCTAGAAAAGTGTCTGTAAGTATGAAGTTGGATTACCTGGATTTGAATTCTATAGATATTATAAGTTTCCTAAAGATTGAAGTTTCTATTAAACTAATATGAAAACTTTCAAGATATTCTGTCAACTAATTCAGCGGAGTAACTAATGATTTAGTCAATTCATGTATAGGGCTATTACATGCTTATTTCTGTTACCGTAATGCAGCATAGGCCACCAATCAGCGTTCTTCAAACTGCTCTGTCCTATGTCTTTCTTCACTGTCCATTCTTTCCATGCTTGTCTCCGATCTTCGGCCATATTGCATTCTTTGGTTCACCTCTTTTCCTATGGCTTGGACGATTTCGAGTGAGGGCTTGCCTGCAGATGCAGTTATATGATTGCCCCAATATGAGTCCCATTCGCGTCCAGAGTTTTTTCCTTAATTCCTTATGAGCTGCTATCTGGTTTGTTCTTTGCCGTTGTGGGTTGTTACTGGTGGTTCCTAGCTAATTGGATCCAAAGTATCATGTGTAGATAACTAATGAAAACCACCTGTTTCTTTCCGATGATGGATTTCTTAGTTCTCCGAAATTTCCACTCCAATCAGCGAAACTGCCTTGACATTTATATTAAACAGAAAGAATGTGTTTTTTGAAGGTGCGCAATGAAATCAATGAAGACAATCTCCGACTGTTGAGTTTTCGAGTAATCAAGTCTTGGATAGAAATGTTTTTATTGCTAATTGCTATGTCTGTCACTGTTAAGCTCACAGATTCGTGACTGATTTGTGCTTGGTTCCGAAAGTCACGAATGTTTAGTGAGAACACATGGACTGGCTGTATGAATGTATTCAACCAATAATTCAGTTCTCAGCTAACCTCTTGGGCTGTTGAACACACAGTCTTATTTTCCCCAAAAATTCGAAAAAATTAAGCTATTTGATGGTAAACTAGAGGACAAGATCATTGTTAGACTATATCATTAGAAATATAGAAACATTGAACGGCTTCTTCGACTTAGTATGGGACTGATCAGAGGTGTGTATCGAGAATCCTAATTCGCGGGAATCGAACTTCGAGCCCTAGGCATGGCATATGAACTCTCAACCTCTAGACCACTTAGTAGACATCCAAATGTGTTATTGTCTAATTTTAATCAAACCAAGGTATCGAGCAACCACACTCATGTTTTCAATAGGTCACTGCCCACAACTGACAGTGTTAAACTCCGCTGATCATCTGCTCACTGGTTTCGAGGTTAAACGCTCACTCTCTAGACCGGAGGTTTCGGGTTCAAGTTCCGTGAGTAAAGATCCTGAATGGGCACTGTTGCTGATTTACATACTAGGACGAAGAAGCCGTTCATTGCTTCCAAGTTTCTAATGGTAGTCTAACAATGATCGATCCATGTTTTAAATGAGTCTAACCAATCAATCTTCACAATTCTCAATAATGAAATATCATTGTTATGTTCGTTTATCGATTGCACCCTAAACGACCGTCAAAATCATTCAACTGAGTAGTAATCAATAACATAACTTATTGGGTAAACGCACAAAAAATACCCTACAATTATGCCTCCATGATAAACTGAATATGATGATTACATGTAACGAACAATTACGTTCAAATGTCAATCATACTACAGTCTATCTACCTATTCATTTGTTTGTTTTTAATATCAGTCAGTATATTAATGTGTCACGTTTTCAACTGAACAAACCGATCGATGAAATGTATTTCTCTGGTTTTGTTTTCAAATTCATCCTTTTTAGGCACTCTTCTTCATAAACCAATGCATAAGACTACACGTGATCACAGTTATAACGGTAATCGAAATCAGAAAGATTCAATGTCCAATCAGTTGAATTCAATAAATCAAACAACTAAAGAATTGGATTATGAATCACCATTCAACATAAATCAACCACATACTAATGATTATAGCAATTTTCAACAGAACAGAGTAAATTAATGTTGTTCTTTGTTGGTTGTATTGTGATGCAATTACCTGTGCTCACTAGTGACTAGCTGCGTGAGGAATCTCCTCCAAGTTCTAGTGGGAAGTTGTGACTAGTGAAGTTCAACCTGTTTTCGGGTGTAGACAGTAACTACTACCGAAGACAGTGTATGAGGTTGCGCAACTCCGTGGATTGATCGAAGTTAGACATTAACACCGTTAGATACCGGCTCAATGGTCTAGATGTTAGGCGTTCGCGCGCAAGACATAAGGTCCTGGGTTGGAATCCTGCGAAGTGCAGGAGTCGTGGATGCGCACTGCTGAGGAGTCCCATACCGGAACGAAACGGTCGTCCAGTGCTTCCAGGTTTCTAATCGTAGTCTAACATTGATCGAATCACGGTTTCAATAAAACTTAACAATCTTCACAACCCCGTAATACAAATTGCCTGTGCTCACTAGTGACGACGACTAGCTTGGTAAGGAATCTTCTCCGAGTTCTAGTGGGGAGACGTGACCAGTGAAGTTCAATCTAGTCGGGTGTAGACAGTCACTACCGAAGACTGTGTATGAGGTTGCACAACTTCGTGAATCGATCGAAGTTAGACATTAACACCGTTAGATACCGGCTCAGTGGTCTAGAGGTTAGGCGTTCGCGCGCAAGACAAGGTTTTGGGTTCGAATCCTGCGAAGTGCAGGAGTCGTGGATGCGCACTGCGAATGAGTCCCATACCAGGGCGAAACGGTCGTCCAGTGCTTCTATGTTTCTAATGATTGTCTAACATTGATCGATTCATGATTTCAAATGTGTAACTTTACAAACTTCATAACCACGTAATGCAATCAATATATAAATGTTTTAGTTATATCAAACAATTCAATCAACCAAGTACGGTAGGATTTAATATTTCTTGTTTTACTAAATACGGCATGCGTATAGTTGATCAATTTTTTAATGTTTAGGTTTCGGTGATTGAGATGATTGTCAAATTCTATTGATTCCTATCTTCTGACTAATTAGTACATAGGTATAAATAAATTTTCATTAGAGACTAATGAAGATTGTTGAGTTTCATTGAAATGATAAATCGGTCGCTGTTAGACCACCGTTAGAAACTTGGAATCACTGGATGGCCATGTCCGTGTAGTATGAGACTCATCAGCAGTGCGCATCCGTGACCAGTGTAGGTAAACCCTGTTGGGGAGTGGGCAGTAACTACCGAAGACAATGGGTGAGGTTGCTAAATACTTTGGATTGTTTAAAGTTAGAAATTAACACCATTGGTTGTCAACTCAGTGATCCGGAGGCTAATGGTTCGCACGTATGACCGAAAGTCTCATGCGAAAGGATAGTGGATGTACAGTTCTGATAATTCCCACTCTAGAACGAAACAGCCATCCAGTAATTCCAGGTTTCCGATGTTGTTTTAACATTGATCAATAAAACTCGATAACCTTCATTACCGTATACTGAGCTGCGTTATCATAGAATCCATGTTAAGAGGATGCACTTACCAAAGCAACTAAAACATTCACCGTCAACATCGAAAATATTATCCAGACTCATATATACATCCATACATACATAATGAGGAATTCATATACCTAGAACAAATTTGTTCCTATTAGTGTAGTGAAGGTGAACACAGGTGCGGCAACCGGATTGTATTTAACGAAATTACAGAATTACTCAGTAAAATCGGAAAACTATATCGTAAATCGTTCATTTGCAAAATATCAGTTCATCATATCGAACTGGACTGTTCCTGTTGCAAAACATCAACAATCCATTGTCACTCACTATTCATGCGTTTCATACAAATTCCATTGTGTTCTAACTCTTCCTTTCTCTTGATCTTCCCCCATCTTCTGCTGCCAGACATTACGTTGACACTCACGTCATATACTACTTATAAGTAGCTCACACCACATTAGGACTAAATGGTTCTATTTGAATGAATCTTTGAATGTTTGAAACAACAAGTATTGTGTTCAAGTTTCAACTATGAACACTGAAATTGAACTATACGTATATTCAGCTGAAATTTATCAAACAGAAGGACTTCACTGTGAGCCATACATAAAATAAGTATGGTAAGACTTATAACGTAACACTACATTGTTACAGCCTGTTCATCTGCTTTGATTTTTAAAAAAATGTACTATTTTACATTTTTTTCGTCAAACTTTTAAACAAATCACTTTCACAACTTTTCTCCTTAATTATTAAACAGAGAAACAGTAGTCAATCAAATTATGAATCATTATCATCAATGAATATTCAACAAAAGTTAAAAATCATTCAAGGTTCAACCGATATTCAAAATTCAATGTTCCAATCGAAAATCTCCACATCTTTAAATAATCTCAGAGCGAAATTTCATGACAATCAATCACAATCACAATCACAATTGTTGACACAACAACAAGGACAGAGTTATCATCATAGACATCAGTCAGATCACAATGTATCCAAGTACAATCGTACCACCAACCAATTGAGTAACAACAATTCGAATAACTGTTACAGTTATCAAAAGACCAAAAGAGATGAAAAAACTTTAGATGTAAGTTATGGTTAGAAATAGAAAAACGTTAACACAATAAGTTAAATTCGAAAATGAATTAGTAACCTAATGATTGGATCATTTTTGGCCAATTTGGTATGAAATCAAATGAACTGGAAATATATTTATTGATATGTGTCATACTACTGAATTTATATAAAGTAGCTACGAAATGTTTGCTGAAAATATCGCCAGACCTAATGTCTTGGGTTCAGATCTTGCGAGAAGCAGGAGTCGTCGATGCACACTGCTGATGAATCCCGTAGGAGGATGAGACGGCCATTCAATGCTTCCAAAATATAAGTCTTCTATTGTAAATATTAGAATTAGAATAGGATTAGTTTATCTATGTCAGACTGAAGCCAAATTTACAAGAGTTTTGTTGATAATTCATCAGGAAAGAGGAAATCCTATTTCTTAATATCAGGAATCGATTGTGGCTGTTCAATTTATCAAGTGTTCATTATTTTCAATTTTATTGTTATATTTCCATGAAGATAGTTGTTTTTACACATTGAAATCTTGAATGACTAACTGTCAGACCACTATTCGAAACTTAGATGCGATGGATGGCCGTTTCATTCTGGTACGGAACTCATCGGCTGTGCACACCCGCGACTCCAGCTACCCACAGGAACTAAACCCAGGAAATTCAGTTTTGCATGCCGACGCTTATCCTAAAGACCAATGAGCCTTCGTCCATTGATGTTAATGTCTAACTCTGACCAACCTAAGGGTTTCATGCAACCTCACCCACTGTGTTCTCTAGGTAACTAACTACACATGACATGGTTGAACTCCACTGATCAGATCTTCTCACTAGAACTCCGAGAATGTTCTTACGGAGCTAGTTATACTAGTGCCCATCATATTTTTGATTATGGCATTCAAGTACAATAGAGATCGTTATTTTAACAGTGCTACCAAGTTCCTTTTAATGCTAATATAACAATCACTCATTCATGATTTTAATGTCATTCCCTGTTACGCATGCACGTAAACACGTCAACTTGATATACTTGAAATATTACGAGTTTACCTAGTCGGAAAAACGAGAGTGAGGATCGAGGATCCGGCGACACGACATGCTACTCTAATCCGATTATCCCAAACCCCATATTTGGTAAAAATAAGAAGACTTAATATAAAGTAGAACACGAATTCTACAGGCATCCAGAAAGTACGAGGTCCGAGTCAGGATCTCGGACTAGGGATGAGGGACTGAGTCCTGGTCCTGATCGTGGTCATAAAACGTTACAGATAATGCGTATTTATACATTTTGGTCGAATAGGAAACAACATCGAATTCTGTGGCATTGACAGTTAAGACGACCAATATGAAGCAACGTTTGAATTGACATTGATAGTCAGGACAACCAATAAGAATGAACATTTGAAATGACATTGACAGTCCGGATGACCAATAAGAGATAACATTGAAGTATTTGACTTCGACAGTTAAAACGACCATAATTTTGACCAATAGAAATCGATCAATAGGAATTGACCAATAATTCTCTTAGGATATTGGATGAATCTACTAGCATTTCCCCATAAAAATGAAGTATTGAATTTTTGACTAATTCATCATCTCTCTCTTTTTTCAGGTATACACAACTAGTCAAATTCCTCGACCAAATATAACTACCATAAAAAAACCTCTCATTGTAATGAATTCATCAAAAATCACCGACTTAATTGATCAATATCAAAATATTCATTTCCCCAAATCGAATTATTCACATCAATCAATAGACAGTAGTAGTAGTAATATTATATCCCCACCACTAAAACCATCCTCAAATAAACATTATTCACCTTCACCAATGAAAATTAAATTTAGCCCGCCAATTCAACATTCAATATCAACAACTAAAACAACAACTACAACATTGAATCATGATCACGTGACATCAAGTAAACTGAATTCAACGAATGGAATTTGTACAAATGAAGCAAGAATTCCATTCAATACCGTTGCTCAACATTCTTCTTCCAATGTAAGCCTAGTGCGTATTATGAAAAATCATCAGAATTTAAATGACAAACATTTGCCGATTATAACAAAATCATCTTATTCAAAGAAAAAGTTTACATTGTGATGTAGTCATGTTTCTGTTTCGTCTTCTACTTGTTAGATAAAGTATTCTGACCATTTTCTTTTTCGTACGGTTTGTTCCGTTTGAGTTCTTGCTATAACTTACTTACAAATGAAAATGTACCAACGAAATCTTGATTGTATTGACAAGTTGTTCCTTTAAGCAGAATCGAATCTCCTGTATTCGACTAGCCCGGATTGTGGCGTCGCTGAGAAATCCTTCATATACACTAATAAGACTAGATGGAAATTGTTGCGTTTATGTGTGGTTGGTTCTTCACTGAACTTATCTCTTATTTTGTAAATTGTCAAGATCATTGTGGGATTTTGTAAAAAATTTCACTGATTACTCGAAATTGATATGTAAAGATCTCTTTTGAAATGTTGTTTGCGTATTATCTAACTCAGTCTTCAAATTACAAGTGTTGTAGACAATGATTCTGTTAAAATTTGTTGAATTACTGTCTCATTGTCGTCTGATGTGTCTTTTTTTTTAATTTGGATTTGAACTCTATCTACTTTAAATGACCTCAATCTTGTTTACGCACAATGTTAATTACCTCGTATCATTATTGTTACACTTTATGACAATGTCAATGGTAAATAGCTGATGATGAGATATCATGAAATGTAAATGAACTATTGTATTATGTGATTCAACCTCATCACAAGGATAGTTGGCTTTAATTAACTTTCTTCTCATGCAGTACAGTGGCAAGCAAGCAACACTCATACCGACCGATCATCAACAACAACAGCAATGCCCATTCAATCATGTTTGAATTAACACCAATGTAACTGACAATGATCAAATTTTATGAAATCAACATCAGTTTTTAAAAAAAAAAATCAATTCTGATCGATTATATGTATCAAGAGTATTATGTTTTTTAACATTTTACATTGATTCTACTATTTTTTTAAAAAACATGAATCTTTACTACTCAAATGAATTTTATCAGTAGTATTGTGACAAATCGAACAAAAAAACAATTTTCTCTACAGAATTTTGTACAGAATTTCAAAACGACAAAAGAATATAAATTAAAAGAAATTTTTTTTCTAAAAATTAAATCTTCTCTTATTACAGTCATGTTTAATTTTTTTTCAAAACAGACTGACAAATGATGTTGGTTTGCCAATGTAGTTTTCTTATATAGATAGATGATATATGAATACTTTTTCATACATTCAACTTTCTCTTTCTTTGTAAATGTCTTCTTTTTCTTTTTTGAAAAAAAACAACTGTACCATAGTTAGTAATTAGTAGTATGTAACATTTTTTAAGAAATATTTTTAATGAAATGCTATTTATTACTTTTTTTTAAAAATGTTTCCAGCGAATGTATGATTGAAAATATAGCAAATTTACTTACTTATATTCGCCTGTTAACTGCTAGTGGAGTATAGGCGTCATCGACCAGCATTTTTCAAACTGCTCTGTTTTGGGAATTCCTTAATGGTTCTGTTCAATTTTTGTTCATTCTTCTTATGTCTTTCCCCATTTTTCGGGGTAATGTGTTCTTTGGCCTTCCTCTTTTCTGTTGGCTTTGAGGATCCCAAGTGAGAGCTTGTCTAAAGATGCAGTTACGTTCTTTCCTCAATGTGTGTCCTATATACACCCACAGCTTCTTCCGGATTTCCTCTACCAATGGCATTTGGTTTGTTCTCTCTCACAGTAGATTGTTTCTGATGGTGTCTGGTCAGCGGATCCGAAGTATTTTTGCGTAGACAACTGTTAATAAACACCTGTATCTCCTGGATGATATCTTTCGTAGTTCTCCAAGTTTCTGCAACGTAGAAGAGAACTATCTTGATATCTGTAGTTCAGATTGAGGCTTTGGTGTTTGTTGACAGCTGTTTTGAGTTCCAGATGTTGTTCAGTTGTAGAAATGCAGTCCTTGCATTGTCGATCCGCGCCTTCACATCTGCATTAGATCAGTAGAGCCTCCACATATATTCGAGTTCGCTTACATCCAACTTGGTTAAGCCCTTCCGATTAATTTATTTAACCGAGCCATTTAAGTAGCAACACTTTATATGTACCATTCGTTCTTAGTATTGTCTGGTTTGTATGAGCTCACATGACGTGTCATGTGCCTATTTCGCTTGTTGCATGTCTGTCTTACATTTGTCTGATTGTATACTCTTAGTCATGCTCTATCTCTTGGAGTTGGCTCATAAGCCTTCTCCAACGCGCTTCGCCTATTCGTTCGCTTCCTTCGCCCATTCGTTCGCATTGTAACCCATGGAGTTGGCTCATTAGCCTTCTCCAATTCACGTCGTTTCGTAAACTTAATTCGCTGCTTTACCACGTCGCTTCATCAAAGCATGTCCCATATTCATTCGTTATATTCGCTGCATCGTTCATTCTTTTGCGCATTCGCTCGCCATGGTACACAAATGGTGATCTCGACGTCAACAAAATCGGCCACCACAGATCTACCTGGCTCATTAGTGATGCTGTCCGGATATGTAAATGTGTCAAAATCCTCCAAGGCATCTCCATCAAGTATCATTTGGTTGGCGCATGTTATGTTGTATCGAAGATTCTTGCTTTTCCCTCTGTTTGTATGTTGAAACTTACTGCAGTTAGAGAAAACAAGTAAATAAATCAATCAGCGTACTCTTCCTTTATGATTAAAGAATTTCAATATGATCAGCATGAAAGGAAAATAACCGATACGCGCTACAGTTTTGTGATTTAAAGTAGATAGAATTGAGACAAGTTGATGAACAGTGTACACAGTTATTGACTGAATAATAAGTTTTCACTTTCGAGTTATGAGGATTGTTGTTTTTAATATTGGAATCACAAAAACGATCATTTTTAGCCGGTCGTTAGAAACCTGGATTGATCACTGTTGGACATTACCACCGTTGGATGCGGGCCCAGTTGTTCAGAGGTTAAGGGTTAGCGCGTGAAAGCGAATGTTCTTGGCTCGATTCTTGCTAGTAGCAGGAGTCATGGATCCGCACAGCTTATGAGTTCCATACAGGGAAGAAACGTCCATTCAATGCTTCTAGGCTTCTGATGGTGATCTAGTCCCGATTAATTCATGATTTCAATTATCAATGATCAATGACAGTATTCACATTCTACATGTTAATTAGTTAAAATGTACCTGAAGTTGTGTATTGGTATTCCGCATGAACTGAGAACAGTTTATTCTTCACTAAAGTGGTCGAATTCATCCTCCAAGTTTAACAGTAAAAAGAGTATATCATTTTAAGATTCTTTTTACTCTAATGTGAATAACTGACAATTGAAATAGTATCAACTAGGTATAAACTCCGCTGTCGTTTGTCATTTCGATATCGTACCGATCAGAATAAAGTACAGACATTATTGATTTTACCTCAAAGCTTCTACAATTTACAGTACTCATGAAAGATTTATATACAGGCAGCTATAAACAATGGAAGGCTTTTTCAAAACAGAAAGAGGTACAGAAGTTTTTCGCTCAAGTGGATTATTATTTAAAGGTGGAGTATCGTTCTCTGAGCTGCATGTTTCAGTTGTGAGGCCTACATTTGATTGATGCAACAAGGTGGAGATTTAGTCCCATTGGTTTTTAAACAAATGTGTAAGCAAGAAATTATCTACCTTTGTAGTATGATTTATGTTTGACCGTAAAAATATACCTTTATTGTGTATTATGTAGTGAGCGTTGAGAAATACAGAAGAAATAATGTTGTGAATCAGGAATTCATTCCATATAAATATGCTGTTTCATACATATGAATGAAGTTAGCAAAACACAGTATGAATCTTTCTGTGACACCATTTGATACACTCGTCAATTGATATGCTTGAACGCTACTACGAGTTCACCTCAGTCGGTAAACAAAAGCGAGATAAATGATCCAGTGACACGATAGGCTATTGTAATCCGAGCGTCCAAGGGCATCACTAAGTAGAGGAAGAAGTCTTGATAGGATGTCGAAAGTGTATTCTACAAGCACCCAGAAAATATGAGGTTGACAAGTAAACAAATCGAAGTTATTTTAATATGTTAGAAACGCCTCTGGGAGAGCCTTAGAAATAGCGTACTAAAATAACACATCAACAGTCAATAACGGTCAAGGATTTTGCGGGTGGGAAATGTAATCTCTGGGTCAACTGATCAGTCCATGCACGAAAACATAAAATATAAAATTAGAACCTTTATTAAGTGAGTTTCGGCGAACTAACGTCCCCAACATCAGTCGATCAGCATTAGACCACCATTAGAACCACGAAATCACTGGATGACAATTTTGTCT
Source organism: Schistosoma turkestanicum (assembly GCA_944470395.2). Classification (NCBI taxonomy): domain Eukaryota; kingdom Metazoa; phylum Platyhelminthes; class Trematoda; order Strigeidida; family Schistosomatidae; genus Schistosoma; species Schistosoma turkestanicum. The sequence continues at coordinate 17,204,827 of OX103975.1, read as the reverse complement.
TAGTATGGGACTCATCAGAAGTGCGCATCTATCACTCCCGCACGCGGGAATAGAAACCCAGGGACTTAGGTCTCACCAATCTTCACATCTGTATGATTGAAAATAACACTTTTTGCTTAAAAGATGTGTCATTTATTAAATAAAGTTATGATTACTGACATCAACATGTCCACGTGGTTTACATGAGAATTTTATTCATCTTCAATGTCACAATTTTAATCAGAAGTCTGTTTAGTCAGAAGATGACGATGACAGATGACGAATGACGATTATTTATTGTAATAATAAAATTTAGTGTCATTGTACTATGCCTACAAATCAATCAGTTTGCATACAGTAGTTTCGGGGTTTCGGTATATACTTACTTCATAAAAAAGTCTTCACTTTAAAAATCTCCCAATTGTGAAATTACAATTTTTATAATATACGAAAAAATTTAAGATCAGTCAGATCGGTGACTACTTTTTAATGTGTTGAAATAGAATGACTGCAAGATAGTGTATATGTTCACGCGATAACACCTGTTTCTAGATGTTATTTATGCTAATAAACGAAATCAGTGGAAACAACTAATTTCCTTGCTAGTTTGAAATACAAATGATGCATATTTGTAATTCAGAGGATAATGGATGCGCTGACAGCACTTGTAACCTCTATTTAATTTAGGATATGCTGGTCGACTGATATGCTTGAACGCTATTACGAGTTCACCTTAGTCTTGGTAAATGAGAGCGAAGACAAATGATCTAGTGACACGATAAGCCATTCTAATCCGATCGTCCCAAGGCCCTGCTAACGGTGTCAAGAAGTCTTGATATGGAGTAAAAAGTGTTTTCTACGAGCACCCAGAAAATATAAGTATCACAAACATGTAGGTCTTGTTTATTTAAACATGATAGAAACGTCCTTCGGAGCGCCACAAATATAACTTACTAAAATAACACATCAACCAATGATAGTCAAGGATTTCACGAGTGGAAAATGTAATCTAAAGGTCCTCTGACCAGCCCATGCGCGAAAACATAAAATCCAAAACTAGGAACTTTATCAAGTGCGTTCTGGGGATCTAAAGTCCGCAACAAATTCATACAACTCACATAATTGCATAGCACGACAGTAGGAGGACTAGTATTGTCGAAATAAATATTCGTTGTTGCCAAATTTAAATCGATTGCTTGCAAATCTTAACATAATACCAAACATCGATACGAATATTATTATTATTACCGTCATAACTATTAGTAGTGGTAGTAGCCTGATTAGTAGTAGTGCGAGTAGTAGTAATGGTAGTGTGAGTAGTAGTAGTAAAGTGAGTAATAGTAGGGGTGAATGAGTAGTGGTGGTAGTACTAGTAATAGTAAGAAGAGAAAATGTAACAAGAGATCGCACTAAGGTTCTAGCATTTAGAGTAGATCATTTGATAACAAATACTTTCAGACTAAGTGTTCGTCATCAAATAGTATTTTCACTTAACTAGGACAAATTACACTGACGTTTGGAGAGCATAAATAAATATACATTCCAAGATTTGGCTAAAGCCCTTTGGTTGTGTAGTTATACTGTAAAATACTGAAGCTCTATACTCAAGAATGAAAGAATTTCTACCGATTATTATCATTCCTCCAAGTGTTTAGGGATGTTTAGGAATCGTATGGATCAATATTTGTCTGTGATGATTTTAAAACTACTACTCACACTACTACTACTACTCACACTACTACTACCACTACTACTCCGACTACCACGACTACTACTACTACTAATCATGTAAGAAATTTCCAATTGTTTTCTTCTGGTGTAATAATTTATTCGTCCGTATCATTTGATTTCCAATCGGGCAATGTGTGTGAGAAGCCATGACCAATGTAGTCCAATTGGTGTCGTATGTAAGGCAGCCACCGACTAAACAGAATAGAAGAGGCTGAGCAATATCATGGATTCATTGAGGGTGTTAAATGCCAGCTGCGTAGTCTAGAGGTTAAGCATTCGTACATGAGACGAGATGTCCTAGGTTCGATTCCCGCCAGCTGTGTCAAGGATACGCACTTCTGATAATTCCCATATTAGGACGAAACGGCTGACTAGTGTTTCTAGGTTTCTTATGGTGATCTAACATTGATCGATTCATTCTTTCAACAAAACGTAACAATCTTAACAACGCTGTGATGAAAGTTACAGTGTGTGTTTGAAAATATCGTGGTAAAGTGAGATATACACTTACTTACTTATGCTTATTACTCCCAATGGAGCATAGGCCACTCACCAGTATTCTTCAAACCTACTCTACTCTGGGTTTCGCTTTCCAGTTCTGTCCAATTTTTATTCATTCTTCTCATTTCTGTCTCCATTTCTCGGAGTAATGTGTTCCTTGGAATTTAATGCAAGCTATGAGAGAATTAATCAACTTTAAATCACGGCATACATGTTTCAGTTACAAACTGATCGCTTATCTACAAATATATATTATTAGACTCCATAGCTCAGTTGTTAGAGCACTAGTCTAGTAAACCAGAGGTTGGGAGTTCAATGCTAACTCCGACTGGAGCCCCTCTGAGGCTACTGCCGGCCCCAAGCCTGGAAAAAGGAGGAGGGTTGGGCATGGAGTTAGCGACTTCATCCGCGTAGAAAACTAACTCATACAGCATTCATTTATTAGGCCTGTTATATGTTTTTCTTATCGTCAACTCCAACCACAGAATCGGACTGATAACAACAGCTGAGATTTTAGTTAATTGGTAATGTTTTAAATGAATTTACAATGAATTCCACATACTGAATTATGTTGTTGAAATGCAATGATGACATCGAATTTCGAATAATTTTAGCCTCTCATTCCATACATATATGTGATCCATCATGTTAGTTACTTACGCCTTAGAGCGTAGAGACCCTTCAACTAGCCAGCATTCTTCAACCAATTCCTTCTTAGGTGTTCATTTACATTTCTACGCCGCCAACTGTAGTAACTCCAGAAGGATAACAGGAGGAGTTAGATAACTGTTAAAAAAAAGGTTTATACGACGCAGTGACATTTTTGTCTTACAGTAAATACGTCACATCAAAAACAGTATTTTCACTATTACAATAGATCACATCATGCAATATATGCCAGTCATCTTTAGCAGCCTTCAGTACTTTCTTGAAAAGATCACAAAAAGTCAACAAAATGGCAAGTGTATTTTAAAATATCAAGATGTTCAGAAACTTGCAACGGAATTCTGCGAAAATAATGCGCTCTATTTAAGCTATCATATTTGGAATTTTCGATAATTTCCGAATTGTCCTTCGTAGATTTATATACAATCCTATGTATATCATTATTTTCTGTGACCAACTAAACTTCCGAAGTAAAGCGCTGGTTGTGTACTACTGCCCAACTTTGATTTTCTATTTGGAGTTCAAAAGTGTCTCGGACGAGAAAGTGATTAGGAAATAGTTGTGTTTAAGTGTTTACTCATGACATGCATCAGTTATTTTGACATTTTCAGATTACATCTTTTGAAAAAAAAACATTCTAGGTCCTTTCCAGAGTACATTTAACAAAACTAAGTATACTAGAACAGGTTGTACAACAACTAGCTGAAAAATTTTTTTAGTCTTTTATTGCTGAAGTTTGCGAATTTCCTCCCTCTTTCGATTTGGTTAAACCAAGCAATAATCATTCCTGACCACGGAAAGCTGATGAGTCCCATACTAGGACGAAACGGACACTCGATGCTTTCAGGTTTCTAATGATGGTCTAACATCGATCAACTAGTGAATTTCAATGAGAGCTTAGTGATTGCATCTGTATTGATAGTAAGCTTTCAATACTGAAAATAAGTACAAAGTACTGATTGCTGAAAAGATCAATAATACTTCTAAATCACAATGACAGTCTGCATTCATATCAAAGACAAATTTATTCCACAAGTATTATACAAACTACACTGGGCATTTCTTAATCAAATACAAATGTCAAGATAGTTCTACTGTATGGAACGGAAACCTGGAGAACTACCAAAGCCACCATCTAGAAGATACAAATGTTTATTAACAGTTGTTTACGTAAAATACTTTGGATTCGTTGGCCAGACACCATCAGCAACAACGTACTGTGGGAGAGAACAAACCAGATTCCAGTGGAGGAGGAAATCAGGAAGAAGTGGTGGAGTTGGTGGATAGGACATACACTATGAAAAGCACCCAACTGCGTCACAAGACAAGCCCTCACTTAGAACCCTCAAGGCAAAAGGAGGAGAGGAAGGCCAAGGAACACATTACTCCGAGAAATAGAGAAAGATATGAGAAGAATGAACAAAAATTTGACAGAACTAGTAAGGGTAGCCCAGGACAGAGTTGGTTGGATAAAACTGATCGACGGCCTATGCTCCATTGGGGGTAACAGGCGTAAGTAAGTAAGTAAGTAGGTAAGTAATTTCTTAATCACTTACTGACTATTTCCCCTAATGGAGCATAAGCCACCAAACAGCACTTTCTAACCTACTCTATCTTATGCATACCTTGCCAGTTCTACTCAATTTCTAGTCATTCTTTTCATGTCTGTCTACAACTATCGGCATTCCAGGTCAGGGATTATCTTGTGATGAGGTTGGGCACTTTCCTCAATGTGAGTTCCATCCACCAATAGCGATTTTTCCTGATTTCCTCCTCAGCTGAAATTTGGTTTGTTCTACCCCACAGTAGGTTGTTGCTGATAGTGTCTGGCCAATAGATCAGAAGTATTTTGCTTAGACAACTCTTTATAAATTCTTGTATCTTCTGAATGACGGCTTTTGTAGTTCTCTAAATTTCTGCCCCATACAGTAGATCTGTCTCGATATGAAAATTTTGACTTTGCTGTTTGTTGATAGTTGTTTTAAGTTCCACATGTTCTTCTGATTTACCAATCCGCGCCTTCACATCTGCATTAGATACAATTTGCTCACCAATGATGCTGACCAGATATGTAAAGGTTTTCACATTCTCCAAGACATTTCCATCAGAAATTATTTGCTTGGTTCATGTTATGTTCAGTTAAACTCAATAAGTGAGTTTAAAAACATATTTTCTTCCCATTTCATTTGCAGTAATCTAAAAAACTAGGTAATTTAATCTTCGCCGTGTTTAAAATGTGTTTTGATGACCACAAATAAACACAATCAAGTGAAATAAATGATTAGACTTTATCTACTGTGAGATAACAGTCATAATATCCTAATGTGATTGGATAACACAATCCAACTCGATCGATAGGATTCGATCAGCATTAATAAGACATGCAGGAGGTCAGTTGTGACGCAAGTAGCTTTGTTGTAGCGTCTCTGACTGTAAAGCTGGTTGACATGGGGGGTCAAGTCCATCAGTTCAATCACAAGTTCCTTCAAGATCACAGGTACAACTTGCTGATAAATAGCTAATAACACGAATCGTAGGTCAAACATTTCCTATCGACTACCTGCAACCACTATCTTACAACATAATCAATCATAATTCGTGACATCTAATCAAATACAAGTTTAAAAATACAGTAGTATATTTGCAAATGAAAACTACCCTAAAATTTAAACTCTCCATCAAAAGAAATCTTAAGCAGAGAACAAAACACTACAACATAAAACCCTGGAGTGCTGTTTCTCTTTTCGTCCAATCAGCGAACAGCTACAACTCAAATGACCTTGTCCGATTAAAATAGACTAGACAACCAATAGAATACGCGAGATATTGGAATGCAAATTTCTGATGTCATTTCATTAGAATCTTACTGCTTTATTTTTTCTGGGTTTCATGTATACAATTTTCTATCATCTTGGATATTTTCTATTGTTAATTGTTCAAGTGAATTTATTTCATCCGGATACATGTCATCTGAACTTGAACCGCATATATTGAAACGTTTTGAAATTGAAAAGAGAATAGGAAAAGGAGTAAGTCAACATTTATCACTAAGTAATAACTATAACTCTTGGTTAAGAGATGTTTTATTAATGTAAGATTTAGTAAATTGACGTAAATATTAGATAATTTACACGAGTACATTTTGTAATTTGTCAAAATAAGTGAAATTATTAGAAGAGGTGGATAGTGAGTGGTTAGCAATGAAAACTAGAACACATGCATTTCGTCCTCTATTCGGATTCGTCAGCTGTAGGTACCAACAACTCCATAGAGTTGGTGTACACTCTGAACTCAAACCCAATACACTTGAGTTCACTCTTAAATGATATCACGTTTATCTACACTTAGTTATTGAGTCCAGATTATACTGACTTGTGAAATTGCAACTGAAGGGCATTTTATAAAGGTAAAACTCAACAATTACTGTCCTAAATATCAATGGGTAGATTCAAGAGATCAATACAAAGGAATCAATATATTCACTTGTTAAAGGAATTTATTTTCACTTATGTTCTCTCTTAATTTTCTAATCTAATCATTCTAGTTACATAATTTTCCATTCACGTTTTTTAGCACAAACAAAGCGGATTGATAGGATTGTGAAGATAGTTGAGTTGCTTTTAAATCCTCTAATTAAAATTATCCTATGCTCACTAGTGATTAGGTTTGTGAAGAAATTTTCAGAGTTCTAGTGAGAATCTGCGGCCAGTGTAATTCAATCATGTCGACTATAAGGCAGAAAATATCCGAGGGTTGACTAAATATTGTTTGATATTAACTCCGTGTCCTAAACCTTGAGTGTTGGCAAGTCAGACATAAGATCATAAGTCCCACACTAGGACAAAATAGCTATCCAATGCATTCAGGATTCTGATAATCATTTAAGATTGGACATTGATCAGAGTGAAATGACAAGTTCTGTCAGGGTAATATATTCATTTCTCATATTCATTGAATGTTTCAACAGTCAGAATGAAAACAACTAAACAAAATTAACTTCCCTCAACTTATTAACATACATTTTCGTGTAAAACTTAACATTAGTCAAAATTCAGTATTATTCAGTGTTCAATGTTCAAAATAGGAACAATAAGTTATTACATTCTACTTAAATAGTTTATCACCTTACTCAATATCCACAAAATATGTCTTATTTATTTAAACAGTTAGATTTCAAGCTGTCAATAAATTGTTTGAATAAAATTGCACTATTTTTTTTGTAAAATGTGACTGGTCAACTAGATCTAATGTAGCGTGCGTTAAATAAAATTTTTGGCGGTTACTTGTCAATTGAATGCACCTGCATCCACAAATAGGATAACTAGTTTTTAACCCTCAAATTCAATTATTCGATGAAATTATCTAACAGATTAGTGATTTCAAGATAACTTTCACAGGTTATGTGTGTATGTAATATTGTAGTGAAGGAGAACACAGATGAGGACAACCGAATTGAATTTATCGAAAATTACAGAGTTACTCAGTAAAATAGGAAAACCATATCATAAGCCGTTAATTTGCAAATCTTCAATCCATCATCATCTCCATTGTCTGACATTTCACTTATTCATGCGTTTCATACAAATTCTATTGTGTTCCCACTCTTCCTTTCTTGATCTTCCCCCATCTTCTGCTGCCAGACATTACGTTTACACTCGCACCATATACTACTTATGAGCAGCGCGCACCACAATATGTATACTTACAAAGACTAATAAATTATTAATTTGTCTGAATTTAAATAGTTCTGGCTATTGTACATTGAATCTTTTCATATATCAAGGTGAAAATTTTTGTTTAAATCTAACTAGTCGTCAGTAATAAAATAAATCATAACTGAAGATATATTTCTATAAGATTTTTACAATCTGGACTGATTTTCATGATTCAATAACTGAGTATTAATTTTATGTAACGCTTAATGTTTTAATTTACTAGTTCAAATCCTAAATGGAGAAATTTTTTGAAGGTCAAACAGAGGCTTTACTTGCGAGTAGTCAACATTCACAAAGACTAGATTTTTTGTAGTTTGCTGAGTATCTTCAACCGGTACTCTTAGTTTTGCTCGGTGATATTACACTTTTGCAAAACAGATAATATTTGTCTATGTTAATTTGAATCAGGATATAAGTTCGCGAAATAAACCCAAATGATATTAGCCATAGAAAAATGTTTAATACACCCCCAGAAATCATGAATCAGTCGATCATCGTTAGACCACCATAAGAAACCTGGAAGCAATGGAAGGCCGTCTAAACCTGGTATGGGACTCATCAGCAGTGCGCATCCATGATCATTCATCATTTCAGTAATAACCGACAATCATAAAGATTTGCTCACTAGTGACTAGCTCCGAGAGGAAATACTAGGAGTTCTAGTGAGAAGTCCTGACTAATGGTGTTTAGCTCTGTTGGGTGTAGGTAGTTACTTACCGAAGAAAATGGATTAGGTTGCGCAGAACCTTAGATTGATCAGAGTTAGACATTATCCCCTTTAGATGCCGCCTCAATGGTCTAAAGGTTAAGCGTTCTTCCGCAAGACTAAAGGTCCTGAGTTCTCATCCTGCTAGTTGCAGGATTCGTGGATGCGAACTGCTAATGAGTCCCGTACTAGAATGAAAAGTCCATCCTATGCTTACAAGGTTTCTAATAGTGATCTAACAATGACCTATTCATAACAATCTCTATAACTCTTTATAGAAAAATAATAAACTTCTGTCAGAAGTAAACAGTTTGAATCATTTCTTATTTTATGTAGAAAGTATGTACGTTGTTAAATATAGACAAGTGAACATCACGTTAAATCGTTATGTCTTAGTAAGATGGACTTGACGGATTTAGGTCAAACCTTTTAATAGTTAGAAATTCATCGTCAGACTTTAGAATGATAACTTCGGTCGTCAGTGCTATTTTTTCTAAAGAGTTACACATTACGGTAAAACATTTGTTCAATAAACTTTAGTGTTCGATCGTACCTTTTCGGGACGTTAGATCCCCAGAACTCACTTGATAAATGTCTTAACTTTGGATTTTATTCATTGGCTGATCAGTTGACCTTGAGATCACATTTCCCACCAGGAAAATCCTTGACGGCTATTAGTTGATGTGTTATTTTAGTATGATATTTTTGTGACTCTCCCAAGGACGTCTCTATGGCGTATGGTTACTATAATCTCGCCAACCATGACCAGGTAGTCGACACCTACCAACATGACTCAATCCACTTGTTAGGGACTTTATGGATTTGTGCCATGTTTTGGTTTGGCCACCCCTAGCTTTCTTCCAACCTATTTATACACCGCAAAACAAAGCTTGTCTAGGTAGTCGGTGGTTAAGCCTACTTAACACATGTCCCAGCCACCTCAACTGATGAAGTTCCACTACTTCATCTATTGATCTGCTATCCTTTCCCTAGTACTCGTTTCCTAGTGACATCATTACATACTCCCTTGATCTGGATTGGAAGTAACTTTGATCATACATTAGTGCAGTACAGACAAAGGTGTATATGATTTTCATAGACTGAATAAAACAATATTCAATACCATTGATAATAACAAATGTCTGAAGAGTTAGAAATAAGTAGTTACGTAATAAATAAACACACTGATATAAAATAAGAATAACGTGAGTATAGTTCATTTAGTTCAAATAAGATTAAAACTAATCTAGAAGAGAGTTGAACAAAATTTCCATGATGCAATATTTTTCATCAAGGTCAAAACGAGATTATCAATCATCTCTTTACAAATACATAAATCAGGTTTCAGGTGTCTGATAACAACAGCTTCAGCAAATTTTGAGAAGACTGATGCTTGGTTGTTTATGAATCACCTTGAAAGATTACACATTATCAACCTGATCTCCTGTATTCAAGTGATGTTTAGTGATTTCGCTCGAAGTCTTGTAGAAACATGTTCAACAAATCTAAGTTATCTGTTTGGTTCATATAAAGGCTCAAATCTTTGTTCTCTCTGTCTTCAAGATAACTTAAAGGGAAATATATGTTTGAAGCGTCTTAATTGACAAAGCCACTCAGAATGAAACATTTGAACGATTCCTTACAACTAACTCATTTTTCAGATCATTTGTCTTACATAGATCAAGGAATGCTTGTTTGTTTATATTTGAGTGCGAAACTCTGGAAAAGTCTTGAAAAGTTATTCAAGTCCAGTTAAAACTATTTTCTTTGATTAAGGAAAAAGGTTATAGTCAATAGAGAAAATATTTAATTCCACCTTTATGTATGACATAATATTTAGGTTTTAAAATATGATTCTGAATTGTTTAAGCGAAACTAAATTGAAATACTATTGATCTTGTTCAATACAAAGGTTATGACAATATTTCTTTTAAAAAATATTTTCTTATTCATACTTCGTGAATTTAATTTTTTGTGATGTAAGTAGTAGTATCAACAAGAATGAATGTAACCAAATGAAAATGTTACTTGTATCTCTCTAATAAAACGTCGACTTTCAATTTTCATAAATGAAATTAAAAACTGTTAGCAGCTAGACGATGGAGTGGAAACGTGGATGGCGGCTGTTTCGTTTTAGCATAGGACTCATCAGAAGTGCGTATCCACGACCTTGTGAGTGGCGATTGATTCCAGGACATTTGGCCTCACATGTAGATGCTTAACTTTGTTGACCATTGAGTCGACATTTCAATCAATTCATGACATAACGCAACTTGTATCCATTACCCGTCGTGGATAACTGTCGCCTACTCCCACTGGTCACGATTTCTCATTTGTAGTACTTCGAGAATATTTCTTAAAGCTAGCCCGAGAAAATATAACATTGAGTTCTGATTAAACAAAACATCCCGTTGACTGATATTTGTTAGGATACTTACTAAGTGATTTAACGGTTGTTTCAGGAGTTCCTAGACTAGACACCTAAAATCTCATTTTGTCAATGTGTGTAATCATACATTATAATTATAAAAATTTCAGAAACTCACTTTCTTACTCATTTTTTGCTTAAAAAGTAGTTATACTGATAGTTAGGATTATTTTGTTAAGTTGTACTTATATAATGGTTTTATTTCCACTGAAATATGTATTGATACTCAGTTAAGCCTGTTACCCCCAATGGAGCATAAGCCGCCGACCAGTATTCCTCAACCTACTCTGTCCTTTGCTTCCCTTTCCAGTTCTGTCCAATTTTTGTTCATTCTTCTCACGTCTGTCTCCATTTCTCGGCGTAATGTGTTCTTTGGCTATCCTCTTTTCCAATAACCTTGATATTTTGAAGGGAGGATTTGTCTTCTGACTCAGTTGGATGCTTTCCCCCCATGTGCGTCCTATCCACTTCCAAAGACTCGTGATTTCTTCCTCCAGTAGGATCTGGTTTGTTCTTTGTTGACGATGGTGTATGGCTAACGGATCCAAAAGTATTTTGCGTACACAACTGTTAATCAACACTTGTATCTTGTGAATGATGGCTTTGGTAGTTTTCCAAGTTTCCGCCCCATATACAGTAGAACTGCTTTACAAAATCCAAGGCTCCGTTCGTTTATTTAAACTTCTATAGTCAATTTAATCTCTATCGCGCTATTAATTGATCTGCTTGAGACTTGTTTTAACTCATTAATTACGTTTGATAAACAGACATATTTAGACACTTCCATAAATTGTATACAACGTAATTACTGTGAAATTCTCGATGTACCATGAATCTGATAGTGTATACGTGCTTTTCGTTCTCTGTGGTAGAGTTTCATTCTCTGAATTGAATGTTTCGGTTGTGGAGCTTTCATAATAGTTCTTCTGAACATTAACGTCAACATAAACTTTTAGGTAGAAGCGAAGTATTCGGATTTCTCCAAGACTATATCAATACTTGAAGACAACTGTGGAAATACATTCGATTTGAACAATGTTGAAATATTGAATACAGGGGAGCATGAAGAACACTAGAGATTTTTCAGAAGCTTGGCACTCACAAGTCTATCGGAAATTAACAAACACACTTTGACAATGACCGAATCTATCAACCAGAAGAAAAAATCATAGAAAAACATAGGATTAAGAACCAAATCAAAAGGGGGTTACAATTAAACTGAAGATGTCGACAATGACAGGTTAAACGGTCAGTTACAATCAATTAAGATTGAAGTGAAATGGAAAAGCTACAAGTTAAACGTTGAGAAATCAGTATACTTCACTGCTGCTACCTGAAGTTTGTGTTGTTCATGATGTTGTTCAGCTGAAGAACAATGAAGAAAGCTCCACAACCAAGACATACAGCTCCGAGTATCAGATCCCACCATAGTCATCTACTTGAGTTGAAAATTTTCCGAGTGATCTTTTCACTGTCTGTCAAATTTTACAAAATAGCAAGTGATTTTAATAGAATTCATACACTATAGGTATTACCGATAGAAATAGGTGTTATGACTGCAAAGTATGGTTGACTTCTAATCACAATTGTACGGATATAGTTTGAATAGTTCACTGGTTAAGTACTTATAAAAGTTGGAAAGGAGATTGGGAGTATTTAGCTGTGATAATATACATTACATCCTGTCAAGCGTAGGCAGTTATCCGCCAAAGATAATGGTTGAGGTTGCTCAAAACCATGGACTGATCGAAATTCGACCTTAACACCGTTGAATGCAGGATTAGTGGTACAGAAGTTAAGTTTTAGCATGAGAAACCAAAGGTCCTTAGTTGGATTCTCTTGAGCGGAGGTTGTGGATGAGCACTTCTGATGAGTCCCGTTAGTAGTACGAAACAGTCGTCCAATGCTAGCCGGTTTCAAATGGCGGTCTACAATGATTGATTCTTAATATCAATGAGACTCAATAGTTGCTATAACTTGTACCAATCATTAAGATTTATTTACTTTAGTTAAACAGAGGCTTCATGTTGAATAGAGAGAGTATTATTGTCATAAGAACTATACTGTAAAAGAAGAACAAACGTACATGCTATGATCTACTTACGTATGGCTCCGACCAACGATCTCCAACCTACTCTGTCCTCTGAGCTCTTCATTCCAGTTGTTTGTATGTACTGTTCATTCATTTGATATCTACCTCAAGTTTTCAGTGCCACGTGTTTCTTTGTCTTCTTTTCCTCAGTTTGTCTTGTGAATTCCATGGGAGGGCGTGCCTAGTCGCATAGTTCAAGGATTTCTGCTATGTGTATCCAATTTACCTCTGGTGGTTTCACCTTATTTCTTCCTTAGACGCTGGAAGCTAGTTTGTCTTCTGTCATAGTAGATTGTTACTAATGTTGTCTGGCTAAAAGACCCGAAGAATTTTACGTTGACGGTTGTTTACAAGTACCTTTGACTTCTGAATGATATTTTTCAAAGAGTTCGCCAAATCACTTCTTTATATAATTAAACTGTCTTAAAACTTGTATTGAAAGATTTAACACAAATCAAAAAACACTTTATCACATAATGTAAATTATTTACAAGTGTACCACTGAGTAAGAACAGACAGATGTTTCTAGATAGTCAAAAAAACTCAAACATTTAGCAACATTGGTCGATTTTAAAATTGAAAGAATCACACATAGAGAGAACAGTGAATCCATTCCCTGTCAGGACTAATGATATCTTATGCTAACAAGTACCACGGGTATTTAGGGTCGAAAAAGATTTTCTGTCGACTCCTTCTTGTGGTAGCTTGATTTACTGCGTGTTCTAAAGTTCGGTAATTAGCTCGTCTAGACAATCGTTACTAACTAGCGACTGACGGTTAGAAATCAGGTGAACTCGTAGTGTTGAATACGTTTATTTGGGACACACCACAAAGCGAAGCGAAGAAGCAGTGAATAAAAGGCATGAAACGATGTGAATTAGAGAAGGCTGTCGAGCCAACTGCCAGGATTACAATGCGAACGAATGGGCAAAGGAAGCGATGTGGAGAAGGCTAGTGAGCCAACTCCAAGAGATAGAGCATGACTAAGAATATATGGTCAGACAAATATAATAAGACAGACATGTGACCAACGAGATAGACATGCACACACATGAATAAAAGTGACGAATAGTTGACAAGGTCAAATGACAAGTGGAACACGTCATGTGAGCTCATCATACAAACCAGACAATAATAAGAACGAATGGTACATATAAATTGTTGCAATACAAATGGCTTGGTTGGTTAAATAAATTAATCGAAAGGACTTGACCAAATTAAATGTAAACGAACTCGATTATATGTGGAGGCACTACATTAATACCACCTAATATCACAACAACTTTTACTTATTAGCGCTTAACCTGTATTGAAATGTAAGCATATACTCAATGTAGAAAAGTAAATTAACATTTATATCATGTCATTATCAATGACGATTGAATTTACACAATATTCAATTCTTGCGTGCTCAAGTCGTAGATGCACATTGTTAATGAGTTCCGTGCTTTCAGGTTTTCATTCATTATACAGTCCAATACATGGTGCCGTACAGTAACATACTTCCCATTGCTACAAACTTACAATAATTGTAAACCTGAGTACAATGTTTTTAATGTAGTCAGTAGGTGACTCTTTGATTTTATTTGGAACTTATCCACTCATCTGACATATCGAATTGATTTGGTTATTTTAGATTACCAGAAAAACAAGCAAGCTATTTAAATCTCAGATTACTAAAGATGTATACAGACTAAAATCATGAGTCAGTCATTGTTAGACCACCATTAGAAACCTGGATGCACTAAATGGCCATTTCGTCCTGGTACGCATTCACGACTCCTGCACCTCGCATGATTCGAACCTGGGACCTTCAGTCTTGCGACCTTTGAACCACTGGGCCGGCAATCAACGGTGTTAATGTCTAACTCTGGTCAATCTAGAGATTTTGCACACTGCCGATGAGTTCCATACCAGGACAAAACGGCTGTGCAGTGCTTCCAGGTTTCTGATAGTGTTTTAACAATGGCTGAATGATGATTTCATTATGTACAAATACTAATCTCTACAAATCTAACTGAAGAAATCGTTAATATTTATAGTTTCTTGTTGTCAAGATTTTGAGTTGTAACGATAAACAAGTCTGTCTCCTGAGTTGATTACTTTGTTGTCAAATGTTTAATAATATTTAGATTATAATTAATGGTAGGTTTCAAGGAGTGTGTTATCATTAGAAAAGCACTGAATTCAATGTTCAATCTAAACATTAACATTAAAACAAAAGTACATCTAGCTGACAGGTATCAAACAGAAGAAACACATACGTTCAGTGTTAAATCTCAAATTGAACATATTAATATAAAATTTGATAGCTTATCAGTACAAACGATCAAATTATGAAGTGTTCTACCTAAATCAGTCATTGTTAGACCACTATTAGAAATATGGAGGTGCTGGATGGCGGTTTCTTTCTACTATGGAACTCAGCAGCAATGCGCATCCACCACTCATGTCACTAATGGCAATCGAACCCAGGAGCTTCGGTCTCGTGTGCACTAATTCAACCTCTAGACCACTGAGCCAGAATTCAACGCGGTCAATGTCTAACTATGATCATGCTATAATGAAAAATTATAAAGTGTTTGACAAATATGTCACATCTAATTGAATACATTACATTGAAAATATGAAGTGGTGAATGTTACTCTCACAATTTATTCCATGCCTCTAAAAATCTGAATTAATTCAGTTTGAAATGGCTTGGATTATCATGTTCTTGTTTTCGGTAATATGATTAGACTTAGTTCAGTAATCTTGGTTGACATATCGGTCTTAACAGAAAAAACGCTCATCCTGAATTCTCCTGTTTAACCACATTCTATCTATTCTATCTTTATTTACCTCATAATGGATTAATAGAGGCAATCCAATTATGAAATTTTAGTTAAATTATTAACAATGGCATAATCCAAAGCATTTCACCTTGAATCAAAATCTCATACCTGTTTCACAAGTAAAATAGTTATCTGAATTCAGAAGCTAAGTGGTTTAGATGATGGCGTTTCAAACGAAATATGGATTGAATATCAACTCTGAAATGCAGGTGTATCGAGCCGATAGACGTATCTGGAATAGGATGAAAAGCCCTGTCCTGGGTTCCACTGTTAGCCATATTCTATATCCTCTTCTCTAAACTAGTGATAATTTTGTTAAATTTAATTCAAACATACTGTATGGCCGTTTCATCCTGAGATAGGACTTATCAGCAGTGCAAAGGTCCTGAGTTGTGCAGGAGTCGTGGATGTGCACTGATGATGTGTTCCTTATCAGGACGAAACGGCCGTCCAGTGCTTCCAAGTATCTAATGATAGTTTAACAATGAGTGATTCATGATTCCAACGTGTAAAAAATTAGTTTTCGAAAAATTATTGGAGTAAAAGAACTCTAAGTTGATGAGAAGCGATTGCAACTGAACAGTTACATATGGGTTGTATCGTTTCTTACATCTTGAACTTGATAATAATAATTAATCGTGTACTATAGATACCGTTCATTCATTCTTCCCCACTGTGAGGATGATGTCATCTGTGCTTGATATTTTCCAGTGCCACTGATAATGTTCCCGCTTTTATCGATATTTCTAGATACTTCTCATCTCATTCTGATAATGTAATGAGGTAACTCGAAACCGGAACACGCACATATATCACAGGTTCTACGTTTCATGTGACACACTAACCAAAAAGAGTATTCCAAGTAATCATTACCCTCCCCCCCACTTTTACCAGACTGTACAAAATACACTAAAACTCAATGACATATGATCAAAAAATGATTGTCTGTTTAAAGCGAACAATAGTTTTAAATTTACAAGAAAATGGTAATACTACTTATTAGGCGGTAGACTTTACAAAACTGATTCGAAAATAAATCAAATCAATTTTTTAGAAATTAGAAATTACTATGCAGTGATTTTGTTTTTAGTATATGTCTGAAATTCGTTGTGGGCCCTACCGGACGAATAGTCGATTATGCTGTGAAATAAATCTTCCCTTCAATTTCTGTATAACATACGTAGTCGAACCATGTTCGTGCGACCGCGGTAATATGAAGCTAAATACGAATTCAGTTGGATGAGATTATTCATGCAGACAGACATGAGAACATAAAGTGTGAAGGAAAAGCGATGCAGGGTGGAGAAGGCGACCGAGCCAACTCTCTATGAGACGAAGAACATATAGTAACGAGGCAACCAAAGCACATACACACATTGGAATAAAAGCAACCAAGATATAAGTGAATAATTGACTAGTTAAAAAGATGAGTGAACAATGACTCAGACAGGAAAGTTGAACTAGTTCGTCCTAAAGCTGGGACAAGCCAAAGACGTAAGCATCTGGAGGGAAGCACAGTAAACAGTGGACAGCTAGGACGCAGCTGGACGATCAGGATATCGCAGATGACCTGGCTCTTCTATTGCACATGCAACAACAAATGCAAGAGGAGGCGACCAGAGTAGCAGCAGTAGGTCTCAACATACATAGAGGAAAAAGCGAAATTCTCCGATGCAACACAGCATCTACCAACCAAATCATTATTGATGGAGATGCCTTGGAGGAAGTTAACACCTTTAAATATCTAGGCAGCATCATCAACAACCAACGTGGATCCGATGTCGATGTGAGAACGCGGACTGGAAAGGGCTGCATTTCTACAGTTGAAAAATATCTGGAACTCCAAACAACTTTCGACCGAAACCGAAATCAGGATTTTCAATACAAATGTCAAGATATTTCTGTATGTAGTGGAAACTTGGAGAACTACGAAAGCCATCATCCAGAAGATACAAGTGTTTATTAACAGTTGTCTACGCAAAATACTTCGAATTCGTTGGCCAGACACCATCAGCAACAACGAACTGTGGGAGAGAACAAACCAGATTCCAGTGGAGGAGGAAATCAGGAAGAAGTGGTGGAAGTGGATAGGACACACACTGTGAAAAGCACCGAACTGCGTCACAAGACAAGCCGTCACTTGAAACCCTCAAGGTAAAAGGAAAAGAGGAAGGCCAAGGAACACATTACGCCGAGAAATAGAGAATGACCTGAGAAGAATGAACAAAAATTTGACAGAACTGGAAAGGGAAGCCAAGGACAGAGTAGGTTGGATAAAAATGGTGAGCGGCCTATGCTCTTTTGGGGGTAACAGGAGAATGTTAGTAAGTAAGTTTAGTGGGACAAGCCATATGGGCTCAATCATTATCATATACTGTTTAATAACAAAGGCTTTCACACATAGCTTACTGATTTCTTATACAAATAATTTTGAATATTTGAATATTCTGAAAATGCCTAAAGGTCTTAAAATCAAAAGTATAGACTATTGCGTAATCACATACAAGATCATTACACATTTATCAAATCATTTCTTACATCGTTGGATGTGTTGGCTCAATGGTCCTGAGGTTAAGCCTTGGCGCTCAAAGCCGTAGCTACTGGGTTGGAATTCTGTGAGTTGCAGGAGTTGTGGATGCTGATGAGTTCCATGCCGGGATGAAACGGTCATCTAGTGCTTCTAGGTTTCTAATGGTCATCTAACAATGATTCATTCATGATTTCACTGTGTAAAGCCAACGATCTCCATAATACTATAATTCACAATCATTTCTTGTTTCTAACACTTTCTCCTTTACATATCATTCATGAATCAAAACATCTACACATTTATTCGAAATTCTATATATAACTTTGATCATTAACATCGTAACATTAATTGTCATGTGAATTCGCGAGCTAAGTAACAACAAATAGCGATATTAAATTAAATTAAAAATCTTTTATACATTGCAAAATTACTAAAAGTCATCATAAGTAGTTCAAAGATTCATTTCATGTTGAACCATTTAATTTAACTGAACAAAACGGTATTGACAATTTAAAAATTGTTGCACAAAGCAGTTCGAAACGTGTAAGGGTGTTTCTTGAGGAACCTGGAAAGGGAGTTGGATTAGTGTTGATCTTAGTGAGCTGACAGCTTGACCGCAGATTCCAAGGGACGACTGCTTCAGACCGGTCACGCAAGGACTTTTTATGGCATGTTTTGAAAGTCAAAACAGTGGTTCCCTTTGATAAATTTGAATAGAGAAATAGGAAGACATATTTTGTGAGATAGTACCATTTCGTGCTTTCTCGTCAGTCACATACAAGCAACATGTTATTTGTGTGTAAATACAGTTTTGAAGATAAGGTCAAAATTTCTTATTTAGCATGACATTCATTCACTCACTAGAAGCATGGTAAACAAAGGTCAACATACAGTTGTTTTTGAACACCACATAAAGTTGGACTTTTCCGACCAATCAAGATAGCTTTGAGTAGTTTCAGAGTGTGTGTGGGTTTTGATGACATGTCACAACTTTAAAGGCTGATTTTGCATCAATTTGATGACCACTCATCATTAGATGTTTTGCAATGGACGAGGCTGGGTTTCTTGATCGATTTTGAGATGACGGGCTAGGCTGATGAATCATGGATCTGATTAACATTTTGGAAAGCACGAAATGGTACTTTTTATGGCATGTTTTGAAAGTGTTAAGTCCGTTCTTCAAATTGGTGGTAACAGCAGAGATGAAAATCCTCGGGGTAAGGTGAGGTGTGATATTCTTACCGTCAACCTTCCCTAAACCCTTCCCTACTTTGTGAGAAGGCAGCATCGCTGCAGATGCTGGTTGTCCGATGGAAATTCCTTACTGCTATCACACTTTTCTATAGTCCGTGTAGTACGGCTCCACCCTTAAACCATGAGTTATTGATTTTAGTCTTAACGTTCTCCAATCGACTTGCCTGGCGTGGAAGAACCTACAGAGTCACATGTTCCAGCAAACGGCTCCTTCGGGTCATCACGATTGGCAAGCTCAATCAGCACTTCAAGGTAGCAGCCACGGTCGAGGAACTTTTTAGTAATCATTACGCAACAAGGATAGAAGACGTGACTACTCTATCCTCAGACAAAGGCCCAACACTAATTTACCCCAATAGAAAGAGGAAGAAGTAACAAGAATCTCATGATAAAACGAATATAGGTACATTTGATAGTCTAGTTACTTTATAAATATATATTCATTTTATACAAATAAGACCTGTGAAAAATAGTTTTTAAAGTTTGTTATGTTCTAATTAAATTGTCCTCCATAACGGTCAGTCAGTCGGTCAGTTGCAACGCAGAACTTCGTACGAAAGTACATCAGTTCATGTTGCCATACCACATTAGCACAGACACTCAAGTATCAGTTCAAATCCCATAGTGATAGAGATAGTAGAGGTATTAATGGTAATGAAGAAGACTAGGGTTTGAAGATATTATTCAAGAAGTAGAATTCAGTGAGATAAGAGTAGAAAGAAAAAGATAGAGGTGTTGATGAATCCAGAAGATTAGGATTTGAGAGAGCACAAAGAGTGGATGCACATGCGCCATTTTAAACGATTTTGAGCCATGTCGTTCAAAGTCTCTAACCATAGGTTACCATCGTCTCGCGTACCCCAACCACGTAGCCTACATTTACCAACATGATTCAGTACACTTGTCAGTGACTTCAAGTATTAGTAATCACAAATAATTATTGAATAGAAGTCCATTCACATTGAAAATAACTAGAAGTATTTCCACTCAATTAATTTATAACTTGATATTTTAAAATAGTTTATAGACCTTATTTAAACAAACCGGTAATTGTTTGCATTCAAAGGCTCACAACAGTTGAATCTCTTTTCATCCATTAAATAAAAGATAATTTGTATGTACAATAAACAGTGTGTTTTATCCTTGGCCTCAAATTAGTTCATCAATCAATCATTGCTAGACTAGCATTAAAAACCTGTACACAGTGGACCACCTTTTCGTCCTAGTATGGGACTCATCAGGGTTGGGCATCCATGACTCCCGCTATTCGCATGAGTTGATCCCAGGTCCTTCAATCTAGCGCGCGAACTCCTAACCTCTGGCCTACTTGGCCGTCATTCATCGGTGTTAATGTCTAACTTTGATCAATCTAGGGGTTTTGCGTGGCCTCAATATTATTTTATTTAAAAATGTCCCTTTATCCGTATTAGTGTCTGATATCGTTTCATTTCATTTAACTCAACTTTAAAAAGTTCCTTTATTTGTATACAAATAATCTTTTACATTATATAACCCAGTATTATATTCCTTTCTATGATATCATCATATCCATTCACTGCTCATATGTCCTTACTTAGTGAATACTTAAAGTATCGTTTATATATAAATGACTATAATTGTCAATACAAACTTCAAAACAGTTCTGCTTTTTGTAGCGGAAACATGGAGAACCACTTAGGTCATCATCCGGAAGATTAAAATATTGATTAACAGTTGTCTACACAGATTATTTCGAACTCATTGTCCAAACACTAGCTACAATCTACTTTAGGAGACGATAAACCAGATTCCAGCGAAGGGTGAAATCAGGAAGAATCGCTTTAAGTGCATGGGACACACATTGAGGAAATCCCTTAAGTGCGTCACACGGCAGGCCCTCACTTGGGATCCTTAAGGCCAAAGGAAAAAAGAAAGACGCCGAGCATTTTTAGACAGACATGAGAAGAATGAACAAAAAATTGAAAAAAAAAGGCCCAGGACCTAGTTGGTCGATGGCCTGTGCTCCATTGGGAGTAAGTAACAGGCGTTCATGCTCATTCATTCTCATATAAACAATCATATAACTTGATAACGAAATTCTCTGATTTCCCAAACAGAATTATAAATGACATTGAAAATGTCTGCCTGAAAATATCGTAACAGTGCTCACTAGTGACAAGCTTCGTGAGGAAATTCTCAGAATCCTAGTTGAGAAGTTGTGACCAATGGAGTTCAACCCCGTAGGGTGTAGGCAGTTACTACCAAAGACAAATAATGGGTGATGTCACGTAAAATCCGTAGATCAATCAGAGTTAGATGCCAGCCCATTGGTTCGATGGTTAGGCGATCGCACACAATACCGAAGGTTCCAGGTTCGATTCCTGCGAGGTGCAGGGGTTGTGGATGCGTGCTGCCACTGATGAGTTCCATACACTAGGACGAAACGGCCGTCTTTCAGTGCTTCCAGGTTTCTAATGGTGGTGGTCTAACAATGATTGATTGATGATTTCAAATGTGCAAAAAAACCACAAACCTCCGAAACTCTGCCTGAAAATACCTTATATATTTGCGATTATTTGCTGGTAAAAAGTGATTCACTCATAAGTTGGTTGACAATTAGTGTTACACATTGAAACAATTTTACCTAAAATACGATTATATTCTAATTGTATTGTTTGAATGACACAGAATAAAAATTATTAGACAATTCACGAAACTGATCCCCAGCCTTTGGACAAAAAATAACTAATCCATCCTTTTTCCAGTGATTATTGACACGTCTTTTGACTTTGTCAGTTATTCGCTTAAAACTTGAGCTGTGTTCACTAAAGTGTGTTTGTGTACTGCTTACTTCATTTATCACATATCTACCCTATTTTTTGAAATCATCAACCAATTAT
This sequence comes from Schistosoma turkestanicum, assembly GCA_944470395.2. NCBI lineage: Eukaryota > Metazoa > Platyhelminthes > Trematoda > Strigeidida > Schistosomatidae > Schistosoma > Schistosoma turkestanicum. The sequence goes on along the minus strand of OX103975.1, from coordinate 17,182,512 downwards.
TGTTAGGCCATCAACATTAGAAACCTGGAAGCGCTGAAAGACGGCCGTTTCGTCTTGGCATGGTACTCATCAGTGGCAGTGCACATCCACGACTTCTGCTCCTCACGGGATTCGAACCCGGGACCTTCGGTATTGTGCGCGAACGCCTAACCATCGGACCACTGGGTAGGAGTCGTGGATGCGCACTGCCACTGATGAGTCCCATATCAGGACGAAACGACCGTCTTTCAGTGCTTCCAGGTTTCTAATGTTGGTGGTCTAACAATGATTGATTGATGATTTCAAATGTGTATAAACACAAACCTCCAAAACTCTGCCCAAAATAACCCTATTTTTGTCTGACTGTCAACAGTTATTCATGTCTCATCTCATTTATGTTGGCTCCGTCACCTTCCCCACTCCACTTCGCTTTGTTTCTACGCTTTATATTCTCATATCTGTCCCCATGGACGATTTTACATGAAATAAACTCATCCAACTGGCTTCTTCTTATCGCCATCACACATGACCTATTCAATGTTTCGTTCGTCTAAACCGGAATTAGATCATTGGGTCACAAAAAATGTCATATGTGAAAGGTAGAATCGTTCTACCTATAAGGAAATGGTTTTCTTTTAAATTGGTTAAAAAGATGTGAATTTTAATCAGAAATTTTAACTGTAAGCCGTCATTGAGTTATTAAGATAACTGTAAGTGTCGTTTCAAATAGATTTCAATCCTCACATGGAAGTTTATGTCATGAATTCCTTTCATATGTTTTGTGTGAAAATATACAACTAACTGCACAAAGGTCGTGGAATACTCGATTTATCGGCTCAGAAGTAACCAGTGCATAATATAATAAGTTTAGAATCGTGTTCTTCGATAACTAAACAAATAACTACATAGCTGTAGGATTAAATTGACGAAATCTTTTAAAGCGCCCTTTGAATATTGTATCAGAAATGTATGCTTAAGTTTGTTCAACCTAAGTACATTAGAAAATTAAAGCTTACCTTGTGAATACCTGTTGGGGATATTAGATCCCCAGAACTCTCGCTTGATAAATGCCTTATTTTGGATTTCACGTTTGCCAGCATGGGCTGATCAGTTGACTTTGAGATTTCATTTCCCACCAGGAAAACCCATGGCTGTGATTGGCTGCTGTGTATTTTAGTGTGCTATTTTCGTAACTGTCCCAAGGACGTTTCTATGATGTATAAATAAACGAGAGTTGTATGCTTGATTGTATTGTGTGATTGCTGGGTGTTTGTAGAATATACTTTCTACGCTTATCAAGACTTCTGTTTTACAGCTGGGGATTCAAGGTAGCCTATCTGGACGCTGGTTCATTGTCTCGTTCGCGTTAATCGACTAAGGTGAACTCGTAATAGCTTCAAGCGTACCAATTGACGAACATAACAATACCACTACAGTTCACTGTAAACTTGAAACTATCCTTCTCCTATATGGCTGTGAAACATGGTCAGTAAGAGTAGAAGATGTTCGTAGGTTACTAGTATTCGAGCATAGATGTTTAAGAAGCATTGCTCGTATATTGTGGGACAACCGAGTAAGCAATGCTGTCGTTAGGAAACGGGTGCTAGGTAGATCAATAGATGAAGTGCTGAAACTTCATCAGTTGAGGTGGTTGGGACATGTGTTACGAATGCCTAACCACCGACTGCCTCGACGAGCTATGTTTTGTGGTGTAGGAGTAAGTTGGAAGAAAGCTAGGGGCGGCCAGACCAAAACATGGCAGAAATCCATGAATTCACTCTCAAGTAGACTGAGTCATGTTGGTAGATGTAGACTACCTGGTTGGTGTCCACGAGACGAAAGTCACCAATGTGTAGAGACCTTGAACGACATGGCTCAAAATCGTTTACAATGGCGCAAATGCATCCATTCTTTGAGCTCTCTCAAATCCTAAACTTTTGGACTCGTCAGCCCCTCTACCTTTCTCTTTCTAACCTTATCTCACTGAATTATACTTCTTGAATAATATCTTCAAACCCTAGTCTTCTTCATCACCATTAATACCTCTACTATCTTTATCACTATGGGATTTGATTTGACATTTGCGTCTCTGTGCGCTAATGTGGTATGGCAACATGTACTTATGTACATAGATACGTAGTTCTACGTTGCAACTGACTGAATCTATCCTAATAAACTATGTTAAGATATATTGATTTTTGTGATAATGTCTTCTCCCTACCATATCAAGTTATCTCTCTCTGTCTCGTTAATATTTTCACTTGAAATAACTTGATTTAGCGGAATTGGCGGCTTTGAATCGTTCTCAGTAGAAAATGATCGTTTACTGTCGTTTCGCTAATTTGTTCGTTCTTCCTGAGTTTTATGTCTTTGATTCGCGCTATATTACTGTTACCGTTTCTACTATTCTGAGATTTTTCATCATAATTTCATGTGTGTATGCTGATGAAGTGTGGTGAATTAAACGAGAGTACATAAGGAGTAAATTGTTTACTGTTTATGACAGACTGGTTGATTGTTTGAGGAAGCATTATGAACTACCCTAACATCAACTACCTTATCACTTAGTCGTTACTCAAAGAGATACAGACAGACAGATACAACGCAGAAATTCATACATAAGTACATCAGTTCAGGTTGCCATGCCCCATCAGCACAGAGACGTAACTGTCAGTTCAAATAGAAGAGTGATAGTGATAATAGAATTATTAGCAGCAATAGAGAAGATTAGGGAGCAAAGATATGATTCAAAAGTATAATTCAGTGAGATAAATTTTTTGAAGGAGAAAGATAGAGATTATGAGGAATTCAGAAGGTTAGATTTAGAGAGAACACAAAGAGTGGATGCACCTGTGCCAATGCAAACGATTCTAAGCCATGTTGTTACTCAAATCGAAATCATGAATCAATCATTGTTAGACCGTTATTATAAACCTGAAAGTACTAATCGGCCGCTTCGTCCTGGTATGGGATTCATCAGCAGTGCGTATCCACGACTCCTGCCACTCGCAGGATTCGAACTCAGGACCTTCGATCTTGCGCGTGAACGCCTAACTTCAATGCTTCCTTTAATGCTGATCTAACAATGATTGATTCATAATTTCTATGTGTAAAACAAAACAATGATTTCCATATCACTAATTGGAAAAAGATTACTCAAATGGAATATATCAGTCTTTCAAAAGATCATTTATAACCTAACTAGATCGATGGTCATATCATTCATGATGATGCTGCGTTGCACTGATTCCCATTGTACATTAGTGTCATTTCATTTATTTAACATGGTATCCAGTCACCCACTGATAATATTTTGTTTAAAAGATCTATGAAATATTCAATTCTATTATTGGCTCAATAAAATGACAGATTACTGAAATTGGATAATACTAGTAATCATGAAATTCTAAGCATGCCTGAGAAGATAGTCAACATCATACAGAATTCCTATGATGGATTAAACTGCGAAATTGTGCATAGAGGACAGCTGACAGACTCGGTCGAAGTGAAGACCAGTATCAGGCGAGGTTGATAACTCTCACTCTTTCGCATTCTCCTGGTGATCGACTGGGTGGAAGCACGGAATACAGTGCGGCTGGATGATTTGGACTTCACAGATGATCTGGACATTCTATACCACACGCAACAACAAATGCAGGAGAAGACGATCAGTGTTGCAGTAGCCTCAGCAGAAGCAAGTCTCAACATACATAAAGGGAAATGTTAGATTCTACAATACAACACAACATGCATCGACGAAATCACACACTTTAGGGAGAACCTTAGGAGGATGTAGAAACTTTTACATGCCTGAGTGGCTCTATTGATAATAAACAACGAGGATCTGATACAGACGGGAAGTCAGGGATTGGCATAGTAAGGGTAACATTTCTACATTTGAAGAACATCTGAAACTTAAAAAAACTATCAGCTAACAACCAAAGTCAGAATTTTCAATTCAGATGTTAAGACAGTTCTATTGTATGGAGTGAAAACTTGAAAAACAATGAAAACCATCATCAGGAAAATCCAAGTGTTTAATAACAATTGTTTACGCAAAATACGAAATTTCGCACAGAGAACAGCTGGCAGACTCGTTAGAAGTGAAGATCGGTATCAGACAAGGTTGCTTAGTTTCCATCTGTCTCTTTCTCTTGATGGAATAGCGGAATCTGAAGTCGTCTATATCTTAGGGGTAGCATGGAATACTATGAAAAATTTGGATTTTTCAGATGATTTGGGTCTTCTATCCCACACGCAACAACAAATTTAGATGAAGACGACCAGTGTATCAGCAGCCTTTGTAGCAGTAGATCTTAATATACACAAAGGAAAGAGCAAGACACTCCCGATAACGCACATCATACGTTGACGAAATGACACTTGTTGGAGAAGCTTTTGGGGGGATTTGAAAACTTTAACATATCTCGGCAGCTCTATGAATAATAAATAATCAAGGAGGATCTAATGCAGATGTGAAGGCACGGATTGGCAAAGTAAGCGCAGAATTTCTACAGTTGAAAAACATATGGAACTCAAAACAACTATCAACTGACACCAAAATCAGAATTTTTAATAAAAATGTCAAGATAGTTCTATTTTATGAAGTGGAAAATTGTAGAACCACTTAAACCATCATCCGGAAAATACTAATGTTTATTGACACGTTTTTATGCAAAAAACATCCGATTTTCTGATCAGACACCATCAGCAACAGTCTACTGCGGGAGACAGCAGACCAGATTCCAGAAGACGAAGAAATCACAAATAAGCAGTGGAAGTGCACAGGATATACATTGTGGGAAGTAGCTAACTGCGTCATAAGACACGATCTCACCTAAAATCCTCAAGGCTATCGGAAAAGAGGATGGCCAAGGAATACATTACGCTGAGAAATGGAGAGAGATATGAAAAGAATGAACAATAATTGGACAAAGCTATTAAGGAATGCCCAAGATAGAGTAGGTAGTAGAATGCTAGTTGATGGCCTATGCATTATTGGTAGGGGTAACAGGCGTAAGTAAGTAAGAAAGTAAGTAATGAGACTCTAGATCAGAAATGTCACAGTAATATTTTAATATCAGAATTTCAAGTTGCTTAGATTAGTCGCATGTAAAATTCAAGATCTATACGTTTGTAAAACCTCCTCAAGCTAAGACCGAAACTAATAGTTTGCTTCTTTAATGATAAAGAATAGTAGTTTACATCGGAATTCATGATCCGTATTTCATCATGTTTAAGGGAATCGGTTACCTGGATAGATCTACATCGCACAAACACTATTAATGTTGACATTGAAAATTGAACTAAATCGATTTCATTCAAACCGCTCAATTCTATCTGTTATCCATTAATCTATTCAACTCTCTCTTCCTATTTCCCTTAAAAACTTCTCCTCCTCATTAATCAACATCACCTCTTCTATCTTTCCCCATGCTTTTTTTTTTAATTAGGCCTACGGTATTGTCTGGAAAGCAATCAATCGTAAAACCAAAGAAGTGGTCGCATTGAAAAAGAATTTCGATGCATTTCGTAATCAAACAGATGCTCAAGTTTGTGAAATAAACATTTTTCTTCCTCATTCACTCACTCACTCACTCATTCACTCAATCACTCACTCACTCACCCACTTTCACTCACTCACTCACCCACTTTCACTCACTCACTTTCACTCACTCACTCACTCTCACTTGTTATTAATTTTTTACTTGTAGAGAACATTTCGTGAAATTGCATTTTTACAAGCATTCGGTAATCATCCAAATATTATTGGATTATATAATGTCATAAGAGCGGAATGTGACAAAGATATTTATCTGGTATTTGAATATATGGGTAATGAGTGAATTTCTGTGTTTATTGGTTAAAAATCAATAATTGAACTTTTTCTCTCTCTTGCTCTCTCTCTATTTGTAATTAAAATTGCATTTCCAAATTAATAGAAACCGATTTACACAATGTTATACGTAAAGGGAATATTCTGAAAGATATACATAAACAATATATTATGTATCAATTGTTTAAAGCCACAGCATATTTACATTCAGGTGAAGTGATTCATCGTGATTTAAAGGTGAGTTGAGTTAATAAACAAGTCAACATATATACATTGTACTTACTTACTTGCTTACTTACTTACTTACTTACTTACTTATGCACTTACTTACTTACTTACTTATTTGCTTGCTTACTTACTTACTAACTTACTTACTTACTAACTTACTTACTAACTTACTTACTTACTTACTTACTTACTTACTGACTTACTTACTTACTTGCTTGCTTACTTACTTACTAACTTACTTACTTACTTACTTACTTACTTACTTACTTACTGACTTACTTACTTACTTACTTACTTATGCACTTACTTACTTACTTACTTACTTACTTACTTACTTACTTACTTACTTACTTACTTACTTACTTATGCACTTACTTACTTACTTACTTACTTATGCACTTACTTACTTACTTACTTACTTATGCACTTACTTACTTACTTACTTATGCACTTACTTACTTACTTACTTACTTGCTTGCTTACTTACTTACTTACTTACTTACTTACTTACTTACTTACTTATGCACTTACTTACTTACTTACTTACTTACTTACTTACTTACTTATGCACTTATGCACTTACTTACTTACATCTGTTGTCCCTAATGGAGCATCAGCGCCCGCGACCAGCATTGTACAACTGTACTCTACTGTGTCCTAAATCTTCTTTTGACAAGTTCTATCCAACTGACGTTCATTCTTTTTTTCTTGATTGTCTCCAATTGTTGATTCAGTGTATTACTTGGTCTGTCACATTTCCTTTGACCTTGGGATTCCAGCTCAGAACTTGCTTTGTGATGCAGTAGTGTGATTACCGCAATATGTGTCTTATCTACCGACAGAGCTTCTTCCTGATTTCTTCGTCTGCTGGAATCTGGTTTACTGTCTCCCATAGTATGTTGTTGCAGATGGTGTCCGGTCAACGGATCTTCAATAATTTGCGTGGACAACTGTTAATAAACACTTGTATTTTCCGGATCATGGTTTTCGAGGTCTTACATATTTCCGTCGCATAAAGTAAAAGCTATCTTGACCTTGGTGTCGGTTAACAGATGTTTTGAGTTCCATACCTTATGCAATTGTAGAACAATCGTCTTCGCTCTGTCAATCCGTTCCTTTAAATATGCATCAGATCTACGTTACTCATAAATGATGCTGCCGGGGTATCTAAAGGTCCCCACTTCCTCTAGTGCTTCTCTGCTAAAAACGATTTGGTTGGTGCATGTTGTGTTGTATCGCAAGAACCTGCTTTTTCCCTTGTGCATGTTGAAACCTACTGTTGCAGAGGCTGCTGCTACACTGGCCGTCTTCGCCTGAATTTGTTGCTATATATGTAGAATAAGAGGGCTAGATCATCTGCGCAGTACAGCTGCATCCGATGGGAACATTCAAACTACCAGTGAAGTCAAAAATATTGTGGTCTAATAATGTAGGGTTAACTGTCATAAATGAATGTTCTAGATTTGATCTCTGGTCAGATGGTGAGTCCTACCAGTTGGATAGAAACAGTTAATTACTGATTTGTAGTTTTCACTGGTTAACAAATCAGGTGAATCTGTGACGAATGCCGACGTTACAAATGAGGAGATTACACATTTGAATCATCAACATGACCCTAAAAAAAAGACAGACATTCCGATTTTAAATTCAATACTTCTGATTTTTTTTATTGAAAGTATAAAATAATCTAGGTTCAATGTATTTGAATCAGTGTTCAATGTTTCAAGAAAAGAAAAGTATATTGATGAACAATAATGACTAATTTTCAATAAGCTGCAAATATGAACAGAATATAAAGCTATCTTTATTACCAAGAACTTGGAAATTACTTACTTACTTGCTTACTTACGCCTGTTACCCCCAATGGAGCAAAGGCCGCCCACCAGTCTTCTCAAACCAACTCTGTCCTGGGCTTCCCTTTTGAGTTCTTTCCAATTTTTGTTCATCCTTCTCATATCTTTCTCGATTTCTCGGAGGAATGTGTTTTTTGGCTTTCCTCTTTTCCTTTTACCTTGTGGGTTCCATGTGAGGGCTTGTCTTGTGACGCAGTTGTGTGCTTTTCGTAGTGTGTGTCCTATCCACTTCCACCGCTTCTTCCTGGAAACAATGTTCACCTATTAGGTGACGAGTTACATTCTAACAGATGTGAAAGTCTTCGACTAAATTCAGAGAAGTATTGAGGAAAGCCAAAATAATTGTGTACTATTTTCTAAGACATATTTTTACTACTGATAATGTCAACTTGTAGTCGAAAAAATATGAAAGTTATGATGCTTTCTTGTGGGTTAACTTCTATCTATCACTGCTTACAGATAAAATAACCAAGTGGTTATCATCCTTTCTTCAACAGAAATGATCAGAAATCGATTTAAACTGTTCATCATTTATTTACGCAACATTTCTAATAGATCTCGTAAGAGAATGTATTTCTGAGAATATACTTTCTTGCACTTTGTTTTAAGCTATAATTATACAAAATCTTTCAACCAAGTTCAACAGTATTCAAGTTTATTCACAGTTGAAATCCAATAATTTACGCTTTTAAAGTCGAAATGTCGATTTCAAAATTTGGTTTTCTGTTTTTGCAGAAGTTTGACTTCAATTTTGACTGATGTTGAATTCCAGCCGCTAAAGTTTTGATTAAGTTTAACAAGACAGAACTACAAACAACGATGAAACGTTAATTTAAGTGGTCGTGTAGTAATGTGTACTAAAGTTGATCCAACATGACCTGTTCTAGATTTTACCTTCCGACACATCTTTTGACCTTGTCTATTAGTCGCTCATAACCTTCGTTGTTTTTACTCTGGTGTGTGTGTGCATTGCGCACTTCGCTTGTTACATGTCTAGCTTATTTATGTCAGACTATCAACACATGGTCATGCTTCACTGCATTGAGTTGACTCACTCACTTCCTTCATGCCACTTAACTTCACTTCACTGCCCCACTTTTTATCTTCATGTTTGTCTGCGTCAATGATGACATGAATCTGTATGTGACTTCTTATCACACCGCCAGTGCATAAACGGGATTCGCCTAAGAATGAATTTTTCCAGTAGATTTGTGGAGATGAGTGTTTTTTACACATTTGAAATCATCAATCCATCATTGTAAGACCACCATTAGCAACCTAGAAGCACTTGATGGCCGTTTCGTCCTGATATGGGACTCATCAGCAGTGCGCATCCATAACTCTTGCACCTCGCAGGATTCGAACCCGGTATTTTCGGTATATATACATTGTTCGTAAAGATTAGAGTCAGATGCCAGGTCACAAAAATCACTTCATAAAAACATTTCGTTCAAGTTATCGATTTTTTCCACAATGAAACTATTTTGAAACATTTTTCCTTTATATATAATCAGTAATCACTGATTTTTGCCTATTTTCATTCATACATATACTTCAGCCTTCAAATGTTCTCTTGGATTCTGATTGTTCAGTAAAATTGTGTGATTTCGGTTTAGCACGTTCATTGAAAGGACGTAGTAAATGTGAAAATGGCAGTGGGAAAATCAATTGTAAAACATTGTTGCCTGCATTAACTGAATACGTCGCTACTCGATGGTATCGTGCACCGGAAATTCTCTTAGCATGTCATGATTATACTAAAGGTGTTGATATATGGAGTTTGGGATGTATATTGGGTGAAATGTTGATTGGTACACCATTGTTTCCTGGTACATCCACTTTGGATCAAATTGGGCGGATTATTGCTGGATTGCCAAAGTTGAGTAGAGAAGGTATGTGTGTTTTTTCTGATATTAAACTAATACGTACTTATTTACTCGCGTGAATTACCCATCATGTAGAATAGGCCCCTGACTAGCATTCTCCAACCCTACTCTGCCCTGGGCCTTCCTTTCCAGTTCTACCCAACTGCAATTCATTCTTTCCATGTCTGTGACCAATTGTTGTCACAACATGTCCCTTTGTCTTCCTCGTTTCCTTCGGCCTTGAGGGTTTCGAGTGAGTGATTGTCTCGTGATGCAGTTGAGTGACTTCTGCAGTGAGTATCCTATCTGCATCCAGAACTTTTTCCTGATTTATTCCTCAGCTAGAATCCGCTTTTTCAATTGTAGAAATACTACCCTTGGTTTACCAATCAGTTTCTTCATATCTGAGTCAGATCTACCTTGTTTATCGATGATGCTTTACAGGTATGTAAAAGTTTCTCCATCAAGTATGATTTGGTTAGGGTTAGGGTTAGGCGTCTGAATTCCGAACGTGATAAGAACCAACCTCCTAAAATGACTACTTGAATGAAAACACAGAAAGTGGATGGAGAAATCAATCCATCGCTTGGCCAATGGAACTCATTAATTCCTTAGAATACTTCTGATTGACAACAAATGACCTTCTCACGTGACTACTTCTGATTGGTTCATTCTGTTAACTTCCTTCTAATTCACTTGATAACTATTTTCAAATCAAAATTAATTTTTGGTCAATAAAAACTAGCCTGACGCCTTTTCTCTCAAATCTGCCCACAGTCAAATACCCTAAAATAAGTTCTTTATGTATACGTGTCTTATTTATCCCTTTATGAGAATGAACTCTAGACGACTGTTTTGCAAAAATATCACGAAGTTATGGTTTTCATGTTGGTAACAAATATGTACTTCTGAATTTACCCAGGAGTAATACATCACTGATATGTCTGCATATAGCAGTTTTTGCATACTGGACTTTGCAGAGATTGTCAAGACTCTGATTTTAGTTTCGTTTGGGGTTGAAACAGAGGTCATTTATAACTGCTTGGTTTTTGATGAACCGTGGTGTTCATGAACTGATCTTTAGTTATACAACTACTGAAAATCTGAACGCATTGTGCAGCTGTTTCATCCTAGTATGGGACTGCTCAATAAATTGCGTCCACTACTAACCTCGAAAATGTTGAGTCCGTATCCAACAGTGTTAATGTCTGACTTGAACCAATTCACGATGGTGGGTAACCCTTATTTATTGTCTCTGGTGGATAGCTAGCTCGCACTGGACAGGGACTGGCGATTCTACAAGTCACCAATTCGTAGTGTGATGATGTTTTGAGATGCCACCTCAGAAGAACATATACTATCAGGAAAGAACAATTAAGGCTCTTGAGACTAGACTAATCCAAATGGGATTCAGACTACCTTCAATGTGAACATCACAATTAATTATCTTTAGGTCGCTAATCCCACACTGAACCCTCCTCCTCTGTCAGGTATTAGGACCATCAGTAACCCTAGAAGGGCTCCAGGCGGGATTGGGCAACACCAATTACATTACTGTAGTATTTTGAGTCAGTCGAACATTACACCAAAATATTTTCAACTGAAGTGACAAAATTTTGTATGAAGCAATCAAATGATAAAGTTTGGGTTTTTTTTAATTGTTTCATGGTTCAAGATGTACTATTGTCAATTCACATGAAAAATCGACATCACACTTAATCTACATAGAATAACAAATGATATCAATCTTAGTACGTGAATGACGTGCGCTACATCGAAAGCCCTGTCTTCGATTCTTATGTGCAGTACTCATGGATGCACACAACTGATGAGTCCCATAGTAAGATAACAAAATGCCGTCGAAACAGTGCTTGCAGTTATACTAATGATGGTCTAACAATGATCAATTCATGATTTCAATAAAACTCAAAACAATCTCCACAAACTTAAAATGAAAATACATATATTCGCTCTGAAAAGTTGAACGTTAATATATCGAACGGGCTAAATCATTCCCATTTTCACACACACACACACACATACATACGTATTAAATAATAAAATCTCACATCATCATATAAAACACTGATCCATTTGAACCAATCAGAATTATCTAACAATATCATACACGAAATGTAACGACCAATCAGATGCAAGGTCATTGCTTCAAGTTTCAATTTACAACCTGAATTAAATTATTCAATTTCTAAGATGAAAAAAATATATATCACAACATAACGCACCATTTATAACAAACTTTTTCTTATCCTTATCTGTCACCTTACTGATGAAATTAAATCAAATTAAATCTAAATCTAAATCAGATCAGATCAGATCAGAGAACTTAAAAAAAATCATGCTGTGAAAAAAAGAGTGCTGAGAATCGACAACTTATTGGCATTTTAATTTGAAAATTATTAAAAAAATTTTATTATTTCTCAATTACTTTTATCAATTGCCTCAAAAAAAACTACAATTTGTCATTAACCTGCTACCCTATTGAGTTGAACTTAATAGATGTATATATATGTATATATATGCTCCAGCAGTTCTAATTAAATACACAGTATGAAATCTACTAAGTGTATCAGCTGAGAGAAAGGCGAAAAGTCAACAAGACAACTAATAATAGTAATAATAATAATAAATTTATTCCATGGAAATTGGATTCCTGTTTTCTTTTCAATGGTTTGTACTAAAATTTGATAATTAGTTTGAAGGAAAAAATTGCGATTTGGTTTTGTTTAAATGAACAATTTAATTGTCAGTTCAAGGTTATTTTTTATGGTTGATTGAAACTAATAACAGAATTATGAAGATTGCTGTGTGCTTTTTATTGAATACACTGTTAGACTAACATTAGAAACTGCGAAATATTAGACAGCTGTTTTGTCTTGATATGGAACAAATCAGCGGTGTGCATCCCTCGTTACTTGTAGGATTTGAACTTAGGACCTTCGGTCTTGCATGCTAACACTTAACGTCTGAACCACTGAGCCGGTACTCGATGGTGTTAATGTCTAACTCTGATCAAATTCACGGAGTTGCGCAACCTTATACACAGTCTTCGGTAGGCACTGACTACACCTGAACAGGTTGAACTTCACTGGTCATGTCTTCCCACTAGAACTCGAAGAACATTCCTCACCAAGCTAGTCGTCACTAGTGAGCACAGGTAATTTGTATTACGGAGTTGGGAATATTGTTAAGTTACACATTTTTTGATCTAAACTTTTGCGCAACCTCATCCATTGTCATCGGTGATCAACTGACTACACTAGACAGGGCTGAGCTCAATCAATCACGTCTTTCCACTAGAACTCCAAGAATTTCCTCATGAGGCTAGTCACCAGTGAGAACATGGTACGATTTGATTTATTATTGAAATTTTGAATTCCTTGAGTAGCGGGAGTCATGGATGCGTACAGCTGATGAATCCCATACCAGAAGGAAGCGGCCATCCAGTGCTTCCACATTTCTAATGGTGGTCTAAAAAATGATCAGTTCATGACTTCTATGTGTGAAAATAATGTTCTCTATAACTCTAATTGAAAAGTGTAAATTCTCTCTTTTCTGTTTCTATTTAGACATGGAAAGTATCAGAAGTCCTTATAGTATTTCAATTTTAGAAAAAACACATATCAAGTAAGTGAAATGTAGCATTTTAGTGTAAGCGATCTTAAATTAATTGAACCAGTCAGTGAAAAATACAAATGTAGCACTTCAAATTTATTATAAGCAAAGATGTACAGTGGTTAACGATGGAATCCAGGACGTATGTTTCGTCCTCTGGACATTCTAAACGGATTACTTTGAAAGAGCTGTTGTAACATAAGTTTTGAGAGAACAGATAGATTTTGAATAACAACGGAATCGAGAACTCGAGTGTCCTACTATTTGATACTCATCTTCAGCTCGATATCCTTGCATCTCATAGTTATTGTTCACTCTGTGGCTCGAACTCAGTCCAAATATCAACAGTGGGGGTATTACAAACCATATCGAAATGAATTTTTTTCGCACACTAGTTGTACAAGTGAGTGGCCATCTACACTCATTCGCTAAGTGAAGAAGACAATATCATCATTTGCGGGCTCTTTCTATCGTCAGTAGTTAATTAGAAGGCATAAAAATCACAGAAAGATTTCAATTCCACAATTTTATTATTGTTTCAATTCGAAAATTCATTGGATTATAGTATAGTATGTTACGTATGCACGTCAACACATTATCTGATATGCTTGAATTAGTACGAGTTTACCTTAGTCGGAAAAGGAGAGCGAGGATCTGGCGACAAGACATGCTACTCTAATCCGAGTGAACCAACCCCCACTGAGTAAAAGAAGAACGTATTCTACAAGTAGCTAGAAAGCACGAGGTCCGATTCCAGAAGAGAATCAGGATCCCGGACCATAAGACGTTACAGATAACATGCATTTATACAGTTACGTCGAATAGGAAACAACATCGAAGTATGTGACGCTGACAGCAAGGACGACTGTAATATTGACCAATAGGAATTGACTAATAGAATTAGACGTACAAAAATAATTCTCTTAGGATATTTGATGAATATTCCTAACATAGTGAGTGACCTTTTTATGTCGAGCCCAAATAACTTAGTCCCAGCCTTTGAATAAATTAACCAATCCATTTTGTATGAGTTACTCATACGTCTTTCGACCTTGACAATTATTCACTTATCTCTTGGTTAATTTTATCCAACTACATGTGTGCATGGCTACGTCACTTATTGTATATCTGGCTTATATCTTCCTGACTATAAAATTTACTTGGTCATGCCTCATCGCCTTAAGTTGACTCTCTAGCCTTCGGTCCGCTGTGACTTGACGCTTCTTATTACCACCGTCACACAAACGAGTTTCAATGAAGTATGATATACAAAATTCGACCAAATTGGGCCATTAAATCGGTGAACCCGTAAGTCGAAATTAAAGCAACCACTAGAAATTATTAAGCTTACAATAAACAAATCACAGTATTAACCAGCCTTTGAACAAATGAACGAATCCATTCTTGTGGAGCTACTCATTATGTCTTTCTTCGACTTTGCCACTCAGTTGCTGATCTCTTGATTAATTGTATCCAACTATATGTATATGCTTGCCTACTTCGCTTATCATATGTCTAGTCTATTTCTGCTCGACTATGAAATACTTAGAACAACACATATAAGCGAACAATATTATTGTTTTCGATTAGATCGTCATCAGGCTTTACTCTAATATACATGAATATTTATTTATGAAAATGTTAAACCAATCAAGGCAATTTGAGTCAGTGATCACAATGAAATGAAAAAGGCAAAAGTACAAGTGGATAGTAGGAAGATAGTTGAACCGATAGTAGTAGGAAAATTTATAAAATATGATAACTAAAGTAGGTCAAAGGTGGATGAATAGAATTCAAATAATCATTCAAAAAATATCAAAACCATTACGTAATAAGCAAATGTGTAAAAATAAAACTAAAATAAGTAAAAAAAATATATAATGTCAATCGTTAGTTACGTCATATCCGGCCACGGAGAAGATAGGGGTATCACGAATTTCCCCTGAACAAATAAATTAGGGTTGAATGTACGTATTCCTATGGCTTCTGCTTTGAGTGTAGGCGAAAGGACCGAACTCCGTAGGGAAATGATGGAGGTATACGATAGATGATCACCCGAAAAGATCTAGACTTCTTTACAATGTGACAACGAACTACCAGGTGTGCTAAGATAGAACTGCATATTACTTTTATTGACTAACCCTTCGTAAACCATACTCGAGGAGATGTTCACTCATTCGTTGTGTAAGTTGCCTGGAAGTACGCCCGATACAGCTATCTCCACAGGAGCAGCTGAATTTGTAAATGTACATAGAGGAGGCCAATTCAGGTAACTTATCCTTCATTTGAGTAGACATCGCTGGTCGACAAGAGAATGTCAATGTAAGTTTGGCAGCGTTAAATGTTCTATTAATTACTCTCATTAATCTGTCCTGCAGAGTATCACATGTATATTAGACAGTAAAGCAGCCTGATGACGATCTAATCAACAAAACAACACTATTGTTCGCTTATATCGGTGTTGTTCTAATTTTCCTCAATGGGAATCTTTAATATTTATAAAATACTTCACACTAAGTCAGCTCTCTGAATCCTTCTGTTCACTTTCAATTTTCACGCTTCATATTATCGCTGTTACGTAAAAACGGGGCTATCCTGGCTGTGATGTACGGAGCCATTAAAAATCAATAAGTTTACAATAAACAGCAGTATTTCGAGAAAAGCGACCACTCTAAACCAAACTATTATACAACTGTACAATGAGAAGTTATTTTTTCCTTGTCAAATAACAATTCACAAGTAGACTATATCTGTGTAGTGAATGAGAACACAGGTGAGGGCAACCGAATTTGTATTGACCCGAAAATTACAGAGTTACTCAGTAAAATCGTAAAAAACCATATCGTAAATCGTTCATTTGCAAATTATCAGTTCATCATATCGAACTGGACTGTTCCTGTTGCAAAACATCAACAATCCATTGTCTGACATTTCACTGTTCATGCGTTTCATACAAATTCCATTGTGTTCTAACTCTTCCTTTCTTTTTGATCTTCCCCCATCTTCTGCTGCCACCAGACATTACGTTTTTACTCGCGTCATATACTACTTATAAGTAGTTCACACCACATATCTACAGTATCCAATTATTGATAATTCTTTTCTATTTCAGACGTCGTCCATTAGAGCATATATTAAAAAATGCAAATAAAACTGTAATGGATTTATTGAATCAAATGATTAATTTCAATCCACATAAACGTATAGATGCTTTACATGCACTGAAACATCCATATGTTCGCAAGTAATTTTAATTTTTTCTGTAAAAAATAAAATAATTTTTCATTATAACATTATGAAGATTAATAATTTACGTCGAAATCACCGAACAATCATTGTTAAGCTGTAGTGTGTCGGTTTACTACGTGTTCTTAAGCTCGGTTTATAAATCAGAATATGAACTCGTATTGATTGAATACGTTTATTCGGGACACACTACACAAAGCGAAGCGGAGAAGCAGTGAATAAAATGAGTGAAACGACGTGAATTGGTGAAGGCTGTTGAGCTAACTCTTTGGATTACAATCCGAACAAATGGGCGAAAGAAGCGATGTGGAGAAGGCTAGTGA